>CAWUFW010007986.1:0-600000 GCA_963921515.1 Calotriton arnoldi | reverse complement strand
TGAAATTAAATTTTTAGCCCCCAGAGGCGAATCCCATAATAATGGTGCTCACCCTGGTCAAGTGCCTCTTTAAGTCATCGTCCGTCAGATAAATATCATCCACATAGGACAATGCTTCTTCATTCAAATTTTGGAGTAACTCTGTTACCCTTGCTGAAAACAACCCCGGGCTATTCTTATACCCTTGGGGGAGTCGGCAAAATTGCCGCTGGGACCCTAACGCACTGAATGCGGTTAGATACCTGCTTTCAGGCGCTATATTTTGGCAGAAAAATCCATTTGAGATATCAAGTGTTGTTTTGTATTTTTTCCGCACAATGTTATTCTTTAATGCAGCACTGTGTGCATTTTGAACTGCAAATGTCTTTGTGCAAGTGTTTAAATGTCTGTAATCTAAAACTAGACAATATGTGTTGTCAGGTTTCATTACGGGAAACAAAGGATTGTTCATAGGTGAAGTGCAATTTTCTATCACCCCCTGGTATCCTAGTTGGTCTAGAATCTCCCTGACTTGTTTTTTAGCTTCCTGCTTTATGGGGTATTGCCTTTGAGCATTTGGGGAAACTTTTAACAGGATCACGTGGTGGGTTGAATCCTCATCTCAACCAGCATGATTTTTGTACAATGCTGGAGCTAGGGCAACCGCCCACTCTTGCGCATATGCATGTTTTAAATGAATGGGAACGAGGTCGGAAAAGGCTGGATAAATTACAGTTTCTCCACTAGGGCACTCCATGACGAATGCTGGCGGCCAGTCTTGTTCTGCTAATAGAATGTCATAACCAGATGACATATTTTTCCAAAAGAGACCTTTAACTTTTCTGGGCTTGTCCCCCTCCAGCCGGAGTGTTATCTCATGTAACTTATGTGGGACACTTACCCGAGTATCAGATGTTTAAACCGTGATATACTCACTCAACTCCGCTGTCACCAGAAATTCCTTCAGGTTCTAGCGAGCTATCGTTACTTCTGCCACGCTGTCTAGCACCGTCAGAGCTCACTCCCCGTTCAGAAGCTGTGTCCTCAGAATTCTGGGCATGTCTGATCTTGAGACCTGCTACCTTCTTCTTTTTGAACTGAGGTTTTGATTTTTGTTTATCTTCTTTTTTAGGTGCGTAGTCCGCAGCGCGTTGCGTGTCTCTGGACTTTGTACGCTCCACTTGTCTGTGTTCTGACCGTCCTTCCCTCTCGGAGTTTCTTGATGAACCCTGAAAGGAACGAGAGGAACGAGTATCAGTATCCTGATACCTGTCAGGTTTTTTAATATTATCCCTATTCCTGAGGTTATACCTCCTTTCAGAGGGCTCCGGTTGAGGAGACCTACCTCTGGATTGAGATCTGCTGTCTTTAGACTTTTGTTGTTTTTTATTTTCCCACTTCTTTTTAGAAGAAGTAGGTGTCTGCTTTATAGTGTCCTTTTCAGGACTGCCCACCAGTTGTGGTTTTAATGCTTTTCCACGTAGACTGTCTCTGCCTAATTCTGCATATGCAGTTTCAATTATTTTGGGTAGTTCGTGTTGTTGATCTACTGTACTGACCTCCCTTAGGCGTTGGCGGATCGCCACTGAAGCTGCTTCTCCCTTAATGTTAGCCAGTATTATGGCTGAGACCTGTTCAAAGTTGTTTAGCAACTTCATCCCTAAGTTAAGGGCAGGCTCTGCTCCGTACTCATTTTGTGTCTGTTTTAATACTTCAGGTACTACTGCTATTGACGGGATACCATGTGTTCTGGTATATATGGCAGCAAAGACTTAACCCCAAGAGGTGCATTCCTCTACTTGTGGTGTGAGACCCATGGGCAAGCAGATTGTTAGAATTCTGTGTTTATCACAGGTGGTAGTATTCGGGAATATTGCTTCAAGCTGAGTTATTTTCTGAGCTATCCAGAATGGGATTTGTTCGTGTTTTGTTGGTATTTTGCCCATTATCGCGTGTAATGTTTGTGGAGTTATTTTATTAACTGTACTCTGGACTGAAGTATCTTGTGCTACAGCTGGTGCAGGCTGAACTGTTAATGTCCTCATCACAAACTGTGTGAGGTTTCTGTAGATTTTAATAAAATCTCTGTGTTGTACGAGTAAGTCTGGCTGTGGCATTGTGTTAATGTCAGGATACGGTATGTATGCCGCTAATATGGGCCATGTGGCTCCTGCTCCTCTGAGCAGGCCTAATCTTGATCTTCCATGTACGTGGGGTAGGGCGCCTTTAAACCAGTAATTATGCTCCTGGTAAGTGAGCGGAATCTCTAACTTCCCAAAAGAAGTATAGTCCGCTGGTGCTTCACCTTCTAGGTAGAAGTGAAATACATCTGTAACTGCATTCGCTGCTGTGAATGTAACCCATGAATAGAACACCTCTGTTTTATTGGATTCGTGTGCCTCAATCATGAACATTATATTACCACCCCTGGCTCTTAAGCCATGTTCTAGAAGTTTTATGGTGACTGCCCTTCTGAAATTTGGTGCAATTTGTATAGCATCTTCAGGGTCTTCTTCTCCTAAACCGAAGAGGTCTGTTTCAACTCTCCTTGTTTCTTCTGCTTGTTCAACCATTTTTAAGTGGAAGAAGGCTGTTTAAGAAAATTTTAAGATAAGGTGTAAATGCACAATTTGTAGGAACTGTATGTCCTTCAAGCTTGAATAACCTACAGCCTATAAATAGTATTCTCATACTACTCAGCTGCGGCGGATTTTGTGCCCACCCACTCCAGACGTCTCTGTGGTTTTGTGAGTAGGTTCTCTGAGAATAGCACGACTGAACTTCTCAGATTCTACTGTTAAATACGTACCCAACCAACGTTGGTGGCGGCCTATGGATACTAAACCCTTCGGTTGTATTCATAAATCTCTGCTGACATTTGTTTGTGTCAATGGGCCAAACCAGCCATTCTTTCCAATCAGGATCTGATCTGTTGTACTGGAAAATGTCATCTAATCCTACCCCTCGTGTAGATGAATTCTGCCCCCAACCCATCTGTGATGGTGTAGGAAACCCAGGTGAGTTCAGTTCCTTGTTCTTGGGTAGTCCAAGACAGGATGTCTGTTGTCCAGTTTCATTCAGAAATAAAATCTGCTGCGGAATGATTGAAGCTCTAAAAAGTGCTTCTATTCCCTGGACTTGCCAGTCCCTAGAACCCCAGATCGATTAGGAATCTATTGTGTCTTTCCATAGATCGAAACCCTGTTTAGACAACTGGTACAGAAAGGATGCAGAGTAAATATGTTTGGTGTTCGTTAACATAATTTTCTGCGCTGAAATTTTCACCACTTTATAATAAAATGACTTTGGGTCGGATGTATTAAACCCTGAGAAGTATCTGAATTTCTGTGCAAATGCCTGTGAACTACCTTTTGGTGGTGTTGGGCAGTGTTCCCACTGGTGGTACTCAAATACATTTCTAGGTGTTATAGATTTGTGCAAGAAATGATGACCATATTGCTGGTAACAGTACAATGTATCATAGTCTGAAGTACCTTCTAACATTTCATTGTTCGGAAATGCGGCAGTCTTTTCTAAATCGGACAACATAGCATTTACAGTTTCAGTGTCCCAATCATCAGAATATGTAATGGAGGTAATGATATCACCTAAAGAAATTTTAAATACGTGTTTTAGCTTTAAAAGTTCAGTCGGACTGAATACATCATAATCAATCTTGTCCCATACTATACCATCCGGTATAGGAACTGCTGTAATGTTCACTGAAGACAAGTCTCTTTGTTTACGATGTGTAGACTGGTGTGGTTTTAAAATCAAATTGACTCTTTGGGCTGTAGAGCTTGGCTGGAGGTATCGTCCATTAATAAGCATACTAAAAGTTGTTATTAAACCTAGCCAGAAAATAAAAAATAAAATCCCAGTGATATAACATAGTTCAATCCAAGGTGACACCAGGTAAGTCTTTCTAAAAAGTTCAAAAAGTCATTGAGTTTCTGTTGGAGTGATTTTTGGCTGGCGTCGTTTCCGGCTCGCTTGGATCCAGAGAAAACGTATCAAAGTTCATGAAATAGCCAGAAGCAGTTCGATCAATTGTTGGAATTGCATCGGGATTTGTTGAAATCGGATTTTGCTCTTCACAAGGCATGTTGACGTAGATGTCTGTAGTCGGTCTGATTGCAACTTCGTTGTTAAGTTGATTTTCATTTTGAAGAAGAATTTCTTGTTGAAGTGGAACGAGTTCCATAGCATTGTTGCTTAGTCCTTCATTCCGTAAAGGTGGCTCTTCAAACGTGATGAGTCTCTCTGTTTGAACTTCTTGGATTGTAGCGAGAGGAGGGCGTCTGCTACTGTGGAGTCCACGAGGCCTACTGTTTAGTATCGGCCACATAGTGTGGTTTGATTAAGTCAATTGAGACAAATCTTTTCTCCTTTTTTCCGGCAAGAGGCAGCAGAAGTACAGTTCTTGTGCCTTGCATTGCTAGGACCGGTACAGGCTTTCTGTAGGATGGCCCAAATTCTTTCTTGTCAGCAATCTTCTCTCTGACCAGATCCCCGATTTTTGGGATCCAGACAGGTCTTGCCGTTACTGCCTTGACTTCCTCAGTGGCGGCCTGTTTCTGGAGCACGTTACTTTGTTGTGTCCTGGATTTGTTTAGATCCTGTAAAACAGCCAAACGATCATGGATATCAAATTGTTTTTCATCCGCCACTGTGCCTTCACAATCAAGATCAGGTACCCAGATTCTTGTCCCAAATAGGACCTCGTAAGGAGTGACACCCCCAGAGAGTTTCTTGGCTGGTTATTGATCGCTCGCTGTACCCCATAAAGGTGATCGACCGATCTACCGCCCCTGCCTAATACCCCAGCTGTGAAAGATTGCTTTAAGTCCCGGTTTTTCCTCTCCACAACAGAATTTCCCTCGGGATGGTACGGAGAGGAGTACCGCAATGCTACGCCCATTGCTTCCATGGCCTCTTTGTAAGCCCGAGAGCTAAACGCCGGACCACGTTCAGAATGTAACGTGCCAACTGCGTATGTGCCGATAAAGACTTGCAAATCTTTTATAACAGTTCGAGCGTCAGCCGAGCGCTGAGGCCAAACCTTGAGGAAACTTGAGCTGGTCGTACACGAACGGACAACCTAATGCTGTCTAACAATGGTATCTGTACTGGACGTGTTGCGGTGGACCCTTCCATCTGCTTGCAGATGTGGCAGTTCCAGACATAGTCTCTAATCTGCCTTCTCATCAAGGGCCACCAGTAGCGTTGTTTCAACAAAGAAACAGTCTCCCTAAGTCCCTTATGTACAGAACCTTCCCCTTCATGTGCCGCCACAATTAAGCCTTGCCTACGATCCATATTTGGTATTACTCTATCCCCCACTCCAGGAATCTGAGCATATGGAATGTTTTGTGCATCTAACTTGTAGGAGTACTTGAGTGGAAATTTCTTAGGTACTGTTGTGCTGCCTTTGCGTGAAGCATTGACAGCTACCATTATCTCGCCGTCTACCCTCGTCTTTGAACGAGTAACTGCAGCTACGGTGGCTGTGCGAACAGCCCCCTTTGCGGCTTCATCAGCCAATGAATTCCCTTCAGCGTGAACGCCATCACGCTGATGACTCAGTGTATGTATCACGTGAGCCCTTGGTAGTTCGTTTTTCAACTCCACTACCTGTTCCCATAGCATTTTATGCTTAATTGTGCCACCTTTTGCATCTTTGAACCCGTTTTGTTCCCAATGATGTAGAAATTCATTGTACGACTGTACACAGTAAACGGAATCACACACAATAAGTGTGGGGAATTCGTGATCCGTATTTATAAGTGCCAGTATAAGTGCCTTGAGTTCTGCCAACTGAGCCGTGCAGTCTCCTAGAGATTGCGTTTTAGTGCAACTCGGATGGAACTTTCCATCGTGCATGCGACTTTTTTTTTTTTTTTTTTTAATTATCTTTATTGGCATTTGCATATAATTTGTCATACAAACAAACAACAACTGAAGCCAGTACATTCCCAAACCCGTGTCGGATACAATCGGCACACTTCGGGTGCAATAATAGTAATCAAATTTAGCACACCCGCCACTCCGTTAGTCTACATTTAGTATCACTAGATCTTCTCCCTTTTCAACTGAATAATCGATAGTGATGCCTAAACATTCATGCCAACTGCAGTGTACACTATACAAGAATCCTCAATGCTATGCAACGTCTACTGTACATTATTCCGGCACCCTGTACATAAAACTTAATGTAACCCATTGCAGGGGTTCACCCGGGGGAGTTAACCAGGGACTGTGTGTTGCCATCAAGGCCCTGTCGTTCCCGTGCCCAGCTCAGGAAGGGTTCCCATATGTCTCGTGGTCTGGAAGTAAGGGGCATTAGCTCCCAAAAGGTGGTGAGTTGGGCCTGCCCGTATGTCACATCCCGCAGCCATTCCTTCGTGGACGGTGCCCTCTTCTGTCCCCAATGTATTGCTACCCGCCGTTTAGCAAACAATAGCAATAGTGCATGTAACTTCCGCACCTGGGGTCGTGTGTCCCTTACGTAGCACAGTAAGCCTAGCAATGGGGTAGGATCAAGCGACATGCCAAGTACTTGATTAATTATCGTGAATGTTGTATTCAAATAAGTCCCCAGCGTCGGGCAATCCCAGGCCATGTGCAGAAAGGATGCTGATGAGGATCCGCATCGCCAGCAACGGTCATCCTCCCTGAGACCCATACGGTATAACCCCCTAGGTGTTCTGTAGTACCTGTGTATGAATTTAAAGTGGACCAGCCGAAGCCTGTAATTCGGCGATAATTCGGTGAGCTGGCGACAGCAGAACGACCATTGGTCTTCCGTCAGTGGCTCCTGTAGTTCCGAGTCCCAGCCCTGGAGCGCTTTGGGTGTCACCAGCGGCGCCAAGATCTGCATTTGCCTGTACAGTTGTGTTACTAGCCTCCATGGGGAGGGGGAGTGCAGCAGATTCTCCAGGGCCAGCAAAGGAGGAGGAGGAGCCGGGAAGGTGGTATGAAGTGAGCGACATGCTGCGCGCAACTGGTGGTAAAGGAACAGTTCAGTGAACGGCACTGTCTGTCCTTCATCCGCAGCTGGAGGGGGGCAGAACTCATTGTCAATGTATAGGTCTGCAAATGTGCGTAGCTTCATTTTCTCAGCAAGTGTTTTGCTAACTCCATCTCTCAGAGCAGGCACCATCGGGTTGTGTGCTAGTGGTATTGAAGGGGCGTATAGCACCGGCATCCCCGCCCGTCTGCGCAACCCATCCCACGCCCAACGGAGAGTTTCCGAAGTGTCTAGTCCCTCTCTGGGTCGGTGATAAGGCGTGTACAGCGCTACTGGTAGAGGGACAGGCGCCACGACATCAATTTCAACGGCGACATGCGGTTGAAAGGGCGTAGGGTACGTCCAGTAGTGCAAACATTGCGCCTGAGCACACAGCGCATAAAGCTGCATGTCAGGGGCCCCCATCCCACCCTGCACCAGCGGGAGCGTTAGTAGCTCCCAAGACACCCTAGCCTGACCACCTGCCCAAGCCAGAGAAATCAAGGCAGCTCTGACCCTTTTAAAAAAGGACTGTGTGAGCGGGATCGGGACATTAGCGAACAGATACAAAAATTTCGGCAGAATAATCATTTTTGCCAAGGCTATTTTCCCTGCCAGTGATAACGGGAGAGTCTTCCAAAGTCCCACCTTTTCCTCCAACCAGGTCACTGCCCTCCCATAATTTAAAGACCAGATATCCTGCATGTTCCGGCTAATCCAAACACCCAAATATTTGACCGCCGTCGCCTCCCACCTCAGAGGGAATTCGGAAGCCACCGGTATGGTATTGTTTGTGAGCGGAAAGATGACAGATTTAGCCCAATTTATGGAGATCCCAGATAGGCCCCCGAATCTGATAAATTCCCGCAAGATGGGGGTCTAGATTTTCCCTGGGGTTAGTGATATATAAAGTGACATCGTCAGCGTATAATGAAATTATGAGGCTCCTGGTGCTAAACCCAATGCCCCTGGCCATGTGATGTTGTCTAATGCGGGCGGCCAGTGGTTCCATCGCAACCGCAAATAACAATGGCGACAGGGGACACCCTTGCCTCGTCCCCCGCGAAATAGGGAAAGGCTCCGACAATAGGCCATTCACTCTGATACGGGCTGTTGGCTGAGTATACAGTAATTTTATAAGGTTCAGAAACTGAGGGCTAAATCCCATCCGAGACAGAATCATGAATAAATACGGCCATTCGAGCATGTCGAATGCCTTAGTGGCATCTAGGAAGACCGCCGCAGCTTGTACATCGGGGTGCAGGTAATGCAGCACCGAAAAAATCGTCCTGAGGTTGTGAGAAGTGGCTCTACCCGGAATGAAACCTGACTGGTCCGGGCGCGCAATGAGGGGCAGCAAGGGCTGTAGCTTATTCGCTATCAATTTGGACAGGATTTTTACATCTACATTAATCAGTGACAAAGGCCGATAGGAGTCCAGCTCCGTTTCGGGTTTACCTGGCTTTAACAGGGTGACGATGACAGCCTCTCTCATTGTTGGAGGCAAAATGGCAGAATCGCAAGCTTCATTGTATAGTTCCAAGAGTCTCGGTGCCAGTTCCTCCACATATGCTTTGTAAAAAGCCGTAGTTAGGCCATCTGACCCTGGGGCTTTATCCAAGGGCAGACTGCGTATAACCTGTGTGACATTTTCCACCGTGATTGGTAGATCCATGTAATCTCTGTAGTGTTGATTGAACCAAACCAGCTCGAGAGAGTCAAGGAAATTCTGCATTCCCTCTGGGCATGTATGTTGGGTGGCTGTGTAAAGGTTGGTATAAAACCGAGAGAATTCAGTGAGGATGTCTTGTTGTCCTCTGACCTTTCCCCCCCCTGCGGCCTTTAACTCAGGAATGTACGTAGTGGAGCGTGGGGCACGAATCATACCAGCCAGCGTCCTACCCGGTCTGTCCCCCTCTCCATATCGCCTAGCCTCGGCATATTTCCCCAGGAATTTGATCTCCCGTCTTGCTTCCTCCTCATATTCAATTAATTTAGCTTTAATCTCAGCCAGTACAGATGTGTCGTTAGAGGAGTAGAACAATGTCTCGAGCCCTTTTAGTTGAGATTCCAGTGATGCCAGAGAGCCCCGTATGGCTTTTAGTACCCCGGCTTGGCGGGCTATACATTGGCCACGGATAACCACTTTGAAGGCCTCCCATAGCGTGGCCTCAGTGTCCACTGAGCCCGTGTTACGTGTGAAGTAGTCAGTAATGTCCGTCCTAATTTCTTCTTTGAAAGCGTCATCTAACAAAGCATGCGGTGGGAGCCTCCATGAAAACATGCGTGGGGGTGCATCTGGCAGTGTCAAATTCAGCAGACATGGGGCGTGGTCCGACAAGGATCTCGGCAAGTGAACCATTTCAGTAGTCCACGTGGCCACATCCCGCGACACCAGCCAGTAGTCCAATCGGGACCAGGCACTATGGTGGTCTGATATGCAAGTTCCTTCCTGGAGGTCAGGGTTTCTATGGCGCCAGACGTCGATCAGGGACCCATCCTCAAGTATAGCGTTAAGGGCGGTGCTCGCCAAGGGGTGCAGAGCACGGGCAGCCCCCCGCCTATCCAACCCATCATTCAAGACGGCATTAAAGTCGCCACCCCATAGGATAGTGCTACAGCCTGTAGCCTTCACTCTAGCCCATATGTCCCGGAAGAACTCAGGGGAATCAACATTGGGGCCATACAATGCAACTATCACAAACGGGATCCCTCCCAACGAGCCCAGAACAATGAGAAATCTGCCAGCCGTGTCTCTATCTACAATGCCCTCCATCCACTCCAACCCCCTCCTGATCAGCACCGCCACGCCCCGGGCGTAACTAGAGTATATAGAGGAATATACGTGCCCCCATCTGGTGTGTTTGAGCCAAGGTGAGGGGTCGGCATTGAGGTGCATTTCCTGCAATAAACATATATCAATATTGTGGCGTGAAAGATAAGCATGTACAAGTCGGGTTTTCCTACAGTCATTCAGGCCCCTGATGTTCCAAGAGAGGCATTTTAGGGTGGCAGCGTGCGAACATCATGTGTGAATCCCAAAAGAGCAGTTAGGTAACCGAAACCGCTCAAAGACCCGAACAGCGCCCATCGTGTTTCAAGGTGGCACGTAGCAGTACTGGCTAAAAACATACAAACACCCCCCTCCCCCCCCATCCCCCCACCCACTCCAACCCCCCAATCAGGTTGTGTATACCCCCGCAACAATAAAGAATTAACAATCCTAACATACAAAAAACCACAGCTCGAAAAGGGAAAATTTCCCATGGGGGCGAGGTATTGCCGGCGAACTTCCCTGTTTGCACAGGGTGGCCGGGAATACGGCAGAGAAGCAGGTAGCTAACATCGAATATAATGTATCACCCAAGAACTCGCAGGCTACGGGGTCCCAGGATCCCCTTCTTCAACTTTAAGGATCATTTCAGAAAAAAAACATGTTAGAGCAGGTACACATATTAGCCCCATCACACCCCATGGCAACATTTTAATACAGTGAACAAAGTCGAGGTACCGGATCAGTCATTGTCGCTTAGATGGCCCTCTCGAGCACCCTCAGCAGTTCCGGAGTGCTTGACTTTTTTCCCACCAACATGTTTGGCAAACTTCAATGCGGATTTCGCATCAGTGAAGAAGTGAGCAGTGCCGTCATATGAAACCTTCAGCTTTGCAGGATATAGCAGGGAGTACGGGATCTGCGCCTGCAGAAGGATACGCTTCACGGGGAGGAATTCCCTACGGGCCGCCTGCACTGCTGGGGTGAAATCGGGATAAAAGGAGATGGTATTGCCTTTGTGGGAGACCTGGCCTTTCTCCCTGGCCAAGCGCAATATAAGATCTCTGTCCTGATAGTTCAATAATTTGGCCAGGATTGGCCTAGGTGTTGCGCCAATAGGAGGTTTCGGCCCCAGGGATCTATGTGCTCTCTCCACCATGAACACCGACGAGAGATGGGGGTCAAAAAGTTTGTGTAGGAGTTCCGTCACGAAGGTCTCCATCCTGGAAAAAGCAGTGGTTTCCGGAATACCTGTAATCCGGAGGTTGTTTCTCCGCGACCTGGCCTCCAAATCTTCGTTCTTGGCCCTGATGATGCCTAGGAGTTTATCCATGTGCAACAATTGCTCTTTGGTGTCAGCTTGAAATTCATGAAATTCCGTTTGCCGATTCTCGACAGCATCCAACCTGGTCTCGTGCGTCGCCACCTGAGTCTTGACAGAGTCGAGTTGTGTAGTGAGTGTGTCCAGTTTTGTATCTATGTTGCGTAGGCTGGAGCGCATCTCCAACATGAGTGTCCGCAGATCTTCCCCGTGATCCTCCGACGCCTGTTCATGGGTACCGTCACCCTGGGCGTCCGGGTCCGGTTCCGCATGCCTCGTGGAGCGTTTATTTTCAAAAGTTAGTTTTGGCTGCTTGGCATCCTGCTTACCCATTGTGGCAGTCGCCAAAAATGGCCCCTCCGCCGAGTGACTCACGAGTGGAAGCCGGAACGGCGCTGCAGCCCACCACCAGACACGGTCTAATCCGGCAGACCCAGGGCATCAGGCCCCACCGGGCACCAATATGGCAGCTCTCTCCACCTCGCGGACCGGTTCAGCCCCGGGCAACTCCTCTAATGGCAGCACAGGCTCAGCACCACCACAATCAGCATATGTAGACCGCAAGCCAGCACACCACCAGGGTGCAGAACCAGAGGCGCCGAATGCACCATACGCCGAATGCGTCACACAATAGCCGCACAGCAGACTTTATCTGCCACGTTCGATCTGTGCTTCCGCACCTCAAGGGAGATCAGCGCCGCAAGGATCGCAGGTCGCACACCCAGGCAAACACGGTCAGCAGGCTCCAGCAGCTCCAGGCGCCCTCAGTCCGCCGCTCCCAATCTCGTGGCAACTCAGTGTACCGGGTCCGCACTCCGGCGATGAGCACACCCCGATAACTGCTCACTCCCCTTCTGTGCACCTCGCAGCGCCGCACTCACCAGCCGGCCCCCAGCGCCTCCACAAGTCCGCGGGCAGGGCAGCTCAGCTCGGCCTCTCCAGACCCCACCAGCGGCCGACGGTGGATTCTCAAGATGGCGGCCGCGGCCCACTAGCCGGGGTCCACCGGTCACCCACGAAATCCTTCACTCCTCCCTCAGGCACTGTACAGTCTCCTAGGCCACGGCTCCGCCGCAACCATCCAGCCGCCGCCAGTTAGCCAGGATCAGCGTCTCCGCCACCTATCTCACCTCAGGCCTGGAGATTACCCGCAGCCGCGGGCTCGAGTTTCAGAAGCGCCCAGGCGCGGCAAGCACACGGGACCAGCCGGTCGACCGCAGCTCCAGGGACAGCCGCACTCCTCGAGTCCGAATCCCAGCCGGACCACAGACACTGCAGCCGCAGGGTCTAGTGTCACCCCACAGCCCGATTACTTGTCGTCTACGCCGCTCCTGCCCTCCGTTCGCAGGATTAATGAAGGATTTTCGTCCCGGCCAGCGGAGCTCGCTCACAGAGCGGCCATTCCGCAGCACAGCAAGCCACGCCCCCGTGCATGCGACCTTTAACAATCGCACACGCCGTGCTGTAAGCTTGCTTACTCCCTATGGCGGGTTGAGCAGATCCGTCAGCGTAAATAATGTATTCATACTGATCTAGAGGCAAAATTTTATTTGGTAGAGGATATTCTTGTTCGTATTGCAGGAATGCCTGTGTTTTTAAACTTGGATCAAATCTGTATTCAACATCCGTTGCAGTAAGAGAATTAGCCCACTGTATCCATCTCGGATGTAAGGCTTTCGCATTTGGAATGCTAGCTTTTGTAACAGCTTCTAAAGCTGGTACTGGGGTCACAACAATTATGCGTTTTCCCTGAGCCAGAGCTCTTTCTCTTGCTACAGCGGTCTGTACTGCTGTCAGAATTTTTTCTGTTGAAGTGAAACGCATTTCTGCGTTTGTGTACAGGTGTGATTTGTATGTGATTGGTACTGTTTCACCTTCTTTAAAAGTTAAATAAGTGTACCCGCATTGACCCACTATTACTCGGATCACTAAGTTCTGTGCATTTACGCGTGTCTGTAAATGTTTTGAAGCTATCATGTCTTCCTGTAGGGAACGCAGGATATTTGTGTGTTCCTTTGTCCATTGTCTGACTGAAAAATCAGGTTTTATTAAGTCGAAGAAAGGTTTTACTCTTTCTGCGTAATCCAAAATGTATGTTCGACCAAAATTTAGGAATCCCAGAATTGATTGTAAATTCTTTAAAGATTTTGGAGGTTGGACCAGTGCACACTTTTCTAAAAGTTAGCTACTAGGCTTTTCCCTTCACTTGACAGCTCGTATCCTAAAAATAGGACACTGAGGTGGGCAATTTTTGATTTTTGAAATTAAATTTGTAGCCCTCAGAGGCGAATCCACATAGGACAATGCTTCTTCATCCAAATTTTGGAGTAAGTCTGTTACCCTTGCTGAAAACAACCCCGGGCTATTCTTATACCATTGGGGGAGTCGGCAAAATTGCCATTGGGACACTAACGTACTGAATGCGGTTAGATACCTGCTTTCAGGCGCTATATTTTGGCAGAAAAATCCATTAGAGATATCAAGTGTTGTTTTGTATTTTTTCCGCACAATGTTATTCATTAATGCGGCACTGTGTGCATTTTGAACTGCAAATGTCTTTGTGCATGTGTTTAAATGTCTGTAATCTAAAACTAGACGATATGTGTTGTCAGGTTTCATTACGGGAAACAAAGGATTGTTCATAGGTGAAGTGCAATTTTCTATCAACCCCTGGTATCCTAGTTGGTATAGAATCTCCCTGACTTGTTTTTTAGCTTCCTGCTTTATGGGGTATTGCCTTTGAGCATTTGGGGAAACTTTTAACGGGATCACGTGGTGGGTTGAATCCTCATCCCAACCAGCATGATTTTTGTACAATGCTGGAGCTAGGGCAACCGCCCACTCCTGCGCATATGCATGTTTTAAATGAATGCGAACGAGGTCGGAAAAGGATGGAAAAATTACAGTTTCTCCACTAGGGCACTCCATGACGAATGCTGGCGGCTAGTCTTGTTCTGCTAATAGAATGTCATAACCAGATGACATATTTTTCCAAAAGAGACCTTTAACTTTTCTGGGCTTGTCCCCCTCCAGCCGGAGTGTTATCTCATGTAACTTATGTGGGACACTTACCCGAGTATCAGGTGTTTCCACGGTGTTATACTCACTCAACTCTGCTGTCACCAGAAATTCCTTCAGGTTCTGGCGAGCTATCATTACTTCTGCCGCGCTGTCTAGCATCGTCAGAGCCCACTCCCCGTTCAGAAGCTGTGTCCTCAGAATTCTGGTTATGTCTGATCTTGAGACCTGCTACCTTCTTCTTTTTGAACTGAGGTTTTGATTTTTGTTTATCTTCTTTTTCGGGTGCGTAGTCCGCAGCGCGTTGCGTGTCTCTTGACTTTGTACGCTCCTCTTGCGTGTGTTCTGACCGTCCTTCCCTGTAATCTAAAACTAGACGATATGTGTTGTCAGGTTTCATTACGGGAAACAAAGGATTGTTCATAGGTGAAGTGCAATTTTCTATCAACCCCTGGTTTCCTAGTTGGTATAGAATCTCCCTGACTTGTTTTTTAGCTTCCTGCTTTATGGGGTATTGCCTTTGAGCATTTGGGGAAACTTTTAACGGGATCACGTGGTGGGTTGAATCCTCATCCCAACCAGCATGATTTTTGTACAA
Organism: Calotriton arnoldi; assembly: GCA_963921515.1. NCBI lineage: Eukaryota > Metazoa > Chordata > Amphibia > Caudata > Salamandridae > Calotriton > Calotriton arnoldi. Next base: position 585,302 of record CAWUFW010007986.1, on the reverse strand, counting down.
TGCTGGAGCTAGGGCAACCGCCCACTCCTGGGCATATGCATGTTTTAAATGAATGCGAACGAGGTCGGAAAAGGATGGAAAAATTACAGTTTCTCCACTAGGGCACTCCATGACGAATGCTGGCGGCTAGTCTTGTTCTGCTAATAGAATGTCATAACCAGATGACATATTTTTCCAAAAGAGACCTTTAACTTTTCTGGGCTTGTCCCCCTCCAGCCGGAGTGTTATCTCATGTAACTTATGTGGGACACTTACCCGAGTATCAGGTGTTTCCACGGTGTTATACTCACTCAACTCTGCTGTCACCAGAAATTCCTTCAGGTTCTGGCGAGCTATCGTTACTTCTGCCGCGCTGTCTAGCATCGTCAGAGCCCACTCCCCGTTCAGAAGCTGTGTCCTCAGAATTCTGGTTATGTCTGATCTTGAGACCTGCTACCTTCTTCTTTTTGAACTGAGGTTTTGATTTTTGTTTATCTTCTTTTTCGGGTGCGTAGTCCGCAGCGCGTTGCGTGTGTCTTGACTTTGTACGCTCCTCTTGCCTGTGTTCTGACCGTCCTTCCCTCTTGGAGTTTCTTGATGAACCCTGAAAGGAACGAGAGGAACGAGTATCAGTATCCTGATACCTGTCAGGTTTTTTTATATTATCCCTATTCCTGAGGTTATACCTCCTTTCAGAGGGCTCCGGTTGAGGAGAACTACCTCTGGATTGAGATCTGCTGTCTTTAGACTTTTGTTGTTTTTTATTTTCCCACTTCTTTTTAGAAGAAGTAGGTGTCTGCTTTATAGTGTCCTTTTCAGGACTGCCCACCAGTTGTGGTTTTAATGCTTTTCCACCTAGACTGTCTCTGCCTAATTCTGCATATGCAGTTTCAATTATTTTGGGTAGTTCGTGTTGTTGATCTACTGTACTGAACTCCCTTAGGCGTTGGCGGATCGCCAGTGAAGCTGCTTCCCCCTTAATGTTAGCCAGTATTATGGCTGAGACCTGTTCAAAGTTGTTTAGCAACTTCATCCATAAGTTAAGGGCAGGCTCTGCTCCGTACTCATTTTATATCTGTTTTAATACTTCAGGTACTACTGCTATTGACGGGATACCATGTGTTCTGGTATATATGGCAGCAAAGACTGAACCCCAAGAGGTGCAGTCCTCTACTTGTGGTGTGAGACTCATGGGAGAGCAGATTGTTAGAATTCTGTGTTTATCACAGGTGGTAGTATTCGGCAATACTGCTTCAAGCTGAGTTATTTTCTGAGCTATCCATAATGGGATTTGTTCGCGTTTTGTTGGTATTTTGCCCATTATCGCGTGTAATGTTTGTGGAGTTATTTTATTAACTGTACTCTGGACTGGAGTATCTTGTGCTGCAGATGGTGCAGGCTGAACTGTTAAAGTCCTCATCACAAATTGTGTGAGGTTTCTGTAGATTTTAATTAAATCTCTGTGTTGTATGAGTAAGTCTGGCTGTGGCATTGTGTTAATGTCAGGATGCAGTGTGTATGCCGCTAATATGGGCCATGTGGCTCCTGCTCCTCCGAGCGGGCCTAATCTTGCTCTTCCATGTACGTGGGGTAGGGCGCCTTTAAACCAGTAATTATGCTCCTGGTAAGTGAGCGGAATCTCTAACTCCTCAAAAGGAGTATAGTCCGCTGGTGCTTCACCTTCTAGGTAGTAGTGAAATACATCTGTAACTGCATTCGCTGCTGGGAATGTAACCCATGAATAGAACACCTCTGTTTTATTGGATTCGTGTGCCTCAATCACGAAAATTATATTACCACCCCTGGCTCTTAAGCCATGTTCTAGAAGTTTTATGGTTACTTCCCTTCTGAAATTTGTTGCAATTGGTATTGCATCTTCAGGGTCTTCTTCTCCTAAACCGAAGAGGTCTGTTTCAACTCTCCTTGTTTCTTCTGCTTGTTCAACCATTTTTAAGTGGAAGAAGGCTGTTTAAGGAAATTTTAAGATAAGGTGTAAATGCACAATTTGTAGGAACTGTATGTCCTTCAAGCTTGAATAACCTACAGCCAATAAATAGTATTCTCGTACTACTCAGATGCAGTGTATTTTGTGCCCACCCACTCCAGACGTCTCTGGCGTTTTGTGGGTAGGTTCTCTGAGAATAGCACGACTGAACTACTCAGATTCTACTGTTAAATACCTACCCAACAAATGTGCGCAAAGAGGCCCTAATGTACACCCGTTCGTACATGCCCTAAAATGGATGTATTCATATTTACCCTAATATGGTCATATTCGTACTTGCCCTATTATGGTCATGGTCGCATATGCCCAATTATGATCATAAGTGTACATGTCCTATTATAGTCATGATTCCTTATATAGGCAAGATCTTTCACCTACATTGGTCCCATCTAGTACACAACGAGCTCTGAGGGCTGAACGTTATCTATCCTGTGGTTTTGAATACAGCAGGGTTTTTCCCAAACACAGGCCCTCACTGTACTCAATAATTATGCATGGCTTTCTAAGAATACACCACGTGCATAATATGTATGTACAAAGTTCACCCCTGACGTCTTCCTCATGTCCAATACAAACCATACTGAGGACCGAGACTCTTTAGGGTATAAATACACCACATCTTGCCCTGGTAAGACAGAGGGAACCAAGACTTCCATGCTGACACACTGACCAGAGACGCTGAGGCTCCTGCATGCAGTCGCTCCAGCTGACAGTGGTCTGACACAGCCCTGACAGGGTGTCCAACTCGAGACCAGGACGGGGTCCCACACTCTCTCTATTCAGGTATGGGGGTTCGACTAAATCCTAGAAGGATTCTTGGCTCTTAGCTTTTAGACCTACACATATGCTAGGTACACTCAGGTCCATCTAGTTAGGCATAGTAGGAGTACGCGCACTTGCATAATGCTTATATATTCATGTATGTATCCATGACTATTGCAATATGGTAGAACTGTTCTGTCCCTTTGCTTTTATCGTACTGCTGATAATATATCTCTGCTATTGTCTGCTGGTTACTGCAGAACATATATTTTACACTAGAATAACAACTGTTCAATAAATACTTATTGAAACGCCCAACTGTTTATTCTGTGTAACTCTCTGAGAAAAACCGAATAAGTGAGCACGAGTGAATGAGCGAAAGGTGGTATATTGTTTCCACGATTCTGAGGGAATCAGGGTTGTCATGATCTAAGGTTGCCAGAAACTAATCTCTTCCCGATAAGAGGAGACACTAGTGGCACTGCGAGCTAGCTAATGCAAAACTAGGCTAACATATACGGTGGGGGTGCACGGAGTCAGTCTGCCACCAAGCCCGCAGTACATGTTATCCAAATGCGCAGGTCCTGCAGGGGTACTATAGGAGCTACACGACAGTGATAAGTCGTCTGGACTACTGCAATACCCTTCTGATTGCAGCTATTGAGTCTTCTCCAAATAGACTTCAGGTAGTTTAAAACACTGCAGCTGGTCTTGTCTCAAACTCACCTGCCAGAACAGCCTCTCTCCCGCTGTTACAATGTTTCCACTGGCTACCGATACGTTAGCGGGTTAGATTTAAGATATGTTGTATTGTGCATAAAGCATTAAACGGTAAAGGTCCTAGTTATCTAGCAGAAAAACGTATTCAATACCAGCCACACAGACCCCTCCACTAAGGACCAAAATCCTTGCTCCTTGTCCCGCGCTTCAAGAAATCTCGCATGGGTGGCAAAGCCTTCTTCCATCTAGCCCCTCATTACTGGAATCAGCTTCCAATTCATCTCCGGAAATGCCCAGAATACCTTTTATTTAGAAAGCTCCTTAAAGCTGAGCTTTTCTAAAATGCCTGCATCTAATCTGCTCTGACTGCTGCACCTCCCAAGCGCGGAGATACTCCTCTGGGGGTGATTCTGGCGCTTTACAAGTCAATTAAAATAAAAAAAAATAGAAAATAGATGCTTTTCTACATTTAGAAATATGTCAGCATAGCTCATACCTAGATTTAGATGGGCATGGATATGTGCAAAAGTTTTGTTAATTTTTACAAAACACAACATAAAATTTCAAAACATTTAGCAAATTCAGTTGGTCATAGCTCGTGCGAAAATGGAACGCAGTGGCACACCTTGAACAAGTCTGCTGTTAAAATTATATCGCATTTCACACCCATCAAATCTCGCAAAAGTTCTCACAGTTTGTGCATCCCGAAATTTGAACATTTAATGAATTTCAAGGATGTATACAAATTTTTGCTTGGGCCAAGTTAGGCTTCCTGTGCCTTTGTAATGATGTTTCTGTATTTGTAGCAATGGCTCGATGGCATAGTAAAATAAGATTATTTTGCTTGCTTAATTGAGCAGAGATATTCACGGTTATCACTATGTATTTCGCTACTTGCAACCACAAAGAGCATAATTTGGCACGTAAGGTGGAAATTTGGAACTCACTTGCTGAAGGTACTGTAGGCAGCTACTTATTCTTCAAAATACAGCAATAAATATGATGAACACACACAACCTATATATACAATAAATGATAAGGTTTTTATCCTTTTAGATGTGCTCCTGGGGTATCGCTCTCTGATCTAGAGCGTCAAATATCCAAAGCATACAATAGCATACCCTAAATAGGGTCAGTCCCCCTAAGCACTAACCAAGAACCCTGCCAGGGGTTGTTCAACACTTTGCAACTCAACAAAAAGTCGTCCAAAGCTTATAATTGAATGTTTAATGGATTTATCCAATGTTCATAAAGGAAAATATATGTAATCTCAGATTGAACTGATAGCGATGAATCCAAATAAAACAGTTGTACATCGTAATTATCCTTATTTTAATTCAAGCCCATCCCGATGCATTTCGAGCACTCAGCCCTTCGTCAGGGGACAATTCTATAATGCAAAAAGAATACAACATAATGAGGAAACCATCCTACTCGTAATCCCTGGTGTGAAAACACCACGTGGTGGTATCTTATAGTAAAGAGTGACAACATGCATCAATATGGCGTGGGTAAAAACCCCGCTGTCCATAATCATAGTATCAAACATAATGCGCTAAAGGGATCCAAAACAAACAAATTCTAAGTCATCTTAGGAGTTCTTTCAAAATAATACACAAAGAATAAAGTTTACGGTTTCAAGCGGTAAAACATTGTGATTAAATGTGCAAATAACCGTTAAGCTCCCAAGGTGATCAAAACACGATCACCGTGACACAAACGACTATCCATACGGTGTATTAAAAAAACTGCAACCACAAATGTGCAAACATATTAACCGTGACGCGTGCAACTCTCCATGCTGTGAATTAACTAAATCGCAAGCCTCATGGTCAGATACTCATTTAAACCACAAGTATAGCATGCGTAACTCAAAAACAACTAGCGAACTTAATACTTACAAGTGAAGCGTGCATGTAGTGCCTTCCTCCATGCAATAGTAAACCAAGAGTTAGAAAAACGCGACATTTAAACCCGGTGGAAAAAACACCAGTGAAGAACGACTGCTAGAACCAATGAAGTCTAGAAAACAAAAAAGGACTTGCATGCAGACTCTTACAGGCAGATGCATCAAAGCTTTTTGCGATCGCAAACGGTGCGATTCGCAAAAATCGGCCGTTTGCGGTCGCAAAATTAGCTTTTGCGATGCATCAAGGGTCAAGGCCCTCGCAATTTGAGAATTCGCAATTAATTGCGAGTTCTCAAATTGCGATTGCATTTAAGGAATCGCAAATTGAGATTAAAGTAAAATAATTAGCGATTTCGCTAATAGGGGGCGCAAATTACCATGAAGTTGAACTTCATGGTAATTTGCAAAAACTTTGAAAAATGCACTAAAGTGCATTTTTCAAAGTTTCATTTTACACACACACATGCCCTTGGGGCATGTGTGTGCAAGATGTACTCATATGCAGATTTCAGGGGTGCAACAGGGTGTCCTTTTGACATCCTAGCACCCTTGAAATTGCATTCTCAATTTGCGATTCTCTAATTGAGAATCGCAAATTGAGAATGTCTTCCCATTCATTCCTATGGGCCTCTAGGCCCATAGGAATGAATGGGAGGTATTCTTAATTGCGACTCGCAATTTGCGAGTCGCAATTAAGGAATGTTTAGAAATCGCTATTTTTTAAGCGATTTCTACATGCATAGGCTTTTGCGATTCCTTAATTGCGATTCCTTAAAAATCGCAATTAAGAAATCGCAAAATCCAACATTGATGCATGTGCCTGTTAGTTTGTAAAATCCACGGTGGCCATTTTGGAGTGTTAGAAAAACACCCGGTTAAAGCATGTGTATGCGGAACATACCTAAACTTGTAGTTAAGCAAAGTATTTGCAAACACCCAAATAAAACATGAATACACAAAAAATATATCTAAAGTAGTGGTAAACTGGAAATGATCACCAAACTGTAATCAGAACCTTAATGTCAATGATAAATGATCAAATAAAACCATGTGTTATACAATCAATCAACGGAAATAAGATATCACAAATAACATTGAAATTCCATCCTGTCATTCATTCAGTGCGGTCTCAATGCATCAAGATGTTTGATCCAAAAGTTCTCTCTTCGTAATAGATAGTTGTTGTTGTCTCTGCCCTCACTTTTTTCTACAACTTCTAAGACTAGAAATTTCAGCTGACTGATGTTATGATTTTGTTCAAGGAAATGGCTAGCTACAACAGATTTCATGTTGTTTGTTCTAATGTTGCTTTTATGTTCGTTTATCCTTGTTTTTATTTTTCTCTCAGTTTTTCCAACGTATACTTTTCCACATGGGCATTTTAACATGTAGATCACATTCATGGTGTCACATGTTGCTGAAACTTTCAAATTGATCTTGGTGCCCTTTCTGGGATTTATCATAATAGGACCCAAATCCCAGTCAGAACCTTGAATAATGTTATGACTATTAAGGTCCTGCTGAAGTTGTTGGTTTTGGCTGCAACAGGTCAGAATGGGAAAAGTTCAAATCTCACACCCAAAGAAGTTGTTGCGATGGAAGGATACTTTTGTTGCCTTCACCTGGTGCCAATTTCTACTTTGGGACTTAATCTCTTTTTGGTGCTTGGGTTTATCCAGTGGGGCAAAGCAGGAGCTGTAGCCATGAAACAGGGTTAATTGAGCCAAGGTACCTTCTCACTGAGGTCCAGCTGAAACAGATTTGCTTTTGCCACTGCAGAGAAAGTCCAACTGGGACAAAGCTGTTTTTTCAGCTCAGGGAGGTCTTGCCTTCACAGGATTGACTCTGGTAGCTGGAAGCCCAAACATGTTGTGCAGTGGTCAATCTCTTTTTCCCTCATCTCTTCGCCTAAGGCTCCCAGACTTCAGGGGAAGCTTTTAGGACTTTTATTGCTTGATCCTGCCAAGGCTGTGTGGGATCCAGTGCAGATCCAGTTGGAACTGGGCAAGTGGTCTTCCAGGCAAATGTGATTTTTCAGTGTGTTGTGCCCCTGTACTCACATAGGAGGTCAGCCCACTGACCCTTTGAGTCCATGTATTTGTGTTGAATAAAAGAGGGAGCAGTTCCAGTCCTTCAGGTTCCTCTCAGGTCACAGTAAGCAGAGTTCAGTTCTCTTCTGTTCTTCCACAAGTCCAGAAAGTGTTCTGAGGAGGGTGCCTTGGGGTGCCACATTTATGGTTGGCACAAGCCTGTGAGTGGGGGTGACTTCTGGCTCCTTCCTGACCATTGGGGTAATTGCGGCCAATTTGCAATAGTTCCTGTTTGTCCTACTGTAAACTATCCCACGGTGCACCTTACTCCTAATTCAAGATGGAGAAACACTTCCTCCTTTGTGCGCAGACTGTGAGTCCACCTAAAGGTGTAGCCAGGTAAAGGAGCAGTTCCCTTCTCGTGGTCATTCAAAATCAGCTCCTAAGGGGTGCTCTTCTCCCACTGGTTAGGTATTAGCTTGGCTGGAGAAATAAAGGGTTGCCTTCAACAGTTTCACCTTATATTTACTTGTGAAAGGGTAGCCCCCTTTCCAAGTTAGTGAAGTACCTGGATCTAACCTAACTGGTCTTCCTGCAAAGGGAAGGAATGCACCTCCCTACACCCAGGCCCTGGTTCCTGCTCCAGGAGCAGTTTTCCCATATCATTAAAGTCTACCACTAGCATACCAGCTGTCAGTAGGTTAATGCTCAATCTCGAAGTCTTTATTTCAGCACAATAGCCATAAAAACATGCATGAAAAAACTCATTATATAAAATGCAAGATATATATCCAATCTGTCATTAAACTTTAAGACTATAAAAAAAATCCATGTACATTTCATATGTTTCAAACCAATCTAAAATAGTACAATATTCATGACAGGCCTAAAGATTGTTTAGCCAAGTGTCCAGGTTATGAATCATAAAGGCAACAACATTAATGCTTTACACAGTACATACAGCACCAAAAACTCATTCCACTGGAAGAGTGCTCAATTTGTGTTTGACTCGACTCTCAACATTGACACATTGACATCAGAAATCGAGAGACTGCAAAGGCCATCAATTGACTAGTGTCGGATTTCATGATTCATAAGGCCTCTTTATGCTTCCTAACACCCAGTTTGTGGCACAGCAGTTTACTTAACTCTTCCTACTGTTCAGGTAGGCTGGACAAAAGAATATAACATGCTCAAGCAATTCTCTAGTGTCACCACAGGATGGACACTGCTTATATTCCACCCTATGAGCTCGTGTCGATTTTGCAGTGAAGGAGTGGAGGAACAGTGTTCCATAACGGAGCTGTACGAACAGCCTTCTGGCTAGTAGAGGCTCTATCTCATGGAAAATGAGATAAAAAGGAATCCATCACTGTGAGGAAAGCCTCAGTAAGAGTACACAGTTTTATCTGGGTGTATAAAATCTTTCTTTATATTGTCAATAGATGAACAAAATGTGCGACTTAGAGGTAGCCCCTGCCTCTACTGGAGTATTCCATAGGCTCTCTCCTCTAATCTTTACAAGGGTCGCTTTTACATATCTTAACCAGGGTATGTTACATGAGCAAGAAATATGCAAAATTTCTTCTATGCCCTGGCGGAAGGAACACAGTTTAGCAGTGGCCCTAATTGTTCTCCAGTATAGAATATATCTCACATCCCTCTTATCAGAGATTGATCTGAGCCCTAAAACTAGTCTAAGAGAGAGCAGGGGAGTGCTTATACGTAAGCCTGTCAACTGGTGCATGATTCGGTTGTCAGTTGTTACTAAAGGGGTTATATTACTGTGTCCCCACAATTCTGTGCCTAATTAAGCTGTCCTTAGGTCCTGATGATTATATATCTGAAGGGCCGGAGAGATAGGAAGAAAATGCGAACCTTGAGACAGTTTGACTATCCCTCCTGCTCTTTGTTCCATTTTGAGACTGCGCAACGTTATTTGAGTATGCCATTCGAGCTGTTTCATTAATTTAATTTGCGATAATCAAAACTAAGCACACACTCCAGTGGGATCCCCTGCAGCATAGGATTAATTCTAGTTGATTGACAGGGATTCAGGACCATATTTTTTGTTTTCCCAACATTGATCTCCGAGCCCCTTTGCTTACAAACACATTCAAAGCGTTCCAACAGTTTTCGGAGCCCCAAAGGTGAGTTGGAGAGAAGCAAAGTATTGTCAGAAAACATGAGAGTGGGAACCCTCATGTTTTCCAGGCTAGGTGCATCACTGGTCTAGAAAGGAAACTATGCAATCGATATACAACGTGAACAATGTAGGAGCAAGAATAACAACCCTGTCTGACTCCTCTGTTGATGGGAATCGAATCCGTCAATTTACCTGCTTGGCTGCACCTGACCTGTGCATAGTTGTTTTCAGGGAGTTGTTCCATGATGTCCAGCAGGTATTTCGGCATCCCCATTTCAAATAATACCCACCAGAGAGAAGGCCTTGGCACTAAGTCAAAAGCGGAACGTAAATCCACAAAGAACACATATAGATGACCACCACCCAAAGTAACTGTTTTCCAAAACAATAACTGGAGCTGAAACACTTGTTCAATAGTGCTTGTGCAATCTCAGAAGCCCGCTTGCATAGGAGTCAGGATTTCATTTGAAGTTACCCATCCCTGGAGTCTATCCAGAATTATCCTGCTTAATACCTTTTGGGAGCTGACTATGAGACTTATGGGTCTGTAGTTGGATGGTGAGTCTCGGGAGCCCTTTTTAAATATAGGGATAATTTCTGCCCTTGCCCATGTTGGTCGGATGGGTGCCCCTTTCATGACAGTATTGAATATCACTGTAAAGTAGGTACTCCAAATACCTATTTCGTCCAAGAACAGATCCACTGGGATCTTATCAAGTCCTGGAGCTTTAACAGGGATAATCTTCTTGATGGCCACGCTTGTTTCGAAGGCTGAACTATCCAAAACATCATTCTGGTCAATAAGTTCTTTAGGCCTGTGTGGCACTCTCTTAAAGTTGGGGAACTCATCCACTCTACCTTCACAGTGTTGCGAAGTAATCCCTGACCCAGCCTAATTACATTGGGGGTCCTCTAATACTCCTGAGCTGGAGAAATGGGCCACCCAATCACTAGCTAGCATTTTCTTGTCTATGGGGCAAAAACCATCTCTGCTACTGGTAGATGCTACAATCCAGAAGGAAGGGTGATCTTTCCTCCTTGCAGCATTCAGCAGACCCTCCCATTTCCCCCACTCCCATTCTCTTTTTGCCTCAATGATGAAGTTTTTATAAGCCCTCCCGGCAACTTTAATCTGTATTCTATCTTGCTTCTCTATTGCATCATCGGAGATAATGGGGTTGCCCTATGTCCCTCAGAACCTGGGTATATAATGTTGTATACTACAATGCGTTCTGTTGGGTATCGTAATTCCTTTGCTTGAGAAAATGGTGTCCAAAATGTCACACTTATGTATAAAGATCAATGTGTGCTCTGCAAGAGTAGCAGGAGTGTGGGCCTATATTGACCAATATTCACCAAAAGATAACCAACACACAACAATGTCATTAATTATTTTGTGTATCCAAAGTCATATACCCAAATAATATACACAAATTGCTTCATAGGTAGCTGTCATGTGGCGATCGCTGAATGAGACATAAAATATCTCTCAGCAGACATCAATATCGAATTACATGTGCTTTAAGAACGCCTATATGGCTTTTTTCTTACCTGGAGGTTTCTCGACTTCCCAGTGGTTCAGATATCTGGCCCTGATGAAGCTTTTGTAAGGTGAAACGCTTTGGCTGCACTATCTTGAAAATATATAATAAAGAAAAATTCTGCATCATCATTCAAGACTTACGAATTCCCATTTTTACTAAATGTGTTCATCTTCAATTGTTCCTGTTGCCTCTCATTTTTGGTATATATACACAGAATTAATAAACAACGTGTCTTGGTGAAAAGATGGCACAAAGTAAAAAAAGTGCTTGACACACGACAACACGAAAAATATAGATGAAACAATTAAAGGAATGTCCGTCCTTTTTGTGTCAACTAATTCAACAAACACCCTATCTCATTATTAGTTTTTTAAGGATGGCTGACCAAGAACTTGCACCAATAAGATTGTCATCGACGGTTCGATCCTTTGTGTATGAGTTAGGGGATACACATCACTGTGGGTCTTCCTCAGGAGCCTAACTGCAAGAAGATTATTTGGGAATCTGGACTCATCCAACCCAGGACGCAGCCCATGACAAGGATCAACAAGTATCCACACGGATTTCTTCAAAGGAGAGGGAGGAAATTTGTTTTTTCAGAATTATCATTTTGTAGCTGGAGTAAATGACCACTGTATATGGGAAAACAAGACTCCTTCAGCCCAGGATGGAGCCACAGCAAGGATCAACAAGTATCCACACAAATTTCTTCAAGGAAAGTGGGAAGGGGTTAATATCAATCAAATTGCCGTTTTGTGACTGAAGGCAATATCAACTATATTAAATGTGGTTAGCTTTCCTGAACTTCACAGAATCCCCAGTCTCAACATCACTCGGAGAAAATAGTTGTCTCTGAAACCTCTTGAGATTCTGCAAATGGCTCTCAATTCAAGGATGTCTGTGGTTGTGCACATGGCTTATAAAAGTAACCTAGGGGCAGTAGTTCTATATTACTCCTACCTATAGGTATGCTTAAATGACCAGTAAGCAAGTTCTGCACCAGTGTTTGCGATTAATGTTAACAATGATACATTCACCACAGCGGTCCACATCCCCTGCCCCAATCCAACCCACCCTGCGGGTCAGAAATATATTTCTTGACACAGATATGTCATACTAGCCAGTCCAGTTTTTTCTTAAAGAGCTCTTCGTGGGACTCCCTCTGATCTATACGCAGGCGAGGAACTCTAGTTAAGCTCACTGCATATGGACCAAAACCATGTGGGAGATTAGTCACAGGTTGCCTATGGCTTCGAAGCGGTTCACTGTATCTGGACTTTTCTAGGGCACTCTGGAAGGATTACTCCCCTCAATGTGACACAAGGGTTCCCCTAATTGAGGGGTGAGAGACAGTGGAGGAAGATCCATGCAAGTCCGCTCGGGGTTCTGTATGGTAAAATCAGGGCTAGTTCTGTTCAACAGAGACTTTGTTAATGTTGTGGAACCTAGTCTATTAGTAGGGTTTGAATGCCAGTATGGCCCTGTGGTGCCCTGAAGGCCGTAAGAATTGCTGTCTCAGAAGACACCTGCGCCTGCTTAAAGGCAGTCAACTCATGCTCAATTGCTTCCAAACGAGTAATAAGTGGTGAGATTTCATTTAGCAGGAGTTCTCTAAAATTGCCAATGCAGTCAGCCATACGTTGTTCTTACCAGGGAGGTTTAGACAGGGGAACTCCATCTGAGTTCTCCATAGGCAGTGAAGACAGCTGTTCCATGCAGAGTGGCGAGAGATCTAAAACGCCTTGGCTCGCTACCTCCATAATTTTGGTGTGAGCCAGTCACCTGAATTGTTTAGCCTTCACAGATGGCTGGGGAATATCAGTGACATTTGTCTCGCCATCATGCACATGCTCGCTAATTGTAGGCAGTAGGTGATTGCACTGGTTTGTTGGTTGGTGATAAAGCTGTGTCTGGGCCTAGTGTTGTGTCTTATTGTTGGGAAAGTCTCCTTTGTGTGAGTTCTATTTCTGTACTTATTACTCCCATAGCCCCCTGGAGCATCCTATCAATTAAGGTGGTTTTCGCAGGAGTGAGAATAGAATGACTTCATGTGGGTTTACTTTGCCAACTCGGCGATGAAGGGAGCGCAAGGTAAATAGTTTTATTTATTTATTTACTTCCTTTAGTCCGTTCCGTCGTATGTCTGATTCCACTACCCCCAACCCTGCCCCTCCCCCGCCCCACTGCCCCGCAAGCACCCCCTCTGCGAGCCGCCACTACTTTTCATCAGTTATGGGGCGATCAGTATTAAACTTGGGCTGGTGAAGGAAAGGATTGATTTGGTGCAGCGTCAATCCTTGGATGTGTCCTCTGCCCCAGTGTCCCACGTGCCCAGTAGACTGTCTAGCCCTCTACAAAATGAAGTTACCCCTCTTGTACATACAAGATTAGGGTAGTAGTGGCCCAAAAGAGTGGATTTATGGCACCTCGTAATATTACAGTAATCAGAGCTCTTCTTAAAACATGGGAATCATAACAAAAATATGCTCAATGTAAACAAGAAAACAAAGGTGCTACTACTGTTCCAGCAACCTACTACCCAAGGCTGCACTTACACATTAACAGAGGTAATAAGCATACAGCATAAAGGAACTAAAAAAGTACTCTCCAACACAGTAGTGGATAGTGGTTCATAGAACACAATACATTGTATCCTTCTTATAGGTTTCAATTCTCCATGTATCAGTACATTCCAAAATCCCGAATTATGCAATTCAGTTACTGAAAAGCAACTTTTATCCTTTTTCACTCAAATGACATCGATAAGTCCAGATATGAATCAGTTTCCACAATGAACACAGTCCTCTTTTTATTTGAGTTTGGTTTATTTCGGAAACAAACACTGCCTCCAGAAAGAATTCAGCCAACACGTGTTTCGTCAATCTTGACTTTTTCAAGGCAGATAAGTAGAAACGCAATCGGTGTAATGTAGGTATTTCCAAAGCTTCGTCACACTGGAATCATCCGTAAGTATCTCAGAGTATCAAATGTTTATCAGCTGTTGTGAACCCAGGGCATTCCACAAAATACAGTTAGAAAAAAACAGTCTGAAGGTCTTCTCGTGAGTGGTATATAAATGTGGCGCCCCTCAGAAAACCAACACTCAAGAGTCAGAAAGCAGTGGTATCCATAAGTATCACTTGGCGTGGGAAATCAAACTGGCGCCCAGTTAGGCTTCTGAGAAAGAGTCCACGATAAGCTCCAATGCTGTCTAGTCCCGAGAATGCCAAAAACGCACGAGAGGCAGCCCCATTCCTTTCCCCAGTCAAAAAACATTTTTTGCCAGTGTGATACCTCAGTGTGCAGCTAGTTCCTTGCAAATAGACTGTGTCATAAATGATTCTCAGGTGAATATTAGAGAGTTTAATACATTCATTACCAACTCTTCACCACTTAAAAGGGAAAGGAAGGAGGTGCAAGGCAAATCTACTGTGAAACCCCGGCGGCCACAAAAGGGGGGAAAGGCTATGTTTGCCAACTCAGTTAATGAGTGCCCATCATCTACAGAAACCAGCAGTGCATGCACTCCTACGGAATCTGTCATAGTAGAGCTACAAACTAACTTATTAGATCACTGTACATCCTTTCTCAGGAGGTTAGAGGACATGTTAAGGGTTTTTGCCTGGAAATATAAGATAGTTCCAATATGTAGGGGAAAAAATACAGTCTCAAATTTAGAATTAACTGTGCCATTGTGACAATTCCACTTTTACCACTACACCCAACCCTACAATGAACAGTGACAAAAATAGCTCTACACATGGTTTCAAATCTTACACTTAACCTTACCAGTTCCTCTGGATCTGATGCTTGTTAATTATTATTACAATATCTTTGACCTAAAGATTACTGACGTCATTCCTGATCTTGATAACGTTATTATGGGTTTTATCTTGAAAATTTGCCAACAAGTATCAATTTTGTGGGCTGGGGATTTTAATATTAATCTCTGCAAGTTTAGTAGGCAGCCGGTATCTGGACTGGTGACTGTGAAAGGTGAAAACACCTCTCATTTCAGGCATTCCCCTTATGGAGAAGCCTTCCATAGGATCCTAATTAAAAACCATCTGATATTTTCAGGAGATATGCTGCCCCCTTTTAGGTACTATTCCCAACTTATAAAGGTAAGAACTGTGCTTAATTTGTGACAGTGGTTTCAGGTGCTCGGCACTGGTGCTTAATTGTCAACATCACGCTTGTGACAGTCTGCCACAAGTTGGCGCTGTCTCGCTAATTTAGAGATCCCCACAACAACAGTTAATTATTAATTCAATGTACATTGGCAGTATAGCAGGGGCAACGGGTGGTGCAAGCTACAGTGGCCTCCTGACATGAGCTCTGGCCCTTATTTATTTACAAACTAAGCACTGAGAAATAGTAAAGATATTACAATTGAATTTATCCTGATCTCAGAGGATTTCTCTGCATTCAGTTCAGATTTTTCAGTTAATGCTAGGTGCGCGATCATAATCTCCCTGTTTCTCGACTTGAATGCATGAGAGAGATTTAAATCTAATGAGTTAGGAGAATTTAAATTATTCAGCTAACAAAGGTCCAAGAACCAAATGGAATAAAATTAATCCTGACTATTTCATCCTCAAGCTAATTAAGGATCTTGAGGATGTTTTCAAGGTTTGTTTACCTGAAAAGGATCAAAATCAAAAAACATTTATAGAGCGCACAGCTACTTGAAAGAGTGTCCCGGCACTGACCCAAGTTCAGTCATAAAAGAATATGCTTCTCTATGTTTCAATTTGTCACAAATGTTAGAAACCCCAAGAAGAGTGCTCCAGTTTGGAGATGGTTTGATTCCACATGCTCTGCTGCCCACAACCACCTTAAAGTGGCAAATAAAACCATCCCTGGAGATAAGTAGCAAGTTAAACTTGCTAGAAGAGCATAAAAAGAAGCCTTTTATCTTAGGAAAGATCAGATCAGGTGGGAGGAATGGGAGGATTTCAAAGCCACTGGTAAACGAAATGACTCTAGGAGATTCTGGGAAGTGGTGAACCACCCTTTTTTTAACCAATTATAGTGCCCCTAAGATAAATTGCTTAATTTTTGCTGAAACATGGTCAACCCACTTTTCCAAAATCTTTGACTCAGAAAATGTTTTTATAAATTCCAGTAAAAAGGGGAATTAGACACCAAAGATTTGGCAGCAGCCCTAGCCTTGAGCCTTACAACTGTAGTTAAAGAAGTAAAAACAGCAATTAAAAACAGTCCATTAGGTAAGATCCAGATGGAGTACTCATGTATCTTTTTAAGCGAAATATGGAACTGTGGGCACCTTTAATTACCAATGTTTTATGTGCAGCAATTGTTGATCCTATCACAGGGTCTTGGAAGGAGGTAATAATAGTACCTATTTTTAAGGAAGGGGAGAGGACTCAACCAAGTTGTTATCAACCCCTTTCCCTATTGAACTCCACAACTAAGATTTTGGTTGAGGGTTTTACTTTCTCAGTTAGAGGCTTGGGCAGAATCCAATAATGTTTTATTGCTGTCCAATTGGGTTTTCGTGCTGGCATTGGTACTACTGGAACTACTGAGCAATGCCTGAATTTATCGCTCTTAATTAAAAAGCATATCATAGCCAGGAGAGGTGCATAACATTTTGTATTTATGGACCGTTCCTGTGCTTTTGATAATGTAATCGCTCCAAGTTATGTTCCTTGATGGTGTCTATGGGCGTAGAAGGGCCTCCTGTAACACTGCTCAGACGCATTGATTGCGTCACCTTAGTTAACAAACATTACAGTCCAAATGGGGAGCGTACATTACCAATCAGTTCCAATAGAGGGATGCACCAGGGTTGCATTTTGACTTCTTTTTTTCTTATTTATATCAGTTGACTGGATAACTATTTGTCGACCAAAGGGAAAGAAATGCCACAGATTGGGAGATGCCTAGTCCCCTATCTCCTATATGCTGATGATGCCGTCTTGATGGTCATTTATTTCCTTTATGCTCAATTTAGATTTAAGAGTTAATTACTCCAAATCATTTGTTATGATGAATGTTCCAAAAATAGTAAAAATAGGTGTTTCCTGATAGGGAGTGCACAACTTGCTAGAGTTCCTTATTTTAATTATTTGGGGGGGTACCCTTCGATTCTTGATATACTCTACTTAAAATTAGATCCCAACAATTTCAGAGATCCGTAGAAGCAGCTTTTCGCTTCTCTCCCAGGCTGGGCTCTAAGCCAGTAAAGGAGATAACTCAAATATATAAGAGCAAATGTATCCCAGTGGAGCTTTATGATGCTGGTGTTTGGGGTTACTCCAAGGTAAAAAGTCTTCAAATAATAGAAAATAGATTTGTTTGTTATTTATTATCAATTCCTAATTTGTAATCCTTATTTATTGGCCATGCTGAATTGGGACTGTCACACTGAGATGATGCGGTTTGCTGTGCACGGCTAATGCTATGGTTTAGGATCTGGTGTACGTCCGAAGCTGGTTTCTGCAGCTAGTTCTTAATGTCTGTTTAGGCCTGAGAAATTGGACACGATTCCATGATTAATTTATGCTAGTTAAGCAGATGTTTAAAAAACTAGGAGTTACACAACTTTTCTAACCTAGAGTTGATTACAGCAACTCATAAAGAATGAGTAAAAACCTTGTTTTATGAGTACCAATTTAATGCACAGGAAAGGAATAGCCAGTCTAAGTGAATTACCACCCTGGGAATGGAGCCTTACCTTGCTTTAATACATTGTTCACATATAGACTGTATCTCACACAGGTGAAATTGAATAATGTGCACTTTTTGCTAGCTTTACCTGTACAGGGCACTTGGTTTAGTTCCCTCCCAGATGTGTCTGTGAAAATGTTTCTCATAAATGCACAGTTCACTTTCTGCTAATTTGGTCTCTATACAAACCTTTATGTTATAGATTGTTGTTCCCAATCTTATCGGTTTTGAATGTTAGACATTACTTGACTGCTTCAGTCTATTTACAACAGCTCGGTTTGCTGGAAATGTGTTATGGAGTTCTTAACTACATTAGTAGCGCCTTATAAGTAAGCAAGAGATATGGTGTCGCAATCACTACTTAATCATGCTAGTTATTTTATTACATTTAGAAATGTTTCTTGCCACCGAATTTTACTGTAACATTGTATTGTGATTATGTATATTTTTCAGAAACATCTTGGGATGTAGTACTGTTTTACTGATTTTATTGTGTAAAGTTTTTAACTCCTGTAATGTATATATTGTTCTGTGTGCTTTTATAGCTATTCTAGCCAAATAAATATTTTGGAACGAATGAACAGTACTTATTAATATTTAAAACCAAGATATGCTGCGTGTCAAAAGGGTTATTCTGGCAAGTCTGACAATAGGTTTTCAGACTGCTGAAGTCAGGCCCACACTGTGGATGGCACAAAAGGTGCTACAGTCCTCAGGTGGCATTTTTCTTCCAGGCCCTGGGTTTATTTTCTGTGTAAACTTAAATGTCCCTATAGTAGCTTCTTTCCATTAAGGGCTACAATAAGTGTTCAGGGGGCCGTAGGCTAACATGGGCTAGCACCCAGGTACCCCGCAGTTGCTAGCTCCATTATGGTTCCACTGAAATATTTGGTATCAAACAACTTGTCTTATCAAACCTCACCTTATTCTAAAGTCAGATTTAATGTGCCATGTACCCTGGTGGCTGCCGTAGAGGTTGCCCTCCTGGTTGCCCCAGCTTTTCCTGTGCCCTGGCTGTCAGCCTACAGCTGCTGCTGCCATGACAGGAATCTGAACCCTTGCCAGGAGTTGTGAACACTCTCAGGAGTCAGAAACAAGACCTGCCTGGGAAGGAGGTGACACCTCCCTCACTGACAGAATAGCTAGTGAAAGTGCCACATCAAGGCAGTGAGTTTCAAAGCTTTCACTGCCTCTGATATGCATCCAGGCTGCCTCCCAGAGGAGGAAACAGTCACCCCCCTACCTCCAGGCACAATTGCTCCCGGGCATGCAGGAAAATTAGGTAGTCAGGAGGTGTGCACCCCCAGAAGGCTAGCCATACACCTAGGGTGGGCTACCTGCTCTGTACAGCCAAGGAAGGTTTCTGCCATTTTTAAAAGTGGCAGAATTGAGGTTGCTATAAGAAAAGGCACACCCCCTGTATGTGGTCACCTCAGAGGCGTATTAGCCACTGGGGCTCATTGCCCATTGGCTACTTGAACCAACATCCCTAACACCCCTAAACCTAGGATGTAAGGGGCACACCTGGCCCCAGGACCTGAAATCTGATTCGACTTGCAACCAAGGATAAAGAAGAGACCCTAGTCTGTGACTTCAGGACCTGCGCCAAGCCTATGGCGCAATACTCTGTACCTGTGGCAACCACCCTGCAACTGCATGACTGCGACTCATCCCGAATCAGAGGCTGGTTCCTCAGGAAAGAGAAACCCCTCTGAGAGCCAAAGGCAACTCCAGAACTCCCTTGGACTAGAGGCACTAGTCCCCTGCCGCTTGCAGGCACTGCACACTCCTGGAACCAAAGACTCACTGGCCATCTGTCCCGGTGAGGGATCATCCAAAAGATTTAGGTCTAGTGCATTGTGATAAACCTAGTCCTGACCTCCAACAAGTTTCAGGCAGCCACAATTTTCCCTCAGACTCCAGGACGTTAAAGTAACTTCAAGCTGAGCTTGCCACTACCAAGGCTTGTTGGTGGCCAGTCCAGATAGCACTATCTTTGTTCATCTAGGTGTCTCAAAGGAACTCTGCAGCATCTTCAACCCGCTGCCTCATTGGCCCCATTGTGGAATTTTGCGTCCATTTCCTCATCAGCACTGTCTAAGCTGTAAAACCAGCTACCCCAAGGCTCTTGCTTCATCACCAGGGACAGTCAGCACCACTCTGCACCCAGGCCCTACGAGCCAGGTAATATTCAACTGACAGTCATGTCCTGGTCTTGGGACCTGCATCACCTTACTACCCAGTGGTTTCCACTGGACTTGACCTGCAAATGACTGATTGTCACTAGCGTTTTTCCAAATTGACCGCAGAGTTTAAGTTCTTCAGTAGTGAATTTCACTGATTTAGTTTCCCTTCTAAAATTCATAACTCAGGTTATACTCATCCAGTTGTGTTCATTTTGGTGTCTAAATTTATATAAGAATCTGATTTATTTTTATAAAGCAGTGTCGGATTTCTTTCGAGTCTAGTCAACTACTTAACATCCATGTTAGTATTCCAGGTTGGTGCCACACTACCAGGAGGGGGGGGGGGGCAGAGTTCTGCACAGCCCTACTTGCACGTCAAATATCCTGTCTCAACTCACACCCAAAGAATTTCACACTAGCCTATTGTGCCCCCAGACAGACTGAGACCAGGACAGAAAGGCAGGAAATTCCAGACACTTCTGTGGGGGAAAAATTCCAGAAGGTTCTTCCACTTCGAAGCTGACAACAGGTATTAAAATAGGACCCTCAGGCTCACTCTTCAGTTCTCTTCTGGACCTGTGGAAGGACTCTCAGGAGATTACCCTGTTGCCTGTGGACTGCTGCATCAAGAGGACTGCCCTACTGCCTGAAGCCTTCCTTGTGCCCTAAGAGGACTGCCCTGCTGCTTGAGACCTGCCTTTCTGCTTGAACCCAGGACTTCCAGAGTGACTTCAAGGGCTAGTTAGCTGGCCTCCTGATCAGAACTCAAGGATAGAAAGTGCTCCAACCATCTTGAACCCACACCTGGGCCCAACCTGGGTGAGTTCTGACCCTTCAAGTTGTGCCCATTCAGTACTGGTCCCATGGAAGTGGCGCTAAAGTGCCCAGATGGCCCAAATCCAAAACTTGCGACTTAGAATAAAAGAGCTCTAAGAACTGAGAGGAGACTGGGACTTACCTACTCGCTGATCCTCCCAAGGTGCATCGTCAGTCGGCCCCAACTCTGCGGCAGCTCTAGCTACATTCTTTTTCACAGCAGCAAATCCTGTTTAGCAGCTCCTTGCAAAAGGGTATCCAACCTTGTGGAGCCCTCGTCAGCTACAGACTGCAGCTTTGTCCCACTGGAAAATTTCAACTTCCATAAAAGAGATTAAGTCAGAACGTTGAAATCAACACCGCACCTTTATCCAGCAGCTATCAGGCATTTTTCTTTATGTTTGAAGGTAAAACTGGGCCAAATCTACTTCAAGTATCCGAAATGTGCTCCATCACGGTTGGCAATATATTTCGACTTTGCCCCGGTCTTGCGTGACTAGATGTCTGTGGTTGGTGATTTGATCTTTTAGGTGATATTTTTCACTTTAAAATTTAAAAATTCATATCTCTGGTTCTACTGATTGGATTTTGGTTATTTTGGTGTCAAATAATTGTTTATAAATGTACTCAATTTTTTCTAAATGTGTGGTATTTTTGTTGTGTTGTGTTTTAACTTTATTACTGTTTAAGTGCTGCATAAATACTTTACACATTGCCTCTCAGTTAAGCTTCAACTGCTTTTGTACCAGGCTAACAAAGGGTTAAGCATAGGCTAATTTAGGGACATTTTGTGGTTCACCCGACAAGGGCAGGGGATGTTGCTTGAGCTCCCCTCTACCAGCAACCTAATTTCTCCCACTCTCTTTTAACACACAGTTCTTCCTTTATGGCATTGAAGCCATTATTGGAAGCGTTAATGACCATAAGGAGATCCTATGGGAGGAAGGAGAAGACAGGCAAAAACAAATACAATTATTAAATTACTGCTGGAGTAACTCCAAGGCCAATGGGACTCCTATTAGGGACAAGGGAAGGTAGATTGAAATCTAATAAATTAAATAAATAATTACTGGTGCCCCCCCCCCTGCAGGGCCCATGTTGACCCAATGGATGTCAAGGGAGGCAGGCCAAAAATCGAATAAATGAATTAAAACATACCTGGAATCCTATCCTTCAAGAGCACATAGAAGGCAGGCATAACTCAGACTACTGCCATCACCTACGAGCATAAATATATAAGCAAAAAACAAAAAAAAACTAAGATTTACTCAAATGAAATGGCCTTATCTGGTCAATGTTACTAGAAAATCTCTTTTAAAAGTGGAAAAACATGATTGAAACAAACAACTACTGCACAAAATGGTGGCCACTCATCTCACAAACACATGGCAGGCTGAGAGGGAAGCATGGAGAACAAAGACAAAATGGCCACCACACACACACACACACAAACACACACAAACACACACAAACACACACACACACTACCATACATGCATTACACCATACTACACTGGCACACACTCAACATACACATACACATATGATGTCAGCGAGATTTTTGGGCTTCACAAAACAGCGGAACTTAACATGAGAGGGTCCTGTCCTAGGTGCAATAGGGAGTGCGAAGGAAATCATCAGCAGTGATCTTGGAAGAATTAGAAAGATACAAACAGTAGTTCATTTTCCTAGGATGCTTTTACACACATGATGCTGCCTTTGTTCGTTCCTTCCTTTCACATTTGACATAGTATCAGTCTGCAATGCCTAAGCTGACTGTGTCATAATACAGCAAAACACAACGGTGATGGATGGAATGCTTGCAAAAGTCTCTCGGGATGCATTCCAGTTCCTCTTTTTTACCCACTATGCATATTTCATTGTCTGTAAGCAGTGGTTTCTCACCCCCAACACAGGTGGAACTTTCTTCTGAATCCCAAAGGGGGAAGACAATTTGTTATATCCTCTATATTGCAATTACATGTAAACCAGCCTTGGTCCTCGTAGCTGCTCTGCCAGAGTGTGAGTTGGTTACGGAATGTTGGTGTGACTGTGATGCGTGGAATGCCTGGGTGCCTGAGTGGATGAGTGTTGACAGTTAGAGATGGCTGAGCAGGTAGGCAGGCTGCTCCTGGTGGGGCTGGTACTTAACCAGAGCTGGCTGGACTAAGAAAGATGTTAACTGGACATGGAACCAATAAAGAAGACTTGGAAATACTACAAGGCTACCTGTGTCTACTTGTACAGGGCACAACATTCTTTTGGCGACGAGCGGACATACTCATGCTTCTTTCATGGATCATTGGTAAAGCAACCAATAGAAAAGACAAGAAACAAAGAAACTAAAAGAAACTACAGAAACTACATGAACAAAGAGTGGATTTCCAGGCAAGCCAGCGCCAGCCCCACCAGTGTCCTTGTCAGTGGACACCCCCACCCACCTGTGTCATTACCAATGGACACTACAGCCTGGAAATACTCCTCTGGATCTACAGAATGGAACTGTGAGTTGGAGGTGTAGTTACACTACAGCCACATGTAGGTGTTCCAGCCACATCGTTTTCTACAGAAAGGTTTGGTGAGTTGGAGGTGTAGTTACACTACAGCTACATCTGGTGTTCCAGCCACATCGTTTTCTACCAAAAGGTTTGGTGAGTTGGAGGAGTAGTTACACTACAGCCACATCTGGTGTTCCAGCCACATCGATCTACATAGACCACAGTGTCTTCAAGTAAAACGTTGTCTTTCTACATGTGGGCTCATACTGCTTGGATGCATTAAGAGTTACTTGGATATTTGACCTGCACAAAGTGTGTCTACATCCAGATGCGGGCGCAACCTGGGAGGTGCCTGCATGATGTTTCTACGTCTACAAGAGGATTCGTATCTGCACTGGAGCAGAGGTCCCTACACACTGGATTTTAAACAGAAAGGGTCACTTGAAATTACCAAGCTCTAGGTCAGCTGTGGTCATTTTTAACATGGATGCTTCAAATGAAATTGGTTTGGTGTGGAGGCCGTTTGGGCGAGGATCCCTCTCGGCCATCCACTTCACATACACAAAGGCTCGGAGTATTTTGGCCATGCTTGGTGATTTTCAATGGTGTCGGAGCATTTAGTTGTTCACTGTAGGTGAGTCATTTTACGTCTTTTATTGTTGGCATCTTTTGAGCCATCTGTGAGCTAGCGTCAGTTCAACCGATAATTACAAGTTTAAAAACTGTGGCGCGTGTCACAACCAGCGCGCGCACTCTTACCTGCATGGTGACGCAGACCTCTGTGGGATCTTCTGACCTCCAGCTCTGCGCGAAGCTCTGTGACGCCTGTTTTCTCCCGACTCTTTGTTTCCTTCAGACGTTTTGGTGCAAGCACGCACCGTGAACCACTCTGCACCAGCGTGACACAGCGTGCCAACATATTGGTATTGGCGTATCTCACCAAGGGTGTAACCCAAGTCTTTTTCTGCTTCGCCATTTACGTTGTTCACTCTCCATAAAGTTCATTGAAACCTCAGCAGCTTCCCAGTATGAAGATCGGCGAAATTAGCTCCTGCTCTCCTGGTTTGTCTGTTGTCCACAAGACAATGCAGGTACTTTTCTTTCTTTGGGTTTGTCCACGTCGGAGCGCTTGTGCACAGTTGGGAGGCTAATACAAACTCTTCCTGGTGACATACTGCCCCGGAGTCTTCCATTGCCGTCTTGCCTTTGCTGAAGGTTCTGTCTTAGCAGTGACTTTCAAATGCACATTTTAGTTTTATGCTGTAACGTGTGCTATCTTTTACTTGATTGCGGTCATCGCACAATGTATTGAGTCTGCCTCTTCTAATTTTGTGAGACATCGCTCACACGAGGACTTTACAGTGTGGTTAATGTCAGCATTGATTGTCAATGTTAATGTTCATTGTGTTACAAGAAGTCATCTTTTACAGCATATTTGTAGTTAGCTCTGTTGTGAGCACTGGGAATTGCCGAGTTAACTCGGGTGAGAGATCGCTCACCGGCGTAGGGCACAGTTTTCTAGTGTTCTACAGTTAATGGATTTGCATTAGTATTAGTACTATGCTACAGTTTCGTATGCCATGATGCCACTGTTTTACGCTTATCAAAGGATGGGTGGTCTGTGAGTTTTATGGGTGATTATCACAGTCAGTTTGTTTCCCCTTACATGAGGGATGGGTTTGGGTAACAGTCCCATTTTCATTTCACTGTCTGTGACCCCAACATGGGGGTAGGTATATGGATGAGCTCCCTTATACCTGGTTTTGGTGGTAATCCTTACTCAGGGTTGGATTGTGGGTGTCATCCCCACTTACCTGTACAAAGGTACATCCCTACATAGGGTGTGTGTTATGGGTGCTATTCCCATACACAGTTTCCATGGGTCTCTGTCCCATATATTTGTTTGTTCCCTTGCAGTTGGGATCGGTGTCGTGGGGTGTGCTGCCCTTTGCGTTACTCTACATAATGTTAGTTGGGATCGGTATCGCGGGGTGTGCTGCCTTTTGCGTTACTCTACATATGTTAGTTGGGTTTGGTGTTGCAGGGTGTGTTACCCTTTGCGTCACTCTACTTGATGTTACAATTTGTTACGCTGCAAAATTTTACAATTGGTTTTCGCTACAAATTGTTACAATGTGTTTGAAATGTTTTCATAATTTTTCAAGGGGGAGGATGGGGGATATTGATACTTATTTATGTTGTATTTTATCCATCCTTTCTTGTTTTTTATTGTTCACTCTCTCGTGATGTTTTGCTTTATGTTGCAACCATGAGTTTAGAACACTACTGCTTTATTGTGCATAGTTCTTCTCTTGAAGTTTTGTTATTTTGTTTTTATTTAAAGGAAAGGGATAATGTTATATCCTCTATATTGCATTTACATGTAAACCAGCCTTGGTCCTCCTACCTGCTCAGCCAGAGTGGGAGTTGGTTACGGAATGTTGGTGTGACTGTGATGTGTGGAATGCCTGGGTGCCTGAGTGGATGAGTGTTGACAGTTAGAGATGGGCTGAGCAGCTAGGCAGGCTGCTCCTGGTGGGGCTGGTACTTAACCAGAGCTGGCTGGACTAAGAAAGATGTTAACTTCACATGGAACCAATAAAGAAGACTTGGAAATACTACAAGGCTACCTGTGTCTACTTGTACAGGGCACAACACAATTTATTAATGGTTCTTTGAACAGATTAAAATAAGCAACTGAACTGTTGCACATGCATGACATTAGTGTAATGGAGCCTTGCTTCACTGGAAGTATGGTAGTTCTGTCTCGCAGCACTAAAAAATATGGCTGCACCAGATTTACTTGTGCACAAATAAGTATTGTTCTTCTCCATTTAAGACAAGAAGAAATGTGTGATATTATCCCACATTCCTGGTGCTGTAATACAATTTCAGTACCAATAATGTAGCTGACCCCTCTAAAAGAGTGCCAAAATGTCATTCAATGCTAAACTCTAGGAAAACAATCAGGATCCAGTGCGTGGGACAGCTGGTATGTTTTTAGTTATTGATGCATAAGATTACATATTGTTAAGGGTCCCGTATGGGGTCACAGTTTTCATTACACTTTCCAAAATACTGTTATTCGCTCCTCTGACATAAAGGCAGTACAAATCTGAACTGGGGTTTCACTATTGTGCCATCACCGTAGCCTCAAAAGAAACCTCCAAGCCTTTGCTTCTTAAAAAAAGGTGGCCTCAAACTACCTACAACAAATAAAGCACCATCCCTTAAGGCAAAATACATCTTTTCTACATTAAAATAGAAATAAAGAACAAACACTATCCTGCTTTTAAAAATAGGATTTTAAATGGAAAAAAATCAAAAGAGAGATAATTATAAAACATCACATAAAAAATAGTGAACTATTAATAGCAGATAGGCTGCAGTTCATAACAATTAAACTAAACATGTCCCAATCCATTCAAAATCAGTCTACTTTCTTTTATTACCGAGCACGAAAAATATTATTCGGGGACTATTAGGCTAGAAACATTCCGGTTGTGGCAGATCCGAACCTGTAACTTATTAAATACTTAATCATTTTTAGAAAGAAATACAAAGATATGATTAAAACTCAGAGGAGAAAATGAAATAATCAGTAACGTGCTCATAATAAAGTCTTTCCGTGAGTCATTAATATGATCAATGTCAAAATGTTCATCATATTCAAATCAATAAAATAATATTTGTGCATCGCTATTCGCGCAAGTCAGTTATTATGTAGTCCTTATGTATATTCTCGTGACAAAGAACAGAAAAAAACAGAACTAATGATACAATCATTAAATAGACGCAGACTTGTTTCAAATTTTCCAGTATTTCCATCCATACTGTGTGTATGTGAACTATATATAATACCACTGCATTTGAATGTGCAGCTCATCGGGTGATGTTGCAAGGGTGTTTTTGACGTAATGGACAGCAGTAAAAGTGTTAGCTGTTGATGCTGTTTGCACGCTGACTGTGTCGATATATCGCTGTGCTCTGGCTTCACACATTTCTTGCAGGGGATTTTCTCGTAGTGTTTACACAAATCCTCGTAATAACTGGCTCAGAAGAAAGCATCAAATGGAATAATGATGCTGCCCGACACAAAACAGACTGTGCAACTATTTATAGGTTTGCCAGGAGGGCAGGCCATATGTGTGGGTCACATAAGCTCTTATACTTCAAAACGAATCCAGATGCAATAATCCCCAGGGGCACTTGATGCATGCGCTTTGTGAAATAGTAAACACTGGCTGCAAATGTCACCCTATAAATACTGGGCGAGTGTGTCGTCTCTTTTAAAATGCATTGTACTTTAAGTGGCATCCTTTGCAAAAAATTACTTATTGCACAAATCAACATTGTGAGGGATGAATAAGAACTAACAAATGATGTCTCTCTGCAAGGTTTATTTACTAAGATTATTTTAATTTGGTTATTGAAGCACAACCCCGATATTTAAGGTCCAAAACATTCCAAACAGGCACAAAATACCTGTTTTGTGTTACATAAATACTGCAGGAACCACCTTTATCTTGTTTTTTTATTTTTATTTTGTTAACGTTTACATAATCCTTGGTATGTACGTCTACACATGGAAATGAACTTCACATAAATAATGATAAATATTATGATTTTTATTTGCATAATGGAAAGGCTTGCAACTTTTGAGATAATCAATTGGCTGCAAGGATAACTTGCAGCTACTCCACATGCTTTGTAAGCAAATTAGTTGTGTAAGAAATTGGGTTGTTGATTGACTGGTGCGTGAGCCCTTGTCAAGTAGCAAGCGCAATCCTGGTCAGGGTAAGGCACAAGCAAACCCCAAATTAACCTGTGCTCAACCCCCAATAGCTTCACTCAGAGCAACCAGGCTTAACTTATGGGCAATGTGAAAAGGTGTTTGTGCAACAATTCAAAAAGTAAAACAGTGAAAACACACCATAAAAAGAGCCCACATGTTGTGTGGATCTGCGTCAAAGATGAATTGCGCAGCCGGGATGATGCGTCAGTTCCGAGATGCTCAAAGGCTGTGGTGTAAGGTCCTGTTGAATTGATGTTGAGGATCCTGTCGCCTGGGCTTGCGATGCAAAGTCTGGTGTAGAGGATGTGGCATGCAGTTGGGGAGATATGTCGGTTCCGAAGAGCTGCGAGGCTTTAATGTGGAGTCCATCGCCGTCATTGATGCTGCCATCAATGAGAAATATGAGGGCCTGTGTCGAGGATGGGTCGCATAGTGACAGTCCTGAAGGCGATGCAGGCTGAGGCGGGGATGTTAGTGACTGTAATGGGTTGGATCCACATAAGCTGAGATGCTTCGCTTCTACTCAGGATTGCACAGCAGAGGAGATGTGTCAGTTCTGCTGGATCCATAGAGGTTGATAAAGCACCTTAAGCCCACTTCCAAGGGTCCAGGTCTGGGGTGGCACCACTTGGCAGGGTAGACTCACAGAGGGCAGAGTTCAGGTGCAGATTCAAGGTTGTTGGAAGCCTGTTTATGTCCCCAAGGGTTCAGATCAGGAGCCCAGCCAACTAGCCCTTGGAGTCACTATGGGCTCTGGGTTCAAGAGATGCAGGTTCAGTCCTTCTGACCCAGGCAAGAGGGCAGCAGGCAGCAGGTCAACACAACAGGGCAGTAGTTCCTTCAGAGCAAAGTAGCAGTCCTTTCAGCATCACATCAGTCATTCTTCCTGGCAGAGTATCCACAGGCAAAACACACAAAATGATGGACGGAATGTTGCACATTGGCAAACATTCACCCCCAGTCACAGATCTGGGTTTAATCCATCGTTATTTTGCTTCACCATGCCACCCCAGTTCAGACATAGCCATATGCAAATCAGTCTTGACCCTGTGCCTCATGGGAACAGTCCAGACCAAACTGCCAAGCCATGTCTTCCCTGGACCGGAATCAAGCATCCTAGGACCGGTTTCGGGCTTTCAGCCCTCATCAGCCAGGATAGCTTGACTCCAGTGGCGTAGTGAGCACGGGACCCACGTCTGGGCATGCCCTTCCCACTTAGGGCAAAATGCAAAACACACAAGATGATGGACGGAATGTTGCACATTGGCAAACATTCACCCCCAGTCACAGATCTGGGTTTAATCCATCGTTATTTTGCTTCACCATGCCACCCCAGTTCAGACATAGCCATATGCAAATCAGTCTTGACCCTGTGCCTAATGGGATGGTATCCACAGGCCCAGAAGTGTACTGAAGAGTTGGTGTCTGAGGTACCTTTTTTTAATACCCTTTTCCCCTGGTTCTGTAGGGTGTGAAAAGCTTCTAGACAGTGGCTTTGAAGTGCACAGATATCCTGCCTTCCCTGCCCTGGCTCCCGACTAACTACAGGGGGTATACAGCCCTCTGTGTGGACACAGGATACAGCCTAATCAGGAATAAATGAGGCTGGGCCCAGTTCCTACCTCCCATCCAGACATTGATTGCCCATCCAGTCACACCTATGCACCCCTTGTTTTTTGAGAAGAGTAGGCATTAAGTTGGGATCTCACGGTGCCTTCAGCCTGTAGGTACATTGGCAGACATGGATGTTGCTACCCCCAAAAAGGGAAGAGGTTACTCTTCAACTAGGCCCGAAAGAACCTGATGGACACCTTCGTTGGCAGACATGCGGGGGTGCCCAACGTGGTCCGAAGAGTACCAAGGAGGCATAATCATAGGACCTGCTGTTTAATACATAGTTAGGACAAAAGTATACCTCCCTGTCGTTCATGCCCTAACCCACTTTAACAACAAGTCCCAAAATGCTATCTTTTTAGTACTGCAAGCTCTGGACAGGTCCATCTTAGATGTCTCATACATCGACGCCAACCAGTCGGAGTGCATAGGAGGGGAGGGTTAATCCAATGCTTGCATATTTGCCTCCTAGCTAGCAAAATAGCATAGAATAAAAGGGATCTAGCTGGTCCAATGACTTGATTGGTAAGGCCAAAAATTATCAGGGCCAAGTCTATTTGAATTGGGGATCCCAAAATGCCCTCCAATGAGTTCCGAACTTCGTCCCAAAAAAGTGCAATGGCAGGACAGTCTTTAAACATATGTATATCTGAGGCTTCAACCAATCCGCACTTCCTACAGCTAACTTGGGTCCCATTTGAAACTTTAGACAGCTTTAAAGGGGAAAGATAGGCCCTATGTACAGTGAATAAGTGGTTTCTCTTCAGCCAGGCAGGTCTTACTATGCTAAAGAGAGTCTTAAATGAATTCTGCCACAATTGCTCGCACTGTTCATTTGGAAGATGTTCGCTCCATACTTCATCTGTGAGTTTAAATTCACCATCCACGGCCTCCTCCATTGCCCAATACCAGTAAGAGACCTCCCTCCTCCCTACTGGCCTGGCTACTAACTGTTGTTCAAGAATGTTGCCCCAGCCTATAGGTTTTTTCTGGCTTTGCTGTGTTTGGACCCAGCTCTGCAGCTGGATATACTTGAACTTTGAAAGGCCCACTCCCACTCTTTCTCTTAATTGTTCCCATGAAATGAGTGTGCCCTCATAGGCCAGATCTCCCCATACTTTCAAACCCGCTTATCTAAGTGGTAAAGCAAGCCTAACCTGAAGAATCCCAGAGTGGCGCTAGGCTTGAAAAGTAATTAAGGCCAACAAGGCGCTTTAATCTAGTCCATGCTCTAACCATTGCCTGAAGGACTTTGAGTTTAACCTTTTTGAAGAATTTTGGTTCCCCAAATTTTAAACAAAAAGCCCTCCTCAGGTAGATTGGCTCCCCTTAACATAGCCAAGAACATGCCTCCTGCCCCGGTGTTTACAGGTTAAACTCAAAGTCCTCCAGGCAAGGGTTAGTGCATGGACTAGATTAAAGCGCCTTGTCGGCCTTAATTACTTTTCAAGTCTAGCGCCACTCTGGGATTCACCGGGCGCGCCAGAATGTCTTCAGGATAGGCTTGCTTTACCACTTAGATAAGCGGGACCTCCTTGCTGATGATGTAAAGCAGCTCGTCCGTCTCCTGAACTGATCTTATGTTATGCACTTTATTATTATGCATAACTTCCAGGAAGGCTGGAAATTTTAGCTGTACAACTGCACCAATCTTCTTGAAATCGTCCATCTTCCTACCTAGTTCCCACTGCCTTTCGAGGGTAACTCTGGCAAGATCTGAACGGATTTCAAAGGAGAAATCCCTGACCCTTAATGTTTTTACTTTTAAAGCCAAGTTAAGAATTTTCTCCTTTAGAGAGTAGGTGAGAAAATTGATGAGAATTTTTCTTGGCTTAGTTCTGTTTGGGTTCCTTCGGAACGGGTCTCTATGAATTCTCTGTATATCGTTTCCTAGGGTTACCTCTGACTCATCAAGCTGCAAAGCTTCTTTAAGCAGTGTAATGATATATGATTTAAGGTCGGACCCTTCGTTCCCTTCCGGAATATTCATAAGACGAAGGTTGTTCCTACGGGAGTTATTCTCTAATGTCTCCATTCTGTCGCGAAAAGCAGCTTCCTCCCTTTTAAGTGTCTGGATCTCAGCCTCTGCAACCCCGAGATTGTCTTTCAGTTCTCCGACAGTTTTCTCTAGGGTCTCAGTCCTGGTGTTTAAGAGATCCACCTTCCTCTCTAGGGACTCACAGGAATTCCTTATCTCGCCCTGAGTAGCAGCCGAAACAGAAAAGCCTTTCTTTATATCATCTGATAACGTAGCAAAAAGAGCTTCCAATGAGGCTACTGAGGGCCCGCCCGATTCTTGAAACTTGAGGCCTTTATCTGCCCCTCCGCTCTCTTGACTGACAGCTCCAACATAGCTCTGATCAACCAGATCTATCGCTTTATCAAACGCTGTCTCAGGCGTATTTTCAGTAGCTGTGGTTAATGATTCTGCCTGGGGGGTGAAGAGCTGACAGACTCCATATTGTCGGTGAGTGATTTAATCGTAAAATGCCCAGTAGAGCCTCCTCTAAGAGCCTTCCCCTTCTTCGTGATGTCGAGGACCTCGGGTTGTACTCTAAAATACGACCGTAAAGAAGGGGTGACCCTGACTTTACTATCGAGGGGGTTACTTTTTGACCTCCCAGGCTTTATGCTTCTGCCTTTGACCTGATAAGTTTGAAACGCAGAGCAGTTGATGGAAGTTACTGCGTTTGGGGAGCCTTCCAAAGCTTGATTTTTGGTCTGCTACTCAGCAAGCTGTTTATTAAGATTTCCGTTTCCTTTAGCCCTCACAAGTCCCAGGGCGGCCTCCCGAGTTTCTTGCTTTTCTTATTCCCCCCTCTTATGGCCACCACTGAGGCCCCAGAAGCGTCTGAAGCCACTCTCACCTGCAGTGGGGAGCAAACCTGTATCTCCTGGATTCCCGCAAACTGTCGTGCCTCCTGCGGTAACTCCAATACTGTCTCTGGGAGTGGCCCCCCCAATACAGAAGAAACAGAAGAGGCAGAAGTGGCAGCAATGTCAGAAAAAACAATGTCCTCAGAAGCCGGCCCCAATTCTCCCCCGACCCGCTTCGTCGAGTCAAGGAACCTGCTGATGCTGACGCTGCCTCCGCTGACCCGGAGGAGCCCGCGAGCCACCGCTCTGCGGCCCCTCCTAAGCTCCAGGGCGGCCTCGTTCCAGCGCAGCAAGCGGGAGGAATAGTGAGCACCGGGGGCCCCCACGCACATCCCCGGCTGGCGCACCCCAGCAAAAGACAGGGAAGAGCCTCGGAGAACACAACGGCAGTTCAGCAAACAAAAAAGACCAAGTAAGGCGACATTACGCTACGGGACGGGAGAAAAGCGCTCCGGGTGCAAGAGGCTGCTCAGATCGCGGTCGCCATGTTCTCCCCAGTCACAAGCATTTTTGTCCCCTATGCACCCATTGTGTGTGGCTGTCCAGGAGGAATACTGAAAACCCAACTACCAACAACGTGCAGTCATGTGATCAGAGACTGGCTGCAGGCAAACAAATGGCTAAGGCAGGAAAATGCTAACTTTCTAAAAGTGGCATTTTCAGAATTGTAATTTAAAATCTGACTTCACCATAGGTTACAATTTTAAATTAGGATTAAAGAGACACCAACTATGAACTGGTTATCCCTTCCCATTTGGAAACTACACTTATAAAATGTAATAAGGCAACTCCAATGTTATCCTATGGGAGAGACAGGCCTTGCAGTAGTGAAAACGAATTTGAGAGTTTTTTACTACCAGGACATGTAAAACTAAAAAGTACATGCCCTAATTTTTAAATACATTGCAACCTGCCCCCTGGGCTGTCCTGGGACTACCCTAAAGTAGACTTATATGGATGAAAAAGGGAGGTTTGGGCCTGGCAGAAGGTTTATTTTGCCAGGTCAAAATGGCAGTTTAAAACTGCCATTAGGCTCTGCAATGGAAGGACTGAGACATGTTTAAAGGCTACTTAAGGGGGTGCCTCAATGAGTGTTACAGGCCCACTAGTAGCATTTAATTTACAGGCCCGGCTACATGTAGTGCCACTTTACTCAGGACTTATAAGTAAATTAAATATGCCAATTGGGGAGAAGCCAATATTACCACATTGTAAGGAGTGAGCACATGCACTTTTACACTGGTCAGCAGTGGTAAAGGGTGCAGAGTCCTAATGCCAGCAAAAACAAGATCAGAAAAAATAGAGGAGGAAGGCAAAAGGTTGGGGGAAGACCAGCCTAGAGCTGACAGGTCTAACATGTGTCCTTCCCAGCTGAAAGAGGGGAGAACTACCCAACCCTTTGGGAGATCTCCTCACTAAGGCAGAAGAACCTGGATAGACCATCAGCATTGGCATGGTCTGACCCAGGAAGGTGTTCCACCATTAAGTCAATTGCCTGTGGAAAAATGGACCACCTCAACAGCTTCCACCCCTCATTTGCATGAGCCATGTGCGGGGCCTGTGGTCTGTCTGAACCCGGAAGTGAGTCCCACACAGGTATGGTCTCAGCTTCTTCAGTGCCCAGACCACAGAGAAGGCTTCCCTTTCAATCTCACTCCACCTCTGTTCCCGTGGGAGCGACCTCCTGCTAATGAAGGCTACTGGTTGGTCTATTCCCTCCTCATTTAACTGGGCTAAGATCACTACTATGCCATGCTCTGAAACATCTGTTGGCACTGTGAACTCCTTCGAGAAGTGAGGAGCCCCGAGGATAGATTCTGTACACATGGACTCCTTGAGGGTATCAAAGGCTTTCTGGCAAGCCGCTGTCCAGATCACCTGTCTGGGCTGCTTCTTTGAAGTCCGCTCTGTTAAGAGAGCAACAATGGTGCCAAATCCCTTAACAAACCTCCTATAGTATCATGTAAGGCCTAGGAAGGCCCTCACCTCTGTCTGTGTTTTAGGGGGTTGCCTGTCCAGGATAGTCTCAATTTTGGTATGGAGGGGCTACACTTTGCCCCCACTCACTATGTGGCCCAGATATGCCACGGAACCCTGCCTTATCTGATACTTACTGGCCTTGATAGTCAGGCCCACCTGTTGCAGGGCCTGAAGCACCTACTTGTGGTGGTACAGGTGTTCCTCCCAGCTGGAGCTGTAGACACCTATGTTGTCCAGCTAGGTGGCACAGAATGCCTCCGTCCCAGCCAGTATCCTGTTGGCCAACCTTCTGAAAGGTGGCAGGGGCATTCTACAAACTAATGGCCAATACCCAAAACTGAAAGTGGCGCCTAGCGTTGAGAATGTAGACCTCTCATTTGCCCCCTCAGTCAGAGATTTGTTAGTACCCTGAGGTTAAATCAAAAGTACTGAGGAACTAGGCAGCACCCAGCCTGTCTATGTGCTCATCAGCTTGGGGGACGGGGTGTTCGTCAGTCTTGATGAGGAAATTGAGACCCCTATAATCCATGGAGTGTAATGAGGTGGGGTGTGATGTGAGTTCATCGGTAGAGGTTGAGGATGAGTCTAGCTGCAGCATTTCTAATGGTTTGAAGTCTCTTTAGGAGTTATGCAGTGATTCCTACCCAGGGACCGTTGCCATAGTCCAGTCAGCTGGTGACTAGGGCGTGTGTCTCGTGTGCAGGAGTAGCCACTTGAAGGTCTTACGTAGCATGCACAGGGTGAGAAAGTAGGCAGATGTGACAAGCGTTAAATTTTGATTTCATGGTGAGCTTGATATCGAAGATGACTTCAAGGTTCCCAGAGTGGTTGGCAGTTGTGGGTCCTAGGTTAGAGGGCCACTAGGAGTCATTCCATATGTTGTTGTTGCTAAAGATCAGGACTTCCGTCTTGTCTGTGTTCAGCTTCAGGCAATAGTTCTTCATCATTTAGGCAATGCTTGCCATGCATTTGTGGAAGTTGGTCCTGGTGGTGGTGGAGTCTTCAGTGAATGAGAGGATAAGTTGGATGTCGTCTGCGTAAGATATTATGTTGAGACCATGAGGTCTGACAATGTTGGCTGGTGGGGTCATATATGTGTTGAAGAGTTTGGTGCAAAGGGATGAGCCCATGGGGACACCGCAGACAATATCCCTGGGTTCAGAGGTGAAAGGTGGTTGGAGAACCCTCTGGGGGATATTCTCAAGAACGTGTGTTAACTATCGCCAAATCCGCTTAACGCAACTTCTCACATCGCAGTCTACCGCGGGAAAATAACACTGTGTTAACGCAGTATTCTCAACTCGGCGGCACCATGCGATAGTCTGACGATAACGTGCCAAATGCCCGCGTAAACATTTACGCGAGGCCAAAAAAATGCAGAACGCGAAAAAAATGCTGATGTCCCCAATGGCGATACCAAAATCAGCGATAACCAGCGACAGGCCTGCGATTCCCACGCGTCATGCGTGAGAATGCACTATAAAAGCAGAGAAAAAAAAGATTAAAAAATGTAACTGCGTAGCACCATGGACGCACCCGGACCGAGTGCAGAGGACAACGCGAACCCCACAAGCCCCACAGACGACCAGCCAGGAACCCCTGGGCTGGGGAAGGGCAAGGAGAAGAGGAAGAGGAAGACAGGGTCCAGTCCGCAGGAAAACCGGATCATCGTCACAGAGGTGACAGAACACTACCAACAACTGTCCGTCACCTCCACCGTGTCATCAGCAACACAAACGGAAATATGGCAGTCCATCGTAACAACGTGAATGCAGTCGGAGTGTTGAGGAGGTCAATGGAGGAGGTCCAGAGGTGCTGGCATGATGTGAAAAGCCAAACCAAGCTGCCAACCGGAAGGCAGCAAAGGCGACTGGAGGTGGGAGTCCTGCGCCACAGGAGGAGCTGGTTGAGCTGGAGGAAATGGTGGCCACAGTCATCAGTGCGGAGACGGTGCAAGGAGTTGGGGGTCCGGATACTGCTCGATATGACCTGACCCAACAGCAACAGGGTGAGTAATGACCAGGGACTGGGGGGACGGGGGAGATGGGCACAATGGCACACATGCACAATTATGTGTAGCACACTGCACACCCACAATGACTGTGGAACATGTCCCTGATGGCCTTGGCACATTGCAGCACACATAGAAACACCAAGTAGGCCCCCGTCCACCATGTGCACAAATGGCCCCCCCATCACCAATCTCACAACCTACCCATGCACATGTGCTGAACCCAGCAAAGCAGCGGCTCTGTGAGCCACACTGACAATGCAAGTGACACTGCATGGCCAATAGCATGGCTGCAGTCAAAATACATGACATGGTGCACGACAGGACACTGAGGTGGCCCAGTGTGGATAACGTCCTCAAAGGAGCAGGTCACACTCTGACACATCCACGTGCACATACAACCCCTGACGTCAACAACACATCTGCAGACAAACAATGCACAAGAGTCCAAAATCCGTACAAGAGCACAAATGACCCAAGTCGCCAACATCTCAGCACCGTAAAAGCACACAAGTCAAAGGCATACCGCCTCAAAGGGATAAGGGGCCGCTAAATCAGAGCTGTAGGGGCTACTCTCCCACAATGCAGCACACACACATAGCAATCACAGCACATCAACATTGATGACAATGTGGTACAAAGTGCCACACATACACCACAGAACAGAGGACACAACTGGTGCCGCATGTGCGTAGAAACTGGCCAATCACATCAGGCATAGCAGGAAACTGTCTGATGATAATGTACTAGTACAACCTCACATCCGTCATGTAGTCGAAATGTCCACTGTCTCCCATCAAATACCCAGCTCCTCCAAAACAGTCACAATGTACATTGTCATGCAGTCTGTATGTAAACATGTACAATGCGTGCACATACATAGAAAACACTGTTAACCTGCATCTCCCCTTCACATTGCAGAGGGGCAATAAAACACCTCCTGCAGAGCAGACCAGACATCTCTTCAGTGATGATGAGGAGGACCCCCTGGCCATCTGCTCCGACACCCTCCAACTGCTCATGGACAGCCTCCGCACCCCATCTCCAGGAGCAGGGCAGCCCAGCTGCATCAAGGTGGTCTCACCCCCTGCACAGACCACACAGCAGAAAGCACCCACCACCACGGCTGGCTCCCAGCACCTCACCGAAGAACACATGGCATCCCAACGCCGTGTGTCAGACTGCCAGAGGGGGCTGGCTGAACAGGTGCGGGTGGGTTTCGACCTCATGGCAGCCAAACTAGATACCATACGTGGGTGTCTTAGTCCCATCAGGGACCACTTACAGTCCCTAACGGACACCCACAGTCCGCTAGATGCCCTACAACAATCCTTGGCTGACCTCGCTGGAGCCATTACTTGGATACAAGAACTGTCTAGTCAGACAGGCTCCAGCGACGACAGCACATAGTTGGCACAGATGCGGAGGACAATGGAGAACATGGAGCAGATACAGGCAGGAAGGATGGCTGCCACGGCTGAACACCAACGAGATGCAGCTGGGATCTTCCATGCCCTGCAGATCCTCATCTTGCCATTGCTGCCACAGAGCCTGTCCCAGATGACTGCTGCAGGAACTTTGACACACCCATCTCCGCCCCCTGATGTGTCAGTGGCAGACAGTGATGCAGCCATACCCCCTCCGCCCCCTGATGTGTCAGTGGCACACAGTGATGCAGCCATAACACCACCACACACACCTGGCACACCTGACACAGAAGACATATCAGAGGACGAAGATGTGGATGGTAATGACTCTGTGTCAAAAAGGAGGTTGTAACATTCATCCCCCGCCATATGGCCTGTTCCTGCTTGGTACAGCCCTCTGCATCATGCCCTGGTACAACACCTTCCACTGTCCCCCGAAACACTCTGCAACATTCACCTGGACCCCGACATGGACTGCCATATCTGCTCTGGTTACCAATGACACAGCAAACAGGCTGTGGACTCAACCCTTCCTCTACCAATTAACTTGTCATTCCCTAAGGGACTCTGTTTGGCCCTCCACTGGGCAACCATATAATGTGGGGTGTGCATGGCCATGTACTGCTCCAGCTCCGACACTCCACAGAATGTGAATAAAACATTCCTAATCACACAGATGTGTCATGTCTATGTTCAATCAAGTATAACAGTATGGATGACTGTAGGGACATTGATTGCACAAAAAGGTACACCCTGGGAAATGACATCAATGTGCATGTTTGACCGTGACACACATGGCCAATTAGATGACTGTGAAGGTGTAAACTAGCTGTGGCCTCATTGAACAACAATCTCGCAACCCCCCAACGTAGCCCCACGTCCATGTATTAAATAGGGCTGTGTTGTCAAAAATGTCAAAGTCGGTAGGAGGCCTAAAGTAGTGTCCCACATCACATGTGACAACAGAACATCTCTTCGCATACCTACACACACTCAACTGTGTGGACACAGCCTGGTTTGATGGAACACATTGATCCACATGGCAAGAAGTGGGACACCATACTCACATTGCTGAAGACACGTAAGCGCACAGGTCTACCAGCAACTCTCCCAACCACAATGTCTGGCTCACAGAGGTGGAGCTGGCAATAGGGACTCACCCCTAAGTGAAATGTGTCAGTCAGTCCCTCCCTGTGTACGGACAATGCTCATTGAGGCACATGATTTGACATGCTAATCAACACTCATCACAGTTGAACACTAGTGAAGTTGCGTACACTTTATTAGCATGTGCGTGTCAGTAGGGGCAAGACAAGGGCCACAACATGCAGACCAATGCATCATACACTAACAGACAGCAAAGGAACATGTAGAGGTGCAAGACATGGGGGGGCACAAATGAACACCAATCATTACGGATGCCAACGGTCTCAGCTCACCTTGCCTTGCTGGACGAGTCATGTGGTGTTTGGCGAATGCTCATTGCACCGTATCAGGGGACACCACTCACAGCCCATGGGATCTAAATAGTCCTGTACCACCGGACTGCGCTGACTGTCTGCTCTGCTGACAGTGAGCAGGTGAAGGAGTCCAACAAGGTCACATGTAGTATTACATTGCCATGTGTGTACTCTCCCTCCAGCGGTGTGTCAGGTTGAGGAACGTTGCCAGGCGCCGCTGTCCACTCACCTTGCACAGGCGTGTGTCAACCCGCAGTGTTGCACGCACATGCATTCTGAGTCCAGGCGAATGCAGCCATGTCCACTGTTATGGTGGGATATGTGTCCATTTCTCCAAGATGCAAAAGGGTGTTGGGACCTGTGCTATGGGTTACAATCTTTTGTGGCTGCAGGAACGTAGTTACTCGTCCATGAAAGCGAGCGCAGCTTCATGGGCAATGAGTTCCAAGAGTATGTCGTTGTCGACTTCAACGAACACGGGGGCGAGCCAATCCATTAGCTGGTCCGGACAGATGTGCTCCGTCCACGCCGTTTCACCAATCCGCAACACAGCCCAATAGGGGAGCGCTTCGATGTGGTCACAGCACACGAGGAATTGTGCAATCTCAGATGCCCAACTGCCAGCACATACGCCAAATACCAAGGCATCCCATGAACGGTTATCACGGTTACACTCCTGGTCGTGGTCCAACAGGGGCCGCACACTCATGTCATAATCCAGTTCAGCTACCGTCGTGTTGGATAGGCAGACATCCATGGGCCACTCAAATATGCATGATCGACAGTGGAACCAGGGCTGGACGCAGGTGATGTACACAAGACGGAAGCTCAGATGGTAACTGATGCGCAACACTGCCAGTGGCAGTGCCCCCAACAAATGCAGCATTCGGTCACGGTACAGTTCCACGTGACAGGGGTTGTGCATGTGCCCGGGATGTTCTGACATTGCGTTGTTCGCTCTCGTAGAACCGGCACTCTTCTGACCTGCGGCTGTTATGTGGATGATATGCCACAGCTCGGAGCAATGAGTCGTATGAGTGTGCAAAGTTTGGACGTATGGGTTGTCCTGTACGTAAGTGTCAAGGCCATTCCATGCAGGAGTACCTCGAGCAAGGACTTCTGTGTGTGGGGTGTGGATACGTTGATCTTTCATTAGCGCTGTGTGTAGTGTGGGAGTCATCATCATCTGCCATGGTATCTCTCTCAGGGGGTGCCTGCCGCATGCAATTCCAAGGTCGGAGGTGCAGATGTGCTTCCACCTTCTGTATTGAGACAGACTGGCTTTAAGCATTTTTAATGTGTTCTATTATTTTTTATTTTTAATGTACAAGGTGCAAAGGGCCCCAAATGAACTATATAGAGTTGTTGGGCCTTACAGATTAACAACTGTGACAATAGCTATTCTAACAATTGCACTTGCACTTTAGTTTTTATCTTAGCCATTTTTAACAGTGATTTTAAATAGCGAGTTATGTTTCCGGTTGATCTTTATCGTGTTTATAAGACCGTATTTTAAGAAAATTGATTCCTTAGAATCTGGTGTACGGAATCTTTTTTTTTTTTTGTATAAACTCTATTTCGAGCACTATCGATAAGGAACTATATGTTTGTATCTTTTATGGTATTATAAACCGAAATAAAGATTTTATGATGATGATGATGATGAGACAAAGGGGCTTTCATCCCTAATGTTAGTCTGACTACTGCTTGTATCCTGGGAATGTGATGTGGCTTTCGCACTGCAATTGAGGCTAGGCCTTGGGCTTATGGTGCACCAAAAGCGATGAACACACACAACAGTTGGCATGTATGAGCCAAGACCCCGAGCGGCCTTGCGCTCCTTGTACAATCCCTTTGTGCGTGGACGCCCTCCGGCTGCATGCAACATTGCAACATTGTCGATTGCGGGCCATGTGGCGCAGACACTGCAACAGAGACACACACATCAGTTGGTTTCCTGTGCAGCCCAGAAATGAACCACGCCCAGAGGCCAGGGATAATTGTTCACACCCCTACGCTGGCCTGGCATACGCCGAGCCAGCCCACTTGGCTTACGTATAAAGGGGGGACGACGACGCTATGTGTCCCAGTTCTTCCCCACTGGCTGAGGTGACATGGCTGCGTCTTCCTGGCATATGACAAGACTCAATCATATAGGGTCCATGACTTGCGTTGCACGGAGTCGGTGGCACCGGATACACTGTGGCCGGAACGGGCCTACCGCCACGGGACGGTGACTTTCTGTGCACTGAGGTAGGGGCACCTAAAGTGCTGAGCGGGTGTGCAGCCTGCGATGATGCCGTGTGCACTGATATGGTCTCTGCCATTTCAATATCAAGACCCAGAATCAAGTGTGCGACCTGGTGGACCGCAGTGTAGGCCTGAGCCAGCGGGCAGCGCGGGCCTACCGCCACGTGGCGTTGCCTCACGGTTCACAGAGTTAGTGGCACCTATAGAGCTGAGCGGGTGTGCAGCCTGCGGTGATGCCGTGTGCACTGATATGATCTCTGCCATTGCATAATCAAGACCCAGAATCAAGTGTGCGACCTGGTGGACCGCAGTGCTGGGGCTGCATGATGTGGAGGCTGCCAAGGTCGCGGGCCCCGGGCTTGGAGCTTGCACCGGCACATGGTGGGCCCTCTTGGAGACACGCCGGTGGCGGAAGGTGAGCAGTGAGGACTGGGTGCGCAGTGTCGGTACTGTCTCTCCCTGTCCCTCTCT
Organism: Calotriton arnoldi; assembly: GCA_963921515.1. Classification (NCBI taxonomy): domain Eukaryota; kingdom Metazoa; phylum Chordata; class Amphibia; order Caudata; family Salamandridae; genus Calotriton; species Calotriton arnoldi. Next base: position 543,126 of record CAWUFW010007986.1, on the reverse strand, counting down.
TCCTTTCACTGTCTCTCTCTCTTCCTCTCTTTCTCTATCTTTCTCTCTCTTTCTCTCTTTCTCTCGCCCTCTCTTTCTTTTACTGTCTCTCTCTCTCCCTCTCTTTCTCTATCTTTCTCTCTCTTTCTCTCTCTCACACTCCCTCTCTTTCTTTCACTGTCTCTCTCTCTCCCTCTCTTTCTATATCTTTCTCTCTCTTTCTCGCTCTCTCTCATTCTCCCTCTCTTTCTTTCACTGTCTCTCTCTCCCTCTGTTGCTCTCTCTCTCTCCTTCTCCCTCTCTCCCCCTTTCTCTCTCTTTCTCTCTCTCCCTCTCCATTTCTTTCTCTCTCTCTCTTTCTCTCTCTCTCTGTCCTTTGTTGAGCGCATGATGCACCTTCTTATCTTCAATTTTGTCTTGCAGGCTGTGACTTACAGATTGTCCAGAGAAGACCCGCCATGACTCTTCCAATTATTAGTGTTGAGTTAAATTTGAATAAAATAATTATTTGTGAAATTCTAAGATGTATGAATGTTTTTCCTTTTCCTGACCACACATGAATGTTAATTGTTGTACTTGTGCGACATCAGGCGAATTGTTGTGTTCATGAATTTGTAAGGTAGATGTGAAATATCTTTGTCCGGGGGGGGGGGGTGCCCGGGGTAGGGCCCCGGGGGTGGGGGTCCTGGGTGTGGTGGCGGTGGGTGTTGTGGCCCTCTTGGGGCTCCGAGCTGCATGATCAGTAGCTCCATGGCATCTGTTGTTCTTCAGGTGTGGCTCTGGGCTGGGCTCCCTTTCATGGTGCAGGTTGTCGTCCGACTTAACACCAGGTAGGAGCAGGTGTTAAATCCCTGCTGCTAACGCGCCTTATCGCATGTTTTTGATTCTTATCGCCGATCTGGCTGGTCGTAGAGAATGTTGCAAAGTGGTGTTTCCGCGGCTTTTTGCACGGGAACGCCTACTCTGCATATCATTAGCTTTAGTTGCCGGTGTCATCCGTGGCGATGTTTTATGCGGCTGCTATCGCAGGAAAACTGGTGATATCGGCTGTTAGCACCAGCTTGTGAATGGTGCGATGAATTTATCACCACTTTGGCTGCGATAAAGTGCCGCTAAATCGGTGATGATTCCTTGAGAATATGCCCCTCTGTGTACTACCGGTGGGGAAGGAAGTGATCCACCTGTGTGTATCTCCTTGGATACCAATGTGGTGGAGTCTTTCGATTAGTGTGTGGTGGGACACGGTCGATGGAGAATATTCTGGATTATATAAGCAGGCGTAATAATCCAAAAACATTCTAATATTCACTGATTTGTATGTTATCTATTACATAGTTTATCATGAACAATATTAATTTTCGATTTTTGCTTTTTAACTTTAAGATAATTTGCCAAAAGTTTGCCTGCTTTATTAAGCCCCCATATTATTTAGCATTAATTTGTAGTAAAGTCTCATAATTGCGCTTTCAAAAGATTTTCTGTTAAACTTCAGTTTGGCATTAGTTAAATGAACTAATTTAGTTTTTTGCTATTAGAAGAGAAATATTCATGTTCAGAATCTTAAATATGTTGTAGCCAAGCAGACGATTCTTTCAAAGATTTCATTTTCTTTTTGCCACATCGTCGATAATGAAACCTCTTGCAGTTGTCCTAAAAGTATCCCAGATAAAATTCATGTCTGTATCAACAAGTTGATTATTGTCAAAAAGCTAGTGGCAAATTGTTCAAATTTCTCTACCAAAACGTGGTCTTTTAGCAAAGCATTATTAAATCTCCAACTTTTGGGAAAGTTAACATCCAACACTAAATCTATATCCACAATAAATGGGATCAGAAATTAGTATGGGATCAATTTCTGCGTTTACTAAAGATTTTAGAATATTCTGATTTATAAACATGTAATCAATTCTGGATCAGGATGATGAACAGGGGAATAGAATGTGAATTCCATTATATCAGGATTAAATATCCTCCATACATCAATCAAATCCCTTGAAAGAATAGATTTTTTGAAAGTTTTCTGCATTTTATTCGGTATATATTTTGACTGAGAACTGCTGTCTAAGATTAGATCCATCATTTGGTTACAGTCACCACCAACTATGAAATTGCCATTAGAGCAAGAATTTAGCAATTTTGAAAAATTATCGCAAAACTGAAAATCAATCCCAGTAGGCCCGCAGAGATTACATATGCAGGTGTGGTGCAGCGGCCAGGGCAGCTGACTTCGGAGCACAGGGTTCACGGTTCGATCCCCGGCTCCGGCGGCAGCTCAGCTCAGCACCATGTGACTCTGGGCAATAGCTCACTTAATTTCCACTAGGGCTCCCATCGCCTTGAGACCTGTAAGGGTGAGTAGCTGCGCTATATAAAAACGGACTTACATTTTTTTTTACATTACAGAACAATATATTGTCAATTTTTTAGATTCAAGAGCAGCCATGTACCACATCATCTTTGATTACATTATCAATATCTACAGTAAGGGATTTATTAAACAGAATGAGAACACCATTCTTATTTGTTTTGCAGGGGAACACAAGAGTTGACGCATCCATTGTTTCTTTAGCAATGAATATCTTTTTCTGAAACATGAGTTTCCTCATCTTTCAGAGAAATCTGGCATTTTAGTCTAGACACTTTTTGTTTTTTTTAGGATGAGGGAGACCTTTGAGGATGCATGAAACCAAATGAAGATTAGTCATGTGACATAGTCATAAAAAGAAAAATGGTTAACATATTGATTACAACAACGAATGATAGCTATATTGAACACTTTAGTGAGTACATAGGTAAGGCTATGGGAAGACAACACAGAAAAGGCCAAAAGGAAAACAGACAGGATGAAACAAAAAGAAAAAGGGATACGAAAAAGACAAATAAGATAAGAAGGGGGACAATAAAACTCCCCATGTTTGTTGAATAGAACCGACAAAAAACCTAAATGATAAAGCCAAAGAAACTATTGATTAAGAATGGAAGATAATGAAACCTGGAGAGGGTGGAAAGAAAAATGAGAGAGATGGAAGTGAGTAAATAATAACTGTTGGATAGAGATCTGCAAAAGTCAAGAAGACGCCTCTCACATTACGCATACTTAAAGCATAATGAAGAAGAGGAAAGAAAATCACTTACCATGAACAAGAAACACACTGATGAGTGTACATTTAGGGAAACAAGAAGACACAGGAACACTAAACACCTCATTCCAAATGTCTTGAACAGAGACAAGATCTGCAAAAAAGGGTGCTGAAATAGTAAGTATCAATAGGAGAGAGCCCAGAAGTCAAATACATTATATAAGAAAGAGCAAACACAACAATAACATAACACTGTGCATCAGCTCTTACCAATTCCCACCCGTTCTACCCCATGGAGAAAAAAAACCTTTTTCAGATTTTCTGTATTGTTTAATCTTTGAAAGCAACCTTAATCTGACTTGGATGTATAAGGCCAAAATGAGCATTAATGGTTATTAAAGCTGAGTGGAGAGCCAAAAATTATTTTAGTCTACTAGCCATTGCACTTGCAACATCTTGTGAGAGGAAGATCTTCTGATCAGACCATAACATTTGTTTCTGTTGTTTGGCAGCAAAGAGAACTTTCAATAGATCTGGGCATTATAGAGAATACGAAGATACTATGGCAGGCAGGAAAAGAGTCCTTCCCCTGTGCCGTAAGGGCCGAGAGGCAATCTCTGGTGGGAGTACGCCCTCCCGTGTTAGACACCTTTCCACATTAAGTATCCTACGATCTCGTAAACTATGTTCATAAGTTCCTGAAACTAACCCTGGTAAGTTAGATATGGGAAGATCCTATTTGAAGCAAAAAGTTATTACCCACTAGAGTGTGGGGAAGGAAACAATTCCTTTTGTTTATATTACCCTCACACACCCTAGAGATCGTGGGATACTTAATGTGGAAAGGCATTATAGAGAATAAGCAATGATCCATCTTGGCTTAGCAGAAGGAGATTTTGCCAAGGATTGGGGCCCAAAATCATGAGCTTGTTGTATGTTGAGGGATAAATCATGTTTTAAACCAAAAAGCTTGGGAATATTCAGCAGAAGAAAAGTAATCATGTCTGAGATTTCCGAGCCTTCAGGAACTCCACAAACGTGCAAATTATTATGCCTGTTATGATATGCCAAGTCTTCAGTTTGTTTTTAAGTTGAATGACTTGATGTGACAGTGAAACTATCTTGTCTTCTATATCTTGAGTCTCACTTATTTTCTGTTGCACCTCGGAAACTCTGGACTCCAAACTAGACCATTATTCGTCCATTCTCTGAAGAGTGGTGATAGTCTCAACCATAAACAGTTTTATGTTTTTAATTTCATCCATCATGTCTTCTAATATTAAAGGCAGTGGAGATTTAGTTGGAGAGGTGGTTTCCTTTTTGGCTCTTTTGTTGACATTATCCGTTTGATCATTGTGAGGTGTGACCGAATAAGGAGGAGAAGTAAAAGGTTTTAATGTTGATGGTAATAAATGATCCATAGCCAAGAAAAGTAGTGCCGACCCATAATATGGGAGAAGTGAATAATGTACAACTGTCAATAATAATATTTAATAAAGATGCACAGCAAGTCTCCACAGCACCATTGCTCCATTAGAAATGGAAGGTGGGGATTGTCTGTTCCTGCCAGCAGCCAGCAAGATGCTTGTAGTTGCCTGAACTGTCCATAAGGGTATGTGTACACTCCCCAATATTGAAGTAGAATATATACTTTATTTAATTATATGAATTCTCCATTGTTCTAATGCTTGGAGAACAACACTTTCCCAACATCTGTATGAGTGCAGCCCCTAAAATTATGCCAGAATTTGAGGAGAACAAAGTAATAAAATTGAACTCAATGATCTAAGAGCCGCTGCGCATGTGGAAAGAGAATAATTTTAGACAAATTCCCATGAAAGGTGAGTGAGGAAATACTCCCTTTTATGCTCCTTGAACACACTCTGGGCCTGATTCACAGAACTAACTTACGTCAAAAAAGTAAAGTTAGTACTTTTTGGTATTCACAGAATACACTTACTCATTTTGGTATTCACAGAATGAACTTACTCATTTCGGTATTCACAGAATCCTAAATGCCTTCTATGAATACCGAAAGTCTTAAAGTTAGGATTTTTCTCAGTTTAGGAGTAGTAAAGTTAGGACCCCAAACTTTAGGACTCCTAAATGCCTTCTGTGAATACCGAAAGTCTTAAAGTTAGGATTTTTCTCAGTTTAGGAGTAGTAAAGTTAGGACTCCTAACTTTAGGACTCCTAAATGCCTTCTGTGAATACCGAAAGTCTTAAAGTTAGGATTTTTCTCAGTTTAGGAGTAGTAAAGTTAGGAGTCCTAACTTTACTACTCCTAAACTGAGAAAATCCTAACTTTAAGACTTTTCGGTATTCACAGAAGGCATTTAGGAGTCCTAAAGTTAGGACTACTAACTTCTGTGAATACCGAAATGAGTAAGTTCATTCTGTGAATACCAAAAAGTACTAGCTTTACGTTTTTGACGTAAGTTAGTTCTGTGAATCAGGCCCTCTGTGAAGAGAACATCAAAAGAGAAAGGTGGCCGCGGCAGTGCTTCTCAGGGAGTGGAAAAACTGGTGAAATATCTGCAGAAGATCTTAGTATATATTCACCGAGCTGCTCCCCCGATACACCACTGCAAGCTGTAATTGCACCACAAATCTCACTCAGAGTTCTGGGTGGGTGGAAAAACTAAGTGCTAATGGCCATCTTGTTGGGCCCCGACCACACGCCCTGAACCAGAAAAGTTTAATTCTAGATTTCTGGAGAAGGTTGGCATTTAAAGTTAGCCAAAGGCAATTAATTTGACTTTAAAGTTCTTGAGCTATAAATAGTTATCACACTTCCAAAGTTCACCTTCTCCGAGCGTGTTTTGGAAATCTAACACTGTGAAGTAGTTTGTGAAAATATTATACATAGCTGATTGACATTGGGACATGATTGTCATTAAAGATCTTAAGGAAGAGGGCAAGATAGATGTTAAATAGAGCCACTGGCCATGTGGAATCCCACATGATGACTGAATGGAGTAAAAAATTTCCCAGAGAAACTTTCTGTGAATGATCTCATAAGAAAGACTTAAACCAATTAACAGTGTTTCTTCTGCATAAGTCTCTAAAGAACATTTCCTCAATAGATTGGTAGTATTAGAATTAAAACTTCCTTTAATTATGACGGCAGCAGGTATTTGTTCAAGCGATCATCTTTGACTAAGGTACTGCCCAGCATTAAAATTCTTCTATCTGTCATAGATAGATTCAATTTGGTTCTAATTTTAAATGGCTAGAGGATGCAATACATGGTATTGTAGTAGCAAACAAAGCTCCAAGGGAAAGCACTATCAATGCAATTAGCGCCGCTTGTTTAGGCAGAGAAGCAATGTATTTAAAACTATTCTGGTAACCTTGCCATGTTGAACGAAGTCTGGAGAGATTTAGAAGTGTCAGACATTTACTGGCCATCTTGAGCATGGCTGGACTATTTAAGCCATGCACTTCTCCTTCCCTGTTGCTTTCATTCCAAATCCTTCTGAGGAGCAGGAGCTCCTTGTGTCAGCATGTGATAATGTATCTTATTTTTCTTCTTCCTAGCTGATCGTATTGATGCCTTATGACTTCCTTCAACATCTGAGAAATGCAGAAAAGAGAAAACAAGGAGGGGAGTCAATTCAGTAAGAAAACTTGATTCTCAGAGAAACATTTGAAGTTTAAAGGTAAGATGCAGGTGCCCGAACTAATTGTTAAGAGTTAGCACTTAACTTTTGGGCAATCCTGATTCTATAGAGAACTGTCCGTTGGGTCCATCCCGCACCAAAAAGAAAGAAAAGGTTCACATAAGAAATGGTAACTGATACTAGTACACGTTTCTTCCCTCTAGTTAGAAATCCAATCATGAAGAAGATTTGCAGCAAAAAAGGAGTATCAGGTATGAAGAGGGGATTACATATATGGTGAGGAGTAGAATTAAATGTAGATCTAAGGGGTTTGGGTTATCAAACTAATCAGCTCAATTTTCCCTAATGCACAAAAACACAGAAGTGACGCAGGAGTTGTAAGACATCAAGCGGGACTGGAAGAGGGCAGTGGAAGAACCTGAGAAGGACGAGAGGTTACCTCCTATGATGAGCCCACCTTATCAACTTTCTTTTTCTCATTCACATCACCTTTCCCCTGTCAGGTTAGTTGAGGCTTAGGGCCTCATTTTGATGTCAGTCGGTAAGCCTCCGACTGCTCGTCGGAGGAGTACCGACCAACAGGGTTGGTTTACAGTCCGACCGCCGAATTTCAGTGTTGGCAGTCGGAGTGTAAATCCGGCTGGTCAATCCAACTAGGATCCCCGTCGGCCATTCGGAAACCTATCATAATTCCTTATGGACAGCGTTTCCGCAGTCGGGATTATGATGTCAGTTTCCGACAGCTTTTCTTTGTCGGCATTTCTGACATGGAAAGACTGTCGGAAAGTGTCTTTTGGGGCCCCTAGCTGGGGCCCCCCTTCCTCTGCAGCCAACGGTTGTGGGCCTGGGGGGGCACCTATGTTGCCCCCCTGAAAATCTCTGCACCTGCCACACAGTGCAGGGATTTCCACAAACTCCCATTTCTCAATAGGAACTTGTGCTGTGGGTAGGTTTCTGCCTGTCGCACAAGCGCCCATTGAGAATTCAGACTTGGTGCGGTCGCATCCTAATCCAGTGTTCAGAACTGCCGACCTATGGTCGGGCGGTTCCCACATCAAGACAGTGGTGGTCGGAGGCAACTATGACTGACATCGTAATAGGGACTTTAGTGTTATTTTGCTAGGTACGGCAAGCCTGAGGGGGGGAGTTGGGAATAGAACAGCTGAAGACATATCACTCCCTCAGGCAAGAAATCAAGTCAGTGCATTGGTTCTGGACACATGATACTCGAAGATACATGCGCTTTTGATGTGACAAAAAAGGCATAATCATGTAATGGGTAGCAAATCTTAACAAGTAGAAGGCATGGCTACTGTCAGGACGCAGCTTCTACCCATTATACTAATGAAATCGATGTCTGCTGGCAGGAAAACCTAGCCTAGTAAACAACAAGGGGGACAATGAGGGCTTGATAAAGGTCCACCGTACTTGCCCTGGGTAGAACTAGAAGACAAAAGAGGTACGGTGTTCCTGGGTGGCAAGTTGGCCACCTGGTTAGTACTCAGAGTGATGGGGAGGTGGGAGATACCTCCTTTCGGAACTAGGACCCTCACACACCCAGCAAGCTAGGTGTCAAGCTTCATCATATGGGTCTGCTCCTCGTCGAGCCGGCGCTGCAATTCTCGACGGGACTTATTATTTAGTCCCGCCCCTTCTATTTTGCCTTCCCCCAAATCCTCTGACATACCAGTCATCATGGATGACAATTCCGGACTTAACTTTGATGATGCAATGGCTGCAGAAATTCTCAGGAATACACCATCAATCCTGGGAGGTGAAGGTTCATCAGCCTCTGGATCACCATCTGAGGACTGGACCTCCCTTATCAATATGAAAAGAGACTGGGTGAAAATAACGCTCCACGGTGCAATGATGACGGAGTACTTGAGGGCCAATATTGCACCAAACGGCCTAATAGTTAAGAACTTCCCTAGACTTTAACTGGATGACGCTGTCATTAAAAAGGAATGGTCCCTGGTAGCATGGAAATGCACCAGGGACTTACTTATCCTCATTATTAATTCAGCAAAGATGATAGCTGATGCCCTCCTTATTAGAATACAGGTTGCTGAAGGGGCCATAAAGACTACCATACATGGCACTGTATTTAAAACCAAATTGACAGAACTCAACCATGAGATTGCTGAGCACAAAGAATTCCTGATGAAGCAGAAGGTTAACAAGCTTCAGAAGGATATAAGCAGATTTAACAAAGAAAAAATATACCCCTATCTGAAAGCAGACTATACCAACAGCAAAACTAGCTACTCTTCTGATGAAAATAGTGAATCCGACAGAAGAGACTCGGCTAGCAGTAACTCCAGCAATGGGAGCTGGAAGGGTTCGAATCAGAGGAGAAAGAATTATCCACAAACCCCCACTACCCTGTACAGAATTTTCAAGGGCCGCAGCCTCCTTTTTGGCCTTTCCCGATGTATCCCCAGGGCCAACCGCAATACTTCCCTGCCAGCAATCCACCTTTTTTAGGCAGAGGCTGGGGCAGAGGAAGAGGGCGCAAAGAGGAGGACAAAAACAAGTCCAGTGGCAGGACCAGGAACCGAATATGATGGAAACCAGGAGCAAAACACAGGGCAGGAGAGTCTAGTGGTTAATTTGTCACATAGACAACTGACACCTACAGAACAAACAGTACTTGAGAAAGGCTTTGGCTATGTCCCCACCCCTAAAGAGGACAGTTTTCGGGAACAATGCGAAATTCAGAACCTGTTTAGAAAAATACGCCTTAAAGCCCACTTCGATGGTACTGAGGAACCAGCTAGACTGGATTCAGGCCTTCGCAATCCCTCGACCTTCACACCTACCGTTGGCATGGTACCTGTGGAGGTAGTGACCTTTGAGAAAGCTGTCTTAAAAGAACTGAAGAACCAGGATACCAGAGTTCCTTTCCATAATCTTTCTAATCAAGAACATGCAGCGATTTGATCATTGACTGAGGACAAAAGCATTATAATAAAGCAAGCTGACAAAGGGGGGCCACGGTCATACAATCCACTTCGGATTACAACACCGAGTGCCAACGCCAACTACGGAATAGTAAATTCTATACTCCGATAACAACAAACCCTCCAACTCGATTAACAACCGAGATAACCACCATGGTCTATGAGGCAGAGAGTAATGGGTGGATCAGTGGTAAAGAAGCTGATTTCTTAATTACCAAACATCCCAAAACACCCTATTTTTACACTCTGCCGAAAATACATAAGGGGACCTCCCCTGTTCCGGGCAGACCTATAGTTTCAGGAATCGGCTCACTCTTAGAGCCGCTCTCAAAATTCTGCGACCATTACCTACAACCTTTGGTCAAACAGACACCATCATACATCAGGGACACAACAGATATCCTCTGTGTTATAGGTGAAATAGAAAACACAGGCGATATTGACCTCCTGGTCACCTTGGATGTGGAACAACTGTATACCAACATCCCACAGAGAGAGACATTGGCAGTAATAGAATCTGCACTAAGTGGGAGTGAATGGACAGCAGCAACACCCATTTCGTTCATCATGCAATGTGCCACCCTGGCCTTAACAGAAAACTTTTTTGAGTTTGACAGCCAACTCTTCCACCAGTCCCAGGGTACTTCGATGGGGAGTACCTTTGCCCCCAGTGTGGCATGTTTGTATATGGCGGCGTTTGAACGAGAGATCATCCAACATGCGAGTAACCCCTTCGGAGCTAACCTGAGACTGTGGAGGAGGTACATAGATGACATCCTCATCTTTTGGCAGGGTGACATACAGAGATGCGCTGAATTTTGCGAGTGGATTAACACAAAAAACCAGCACTTGAAATTCACCCACACTATATCTGTCACGAACATTGCCTTCTTAGATCTCACCATCAGATTACAAGAGGGTAGAATAACGACATCCCTATACAAAAAGCCTACCGACAGAAACAGCTTGCTACTGTACAGCAGCTATCATCCTGCTAAACTGAGAAATAACCTTCCCTTCAGCCAATTTCTAAGAATTAGAAGAAATTGTAGTTCTACAGAGGACTACAAAATTGAAGCAGAGATACTGGCTGACAATCTGCTGAAGAGACAATACCCTAAGAAACAGGTTCACTCTTGCATGAAACGAGCAAGAAACAATCATCGTGAAAGCCTCCTAGAGGTACATGAGAAAGAACCCACTGACATTTTGACCTGTGTGACCACGTACACACCTAGATCCAATCTAATAAAGAAGGCATTGAACAAACACTGGGCAATTCTGAACACGGGTACTCTGTCAATACCCAAACCAAGGTTTGCGTTTAAACGTACCAACAATTTGAAAGATATGTTGGTGCACACTAGACCCAAGAAGAGCAACATCCCTAACCAGAGGCAACTTTGGGATCTCCCACCCGTGACAGGACACTATCCCTGCGGCTCTTGTATCATGTGCCCACAGACCAGACACACCAAACAATTGGTTCTATCAGACACATTTACATGGACGCTAATCAAACACACTAACTGTAACACCCCACGTTGTGTGTACATGCTGACCTGCCCTTGTGACAAGAGGTATGTTGGCATGACCATGAGGCCCGTTAAGGTCAGAATCACTGAGCACAAGAGCAATATTCGTTGCCATAAAACTACCACCAAACTATACACCCACTTCTCTGAACTCGGACACCCCCCAGAGAGTCTACGCTGGGTCATCCTAAAATCCCACCAACAAATAACACAGACTGCTTTGTACAGGATTGAACAAAGGTGGGTGTTCCGTCTTGACTTAGCAAATGACGGCCTGAATGACGCCATACCTTGGAGTACCATTAATTAATCTGATATATACAACCATTATCCGCAACTTTAACGAATGAATATATCAGCTGAGGACTCCACGCTAGTCTCTCACCTCTTTATACATCTCTGCCAAATGATATCGACATCAGGCTAGTCAGATATGGAGATTAGGCCATGTTAGGACGATATATCTAATAACTAACAATAGAGTACAATACTACACTCTAAGATGGCCGACATACGAATCACCCAATCGGCAGTCGCCAGCAACTTATGCACAAATTTAGCGCAGTGACGCGAGCACTTTTGCACTGTATAAATTCTTGTTCACATTGTTGATAAAACCGCGCCACTCAATGCCAAAATTGAAGCCCTTGTTGCGCGTCCACATCAAGGTAATAGCCAGAACTATAGACTTTCACCACATTCAAAGATGGCCTCCATGGTTACACTGTAGATGATGTCATGCCGACACCATCACACCAGGTGCAGCTGATTTACCATGCTTAATGGCACCAGGAGAGGGTATTTAAGACAGGAACCGACAACCTGTCTTTTCCTTCCTGATGCAGCGGAGCGGGTAGGTGAGCCGGACTGCTCTGAGTGGGAGAAGGTGAGTACGGATTACACGTTGAGACTATGCCTGGTCACAAGCTTTTAAGAGAGGTAAGAGGTGCTGGGAATTGCTGACAAGTTACCGCTGTTCTCTGGGAAGGGTACGCTGACTCTGATGTTCTGTAGAGCTCTGCACTAAGACATAGCTTGGGCGCTGTAGGCGCTCTTAACACATCGCATGACTGGCATAATGTCGGAGCGCATGGTGAAGGTGCCAGCAGCTACGCAGGCAGGTCTGGGGCACTTTTGAGTCTGTTGAATAACCTTGTCAATGATACCAATTTCACGACTTTGGGCTTACTTTAACCTGAACCATGCTCACTTTCACTTTTAATGCTCTAAGAGTCATGGCCTTAGCAACTAAACGTTGTGCCTACAAGCCCACACCCAACATATTTTGTTGTTTGGTTTTTTCCTTTTAATAAACAGCGACACTACATTGAGTGTCCACATACTCCGCTGCGGTCTGATGAAGCAGCACTTGAATCCTTAAGAGGTGAGCTGATACTCACTCACCATGTTGTCCAATTACTCTAACTGGTTACACAGAGGTTTTATATTCTAAATACAAATGAAGGCACACGTAGAATGTGATATGCATGAAATCACGTTGTTTTTATCACTTGTATAGATTCAAAGAGGTTGTGTACGGTGAAACACACCCACTTGAATCAATAGGACCATGTACCAATATTTCCATTTGGTTTTTTGATCCTTTTTATTTGTACTCTAGGTTGGCTGCTTTTCTCCGGGGCAACGTCCTACCGAGAGAAGAAGTGGTATGTAGAACCACACCACACACTGTAGATAGTCTTCATTTAGTCACTAGTTCCTGAGGAATCGCCAACTGATCTATTAGAGACATTTTATAGGCGAGAAACATGTTGACCACGAAGGGGTAGAGCGTAATTTTTGTCAGATTAAAACAAACTAGTCGCCCTCCTTCTTCTTTTTACTTTTTAATCAGGTTGTGACCTCTCCAGAATAAAAATAATTATAGAGGATTCCCTTACCTGTTTTAACCCACACACCACATCTACATCTTACCAGGCCCCTCACACCCACAGCACCTATACGGCAAGGAACAAAGATCTCCGATAAAGAGCCCCTCTATGGGTGCCCGTCGAGCATTGCAGCGCCGGCTCGGCGGAGCAGACCCATATGATGAAGCATGACACCTAGCTTGCTGGGTGTGTGAGGGTCCTAGTTCCGAAAGGAGGTATTTCCCACCTCCCCACCACTCTGAGTACTAACCAGGTGGCCAACTTGCCACCCAGGAACACCGTACCTCTTTTGTCTTCTATTTCCACCCAGGGCAAGTACGGTGGACCTTTATCAAGCCCTCATTGTCCCCCTTGTTGTTTACTAAGTCCTGCACGGGATCTCCCGTGGGACTCTTCAGGTTACCAGAAGGATAATAACCTTCATTGGCCCATTTTCTGGGACTTATTATTTAGTCCCGCCCCTTCTATTTTGCCTTCCCCCAAATCCTCTGACATACCAGTCATCATGGATGACAATCCCGGACTTAGCTTTGATGATGCAATGGCTGCAGAAATTCTCAGGAATACACCATCTATCCTGGGAGGTGAAGGTTCATCAGCCTCTGGATCACCATCTGAGGACTGGACCTCCTTACCAATATGAAAAGAGACTGGGTGAAAATAACGCTCCACGGTGCAATGATGACGGAGTACTTGAGGGCCAATATTGCACCAAACGGCCTAATAGTTAAGAACTTCCCTAGACTTTTCCTGGATGACGCTGTCTTTAAAAGGAATGGTCCCTGGTAGCATGGAAATGCACCAGGGACTTACTTATCCTCATTATTAATTCAGCAAAGAGAATAGCTGATGCCCTCCTTATTAGAATACAGGTTGCTGAAGGGGCCATAAAGACTACCATACATGGCACTGTATTTAAAACCAAATTGACAGAACTCAACCATGAGATTGCTGAGCAGAAGGAATTTCTGATGAAGCAGAAGGTTAGCAAGCTTCAGAAGGATATAAGCAGATTTAACAAAGAAAAAATATACCCCTATCTGAAAGCAGACTATACCAACAGCAAAACTAGCTACTCTTCTGATGAAAATAGTGAATCCGACAGAAGAGACTCGGCTAGCAGTAACTCCAGCAATGGGAGCTGGAAGGGTTCCAATCAGAGGAGAAAGAATTATCCACAAAACCCCCACTACCCTGTACAGAATTTTCAAGGGCCGCAGCCTCCTTTTGGCCTTTCCCGATGTATCCCCAGGGCCAACCGCAATACTTCCCTGCCAGCAATCCACCTTTTTAGGCAGAGGCTGGGGCAGAGGAAGAGGGCGCAAAATAGGAGGACAAAAACAAGTCCAGTGGCAGGACCAGGAACCGAATATGATGGAAACCAGGAGCAAAACACAGGGCAGGAGAGTCTAGTGGTTAATTTGTCACATAGACAACTGACACCTACAGAACAAACAGTACTTGAGAAAGGCCTTGGCTATGTCCCCACCCCTAAATAGGACAGTTTTCGGGAACAATGCGAAATCCAGAACCTGTTTAGAAAAATACGCCTTAATGCCCACTTCGATGGTACTGAGGAACCAGCCAGACTGGATGCAGGGCTTCGCAATCCCTCAACCTTCACACCTACCATTGGCATGGTACCTGTGGAGGTAGTGACCTTTGAGAAAGCTGTCTTAAAAGAACTGAAGAACCAGGATACCAGAGTTCCTTTCCATAATCTTTCTAATCAAGAACATGCAGCGATTAGATCATTGACTGAGGACAAAAGCATTATAATAAAGCAAGCTGACAAAGGGGGCGCCACAGTCATACACTCACTTTGGATTACAACACCGATTGCCAACGCCAACTACGGAATAGTAAATTCTATACTCTGATAACAACAAACCCTACGACTCGATTAACGACCAAGATAACCACCATGGTCTATGAGGCAGAGAGTAATGGGTGGATCAGTGGTAAAGAAGCTGATTTCTTAATTACCAAACATCCCAAAACACCCTATTTTTACACTCTGCCGAAAATACATAAGGGGACCTCCCCTGTTCCGGGCAGACCTATAGTTTCAGGAATCGGCTCACTCTTAGAGCCGCTCTCAAAATTCTGCGACCATTACCTACAACCTTTGGTCAAACAGACACCATCATACATCAGGGACACCACAGATATCCTCTGTGTTATAGGTGAAATAGAAAACACAGGCGATATTGACCTCCTGGTCATCTTGGATGTGGAACAACTGTATACCAACATCCCACAGAGAGAGACATTGGCAGTAATAGAATCTGCACTAAGTGGGAGTGATTGGACAGCAGCAACACCCATTTCGTTCATCATGCAATGTGCCACCCTGGCCTTAACAGAAAACTTTTTTGAGTTTGACAGCCAACTCTTCCACCAGTCCCAGGGTACTTCGATGGGGAGTACCTTTGCCCCCAGTGTGGCATGTTTGTATATGGCGGCGTTTGAACGAGAGATCATCCAACATGCGAGTAACCCCTTCGGAGCTAACCTGAGACTGTGGAAGAGGTACATAGATGACATCCTCATCTTTTGGCAGGGTGACATACAGAGATGCGCTGAATTTTGCGAGTGGATTAACACAAAAAACCAGCACTTGAAAATCACCCACACTATATCTGTCACGAACATTGCCTTCCTAGATCTCACCATCAGATTACAAGAGGGTAGAATAACGACATCCCTATACAAAAAGCCTACCGACAGAAACAGCTTGCTACTGTACAGCAGCTATCATCCTACTACACTGAGAAATAACCTTCCCTTCAGCCAATTTCTAAGAATTAGAAGAAATTGTAGTTCTACAGAGGACTACAAAATTGAAGCAGAGATACTGGCTGACAATCTGCTGAAGAGACAATACCCTAAGAAACAGGTTCACTCTTGCATGAAACGAGCAACAAACAATAATCGTGAAAGCCTCCTAGAGGTACATGAGAAAGAACCCACTGACATTTTGACCTGTGTGACCACGTACACACCTAGATCCAATCTAATAAAGAAGGCATTGAACAAACACTGGGCAATTCTGAACACGGGTACTCTGTCAATACCCAAACCAAGGTTTGCGTTTAAACGTACCAACAATTTGAAAGATATGTTGGTGCACACTAGACCCAAGAAGAGCAACATCCCTAACCAGAGGCAACTTTGGGATCTGCCACCCGTGACAGGACACTATCCCTGCGGCTCTTGTATCGTGTGCCCACATACCAGACACACCAAACAATTGGTTCTATCAGACACATTTACAAGGACGCTAATCAAACACACTAACTGTAACACCCCACGTTGTGTGTACATGCTGACCTGCCCTTGTGACAAGAGGTATGTTGGCATGACCATGAGGCCCGTTAAGGTCAGAATCACTGAGCAGAAGAGCAATATTCGTTGCCATAAAACTACCACCAAACTATACACCCACTTCTCTGAACTCGGACACCCCCCAGAGAGTCTACGCTGGGTCATCCTAGAATCCCACCAACAAATAACACAGACTGCTTTGTACAGGATTGAACAAAGGTGGGTGTTCCGTCTTGACTTAGCAAATGACGGCCTGAATGACGCCATACCCTGGAGTACCATTAATTAATCTGATATATACAACCATTATCCGCAACTTTAACGAATGAATATATCAGCTGAGGACTCCACGCTAGTCTCTCACCTCTTTATACATCTCTGCCACATGATATCGACATCAGGCTAGTCAGATATGGAGATTAGGCCATGTTAGGACGATATATCTAATAACTAACAATAGAGTACAATACTACACTCTAAGATGGCCGACATACTGAATCACCCAATCGGCAGTCGCCAGCAACTTATGCACAAATTTAGCGCAGTGACGCGAGCACTTTTGCACTGTATAAATTCTTGTTCACATTGTTGATAAAACCGCGCCACTCAATGCCAAAATTGAAGCCCTTGATGCGCGTCCACATCAAGGTAATAGCCAGAACTATAGACTTTCACCACATTTAAAGATGGCCTCCATGGTTACACTGTAGATGATGTCATGCCGACACCATCACACCACACACCAGGTGCGGCTGATTTACCATGCTTAATGGCACCAGGAGAGGGTATTTAAGACAGGAACCGACAACCTGTCTTTTCCTTCCTGATGCAGCGGAGCGGGTAGGTGAGCCGGACTGATCTGAGTGGGAGCAGGTGAGTACGGATTACACGTTGAGACTATGCCTGGTCACAAGCTTTTAAGAGAGGTAAGAGGTGCTGGGAATTGCTGACAAGTTACCGCTGGTCTCTGGGAAGGGTACGCTGACTCTGATGTTCTGTAGAGCTCTGCACTAAGACATAGCTTGGGCGCTGTAGACGCTCTTAACACATCGCACGACTGGCATAATGTCGGAGCGCATGGTGAAGGCGCCAGCAGCTACGCAGGCAGGTCTGGGGCACTTTTGAGTCTGTTGAATAACCTTGTCAATCATACCAATTTCACGACTTTGGGCTTACTTTAACCTGAACCATGCCCACTTTCACTTTTAATGCTCTAAGAGTCATGGCCTTAGCAACTAAACGTTGTGCCTACAAGCCCACACCCAACATATTTTGTTGTTTGGTTTTTTCCTTTTAATAAACAGCGACACTACGTTGAGTGTCCACATACTCCGCTGCGGTCTGATGAAGCAGCACTTGAATCCTTAAGAGGTGAGCTGATACTCACTCACCATGTTGTCCAATTACTCTAACTGGTTACACAGAGGTTTTATATTCTAAATACAAATGAAGGCACAAGTAGAATGTGATATGCATGAAATCACGTTGTTTTTATCACTTGTATAGATTCAAAGAGGTTGTGTACGGTGAAACACACCCACTTGAATCAATAGGACCATGTACCAATATTTCCATTTGGTTTTTTGATCCTTTTTATTTGTACTCTAGGTTGGCTGCTTTTCTCCGGGGCAACGTCCTACCGAGAGAAGAAGTGGTATGTAGAACCACACCACATACTGTAGATAGTCTTCATTTAGTCACTATGTCCTGAGGAATCGCCAACTGATCTATTAGAGACATTTTATAGGCGAGAAACATGTTGACCACTAAGGGGTAGAGCGTAATTTTTGTCAGATTAAAACAAAATAGTCGCCCTCCTTCTTCTTTTTACTTTTTAATCAGGTTGTGACCTCTCAAGAATAAAAATAATTATAGAGGATTCCCTTACCTGTTTTAACCCACACACCACATCTACATCTTACCAGGCCCCTCACACCCACGGCACCTATACGGCAAGGAACAAAAGATCTCCGATAAAGAGCCCCTTTATGGGTGCCCGTCGAGCATTGCAGCGCCGGCTCGATGAGGAGCAGACCCATATGATGAAGCATGACACCTAGCTTGCTGGGTGTGTGAGGGTCCTAGTTCCGAAAGGAGGTATTTTCCACCTCCCCACCACTCTGAGTACTAACCAGGTGGCCAACTTGCCACCCAGGAACACCGTACCTCTTTTGTCTTCTAGGAAAACCTAGCCAGCAGCCTCCTCCCCCCATAAACACCACCACTAATTATCTCCATCGACCACTTCTTATGCATGTTGCTTTCAGATGGCAATAGATGGCTGTTAGTGTATGTATATGATATTTCTATAGCTCAAACCTAGGCAAGAAGCAGAGGGGCACTCTACATGGTAAAGACAAGCATAAAGTCAAAGAGGGGAGGAAGCTGATTTATGGACTGTTAATGCATTGTGTTGCAGTGTTCTTTTAAGAGGTGAGTCCTCAATTCTTTCCATAATTCGAGCAAAGTTTGGCGCGGTTTGATGGATGTAGGAATGTTCTTCCGAATCCTGATTGCATATTTGAAAAAGGCCTGCTTCCGTGTCTTTTTCTTTTTTACACTTCTTAATCTGCAAACTGACAGTATCCTGGCTGCTAATATGCAGAGGTCCACTAGAGATGGGGAGCTGTTCTTCAAGATAAGCGTGGATGCTGGTTGTGATGGCTTTGTAAAAAACGCAGTTGGTTTTGAAGATGGTGCGGGCCGGCAATTCGAACCAATGGAGTACCAACAGAATGAGGGTAAGGCGATCATATTTCTTCAGGTCATGAGTCAGGCGTGCAGCGGTGTGTAGGATGTGCCTGACAATGTGTCTAACGGGGGCAGAAAGCACATTTCAGAAATACTGATGTATCTGAGATAGTTTCTCTTCTATTAGACAGCTTTAAATACCCAATAATGTCACTGGGACATAATACACCCTTTGATGATTTACTACGCCTAAACGTGATCTCAATATTTTCATTAATGTGTTTGGAAATGTCTTTATCATGTACCAGCAAATGCCTATGTCTCTTCAAAATCTGATAGATCTTAGAACTTTCATGATTATATTTAACAATTTATCTGACAGTAGTGTCTTTCTTAATATTTGCTTTAACGTTTAGTAGATTGAATCTGTAATAATTAATTTCTTGAGAAATTACTAGCTTTTCCTACTGCTTTATTAATAAAAATGTTTGTGTAACCCCTTCCTACAAACCTTTTTACATTAGTTACTTCTTTCAGGTAATCTAGTTCAGTACTGCAGATTCGCTGTGCTTGAAGCAATTCACCATAAGGGATATTATGCTTTTGGTGAGATGGATGTGCTGAGCTTGAATGTAGGGTGCTGTTCACTGAACTGAGTTTTCTATAAATTCTGCTTAAAATCTTTCCTTCATCTACCTACATTTCCCAGTCCAAAATACACATTTCCTGTGAGCTAAATTCCACAGATAAGTCAATATTCAATGAGCTATGATTTAGTAAGGAATGAAAGTCACTTAATCTTGTCTCGTCTCCCTTCTGATGTCTGTAAACCGCAGCCATAAGAGAATGTGGGTCTCAAAATCTTGCACATTTTAATCAAGTAAATGTTTCTTTTCAAATGTACCCATGATTAGTGAGGCATACAAGGGGGTAAAGCAAGAGTCCCGTGTAGTCCTCCAAACTTATTTATAAAGAAAAAATATATTGTTCAGTACAAACTCAGTCATTTCTAAAAACATCCTGCTATATGACAATAAAGTGACTGGTCTACTGTTGAGAAAGTATTCCATACTCAATAAACCATCTTCATGTTTTATGCATGTATACATTGACTTTACATCCATTGTAATTAGGATCAGATCAACTTCCTATCGTATGTTTTCAATTGATTTAAAGAAATCTGTCATGTCCCTGATATAGGAAGGTAAGTCCCTCACCAGTGGTGCCATCTAAACATGAATTAAATGCAAAAGCTTCTCAGTTTGGGAGGCATTACTTGATACTGGGTCTGTCTTGAGGATGAGTAAGGGATTTGTGCACCTATGGTAAAAAGTAAATGACTGGTAATCTAGAAAAAGCTAAGTTAGGAAGAGAATGTTCCTCATCAGACAACAAGCCTGGCCCTTTCCATTTAATCAACAAAGTTGTTAAATTCTTTTCTGCTGTTCTCACTGCTTCAGTCATCACTTTCCTATAGAATCTATGCCTGATAACTGTCTCCTTGCTTCGTTGTTATAATCATTATAATTCTTCACTACCACTGAACCTCCCTTGTCAGCTTTCCTTATGACTATATCCTCATTGGTTTGAAAGGATTGTAGTGCTGATTTCTGTTTTTTATTACTATTCAGGGGATTTTCATTAAATTTAAGCATTTTAATGTCTCTCAACACATATTTTTCAGAAACTTTAATATTATCCATATTAATCAGTTTCGGGAAAACCTTTGATTTAGCTTTTAATACGCTCTCTATGGGCTTATCGAATCTCTAACTATTGTTTCCATTTTACTTGCGTCTCCCATCTGTGAGTGACATTAAAGTCTGAAAATCCATTGCGTCTCTAATTGTATGTTCCAAAGGAGGCTTATTAGCTTCATCAGGATGTTTTTAGGTGGATTGATTTCACATAATTTCTTTTTTTAACTTAAGCTTCATTACAAAGCTCAATAGATCAATTCTAAAATGAAACAATCAATGTGCTGTACAGGAACAAAGTTGGACACAACATTCAATTCTTGTTCATTTCTTGTCTGAATTGTAGTCTCGTCTTCATTCCTTTTACATTTCTCTCTTCTTCTGGATTTCTTTTTTCTTCTGGCTGGATCTTTTCTCTGACTTTCTTTGCAATAGTGCACTTGCCTTTTGCATTTTCTGAAGTACTTCTCAGAAACAGAGAGAGAGAGAGAGAGAGAAAGGAGCTGGTGGATGGTTCACTGTCTGTTGCGGCACTAGCTGCCCTACTCAAAAAAATATCTTGCATAACTTTTGACTAGCTGCACTTTGTCTGAGACCATGTCATATTTTTTGGCATAGTAGTAAATACGACCTGAATTACAATCTCGTAAGTTCCGTTCTAGCTTGAACTGTTTTTTGTTTTTCATTTCTTCTTGATATTTGTCTAAAACATCGCCTAAGAATGCATAATTCTTTTCTGCAAAATCAACACATTTTAAATCTTTAACTTTTTTTTTAAGTAAGTTATTTCCAACTCTAATCTTTTCATAGGCACTTTTGCTTGGTCAATCAACATATCCATTAGATCAAATAATGTGTTCTGTACTTTTTTCTGCCATTTTACAGCCACCTCTTCAGTCATATCTTTTGCTGGCAGAAAAAGATTAATTTGTTCCCCTCTTGGGATTAATTTTCTATGACGATATTGTTTAAGAGTATGGATCTCACACCATTGGACTTTTGAGTATTAGAAATAACTATTTCAAACTCTTACGCGGTGTCCCTGAGGAAGCACCACCTCTTTCGTTGCTGGATTCATAGAATAGCGAGTCAGCCAGTTGCTTTCGTGTAGCCTATAAAGGCTTATTTACATTTTTGCCCCAGGGGATGGGGTTCCCTGAGCCATATTAGGCTCAGGAAGGGGAGGCCATGTGCCCTCCTCCCATTTAGTAATTACTCATCTCCAATGAATCGGGTCCCAGACACTAGTAAGGCTCAGGAAGGGGGCCCCTGCCTTTTTATTATTGAATTTGGCCCCAGGGATGGGATCCCTGGGGCCTGATAAGTCTTGGAAAGGGGCCCACAGGCCCCCTCCTCTTAGAATTCTACCCTGGGGTTGTCGTCCCATGGGCCTCTTGAGGTGTGAGGAGGGGGGGGAACGTGGCTTCCATCCCCTTTTTTGTTGAATTTGACCCCATTGGAATGGGGTCTTGGGTCCTATGAACGATTGGGGAAAGGGGCTGCATGACCCCCTTCCCTTAATATATATGTTTCGGGCCCAGGGATGGGGTCCCCTGGGCCCAAAGGCCAACTCTACGCCAAGTTGTGTGTGTGAGGTTGGCAGCTTGCGGGTGGGGTTGGCTGCCTTTGGGTTGGTTGCCCACAGGGACTGGCCACAGGCCATGTCCTGCTGCCCACCCAATGCTGTGCAAGGCTGAAGTGGGGTTGGCTTTACATATAGTATTAAAATATTACTTTACCATAAAAAACCCTAGAAATTCATTGAAAAAACCAAAGGCCCTCGCCATACACTGCTAATTACCCCACATATTACATCACTCATGACATCTTCTATGACATCATTAATAGTATTGGTAATATGGAAAAAGTAAGTGTCAATGTGAATAATTATACATTTATATACAGAAACAAAAATGCATCTTTATTGACGAATTCACCCGTTGTGCATGAATTCTGCGTCAACCCCTACTCAGAAATATATAGTTAGGCAGGCCCTGAGACCCAGGCCCGAGGTCACTGATTGATAGATCACCAGTGGGGTAGCACGTAACCAACAGACAAATGCGCAAACAGGAAATCCAAGATCAAACCCACAGATAGGCACAGTGACATCACAATGGTCCAGGGAGATTGTCCTCAATAAAGCACACATGGCCGGAGGGGTGTGTGCATTCCCAAAACAGATGCCACATCAATTTAGGAACACTCAGCCAATTAGGACACAGCACACTCAGTGCACACGGTGATCACGCTCTCCCCATGCCGGACATCTGGACAGGTTATCTACTGGCTGCATTGTGTCCATGCAAAATTGAGACCCACCTGGATTCTTCATCCAAATATTAATTTATGGCCTCAAATTCAGCGATCCGCATTTCTTTCCAAAAAAGGACTGGTGGAACCATTTTATTACACCCTATGCTCTGTGTAAAAGTCTATGTTAGTCTGATTGTAAATTGAGACAGTCCTCATACACTATGCCTGTAACTGTTCTCTCGGCCATGCTGTTTACTTAAATGAACTGTTCCTGTTTTTCCACTCGTCTACTGTCTCTTGTTTTTTCAACGTATTTCATGTTCAAGCAACATTTTAGTGAGCCACCATCAGAGCTGATTGGTACCTCAACCCGACTGCAGCCAAAGGAAGGTGAGAAGACACCACTATTGTTTGAAAGTTCTGCTGAATCCACAGGGCGATGGTCCATCCTGAAGCAGCCATCACAGAGGGTAAGAGACTACATCAGAACCTTAGTACAGCATGTGGCGTATGGCAAACTAGGGAGAAGTGCAAAAAATGAACTTGAGCGCCCTGCCACTGACTGGCGATCCGGTGGAAGCTATCTTTTTTTGTAGCCAGCACACTAGGAAAGGTGAATATTTAGGGTCAGAGTCGACACTTCAATCTTATTTTTTAGTCTAAAAGGGTTTCCCAGTGCCACCGGTTTACCAGCACCGTTAGTATCTGAAAGAATTGAGAGGTGTTGGTTGCTTGGACTGCTGGGCATACACAGATGGTACACTTTTTCCGCTGGGCGTGACACAGATGCTATGCTTGGACTACTGGGCATGACAAAGATGGTACGCAGGGTGTGATACAGGGTGCGTGATACAGGGTGCAATTCGGACATTTAGGGAAAAAGATTTGGAGCTGGGAGATTGGGTGTAACTTTTGTTTTGCAAAGAGGGTTCTGTGGTTGTCGAGTTATTCCTTTTTTCTGCAAATTATTGTTATTATCTTTGTCCTGGAGCAGATAGTGAGAGTCTGTCAGGCTCCTTTAATCCCATGTACCACGCAGAGCTTCCCCTGTTCACTAGATAGCATGCGCTAGAAGTGGACTGAACAATTGTTTGACAAAGTCATCATTTTTCCTCTGTCAGCTTTTTGGTGTTGGTTGCTTGGACCACTGGGCATGATGCAGATGGTACGCTTGACCCCTGGGTGTGATATAGAGTGCAATCATTGATTGAATTTTGCTAGCTGCTTGGACCTCTGAGCATGATACAGATGGTACACTTTGTCCCTGGGTATGATACATGGTGCAATTACTGTATGTGCTAGCTGCTTGGACCGCTGGGCATGATACATATGGTATGCAGGGCCCCTGGGTTTGATACAGGGTGCAAATATTGATTGTGCTTGCCGTTTGGACCACTGGGAATGATACCGAGAGTACACTTGGCCCCTGGCCCCTGGGTGTAATACAGGGTGCAATTGTTGATGTGCGATTGTTGATGTGCAAATTGTTGATGTGCGATTGTTGAGGAGCGAATATTGATGCGATGTTGTGTTCCTGTTAATATTGCAGAACTTTTGTTTGTTTAAGTGTTGTGTTTTTGTCGATAATTTAATACTCCATATGGAGGTCCTGCTATTTCTCACAACCTGTATTTGACATCAAAGCAATATCGTTCAGAGTGTTTTTTACTAACAACTGCATTTCTTCTAGGTTGTAACCTTCCATATGCATTGTTGTTTGTGTTTATGAAGCGTTCATGTTGAATCTTTGATGAATCTGTAGATACCCCTGAGCTCATAGTATCGTAATTAGAACCAGTAACCCCCATGTATATTTTCCCCACGATTCAGATGGAAACCAAAGAGTCCCTAAAAACAAAGTAGCTAAGGTATCTTATCCTCTAAATTACCAAACTGATCATGGAGACACCATTAAAACACATGCAAACCAGGTTCCCCACAGAGACTACAAAACTTATTAAGGATTGCCAAGAATGGCACGCACACACGAAGGCACATACATTTCCCTGGTCAAAGGAGGGAACCTTCAACACTAACATACTTGATTGAACCCATGAGAACATACATGCAAACCAAATACACAAGTCAAAAGAAAGACACAAAGGATGCATTATTAAAACTATAGGCCATCTTTGAGAAAGCCCACATCGACAGTCCTGCATTACAAACAGCAAACAAGGCGTCAGCACCTCCCTCACCATATGCAGGTATGGAGGTGCTCTTGCCCGCTCTTCCAGAACGAGGGTATTCTAATCCACTGATAGTAGAATCCAGTGGTCCTCCCACCAAAAATTGAGTGGTTAGGCCCAGATATGAAACACTAACTCACCAGCAGGCCCAGGCAGTCACTGAGAAACCCCAGTACGATACAAGGGCTCCCAGAAATTCAACCACCCCATCCGTTGCTTCTAACACATAGAATCCCAGCAGTATGGAGAATATGCACCCTTGCTGATCTAGGCAAATACACACGAGCGTCAGGGAGATTTGTGTCGGTTCTAGACAGCGATGCCGCTAGCGGAAGTGAAAAAGGGGACCCCAGTCCTCCGGGATCCTATGACGAGGGTGAAGCAACAGGACTTGCCCAGGTAGCCGATGATACAACAGAAAGTGAATTTGAGGGCAATGCCTGACTGAAAAGAACAGCACATAGATCGGAGCGAAGGAGGCAACCCAGACAGGAGGTGGAAGAAAGACTCGAGCTAAGGATACAGTGGGAAAGAGTTCCTACCCAAGAAGCACAGCGAGAAAACGCAGCAGAGCGCTCCCCACATGAGGAGAGCGGGGATAAGCACAGGGCACTGATCGAAGAAGAATCAGAGGTAGAATTAGATGAAAGGCTTCTGGCCAGGATTCAAGCCTCACCAAATTTTCAATGTAGGAGAGGGACTGACCATGAAATTAGAGACTGGTGCTGACCCATCCAAGACACAGGAAAAACAGGATGGCACCTTTGCACATGCACGAGGGGAGCAGCAATGAAGGTGCATGCTGACAGACTGACCCCAAGGGAGATAGTGGCCAGAGAGGAAGGTGAGGCATTTGCACTGCATTCTGGCATTTGCTAGCCTGCTGGACCGAGGGGAAAAACCAGTGTGACAGACCTTGGCCTGAGGAGGGATTATTCGAACCAGAGGAAGACTGCATCCGACATGGAGGGGGAGATTCCAAGTGGAACTTCGCCTACATACAGGCATGCCTAAGAAAATGAGAATGCTATGTTATGAAGAAACCATCAGAGTTACCCAAAGCAAAAATGTACTTGCTGCTACAGAAGGACAAGTCAGGGACACTCTATGTACCATGGGCTCAAATGGACAAGGCATGGTTAAGAACAAAGTTACTGCCATAGCTGGATGGAGCGGGGAAATTAATCTCATGCTTTAAGAACAATATCAAGAGAATAAACCTAGCAATAGGCAATACCAAAAGTCTGCTAAGTAGCCTTATCGGTGAGGAGACCAACACGGTGTTTGCCCGAGCTCGCATCCCCACAATCACACTAACAAACACCGAGCATGACGGGCCACATTCAATTCATACAGCCACCGAATATGGATGACCCTGAGGTAGATGTTCCCTGATTGCCCTAATGTAGGAGGATTAATGGCAGAAACTATGAAGCCAGGGGAAACAATAACCAATTTTCTGGATAGAATGAGGGAAAGATGGGGACAAGAGACAGGACAGCTGCGGACTGAAACGGGCCCACAAGTCACATTCTCTTACAATATTCTCAAAAAGGGGCTGCCCACCAAGATACAAAGCGGATTGGACAGCATAGTTTAGTGAGACACCAAGCCGTGGCAGGAGATACAAGTCCATATATTGCATTATCACAAAAAGTAGAAAGAGAAGGATAGAGAAAAAAAGGAGCAAGCCAGAGGCACAACCCCAGAAGGTCTCAACTTAGCTCTAGTGGCAGAGACCCTGGAGGTTGGCAGGATCCAGACCTCAGAGAATGTTGCTTTCACCACAGAATGGGCCACCTGGTAGACAGATGCCGGTTAAAAGAATACCACGCACAGCGATTGCTTGGCAAGGGTCAGGCACCACAAAATTCGAATCCACAGAACCAAGTCCAGGGAAACCCAAATACACTTTACATTCAGCCACAGGGAGGCCAGTCAGCAGCTTCACCCCGGCAACAGGGATCAGATAATTGGACCAACACGTGGCACCAGCAACCACAGAACCACAGGCAGGAAACTCAGCCCAAGCGGGGCCAGGGACACAGCCTCAGCAGGGTGGGGTAAACCTGGCACAGTGCCATACCCACTCCCCAAAAAAAAAGCAGCAGGTGCATGCTTGCTAGTATGAAGCCCCTAGCCACAAGCTAGGAACTGCAGATCAAGAACACCACAGAAAAGACATGGTGCCTAGGAGAGGGACCCACAGAGTCAAATGCAGCTCCAGGCGAGAGAGAACACAAAATGCGCTCACCACTGTATCAGGACTAGCATTTAACCAGCACACAGGTCCCAACATCTGGAGAAAGCAGTAAGCCCCAACCTGGAACACCACAAGATGGCACGATCAGGGGTACGTGGGAGACACAGAGAAATATTCCGACCCCCTCTGCCTCATGAAATGCGAGATAGCAGATCATTCAAGATCTAGGGACGCGCACAAAACCCCCAAAAAATAGCCCACGGTTGGCCCAAAAATATGTCTGCAGAAAGGGTGGGGTCAATAGACAACTAATACCACAAGGGAGGGGCATGTTGCATGACGCATGCTGAGAGACATGTGATCTTGGGCATGCTACAACCACCAAACAACACCCAGTAGTGACACGCCCTCTTCTCGTTCATTCCCGTCAAGGTGTCGGTTGAAAACAACCTGTTCCAATGGCACCTCAATGCACACATTAGTAGAGACATGGTCCTGGAAAAACTGGCAACATCCATAAAGCCTGAGATAAAAACTGACACAATCCATCCCTTTGATCAAGACCACTCAATAAACATAGATCACTAATCCAGGAACCCAGACAGGTTCCGGTGCCTCACTAAAATATTGTGTAAAAGGGGTGTGGAGAACACACCTCTCAAGGGAAATACAGGAACCCAGAAGAAAAGATCATTAACAGCGATGCACATGTAATGTTTCTCTGACTTAACAATGAACCATGGTCTAATCCAACATGTCTGCAAGCGAACATCCACAGTGCACCACCTTTCAGCTGCCACGTCATCACTCAATTGTGGATCCAAAGTGTGTGAATCAAACTTGCGAACTGCACTGTGATTTTTTTTTATTTCACTTTTTTTAACGAAAAAACCCAATGACCATTGAACCACAGACATCTCCCCTGGAGCTGTATCAAAGATCTGCAATGTTCAATTACAAGTTATGTGTTTTTACACTTCTCTGCACCGTCTGTCTAGTTTGGGTGCTGTTGCACCTATTTGCTACTAAAGAACCAGCTGCCCAAATCGAGTCTGTTCAGAAACTATCACAGGGCTTGCGTGGGGATCTCCCCCATGTAACTTATAATTACATCAGCTCAAAACACTAGTATTCCACATGCACTACACAGCGCCCTTTTACACAATATGTGGCATCAGCACATGACCGCCATGGGCTCCAAGATATCAGCCAGGTCGTGTTTCGTCTGTTCGCTGATACCACATGCAGTAGGCGCAGATTTACTTTACCTAGTCTGAGAAGCCTTGAGTTTTCACTTTTTGATTACCTGATTTTTGACCTTTTACTGTGGGAGAGCCTCATAACCTGGGACCCACCCATGGTGAACTTGTGGTAAAGTGGATTGCACATGTTTTCCGCCAGTGTCCGCCTTGTGACATAAGGCAGCTGCAATGCAGCCGGGGTAAGGGGCACCGGGCTGCTTACATGTGAACATGTGTTCACATGTATGGGCGCCCATGTAAGGGCTGCAAGGGGGAGATTCCTGTCATGCGCAGCACAGGAGCTGTGTACAGATAGACCGGTATAGAAGGGTCTATGCAGAGTTGGGTGGTGACATGGAGTAGGCTTTATAATGTGGGGGGACACATGTAAGGGATAGTTAGTGTGCTTTACTGTTTCATTGTAGGAACGCTCCATTATGCTCCTATGGAAAAGGAGACCACATGGGGTAGTTTCAGTTCCCTTGGGCCTACAAACTCCAGACATGCACGAAAGTACACTGTAAGTTGTGTGAAAAGAAACATTCTGCTATGTCGAAAGGCATATCTGTACTGCTTATGGGTCATCCAGAAATGTCATATTCCTTTGACTCAGGCTTTGTTTGACCCTGCCAGGCTGGATTAATTGCCTTCCTCCCCAAGCTGTAGCATCAGAGGCATAGCCCTTCACTGCAAGCATTCCCCAGTGCAGAGGTCTTCTCTCCAGGATGGAGAGATGGGGTGAAGCTGCAGCTGTCACCCGGTGCCAGGTACCAGTCCTGTTCCAGGCCCAGGCAGTGATGTCAGCAAGTGGAGGCATTGGGCTTTTCAGAGACCATGTGGCATGGGACCCCTGGACGATGCCATATAGAAGTATCCCAGAGGCCTGTGCAGAAAGGTGGGATCCGGAACAGAGAGGTGATGCAGCACTGCAGGATAGGCCTGAGGTGCATTCCAGCCAGCACCCTCCACTCCTCCTTAAAAGGTTTTGTACAGGAAGTGGAGCTCCCTCTGGGATGTGCTCTTGCTGAGAAACACTGGTATTGGAAGCGAATGCCATGGGCAGTTAGAAGGAGGAACCCCCTGAACCCCCTTACTGTCCCGAGGACTCTGGACTATGCCTCTGAGGGAGTCCAGGATCAATAAGGGAAATCATGTGCTTCTGCGCAAGGAGAGAAGCCCAGAAAAGGAAACCAGGTGAAAGGCTGGTGCAGGGAGCCAGTGATTCCTGCTCCGTGCTGAGTACATCCTCTGGGAGGCCAGGAGGCAGAAGGAGACTGTTCCTGGTGGCTAGGGCTTGCCACCAGGAGTGAATAGAAGCCAAGGTAATCGAAATCGGCCCCATGGGTGCCGAGATATGCCCCCGTAAGGTAGGCAACCTTTGACGTCTGGTGGGACCAATGACAAAGCAGGTGGGGATCCCCCACCGGTCTACAATGTGCCCCTGGGGTGGGTTAGGTCCCGGGGCTGCCCCCAGAAGAATAGAAAATCGGGAAGCACCGTCGCACCCCCTGTGAAGGTGCCCAAAGGGGCACAGGATTCCATTCTTGGGTCCCGATGAAATGAAGGAGCACCGTCGCGTCCCAGTGAAGTTGGTCATGGGGCCCAGAACCCCAACCCTTGGCCCTGGAGAGGTGGAGGAAGTTGGGAGTGCCATCGCGCTCCCTGTGAAGCAGCCAATAAGGCCACTGACCCAGTCGCCCAGCACGCATCTGCCGGCAGGAGTAGGCAGACCAGAACAGCAGGGCCCAGAGCACTTCTGCCCACAGGAGCAGGCAGATCCGAAGAAGAGGGGCTGGCCCTCGCAGTAAGCAAGTGTGCTGGCTGCTCGGGGAGCTGGCGAGAGCAGCCAGTGCTGGGCTTCCTGATCTGCTCTCCGACGCCTTACCTTTTGTTCTACAGCTTGTACAGCTGAAGATTAGGGCTAAATCCTAGGTGTGAGAGGCTCAAGAGGCTCAATAGGAGTTATCAAATTGGAGACATTCACTAGGTGTGTAAGGGTGTAATGGCACAGATGGGCATTTACACTAATGTTTTCCCTCAGAGACTAGGTTTCACATGCCTTGTTTAAGCTAAATGTGAATTTTAAATATATGTTGCTAGCATCCTTGACAGGGTGTCTTATTATAATTGCATAGTCATGTGATTATAAAGGTGAAGCCTTTAGGGGCTGTAATTGACTTACGTTACTCAAGCTAATAGTTATGGTAAGTACTCCTCATTCCCAGTCATGCTTAGATACGTATTCTTTCTACAGCTTCAGTTGAAGAACAAGACTGTCGGCCACTGTGATTAAAGTTTGTATACTTTATTGTCAGTATTAGCTGCTCTCGGTCAGGGTTATATGTAACTATGGCATGTGTTCCCATTATGAAATGCTTGTTGAAATAAGGCGGTGTGCAGCCACTTGCTTAGTGCCAGTGGTAAGGGATCTCATTACGAATTATGGTCAACCCGTGGCATTTGGGGGCAAGATAATATTTATGCATGTGACTGGTGGTACTAGAACCCCTTACCTGTGGGAGGGGTGTGAACATTTACTCAATGTCATCAAGAAGTATTTCCATCAGCTTATGTATAATTGTACATTGTTGCATAGTATTGAGTAGTTTTTAAGTAATAAATATACTTTTCCTTTTTCTAAAGAAGAGCACAGACTGGACAGTCATTTATTGAGTGTTATTCTTGCGCATCTGTGATGGGTTATTACTAGCCCACACCGCCTTGGACTGCTCTGCAACGCTACCCTATGAGAGTCAAGAGCTACAATGGGGTGTTTGGTTCCCAGTGAAGGACAAATGTAGACCCATTACTTGTGCAGGCCACACAACTAGTACCTCGTTTTTCAACACATGTCCCAAGAGATAGCCCCAGAAAGAGCACAATTCCTTCTCCAACTGTACCAATGCACAATCAGGGCCAAAATCCAGCCCAACAAGGTAGAAGCCCACAGAGTAGTAGTAAATTTGACACATGACGCGACATTCAAATTGAGCTAGACAGGATGTGCAGAAAGGGCACCATAGGGGAGGAAAGTGTAAGGCCCCGAGACTTACCAGAGAAGACATTGTTGGAGGTAGCAAAACCCCCAACTGAATGCACAAACACATCTACTCCTGCCTACATTTGTGGTCCAAGAATGGCCATTAGGGTATCTGGGGCAGCCTTCTTCCAGAACAAGTGGACTCCCGACATGGGGTTCCTATATAGGGCTAAACAGCTCGATGATATGAAGAGAAATGAGTCTTGTAGGGCAGGGTTGAACAAAAGCATGGACACCCCATGCCACGAAATCTAGGATACCAAGGTGGGTGGAAACAGTTGGCTAGAAGGGAAGGGGCAACCCCTAATTGTACAGAAGCTTAAACTGTATTCCTGGTGTTTCAGAGGTAAAGGAACGCTTGCACTGGGCACAAACAAAAACTTTGGGACAATCCTGCACATCCCTGATATGCAATGTGGCACCTCCACGCTGATGGATACCTACTGACAGTGCGGCGAATTTGCCTACACTCAGCTCATCCTTGGATGGTGCAGAATTTGTTCCCTTGTCACCATACACACCCCAACCCTGGTCAGTCCAAGAGAAGAACTATTGGATTTGTACCAGCACCCGCTAAGGAAGAAGACAACCTTGCTGCATCAAGCTTGAGAAATAAGAACTACGGAGTATTTTGGCTGGGCTCAATACAAGAACATTCCAGAATAATTCAAACTGTTCTAGGACACACAAGTAGCAGCAGGAGGGTCCTTATACTTCTTCACCTTGCAGACAAAAGCTAATGCCCTCTGGTTACAAATCACCAAGTGGGAGTTGCTTAAAATGATGAACAGCACTGAGCTCTGCCTTAATTCGAACAAGGAAGAACTGAGAGCAATCCTCCTCATGGTGATGCAGTATCGGTATATGTTAGACTTAATGACCATGATGGAGGGAGGGATGTGTGCCAAGATTAGATTATCCTGCTGAACATTTATCCCAGAGAATGACTTGTATAACAGAACTTTGACTCTGGCTATCCATGCACTGCACCATTTGCAAAGAGACATGCATGAGAAGGGAGGTGCCCCTGAGCAGGAGGGGTTTTCAAATTGGTTCTCCTGGCTCTCCCGGTGGCTTTCAGGACTGTGCACATTGTTGCTACCAGTTTTCATAGTGTTCTTGTTTGTGTGTGGTTTCCTACAATTGCGGATTTCCTGCTATAAAAATGCATTCCTCAAATTGGGTAGAATGCAAGTAGCTATGAAAGTAGTAATTGTCAAAACCAAAAAACAACAGTCTCCCAATAATCTAACTATCACGAAGTATGGATTTGATTGCGTAATTGAAAATTCAACTAGAGGGGGGAATGTTAATGTTGAAAAAGCTGATGACAGTGTGAATTATGATACATTTACATAGAGGAACTAAATTGCATCTTTATTGACAAATTCACCCGTTGTGAACTCCGCTTCAACCTCGACCCAGATATACATAGTTAGGCAGGCCCTGTGGCCCAGGCCCGAGGTCACTGATTGACAGATCACAGATCAGGTAGCACATAGCCAGCAGACAAAAGCGCGAACACAAAATCCCTGATCAAACTCACCGATAGACGCAGCAACACCACAATGGTGCTAGGAGATGGGCCACAATAAAGCACACATGGCCGGAGGGGTGCGCTCCCCAAAACTCCATAAAGTCAAATCCCACATAAAGTTAGGAACACTCAGCCAAGCAGAACACAGCACACACAGTACACACAGTGATCACGTGCTCCCCATGTCGGACATCCATTCTGGACATGTTATCTAATGGCTGCATTGTGTCCACGCAAGGTTGAGGCCCACATGGATTCTTCATCCAAACATTAGTTTATGGCCCCAAAGACAGTGGTCCACGTTCCTTTCCAAAAAAGGAGTGGCAGATCCATTTTATCACACCCAATGAACTGTATCAACGTTTATGTTAGACAGGTTGTAATGGTGAGACAGTCCTCAGACCCTATGCCTGTAACTGTTCTCCTGGCCGCACTGTTTAATTAAACAAACTGTTCCTGTTTTGCCAAATGCCTCTTTTCTCTTGTTTTTTCAAGGTATTTCATGTTCAACTGACAATATCACTGTAACATTTGCAATGAAATTATTGATGAGAAAACTATGCATGGCGGGGACGCGAGTTAGAGTTATCTTAGGACGTGAATTATATTTACTTGAGATAAGTATGACTGGTGAATTTCAATGGTTTTTAGAGTTTAAAAAGTTACGTTGTTTCTGAGCATTTCGCCTATCTATAACGCTACTTTAACTTTTGTTTTTTTCATTAAATATAGCTAAAAGTAAGACTGACTTATTAGAATATTCATTTATCACCAATGATTTGTTCTATGGATCCAAAATTAACTGCTCTATCCAAACTTTTAACTTAACTAGCTTTGAATATGGGGTTGCTCCTAAAATCACCCTGGGCTTCTTTGCTGGGGCCCCAGACCTCAGAATAATGAAATGGGGCTCTCATGCCATCTCTAATTTAATTAGCTGGAAAACAAGTGCTGAGACTCATAATCGGATTAACCCTCATGAGTTTGAGGGTGTCCTGGGGTGAGTTGGTGATTAATATTAATGTACAGGCATTCGTTAATTATTTTCTGTTAAAAGACTGCTCCCATCATTTTTATGAGGAAAAGCAACTATTTTAATAAGGCACTAAAAACTCAAGACAAAATGCTTGTCAGCGATGCAAGGCTGCTGAAACATTTCTCTGCCAACCAACAGTGTATTCAGCCATCATGGCAGGCAAAGCCCGTGCAGGTAAGAGCGGTGGGGCGGGGTGGGGGGGAAGTCAACAGATGATGACGAGGGAAACCCAAATAAAAAAATAATAACACTTACCTTGCGCTCATTTTATTTAAGTTTCCCTCGTCATCGTCTATCGACTCCCCCACCCCACAACTCTTACCTGCACGAGCCGCGCCTACATCATGGACATAAGAAGGCTTATAAGTGTGCTGTTTTGAATGCCAAGATGGAATACCTACCAAACAACGGGTTTAGGTTTAGGAAATCTATAAGTGGAAGAACAGAAACAGATGTAACTTTTTAGAAACAAATTCAGCCAAAAGAAGGATATATTGAATCAGAGTGTCCACAGAGGAATGGGAAAATCTGTCACTCTGCTCTGTCAGCTTTAGGTCCGTATTTAACCAACTAACAGCAGATAATTTAGTGGCTAATGAGTTCTGGACATCAACAACAAAAGTAATTACAATAGGGGGCAATAGGTCTGATGGATCTCCCTGGCTCTCTTTAAACAATCACCACCTAGTTGTGCCCGCTGATTGGCAATTGTTATTTCGCAGCCATGTTCCTCACTGCTGAAAAGGGTCCATGCTGCAACCGCTTTACAAAAAGGGGTCACCAGCTGAATCTAGCAAATCCTGACTCATAGCCCTTTGAGAAGTCAAACACTGATTCATTTATAGTAGCTAATCACAAAGACAACATACTTCTGTAGTACTAAACATGCTTAGCACTGATAGTGGGACCATGGAAAACACCCTGGCCCCATGGGCCTTTGCTCATTAACATTTACAGTAGTGCTGGTAGCAACCATTTAACGCTTGTTTGTAGCTTCTAAAACGGCATTTGATGGCAGACAAATATGATGGCTCTGATGCAAATTTAGCACCTGCAGTATACCACAGCTCTTACTCTGAGAGATTTAAATATTATATCATAACACTAAAGGCCCTATTTAATATTCGGCGGCAGGCCCAAAATAAATTACTCTGTCGCCCTGAGGGAGATGCTGCCCACAAAATTTAGAAATGACCGCCAAGCCCAGGTTTCTTTTGTATTTTTTAAAAAGAAAATGCTCCACTTGCCATGGGGAGAGCATTTAGCAGTGTTTTCACTGCCCCTTACTGCCAGGGTTTTCCTAGCAGTGATGGACAGTGAAAACTGACCTCTGATTCCTCCCATCTACATCAGGTGGGCAGAATTAAAGGTCTGCCTCCAAGAGTCCTTACTTCACAGGGCCGTGGCAGGAGTTTATTCATGTCGGAGATGGAATAGTCTCTGCTGTGATTAAACCTGTGCTTCGCCCACATTTAAATTGAGCGAACAGACCACTATGTTGGTGAGGAGGGAACACCGTTGCCATTGCAATGGAGTTCGCTCTCCTAAAAGAATTGAATCGGCTCCTAAGTTCTTTCCCGTAAAATGTACGCCAACAGAGGTTTTAAACTGGGTTATATGCTTGACGCCTACAATTCCACCTCTGTGTTACTGATAGTGGTACCCCAATAATTAACAAGAGACGTTGTTCCACAAAATTAGGAGGCCAACTAATGGTTATCTAGTCCATATGCAGATGACATGGAATATTTAACAGAACTGACATTGGCCTACATTGCCTTATAACCTTATAGCATATTGTAAAATGAATCGTATGTTAGTGAATAAAAGTAAATCAAATGTGCTTATTTTTGTCTGAAAAAATCATTATTCAAATGTGGTATCAGAAAGTCATTGCCAAATACTTCGTTTTTATTGATAAAAGAGGAAACAAACAGCTTCAACTAGTCTACCTGAAGCCTATACAATCTCCATTAAATACATTTTTTGACCAGGATCTCGCTGAATCCTCTCTAAAGCCCCAGATTTACTATTCTAATTCTA
Source organism: Calotriton arnoldi (assembly GCA_963921515.1). NCBI lineage: Eukaryota > Metazoa > Chordata > Amphibia > Caudata > Salamandridae > Calotriton > Calotriton arnoldi. Next base: position 506,794 of record CAWUFW010007986.1, on the reverse strand, counting down.
GTCCTAACATATTTGGGGGAAAGCGCAAATGAACCCAAAATAGTGCTGGAGGCTTAGTAACTCCGGTCCTGAAATAATTTGTGAGAAATAAAAAAATCCCCAAGAGTATTTTATAATAAGGATTGAAAAGCTGTAATTTTGCAATGCCGTCCTAGACCCACAGTTCAGGCCCAGATCTGTCTTGACATGTGCCACATGCTGAGGATTCCTGTCTACTAAGGACATGTTTTCATAATTTAAGGGCACTTTGGGGCACTTTCAAAGCCATCTTGTGAATGGAGCTTCAGGGCCAAACAGTGACTACCGCAGTATCCCCTCTGTATATATTGATGGGACCTTGGACTTACAATTCACTTATGAGGTATGTAAGAGAGTCCTAAGCATCCACATAAATCATTAGAACAGGACTTTAGGTCAGTGATAAGTAAGAAACATACTCATTTTGTGATATGTTCTCGTGCTAAAAGCCATTTACAATTGTATGCTTTAACTCAGTAGCCTGAGGAATGAAAGCTATGTTTTGAGTATTAGTTTTGCGGGTTTGGAAAGCCTCAAATCCAGTCCAGTAGAGTTTATGGCTGCTGAAGTGGATCATTTACTAGCACATGTAGTGCGCTGCTGCCCAGAGCTTATATCAAAGCAGAAGTGGTTCCCAAGACATCTTTTAGTATGATGAGTATCCACTCGTGTCGCCTGGATACTTTTCACAACTTCTCTAGTGAAGATATGCAATTACTGAAGGAGTTTGTGAAGTCTGGAGAGTTTTCCCAGGCATGGTTCCTAATTCAAATGCCGCAAATAAGTGCCCACTTTATTTAGGAGACTGGGATAATTTTGCAATGCCATGCTTTTAATAGCAGATACATTTGTCTATGGTGCTTCATGGTTTTGCTGTATTGTTAGTGCTGTCTTTGTTAATGGCTTTCACATTCCTGATATCATATTAACCATTTGTAGATCTTGTCTATAGACATCTTTAGCAAACAGACCTATTGTTGACCCTTTGCTAATGATTCAACATATTTTAGAAAAACCATATGAACATCCGCGCTCCAACTAAAACACAAAAGTGCAAGCTGAACTACGCAGCTTCCTGGTACTCCAAAGACCTTATTGACAACAAGTGGCCTATACATAGAAAGGAAAAGAAATGGTAAAAACAAAATCCTGATTACATTATTACACTTCTGAATTCCCTCTTTACAACATAAAAAGAATGAGCCTGGATATATACAAATCAGCATGGACTTCATTTTGGTGTCTCCAGGGGTCATAGCTGCAACCCCTAGCTTGACCTCTGGGACCCTTGGCACTGTCTGTACGACCCCTGGCCTCAAAGGTGGCAAATTCGGTGCCAGGAACACAGGGGTGACTCTAGACTCTTTATTTTCTGTGCATTTTTCATTATACTACTAGTGAATAATATTTAGTTAGTTACTAATACTGTAATAAAAAATGGAGCACAATTACCTGGAATAGACATTTGATCGCAGCTGAGGTAAGTAAAAACTGCATTTAAATGTATGTTAGTGTGTAGAGTGTATTTATGTGACCGAGTATGTGTGTGTCTGTGAGTGAATTTAATTAAATGTGAAAACTTGGATTTATGCTTGCAAAACTGTCTTAGACCGTGGCGTACTAAAGGTAATTCCTGTCTTATAGAGACAGCCTGTGGTAAAATAATGGTGCTGGCATAGTTGAGGCAATTCGTAGCCTGACAGACACCAGTCACAAAATACAGGCAGCACATTGGAGGTAATTCTTGGAATAATAAGCACCCATGGGTAAAATATTGTTTGTGGCATACTAGAGGTATTGCTGGTGCTAGTACATTGAAGGTATTTGTTAGACTTGGCATCTTTTGGCGTGTTTCCCCTGACTTTTTGCTTTCTGACCTCCCGGTTTTTGCTGGTGTAATGATTCTGCGCACTTTCCTCACTGCTGTCCAGTGGAAAAGTGCAAGTGCTCCTGTATAAAATGTGTTATGGATTGGCGTTTCCATGATTGGCCTATTTGGTTTATGTGTCAGTCCCTTGTAAAGTGCACTGCGAGTGCCAGGGCCTATAGACCAAATGCTGTTGGTGGGCTGCAGCACTGGATTGTACCACCCACGCAAACAGCCCGTAAAGTGTAACTCGGGCCTGCCAACGCAGAGCCCGTGCGCAGCCGGGGGCTGCCATATCGACTTGGCAAGTGCACACACTTGCAAGTCCCTAAACCTTCCCTTTTATACATGTTAGTCACCCCTAAGGTAGGCCCAAGGTACCCCTGTGGGCAGGGTGCGTTGTATGCGAAAGGTAGGACATGCCCTGGTGTGTGTGGCATGTCCTGATAGTGAATTACAGCCTAGTTCGTTTTCACTATTGCAAGGCTACCTGTTCCCCCTAGGCCAGAATGGGCAGTTTTGATTATTACAGCTTATAATCCTAACTGACCCCGGGAACATGGTAGAAATTCGAGTTTAGTATGCCTGGACTCAGAATGATAAAATGCAGCTTTTAGTGAAGTTGGTTTTAACATTCTGTGTTTGAAAATACCACTTTTAGAAGGTGGGTATTTTCTTGTCTAACCATCCAAGCCTGCCTCTGCGAGGTTGTGTATTCCTTGCCTGGAGTGTGAGTGACAGGGGCTGGGGGATGCCGGGAGACAGGGTGAGTCAGCGCAGGGCTGAATAGCAAGATCTACATGTAGATGGGTGGGAGGGGTCGCACCTGGGCCCTGAATAGGACAGTGCCTTCCCTCCACAATGCTGGCTCCACCTCTTGTGGTGCGTCTGATGTCCCTGGCCTACTCACTGAAAGAAGGAACGGAGACTTGTCAACAAAGTGCTCCAGAACTGGTTTGGACTAGGCAAAGGCCTCTCTGCCTTCAGAGAACAAAGGAATTTGGGATATAAATATTGGGGCCCTGACCCCATGAATTTAGATCTCGCTGGAATCAAGGAACCTGCCAAGACGAAGAGCTGGAAGAGCTGCCAGGAGGAGTACTGCCCCTTTGCTGTGTTGTTGCTTTGTTGGGTTGGCCTGCAGCTGCTGCTTCTGCCTTGGGCAGTGAAAGGACTGGACTGAACTTTCTACAAACTTGTGCTGAGTATCTCCAAGGGCCTGGAACCGAGCTGGCCTCCTGTTAAGAAGTCTCAGGGACTGCAAAGACTTCACAAGCCTCTGGGTACTGCTTCTGGAACGCTGTTTCAGTTGCCACAGAGGAAGGGAACTGCAACCGACTCCGTCAACCGAATCCATCCCTGGCCGGTGACCTGTTTGCACCGCAGACCGCATCGCCCCGCTTCGCATCGCAACCCTGGTCTCACCGTGGGCGGCGTCCGACGCCGCCGACATCGAGCCGCTGCTTGCACCGTGACCTGTGGGCACCGCAGTTCGCATCGCATCGCTTCACTGAACCAGCCGGACCCGACCGACGCGGTCGCTGCAACTGGCTCAAGAGTCGAGACCGCACCGCATTTGGGGCACCGCTCGCACGTCTGCGACGCACCGCTCCGACTCGCACCGCTGTCCGACGCCAGCTCCCGCACTCCGGCTTGGTCGCCTGCATCGCAACCTGTCAGCACCGCATCGAGCATCGTCTCACCCTGCATCGCACGCCTTGGACTCACCGACTCCGTCTGCACGACGCTCATCGAGCCGCTGCCTGCACCGCATCGAGGGACACCGCACCTTGCATCGCTCCGTCTTGCACCGCAACCGCGATGAACGCCGCCCGGCTCGTACACTACGTACCAGCCACAACGAGAAAGGTACTGTAACCGAGTCTGTTCATGACTCTGCTGGCCCGTATCGACGCGGTCGGCTGGAACTGTTAGACTCTGTGGTTTTCAGCATCGCGGTAGGCTCGGACGGAGCTACCGACTCGTACGAACTTTGCTTTTGTGCTATTCCTGCAAAGAAGAAGTTACCGTATCAAGCATTCATTACGTAAAGTATAGTATTGTGGATTTTTGTCGTAATTGGTCTTGTCTTGAGTATATAAAATATTGGTTATTTTTCTAAACTGGTGTGGTGTCCGTTTGTAGTGCTTACACTGTATTACTGTTGGTTATGTGCAAATGCTTTACACACTGCCTCTGAATTAAGCCTGACTGCTCGTGCCAAGCTACCACGAGGGTGAGCAGGGGTTACTTCACGAGTGTAACACCCTTACCCTGACTAGGAAGAAGGGTCCCTACTTGGACAAAGGTGCAAGCCCTTGCCAACTAGAGATCCCATTTCTAACATTGGTTGTCAGCGGTGAGGATAGGACTTGTGTTTGCACTTGACTTACAGTGATTGGTGTGCACTACTACCATATCGCAGACCATTACGTACCACATACTGGTTCTTTTTCTTTTGGCCTATTTTTGATCTCGCCAGTTTTCAACTCACTACTTTTGTCATGCCTGAATCAATTGCATCATCCGTTGCATCTCTGGAAGTTATCTTTGAGGAGGATAGGTTGGAATCCTACGCCGTAAAGGAGCTACGAGCGATTTGTAAAAACCTGAAAGTCCAAATTAAAGGCCTCACAAGGAAGGAGGAGCTACAGAAGGCGCTAAGGGCCTGGGTAGCAGCCAGACATGCCAATGGGCAGCCTGGTGATCTCAGTGAGGAGGTGGAGGAGCCTATTTCCAGGGTGGATGTGCTTTTGGGTAGGGGGAACCCGCCAGATCAGGCAGCAGCAGTCTGTCCCCAGAGGAGCTGGAGGACAGGCGGGAGGCAAGGCAGTTTGAGCTGCAGAAGCTCAGACTGGAGAGTGAGCGGGAGGAGAAGAGGTTGGCCATAGAGGAGAGGAAGATGCTCTTAGTACACGAGAGAGAACTGAAGGAGCTAGAACTTAGGAGTAAGTCAGGCTCAGATGGTGGCAGCAATTCGTCCAGAAAGGCAGACAGGATTGTGCACATTCCCAAGAACGTAGGCAAGGAGTTCAAGAAGGGGGATGACATACAAAGGTGGTTTCAGGGTTATGAGGCAGCTATACACATGAATGGGGTCCCTGAGGAGAGTTGGGGAGCAGGATTGTGGCCACTTTTCCCTGAAGAAGCAAGGGATGCTCTGATAGCTTTGGGTAAGGGGTATCACCTCACCTATACTGACATGAAGGGTGCCCTTCTCACGAAGTATGGTCTTACTCCTGAAAAGTACAGGGATCAGTTCAGGTCCAGTAAGAAGTCTGATGCCAACACTTGGTTGGAATGTGTGGATGTGTTCTGCAGGTCTCTGGATGGTTGGGTGAAGGGCAGTAGTGTAACAGATTTTCAGGGGCTCTACAACTTGATTGCATGGGAGCACTTGTCTAGTCTATGTTTTGCAGATCTGCACCAGCACCTAGTTGATAGTAAGCTAACTGACCCCAGGAAGCTTGCTATGGAGGCGGACCGCTGGGTGAGTACCAGGGTCCACAAGAAAGCGTTTGGGGAGACTCAGCCAAAGGTGGGCAGGGTCCCCAGCAGAAAGGTGGGGGGGACAAGGGTAAAGCACAGGAGTTCTCTAAAGGGCCCCAAACTAGTACCCAGGGTAAAGGTTCCCAGCCCCCGGTGATAAGAAGAAAGGGGTCTCCACAGGAAGCCTGTTGAGACCGGCCCCCGCAAGTGTTATGCATGTGACCAGGTAGGTCACTTTAGGGGAGCCCAAGTGCCCGAAGGGGACACAGCCGCCCACCGGTGGACAGTCCAAAGTGTTGGCTAGTGTAGCGCTTGGGGAGGAGGGGTGCCCACAGGATGGTGGGGATCCCGCAGAAATGACCCTTGTCTCACTAGGGGACAGTGAGATGGTCCCAGGAAACCAGGTGCCCCCTAACACAAAGAAATATAGCACCTGGGTGACCATTAATGGGAACAGGGTAGAGGCTCTCAGAGACACTGGAGCCAGTGTGACCTCAGTCCAGTGTCACCTGGTGTCTGAGAAGCAAGTAGTCCCAGGAGCATTCCACCAAGTAGTTGCTGTAGACAACTCAGAGCGCCAATGTATGGTGGCGCAGGTTCCCTTTGAATGGGGGGGTCTCAGGTCCCTTGAGGGTGGTTGTGAGCCCTACCATGCCTGTAGATTGTCTGCTAGGAAACGACCTCGAGCAGTCCTTATGGAAGGAGGGTGAGCTCAGGTCTCACTTGGAGATGCTTGGGTTGCCAGAGTGGGCATGCGTGTCTACTCGGTCCATGGCAGCCAAAAGGGTGATCAAGAGGACTTGGAGCCTGAAACAGTGGCCCAAGTCCCTGCCAAGAGAAAGGGCAGGGGCGCGGGAAACCGGCCCCCGAAGTTCCCACGGACCGGGAGGAGACGGACCTCGAGGGGACGCCCCGGTGCCTACAGGGGAGCAGGTAGCCGAACTGGGAGACATCTCTGAGCTGACCCATTGGCAGCAAGAAGGGGGTCCCACCAGGGAGGAGTTCTGCAGGGAGCAGAACGAGTGCCCTACTCTGGAGGGTCTGTGGCGGCAGGCTGCAGACCAGGCAGCTGGTAATCAGTCCGGGTCACATCTGATCTACTGGGAGAGTGGTCTCCTATACAGTGAGCCTAAGGTTGCTGAGCCTGGGTCAGCCCGTGTGCTGGTGGTACCCCAGCGCTTCAGGACCTTCCTACTGGGTCTGGCTCATGACGTGCCTTTGGCAGGACATTTGGGGCAGGACAAGACCTTTGACAGGCTTGTCACCCACTTCTTTTGGCCCCAAATGCGAAGGCAGTCAGATGCACACTGTAGGTCTTGCCAAACTTGCCAGGCAAGTGGTAAGAGTGAGAGGAAGGTCAAAGCTCCTCTCCAACCTTTTCCTGTTGTTGGAACACCCTTTGAAAGGGTAGGGATGGATATTGTGGGGCCACTGGATCCCAAGACAGCCATGGGCAACAGGTACATCCTGGTCTTGGTGGACCATGCCACCCGGTACCCGGAGGCAATCCCTCTCAGGACAACGACGGCGCCAGTGGTGGGCCGGGCGTTAATGGGGATCTTTTCCCGTGTGGGATTCCCCAGAGAGGTGGTTTCTGATAGGGGGACCAATTTCATATCGAAGTATTACATCCCTGTGGAAGGAGTGTGGGGTAACCTACAAGTTCACCACTCCTTACCACCCACAAGGAAACGGTCTGGTGGAGAGATTCAACCAGACCTTGAAAGGCATGATCAAGGGTCTAACAGAACCCATGAGGCGTAAGTGGGACGTCCTCTTGCCATGCCTACTCTTTGCATACAGGGAGGTGCCTCAGAAGTCTCTTGGGTACAGCCCCTTTGAGCTCCTGTATGGCCACCCTGTCAGAGGACCTCTGAGTTTGGTAAAGGAAGGCTGGGAGGCAGCTTCCAGGAAAACTCCCCAGGATGTATTTAGCTACATGCTGGCCTTTAGAAACCAAACTGCCCGCTTCAGGAAACTCGCTCAGGCGAACCTAGAAGCAAGCCAGGAAGAAATGAAGAGATGGTATGACCAGAATGCCACTCTGGTCGAATTTCAACCTGGGCAAAAAGTGTGGGTCATGGCCCCAGTGGCAGCTTGTGCCTTGCAGGACAAGTGGACTGGGCCATATGAGGTAAAGGAGCGCAAAAGTGATGTCACCTACCTGGTGGATTTGCAGGCTCCAAGGAACCCTTTGAGGGTCCTTCACGTGAACCGCCTCAAGCCCCACTTCGAGAGGTCCGAAGTGAGTATGCTCTTGGCGACAGATGATGGGGTGGAAGAGGAGAGTGAGCCTCTCCCTGACCTCCTGTCTACCAAGGAGCATGATGGGTCAGTAGAGGGTGTGATCCTCTCCCCTACTCTGACTCAGGAGCAGCAGGGGGACTGTCGCCAGTTGTTGGGACAGTTCGCCCCACTGTTCTCTCTGACCCCCGGTGTTACTCACTGGTGTACCCATGACGTGGACACTGGTGACAGCCATCCTGTGAAGCACAAGATTTACAGGTTGACTGACCGGGTCAGAGCCAGCATCAAGGAGGAGGTCTCTAAGATGTTGGCGTTAGGGGTGATTGAGCCCTCCCACAGCCCTTGGGCCAGCCCAGTGGTCTTGGTCCCAAAGGCTGCTGCGCCCGGTGCCACTCCAGAACTCCGGTTTTGTGTGGACTACCGTGGGCTCAATGCCGTCACCAGGACTGACGCGAACCCCATCCCCAGAGCTGATGAGCTCATTGATCGGTTGGGAGCTGCCCGGTTCCTCAGCACGTTTGATTTGATGTCTGGGTACTGGCAGATTGCCTTAACCGATGGGGCCAAGGAGAGATCAGCATTCTCAACCCCAGAAGGTCATTACCAATTCCGGGTGATGCCCTTTGGGTTGAAGAATGCCCCTGCCACCTTTCAGAGGTTGGTCAATCAGGTGTTGGCTGGGCTGGAGGATTTCAGTGCCGCCTACCTGGATGACATTGCTGTGTTCAGTTCCAGCTGGGAAGAACATTTACAGCACCTTGAGAAAGTGTTGAGGGCTCTGCAAGGTGCAGGCCTCACGATCAAGGCCAGTAAGTGCCAGATCGGGCAGGGTTCTGTGGTGTACTTGGGACACCAGGTAGGAAGCGGCCAGGTGGCGCCCCTACAACCCAAGATTGACACCATTCTGGCTTGGGAACCCCCAAGACCCAGACAGAGGTGAGAGCCTTCTTAGGTCTCACCGGTTACTATCGGAGATTTGTTAAGGGCTATGGCACCATCGTTGCCCCCTTAACAGAGCTGACCTCTAAGAGGCAGCCCAGGAAAGTGATCTGGACTGAGTCCTGCCAGAAAGCTTTTGATGCCCTGAAGGCAGCCATGTGCACGGCGCCCGTGCTCAAGGCACCTGACTTCTCCAAGGAATTCGTCGTGCAGACTGACGCTTCAGAGCATGGTGTGGGAGCGGTGCTCTCACAACTGAACGAAGAGGGCCTGGATCAGCCTGTAGTCTTCCTTAGCAGGAGACTACTTCCCAGGGAACAGAGGTGGAGTGCCATAGAAAGGGAAGCTTTTGCTGTGGTCTGGGCGCTGAAGAAGTTGAGACCATACCTGTTTGGGACTCACTTCCGGGTTCAGACAGACCACAGGCCCCTCAGATGGTTGATGCAAATGAGGGGTGAGAATCCAAAACTGCTGAGGTGGTCCATCTCCCTACAGGGAATGGACTTTACGGTGGAACACCGTCCTGGTACAGAACACGCCAACGCAGATGGTCTGTCCAGGTTCTTCCGCCTTAGTGAAGGGAACTCCAATGGGGTTGGGTAGTTCTCCCTACTTTCAGCTGGAGGGGACATGTGTTAGACTTGGCATCTTTTGGCGTGTTTCCCCTGACTTTTTGCTTTCTGACCTCCCGGTTTTGACTCTGTTTTTGCTGGTGTAATGATTCTGCGCACTTTCCTCACTGCTGTCCAGTGGGAAAGTGCAAGTGCTCCTGTATAAAATGTGTTATGGATTGGCGTTTCCATGATTGGCCTATTTGGTTTATGTGTCAGTCCCTTGTAAAGTGCACTGCGAGTGCCAGGGCCTATAGACCAAATGCTGTTGGTGGGCTGCAGCACTGGATTGTGCCACCCACGCAAACAGCCCGTAAAGTGTAACTCGGGCCTGCCAACGCAGAGCCCGTGCGCAGCCGGGGGCTGCCATGTCGACTTGGCAAGTGCACACACTTGCAAGTCCCTAAACCTTCCCTTTTCTACATGTTAGTCACCCCTAAGGTAGGCCCAAGGTACCCCTGTGGGCAGGGTGCTTTGTATGCGAAAGGTAGGACATGCCCTGGTGTGTGTGTCATGTCCTGATAGTGAATTACAGCCTAGTTCGTTTTCACTATTGCAAGGCTACCTGTTCCCCCTAGGCCAGAACGGGCAGTTTTGATTATTACAGCTTATAATCCTAACTGACCCCGGGAACATGGTAGAAATTCGAGTTTAGTATGCCTGGACTCAGAATGATAAAATGCAGCTTTTAGTGAAGTTGGTTTTAACATTCTGTGTTTGAAAATACCACTTTTAGAAGGTGGGTATTTTCTTGTCTAACCATCCAAGCCTGCCTCTGCGAGGTTGTGTATTCCTTGTCTGGAGTGTGAGTGACAGGGGCTGGGGGATGCCGGGAGACAGGGTGAGTCAGCGCAGGGCTGAATAGCAAGATCTACATGTAGATGGGTGGGAGGGGTCGCACCTGGGCCCTGAATAGGACAGTGCCTTCCCTCCACAATGCTGGCTCCACCTCCTGTGGTGCGTCTGATGTCCCTGGCCTACTCACTGAAAGAAGGAACGGAGACTTGTCAACAAAGTGCTCCAGAACTGGTTTGGACTAGGCAAAGGCCTCTCTGCCTTCAGAGAACAAAGGAATTTGGGATATAAATATTGGGGCCCTGACCCCATGAATTTAGATCTCGCTGGAATCAAGGAACCTGCCAAGACGAAGAGCTGGAAGAGCTGCCAGGAGGAGTACTGCCCCTTTGCTGTGTTGTTGCTTTGTTGGGTTGGCCTGCAGCTGCTGCTTCTGCCTTGGGCAGTGAAAGGACTGGACTGAACTTTCTACAAACTTGTGCTGAGTATCTCCAAGGGCCTGGAACCGAGCTGGCCTCCTGTTAAGAAGTCTCAGGGACTGCAAAGACTGCACAAGCCTCTGGGTACCGCTTCTGGAACGCTGTTTCAGTTGCCACAGAGGAAGGGAACTGCAACCGACTCTGTCAACCGAATCCATCCCTGGCCGGTGACCTGTTTGCACCGCAGACCGCATTGCCCCGCTTCGCATCGCAACCCTGGTCTCACCGTGGGCGACGTCCGACGCCGCCGACATCGAGCCGCTGCTTGCACCGTGACCTGTGGGCACCGCTGTTCGCATCGCATCGCTTCACTGAACCAGCCGGACCCGACCGACGCGGTCGCTGCAACTGGCTCAAGAGTCGAGACCGCACCGCATTTGGGGCACCGCTCGCACGTCTGCGACGCACCGCTCCGACTCGCACCGCTGTCCGACGCCAACTCCCGCACTCCGGCTTGGTCGCCTGCATCGCAACCTGTCAGCACCGCATCGAGCATCGTCTCACCCTGCATCGCACGCCTTGGACTCACCGACTCCGTCTGCACGACGCTCATCGAGCCGCTGCCTGCACCGCATCGAGGGACACCGCACCTTGCATCGCTCCGTCTTGCACCGCAACCGCGACGAACGCCGCCCGGCTCGTACACTACGTACCAGCCACAACGAGAAAGGTACTGTAACCGAGTCTGTTCATGACTCTGCTGGCCCGTATCGACGCGGTCGGCTGGAACTGTTAGACTCTGTGGTTTTCAGCATCGCGGTAGGCTCGGACGGAGCTACCGACTCGTACGAACTTTGCTTTTGTGCTATTCCTGCAAAGAAGAAGTTACCGTATCAAGCATTCATTCGTAAAGTATAGTATTGTGGATTTCTGTCGTAATTGGTCTTGTCTTGAGTATATAAAATATTGGTTATTTTTCTAAACTGGTGTGGTGTCCGTTTGTAGTGCTTACACTGTATTACTGTTGGTTATGTGCAAATGCTTTACACACTGCCTCTGAATTAAGCCTGACTGCTCGTGCCAAGCTACCACGAGGGTGAGCAGGGGTTACTTCACGAGTGTAACACCCTTACCCTGACTAGGAAGAAGGGTCCCTACTTGGACAAAGGTGCAAGCCCTTGCCAACTAGAGATCCCATTTCTAACAGTATTTCTTGGCACAAAGGCGGGCAGCCTGACTTATGGGAGGAGGGCAACCATGACAAAATGGTATCATGATATACTGAGGTAGTTTTTTACAGTAAGGGTCACCAATGATATATAGATGGCATAAATGGAAACATTCTGGCACTGGGATATTGGGGGCACCCATGGCATATGGTGCATCCATGACAAAATGCTGTTCCTTGTACAATGGAACTAATTGTCTATCTATGGTGGCAACCATAGCACATTTTGATAAAAATAGGATCTATTCCTAGGGAGCATCTGGTTTCATTAGCTCATAGAGTTTGCAGAGTTTTGGCAACTCTGCGTTCCGCGTGGAATGTGGAGTTGCCAAAGAACTGCGCACTCCGCAACAGAGCAGAGTTTGTTTTTGTTTGCGCGCCCAAAATGCGCTTTTGCGTGCACGGGAGCAACTTACCGGGTGCCTGCGATCATTGACGAGATTTCCTGAGCCGTTCGCGAGCGCCACGAGATTTGCTAGGTGGCAACATGTTCCAGCGAGAGTTTGCGATCGCGAACACATCATTCAGACACGCCATCGGACTTCCGGTGGAAGTTTTATGAAGAACACGATCCCGAAGACACAGAATCTGCAATCTGGAGAAGGTTCTCTCCCAAATCAGCATCAAAACCTTCTCGAAATGACGATTTGGATAAAAAAAACTCCTCAGATTGACATTTGGCTGTACTTTTTTGTGCAAGGAGTCCTTTTTCTTTTTTTACTTTTTTTTTTAAGAGGAAGGAAGTGCCCCAGAGTCTCCAACTTCCTGTTCCTGTCCAGCAGGCTCATCCCAGTGCTTTGTCCATCTCCTGTTCACTTTTCATTTAGATTTGGAGCTGGAAGGATCAATCTTTGTGTCTACTGCATCATATATCATTGGATTTGAGGACTTTTGAATTTGAGATTTCACTAGTAAGTTGGAAAATTGGTGTTGTGTGTTTGATTGGTGCCATGCACCTAGATTTTTTTGTACTTTTCATTGTTTTTAAAAACAATTATTGTGGTGGGTGGCCTGTAGTTTCAGTAGGGGCCTAGTTGTTTCTTTGAAAGTAATGTTTCTTCTTTTATAAAGGAAACATGTTACACAGTTCACTAAATGTTCTCCAACTTTTGAAATCAATTTGCAATATGTATTTAATTCACTATGTAGCCCAGTAGTCTGCCAATAGGCCTTTCAGCCAGTAGGCCCAGAGCTACTCATGGGTGCATGAAACAACTGTTTCTGTGGTGTCTGGTGAATTTAAACATCATTTAGGACATGGATGGCATTGGATTGACATTTTTTGGGGTATTTTACTTATTTTTCATGTGTGTTAAATAAATGCCTTTGTTGTGTGTGTGTGGTTGTTGTAACTTGCAAACCTTTTTTAGCCCTATGGATTTTTGTTTTTGGCACTGTTGCATTAAAGCTGTGTTGTTTAGCATGCCTCCTTTGTATGGCCAGTGTGTGAGTGTGTTTGTAATAGTGGGCCAGCATTTGCATTGGCTGAGCCTCCCCATGTGGCCAGGGGCCAATTTGTAAAGTTTGTGTCCATATAGGCCTGCTTGAGTTCATTGTTTTCCAGGCCTCCTGCCTGTTGTTGTTGTGAGTGTGACTTGTGAGTGACCATGTGGCTGATGGCCATTTTGTGGTGGCAGTTAGTGTGCTTTTGTCATAGGCCTGCATGTCTTTCCTTTGTTCCTCTTGGCTTATTGCTGCTTGTTGTGGTAGCCTGGTCATGTGGCTGGCAGCCATTTAGTGAAGGCAGCCAGTGTGCTTTTGCCAAAGGGCTGCATTGTATGTCTTCCCTTTATTGTTGTTGTGGCCTGGCCATGTGGCTGGTGGCCATTTTGTGAAGGCAGCCAGTGTGCTTTTGCCATAGGGCTGCATTGTCTGTCTTCCCTTTCTTGTTGTCGTGGCCTGGCCATGTGGCTGGCGGCCATTTTGTAAAGGTAGCCAGTGTGCTTTTGCCATAGGCCTGCATTGTCTGTCTTCCCTTTCTTGTTGTTGTGGCCTGGCCATGTGGCTGGTGGCCATTTTGTGAAGGGGCAGCCAGTGTGCTTCTGCATTAGGCTTGCAAGCCTTCTTTGTGGTAGCCATGCCTTCTGCGTATTGTTGTTTTGCATGCAATTTTTTCTTCTTTTATCCAGCAAAAAATATAGCACAGTTCACTACATTTTCTAATAAATTTGCAATATTATTGATTTGAATTAATTCACTATATGGCCTAGTCTGCCAATGAGGTTTCCAAACAATAGGCCCAGAGCTACTCATGGGTGCATGAAACAACTGTTTCTGTGGTGTCTGTTGAATTTAAACATCATTTAGGGCATGGATGCATTCGATTGAAATGCAAAATGTTTTTTTTTTTGGGTCTTTCACTATTTTTCATGTGTGTTAAATAAATGCCTTTGTTGGATGTGTGTGGTTGTAACTTGTAATAATGAATGCCACGTTTCACTGATGTTCTTCTTGCTTCTTTGCTTTTAGGTGCACAAAGAGGAGAAGACAACATCACCAATTGTACTGCCAGACAGACGTCCTGCTGCGTACGACATCACGTGACGTGTGACCACAGTCATCTCTCCAACTTGTGCCACTGCATGCTGCTGACATCTTCAGGATGGCCCCAAAGAAAGGTACCAGGTCCAGTACCAAGTACCAAGAAAGTTGCCAGTGAGGAGACACTGCCACTTACCAAGACCGGTATGTTGCCCAAGACCTTTTTTGTGAAACCAGAAAATTGCGCCTGCAGCAGCGGTGTCCGGGCAGCAAGCTGGGAGCAGCACCCCCGCATCAGTGGACCCCCCCCACCAACCCAGGCCTAAGCCCATGTCTGTCGCAGAGGCAGCCAGTCTAATCACAAGTCCAACGCTGATGAGCAGTGATGTTGAAATTGACTTATCATTATCGCAGAGTAGTACACAATTAATGCAGGAAACTCAGATAAGTGGGTAATACCAGCCGCAACCACCCCCAATAGTAGTTGTTCCTCCCGAAGTAAGGGCAGTTCAGGAGATCGAGCTTCCTGCAGAGGAAGAAGAAGAGCAAGCCACTCTCTCAGAAGACCCATTGTTTTCTAGATCCCCAGCAAGGAAAAGGAGGGTTAGTCCATCAACTTCTTCTGCAAGGCCCCCTTCTGATGATCTAGATGCCACTTGGAAGCCACCTCAGTCTGAGAGTGAGACACGCCAGGCGAGGCTAGGGAAAAGGAAGGTTCCAGAAAACCTTAGAGTTATGGAGGTAGATGTAGAAGAGGAGGATGAGGATGATGAGCCAGTCATCATGGACATTAGCCCCACGCCAGTGGAGACCAACATTACCCCATCCCAAATTGCTGTGAGGGATACCGCACGGATACCACCTACACAGATACCACCAACACCACCTACAGCTGCCATATTTACAAAGTCCAGGCAGCGACCTACATCCACCACAACAACCACCTCAGTAAAAGTAGGTACTTTAGAGAGTCAAACATCATGCCCACCTACCAATTCATCCGACATTGCAAGTGGCACCAGCAGCGTCAGAAAGTTGACCTCCCCAGTTTGGGACTTCATTTCGGTTAGCAGGAAGGAGGTGAACATTGCTATATGCTCCATTTGTGGAGTAAGTGTTAGTGGGGCTAAGCTTGGTACAAACTATGGTACCGGAGGCCAAACAACCCATCTGAGAAAACACCACTTGATCCAGTGGGAGGCACACCTAAGCGGCCAAAAGACTGCAAGTGTTGTTGGTGGAGGGGATGGAGAAGAAGATCTTATCACGGTGGAGGTGAACAAGAGGGAGACATTTTCTCTGGTACACAAAGCAGCCCTGTCCCCAGCAGTGCAGTGGCACCACCCACATCAGCAACATCGCAATGGCACAAGAGTCGGGCTAAGACACCAAGGGGTCCAAAGCAAGAGAGTACCGCAACGAAAAAACGCGCATTGAGCCTAACATCTGGTGTCAAGATGTCACCTGCATCAGTGGCACCAGAAAAGAAAAAAATCCAGGCTACCATTCTCAGCATGTTTAGGTTGGAGGGGCAGTAGGAATGCAACCACCCAACAGCACGTTTGTACAACGTGAAGCTGGCTAAAATGTTAGCGCTGGACCTCCTCCCTTTTTCTTTTGTGGAAGAGGTGGGTTTTCTTGAATTTGTGGCAGCTATCTGCCCAAAATGGAAGGTTCCCAGCCGGTCCTATTTCACCAGAGTTGCTGTTCCAGCACTACATCACGATGTGTTAGAATTGCTAAGACAAGCTTTGCAGCAGAGTGCTGTTCACACTATTCACCTGACAACAGACATGTGGACCAGTTGCCAAGCCACTGAATACATGTGCATCACTGCACACTGGATCTCTTTTGTGGGGGGTTAGAGAAAAGATATCTGCAGGTGTTGACACTGCTCAGATTTTTAATGCCGCTCGGAAACATGCAACTGTAGCCATGTTCGCCATGGAGAAATTTTATACTGCTGCAAACATTTTGGAAGACTTTGACAACAAGGTCTTTGAATGGCTGTAAACAAGAGGGTTTAAAATTGGTTTTGTTGCCACAGACAATGGCAGTAATATAATTAAGGCCATGACCGATGGTGGCTATTTCAGGGTCTTGTGTTTGGTGCACTGCATTAACATCATTGTTCAAGACTTTCTGAAAAAAGAAGACAAGGTCAGCAACTTACTGACCACCTGCAGAAGAATCTGCACACATTTCAGCCATTCTTTTAAAGCCCGGAAGCAGCTGAGGATTATTCAACGTGATAATAGAATGCCAGTTAAAACACTCATCCAGGAGGTGCCAACACGTTGGAACTCAACTTATTACATGCTTGAACGTCTGTTTGAGCAGTACAGACCAATCAATGAATATGTCATGCAAAGAGGGGATGCTACTGTGAAAGGCATGATCATTGAGATGGACCAATGGGGCCTAGTTAAATGCCTGAAAGAGATGCTACTTCCTTTCGAGGTCTTCACACTTGAAGTCAGGTAGGAGGACTCTTCTATGGGCCAAGCTATCCCATTGTTGCACATGCTACAGGAAAAGCTGAAGGGGGTGTCTGCAATGTACACAGATGTGGAGGAAAAAAAGAAGCATATGAGTTGGTGGAGAGCTTAACCCTTCGCTTATCTGAAAATTCAAGGGTGCAAAGAGGCATTGTGTCATTCAACCATTACATTTCTGCCACAATTCTTGATCCACGGTACAAACCATTACTGCACACTTTCATTCCTTTTTCAGATGGGGATGTTGCCAGCAACAAAACTTGGATAGTTGTGCAAGCCAGTCAGCTAGAAAAAGAACGGCCGGGAATTAGAGGCCCACTCCTCCAGGAAACAACAAGTACTGCAGGGCAGTCGGTTTCCCGTTCAACTTCAGAGCCTAAGGGCAGTGCAGTTGGCTCACAGCAGCCATAAACATCAACAGCACCAAGAACAGCATCAACAACAACAAGAACAGGAACATCAGCCTCACAATCAGCACAGGAATGGCTTCTACAGGCAGGGCTTAAGTCAAGTGCTGAGGCAAAGGCAAAAGAGGCCGAGCAAAGCGGAGCACCCATGAGCATTGAGCGGATGGTCCAGGCCTATCTGGATGACCCAACAGAGGTCTACTTTGATAAAAACCCATTGCTGTATTGGTATGGGAAAAGGCGCCAATGGCCAGTGCTCAGCAGGCTGGCGATAAACTATCTGGCTTGCCCTGTCACAAGTGACCCTGCTGAGCGTGTTTTCAGTGCTGCTGGTGCCGTCTGACAGTGAAAAGGACCAGTCTCTCGCCCCAAAACGTGGAGAGGTTATCCATGATCAAAATGAATCAGGACTTTATACCACCGGATTACACCATGCCTGAAGTAGCACAGCAGGAAGATGATGATGGCGACTCAGGTCATGGAAGTAGTGTGTTAGGTGACCTACTTCTGGGTGAACCACCAGAGTTTGAGGACGTGCTCTGCTTCCCTGACAACTAGGCTTTCGAGTTACTTTCTTTCTTCCTTTGACGCCCAAAAAAAGCCCCTCAAAAAGATATAGCTAAGGAATATTATTTACTTTATTATTTGTGTGTGTCACTGTCTTTTTGGTTTGAATCACAACAAATCCATCACCACCATCTTACGCTTTTATTGCTGGATTGGAGTTGCAACTGTGTGCAGTCAGTGAAGAAGTAAATCCACTCCTCCTGAGTCCTCCTGACTTGCCCTAAATCCATTTCCTTCAAGCAAGACATTGGATGGAGAATACATACAGCAAATGTGAAATTTGTGCCTGCCTCGAGCCCAAAGTCCAAACCTGACTATATATCTATCCTTTCCGAGCCTAGAGGGACTTCCCCGGAAGAACAGGTAAATGATGGCATGCATTGCACGCTGAGTGAGTGGTGTTTGTTGTGCATGATGATTGTCTACTAGTATTCTACACACAAAAAAAGTGACTCAAAATTGTACTACTGAAGGCGGATCCATTGCATTTTGAGTCTGGACGAGTCTGGACTTACTCGGGACATTTTTGGTACAGAGTTGCCCACCATGACCATACTATATTTGCAGTCAGAGTCAGTAGGATCGGAGATAATTGATGGAATAACTTGGGGCGTGAAGTGGCCTAAAAGGTAAACAACAACACCAGACCTACATGTCTGTGTAGTGGTGGAGGCGAGTGAGGTGGTGTGACTGACAGCGGTGCATTGATTTTGTTACTTAATTTGGAAAATGCAATGTTGCTGTGTGTGTATGTGTGCTCAGTGCTGTCTGGCTCAAATTCAAAGGTAAGTGGAGGTTGGGTGGGGGGGCCTGCTCCTGTTGTTGGAACTAACTGCTGGAAACAGGCATGATTTACCCATGCCGCCTCTGAAAGTCTTCTTGTTGCACTCCTCTTTAATTATGCAGTTTAACTTTTCTCTTGATTTTTCAATATCCTTTTTGTTTTTCCATCTACAGGCTGGCCTTTACCCTGCGCTATACTGAGAAAAAAAACTCACACTTACCTTACCAAACCGCATCCGCCAGGCACCCAAGATTGACAGATGGACAGTCCAAGGAAGGACCAAGAGGAATGCAGAGATGCAGCTCCCAATTTGGCAATACTTATAGTATCATTTCATTTTATTCATGTTTTCTCTTCAATGATTAAGACTGTGTGTGTTGTTTATGTTTGCTTATATTTGACTCCTACAGATATTTTTTATTTTATTTGCTATCTTTTAAAGGAAGCTCGGTATAACAGAACATAAAATGTATGTAACTTGGGTCTCTCTGGGGGCAGATAGGCAAGGCAATTGCATAATTAATAATATACTGCCCTGTACTAGTCTAGTACTACTCATCCAGTCATCATCATGCATGCATTTCCTTTTTCTCCCTTAACAGATTTATGATGGTCGGCTCGGCTGCCAAGATGAATGTGTGCTGTCCATGTGTAGTGTTTGTCTTTGTCAAACCTTTCCCTCAAATCCCCCTTCTCAACCATTCATCAAACCCTAACCCACTTCCCCCGGGCTGTGTGATTTATATTGAGGTGTGACTAAATTAAATTTACACCAATAATTGATCACACACTTGCTGGGGTGGATGTGGTGAAAGCAACACTAACTCAAGGCAGGGCGAGGATCTTGTTCTGCTCTAAGTATATACTATAGCCCACACCGGCAATATAGATTAGATTGCCCATCCATGCACAGAATTCGATATTCAAATTTTTTCCAGAGGAACATAATCCATCATCGATTCATCATCCTACTGTTGTCCACTTCATAGCTCGAGTCGACTTCAGTTTGTAACTTGTACTAGGCTAGCTCTCCATTCTGGTTTATTTTACTTTAGCATTGCTTATCATCATGGTTTCTTGTTTGGCAGTTTTCTTCTTGTGTACTGTACTTCTACTACTCGTTCCCTAGTCTTCCTCAGGTGACTGACTGTCTCATTTTTTTTTTTTGCAAATACTACTACTACTACTACGTACTACTACCACCATCATGGCACGGCACCTTGGGAAACCAAACCATCACCATGCAGCCATTGCTTCGCCTATAAAGTATAAACATCAATCACAGGTAAGAGAAGAATTGTGAGGAGGCATAATGTATGTACTATGGAAATTAATTAATTCACACACCCACACCCTTCAGGGGTCCATAGGGGTTTTAGTTGCAGACTGCATAGACTAGGAGGAGAGACTGACAGTACTAGTAGGACAAGTGAGAGTGCCACATCTATCTGTTGGTGTTTTACACTATCGGCAGATTTCAATCAATAACTGGCTGCAGCCCTGCAGCAATGGAAACAGTGCGAAGTAAAAGAGTAACCCCCCACAAAAGATTTTCTTCATATCATATGTAAGGTATAAATAATTTATTCCCCTAACAAATAAACTAGAATGAAAAAACCCACAACATCTGACCCACCACTCTCCCTAACCCCAACCAATGTCCAGCAGTAAGTCCAATTGTCCACCATAAATTAAAAAAAATCTAAATGTCTATTAAAAAAAAACCAAGTTTTCCCCAACGTCCAATTCCAACCCACCTAAAAAAAGATTAAAAAATGGGTAAGGGTCAAGACGGAGTCTAGCGGCGGGCTTTCCGGATCCACCGCTCCATGGTGTTTAATTGCTCCTCGATCCTGGCCTCTAGGCGCGGCATCCAGAGGAGCATGCAGCGCTGAAATTGTTTTCATGAACAACAGGGGTGGGCAGCAGTGTTTGAAGTGCGGCGGGCGGCTGCCAGACCATGGCGCTGTACCACCGGAGCCACTGGGGGGGCCTGGCTTGCGCCCGGGGCATTGGAGGAGGCTGCAGCTGCTGCCACCTCCTCTGCCAGAACCACCAGCTGCCGATATTCGTCAGGGATGGCATCCAGCTTCCGTTGCCGGGCCCTGGCTGCAAACTCCTCCCTGTTGGGTTGTTGTTGTGGTTGGGAAGGAGTAGCTATATCAAGAAAGAAAAAAGACAATTGTAACCAATACTCTTAGCAAAACAGTAACACAAAATTATACAAATAAAATTATAGTGGCACAGTAGCACTAGCAAGCACAGTACATAACATTTGTGGTATCCTCCCACTTCCTCGGCCCCTAACATTTGTGTGATTAGAGTTTCAGGCATTACTAGGCACTATGGAGTAGACAAGTCTTCTTCTTCTCTCTCTTGTTTAGCTAAATTAACCTTGTAGGCATGCCAGCTCAGTCAGCTTGCACCCTAGACAGATATACTTGTGTCACAGTCGCAGACTCACGTTACTTTACTACTGTCTGAAGGTAGGGCAGCTGTACTATACAATTATCTACTATGGCCATACTCTGTTAAATCAATGGCAACTACTCAATTTCACTTTCACCCTGACTACTAAAACAAGGCAGATGATATCTGAATACTAATATGAATGATGATATACAGGACGATGTGAGGAGCTACTATTGTTTGATTGTGTAACCAACCATGCAGCCGATAGGCCACCCATAGCTGACACGGTCGAAATTACATAGGTAGGGAGTGGGAGTGGGCCTCGGAGTCGGAGGGAGGCGATTGATAAATTTGATAAATTTGGGTGGGTACATACATACACAATATATATGTTGTGCTTGCAAACTACTGTGAGTCTAGGGAGTATTCTGAAATACAACCTTGAATCAAAAACCTTGGAAAAAACAGAACTTGTTTCTTCCCAGCGTTTTTTTCCATTTATCATTGCATTGCTCTTCTAGAATTTTTTTTTTTATTCTTATCTTCAACCTTGGCTTTGCTACTCTGGCACAGTTTATTTTTCTTTTACTTTCTCCCTATCCAGTTTCCACCTATGCTATGATTGAATACCATCCAGGCATCCATCCATTCAAAGTAAACAATACATGGCTATCATTCTTAATTATTCGCAAGTCACTCCCAACAAACCTTTCACCAACAACATACATTTGTAATTTTAACCACCACCCATGCGTCCTTGCTTGCCTTTGAGTTTGAACCATCAAACCCCCAGGAGGATTCCTTTCACCCATACAGTTTCACCCACCTAGGCAGGCATCCTTTCTTTCACCTTTTATCCATCCTTCAACCACCCATGCATCCTATTAGTCACCTATGCATCCCAGCCCCCCTTCCTTCACCCACGCATCCTTCTCTGCCAGTCATACATATTACATGTCACCCGTCCTTCCTCCTTCCATTCTTCGTTCCCTTTTCCATCAACTCATCCATCAAGGTCGTCTGACTCTTAGGGGCCGATTCTGATGCGGGTTGGAAAAGCTTCCCGACCGAATCGGTTGAAAAATGGTGTCCGACCCACTCGGATCGGGAAAGTCCGACCGGCGGAGTAGGATGCATCCGGATGCTTCCAGATACGATTTGGTTGAACTCCCATTGACTTCAATGGGAACATTTATTCCTAACCGCATCAGAATTGGGCCCTCGGTCGGGAAGACACGTTCCCGATCCGATTTGGAAGGAGCAAATGCCGTTAGGAGGCCTTCCTAACCGCATCAGAATCAGGCCCTCGGTCGGGAAGCTTTTCCAACCCGCATCAGAATCGGGCCCTTAGTCTTCTTCATAAAACTTTCCCCGCTGAGTTGAAGTCTGATAGAAGAGGCCATTAATTACTCAACTCCCGCCTCTATTGCTAATGCTAATTAAAGGGTGTCTTCTTCAACCGTTGTTCACAACAACTTAGTCTCTCTCAACAGTACAGTGTACACCCTTGCAGTGAGTGTATTGTCAATAAGTAAGGAATATAACTTACCACCGCCCGCCACTGCTGCTGGCTCACCCCCTTCAGCTGCTGCATCTCCTGCTACCTCCTTATTGGTGTTGCCTTCACCGCTGGCCCCGGCACTGGTGGTCGGTACGCCTAGAAAAAACATTTCATATTTTTTAGATGCCATACGCCTACCCCTATTTATTTTTTTCACTGGCAAGATTGAAAATACAATACATACATACACCACACACATCACTAGTACAATTCGGGTACTAGAGTAGAGTAGACAGTATGTCCTATCCTATCAAAAATAATAAAATATCTGGTTGTACAGCCATTTTGTTTATGGCAATTTTCGAAAAGCCACTCAAGAAGAGGACAACCCAAAGGACTGAACTCAGTGGCTAGAGCTATTGGTGAATCTGAGTTTTTAAAAAGAAAGAGTGGCCAACTGGGCAGACAATCGGATATGAGGTCTCTCTTGGTTGGAAAATATAATGGTGCCCTCCTCCTCATACTTCCTTCCAGCCATGGTGCACGGTAATCAGTTGTTCAATGTTCACCATCAACTGCTGCTAATAAAAATAGTACTAGGCCTAGACGAGAAAAATTAAATACACCACTTTGGGGTGTCCAACATGACCATCATTTTATTTACCGATTGAGCATGAAAAAGAAAGTAAAAGAAAGCCTTCTTCTAATCTCAACAAACATGCGTAGAATACCTTACTTTGGCATGCAATCTGCACAGCAGAGTAGTAGTACTAGTAGTAGTACGGACCAATGTGTTCTCTGAGTCTTACAGTAGTACCACCACTAGGCAGTCCACAAAATATAAGGGGAGAGGTAAAGCTGACTGAAAAACCAGAATAAAGCAAGCTACAAACAGACTAATAGTACAGAGTCAGTTAGATTTGATGTAAAAAAAAACAGACACTAGAAATATAAATAACTAAGTTGGTAGGTAATGCAGGGATAACAAGAATTTAGAAACGGATAGATCAAAGAAGATTTGGTAAAAAATAGAATTAGGAAACGGAAATAATAGTTCGAATAAAATAAGGTGCGGTAAAATTTAGAAATAGAAATATATATATATATATACTTATATATATATATATATATATATATATACATATATATATATATTCACTGAAAAAACCGTAGGTTTCAGGCACGTTATAGTTACAAATTAGCATTTTAAAAACCTTTGAAATTCACTGAAAAAACCATAGGTTTCAGACACGTTATAGTTAGAAATTAGCATTTAAAAAACCTTTGAAATTCACTGAAAAAACCATAGGTTTTAGGGACAGTTATAGTTAGTTGGACATTGCACTCGTACAAAACCCGTGAAATTCCCCGTTATAGTTAGTTCAGCTAACTATAACTCGCGCCCCACAATGCACTGCTGATGACGTCACATATTACATCACTCATGACATGGTCAGTGACATCACTGATGACATCACTCATGACATCTCAAATGACATCACTGATGACATCATCCAGTGACTGTGTGTTTCTGTAAAGTTTAAATATGTTTAATATATATAGGGAAAGGCGTATTGAAGAATGAGTGGGTGTATAAGTGTCTGAATGGATGATTTAGTACGTGCGTGACTGACTCTACAAGTGAGTGATTAAACGTATCTTACTGAATGCATGGGTTAGTGACTAAACTGTGTGAATGTCTGTATCCGTCTGTTGGTGTGTAAGTGGATGCATGGATTTGCGAATAGCTACATGAGTGTCTATATGGGTTATTGATTGGTTCTATGAGTATCTGTATGGATGCCTGAGTGTTTGTGTGGATGGGGTGTGTGCGACTGTGCATAGATGTGTGAGTGGGTGATTCACTGGGTGGATGGTTCAAGAGTGCATCTGTGATAGACTGTATGGGTGGGTAAGTGTGTGTAAGAGTGTGTTAGTGAGTGAATGTATGTCCCAGTGGTACATGTGTGAGTAACTACATATGTGAAAGGCAGTATATATGTGTATTGGAGTATATAAATAGCTATAAGCGAGAGTGAGTGATTGTGATAGTGGCTGTATGGATGAGTGTGTGCTTGTATCAGTGATTGTATAAGAGCGTAACAATGTGCTAGTATTTGTATGATTAAGTGAGCTGGTGTGTGTATAACTGTATAGGTGAGTAAATGGCAGTGTGTTTAATTATTTGCATGACTGACTAGGTGTGTGAGTACCTCTATGGATGAGTGGCGGTGTTTGAGTGTCTATATAGGAGTAAGAGTGCATATGATAGTCCTGTACTGAGTGACCATAAGTATGAGTGACTGTACGGGTGAGTGAGTGGATGTGTGTGTGTAGACCTAAGAATCAGTGAGTGGGTATGTAGTTATTGGTGTTGGAGTGTCCATGGTTTTGCGAATGGCACTCTGTAATTTAGATTGGGTGTATCAAAGGTTATATTAGGGTGTGAGGAGCTGCATCAGATTATCACGTGGATGATGTCATCAGTGATGTCATTTGAGATGTCATCAGTGATGTCATCAGTGATGTCACTGACCATGTCATGAGTGATGTAATATGTGACGTCATCAGCAGTGCATTGCGGGGCGCGAGTTATAGTTAGCTGAACTAACTATAACGGGGAAATTTCACGGGTTTTGTACGAGTGCAATGTCCAACTAACTATAACTGTCCCTAAAACCTATGGTTTTTTCAGTGAATTTCAAAGGTTTTTTAAATGCTAATTTCTAACTATAACGTGTCTGAAACCTATGGTTTTTCAGTGAATTTCAAAGGTTTTAAAATGCTAATTTGTAACTATAACGTGCCTGAAACCTACGGTTTTTTCAGTGAATTTCAAAGGTTTTTTAAATGACAATTTTTAAATGTATTAATTTTTATATTAATTTTTTTCACACTGATTTACTACATTTTTAGAAACAATTTCTTTTACATATTTTATTTTTTAAATTACATTGTAATTACATTATACATTACATTACAAAAATACTTTCTCAGAATGAATTACTTTAGTTTAAATACTTTGCACATAGGCAATAGACTTTTAAGTACAGTAGTTACAGTTGTTGCAATGGGCAACACATTTTCATACACAATGCAACATTCAGCTCAATGTGAATTTCTAGTTAAATGCAATTAGTTACTTTATGGATTACTTTTCTAACCACAGGACTGGATCCTAGATTCAGTCCTGGTACATCTCCTGTAAACAGTTGAGTAAAAGCGTTTTGGTTACAGTCGTGATTTTTAAGGAATATTATTGTATTTTAAAAGTTGACACTTAGAAACTTTTCTCATAGAATCACCAATGTTATCCTATGGAAGGAAATTCACTTAGCAGGTAAAAACTGTTATCGTTACTTTTTCTTACTCAGTGTTGGATCCTGGATCCAGCACTGGTGCATCTCCTGTAAACAGTTGAAAGAATGCGTTTAAGTCATACAGGCGATTTTTAAGGAATATTTGTAGTTTGGGAAAATCGACACTTTGAAACTTTTCTGCTGAAAACCAGACAATGGATTCCTATGGAAGAAAATATAAGTTACTGGTAAGTACGGTTAAAATTACTTTTCAGGACCAGTACTGGGCTGAAAGATACAGCACTGAGGTCTCTCCTTATAACAGGTGAGTAAATCGGAATTCGTATTTCGGCTGATTTTAGAGGAATATTTGTATGTTTCAAAAATCAACACTTAGAAACTTTTTCAGCAAAAAGCAGGCAATGATATCCTATGGAAGGAAATTCAAGTTACTGGTAAGTACGGTTAAAATTACTTTTGAGGATCAGTACTGGGCTGAAAGATGCAGCACTGAGGTCTCTCCTGATAACAGATGCGTAAATCGGAATTCGTATTTCGGCTGATTTTAGATGAATATTTTAAAGTTCCAAAACTCCACACTTAGAAGAATTTCCAAGTGAAACCAGTCAATGTTAGCCTATGGAAGGAAATTCAAGTTACCGGTAAGTACGGTTAAAATTACTTTTCAGGACCAGTACTCTGCTGAAAGATACAGCACTGAGGTCTCTCCTGATAACAGGTGAGTAAATCGGAATTCGTATTTCGGCTGATTTTAGATGAATATTTTAAAGTTCCAAAACTCCACACTTAGAAGAATTTCCAAGTGAAACCAGTCAATGTTAGCCTATGGAAGGAAATTCAAGTTACCGTAAGTACGGTTAAAATTACTTTTCAGGACCAGTACTGGGCTGAAAGATACAGCACTGAGGTCTCTCCTGATAACAGGTGAGTAAATCGGAATTCGTATTTCGGCTGATTTTAGAGGAATATTTTAAAGTTCCAAAACTCCACACTTAGAAGAATTTCCAAGTGAAACCAGTCAATGTTAGCCTATGGAAGGAAATTCAAGTTACTGGTAAGTACGGTTAAAATTACTTTTCAGGACCAGTACTGGGCTGAAAGATACAGCACTGAGGTCTCTCCTGATAACAGGTGAGTAAATTGGAATTCGTATTTCGGCTGATTTTAGAGGAATATTTGCACAATGGTGAAGGGAGGGGCGGGGCCTGAGGTGACATCTGTGCAAACGCGCCCGTGGCGCGTTTTAAGTTGGGGGATTAAGTCCCCTTGAATCATGAGGGTCCCTAGGGGCCAACTAGCCCACCAGGAACCTCCAGTATGCGCCAGGGGCTGCGTTGCAGAGACGTGTAGAGAGGCCACACCCCTTTTACACCTCTCTGCAACGCAGCTCTGTGGCGCTTTCTGGATGTACCTGTTGGGCTAGTTGGCCCAGAGACCCTCAGGATTGAAGAGGATTTAATTCCCCATCTTAAAACGCGCCACGGGGCCTGTTTGCACACATGTCACCTGAAGCCCCGCCTCCCTTCACCACTGTGCAAACGCGCCCGTGGCGCGTTTTAAGTCGGGGATTAACTCCCCTTGAATCCTGAGGGTCCCTGGGGTGCAACTAGCCCACCATATACCTCCAAAAGCGCCATAGAGCTGCGTTGCAGAGAGGTGTAAAAGGGGCGTGGCCTCTGTACACCTCTCTGCAAGGCAGCCCCTGGCGCATACTGGAGGTTCCTGGTGGGCTAGTTGGCCCCAGGGACCCCAGTATTCAAGGGGTCGTTCCCCTCTGCAAACGCGCCAGGGCGCGTTTGCAGAGTGGTGAAGGAAGGGGCGGGGCCTACGGGCCCGATCGTTTTTTTTTTTGTTTTCCCCCTGAAGGGGGGCTGTGTAACCCCCTTCCTTTTTCCTATTTTTAGGCCCTGGGGACCCCATCCCCCAGGGCCTTACCCACCTTTTAAATTAAAATAAAAAAAAAACGGGAAGGGGGCCGCGTGGCCCCCTTCCCTGGGCCTGTATTGGCCCGGGGACCCCATTCCCGGGGCATGGCCTCTTTTTTTTTTATTTGGAGGGGGCTGCGTGGCCCCCTCCTCAGGCCATTAAGGCCCCGGGGACCCCATCCCCGGGCCGGCCTTGCACTTTTTAATTTTTTTACTTTGGGGAGGGGGCTGCGTGGCCCCCTCCGTGGCCACTATGGCCCCGGGGACCCCATCCCCCGGAGCCTGGCCTCTCGTTGGGGACTGTGGGGGGTCCCAAGCCCCCACAGTCCGGCCGGCTCCCCGTGTCCTACGGGAGCCGGCATTGCTTACACATGGGGAGCAGCTAACATGCTGCTCCCCATGTGGAAAGCAATCGGCTTTGGATATTGGAAGAGAGAGCAGGTTTCCTGCTCTCTCTTCCAATATCCAAAGCAGTTTGCAATGACAGGACGGGAGCCGCGAGGCTCCCGTCCTGTCATTGCAAACAGCAGTGTCCCGGGGGTAGGCACCCCAGGACACTGCAGGAGCCGGCCCTGGGGGTGGCGGTCCCCAGGGCCACCACAGGCTCCAGGAGGGGGCCGCGCGGCCCCCTCCCTACATTTTGAAAGCCCGGGGAGGTGGTGGTCCCCGGGGCTTGGGAGTCAAAACGGACCCCCATTTTAATTTTCTTAGTGCCCCGGGAGGCGGTGGTCCCCGGGCGTGTGGGGGCTGGAGCCCCCCACACAGGTTCTTAATTTAAAAAAGAAGCCCCGGGAGGTGGTGGTCCCCGGGGCTGCGGGAGAGCTCAGAGCCCTCCCGCACCATTATACATAAACCCCGGGGGTGGTGGTCCCCGGGGCTTGGGGGGCCTTAGAGGCCCCCACACATAAATTAACCCCCCACCATGCCCCCGGGACTTGGGCCACCCGGGGGCAAAATACAATCGAAGCGCGGGAGACCGCGCTTCGATTTTTCGGCAGGATTCGCGCACCCTGAGCGCATCCTGCCGATTTAAAAATTTTTTTTTTTTTTTTTGCCTAGGGGGTCCTTGTGGGACCCCTGAGCAAACCTAGGAGGTCAGGGTGTTTCTACCCTGCCCCCTTTGTGCGCTTGCGCACTTGTTTCTGTCCCTCGGTTCTACCGAGGGACAAAATAGCTGCCAACATTTCCTGAATCGGAATGTTGACAGCCAGCTGACAACCAATTAACATGCAGCTCGTGATCGGGAGGGTGCGCGGACCCTACTCGGCCATAGATATCACTATCTTTTTACTTTTGATTTTTCTCAGCAACTACTGAACGGATTTACACCATTTAACAAAAGGGTTCTTTCTGAACCAAGAACTACCTCTTTGCCAAATTTGGTGTAATTCCGTTCAGCAGTTCGGGCTGTAGCCGTGTCTAAAGTTTCCTATGGAAAATTGCATGGGGAAAACGCGTTTTGGGACCCCCTTTTTCTCGGCCCCGGCTTGACGAATCCCCGAGACTTTCAGGGTAGGAGCGGACCGGAGCGGGCCACAAAGTTTGAAAATTTTGCGAAGATACGTCAACCGGCAAGAGAGTTATTTCAAATAGAATGTCGCAGATTTCCTATGGATAATAGGTTGTAACTATAACTATCTACTGGCGACCGCCAGTAGATAATTATCTACTGGCGGTCGCCAGTAGATAGTTATAGTCAGGACCTATTTTCCATAGGAAATCCGCAACATTCTATTTGAAATATCTTTGGCGCCGGTTGACGAATCTTCGCGAATTTTCAAACTTGTTGGGCGCTCTGGTCCGCTCCTATCCTGAAAGTCTCGAGTGATTTGTCAAGCGGGGCCGAGAAAGGGGTCCCAAACGCGTTTTCCCATGCAATTTCCATAGGAACCTTTAGTCGCAGCTACAGCCCGAACTGCTGAACGGAATTACACCAAATTTGGCAAATAGACAACCCTTGGTTCAGTGTCGTGCCTTTTGCTTAAATGGTGTAAATCCGTTCAGTAGTTCCTGAGAAAATCAAAAGTAAAGTCACATATATATCTATGGCCGAGTAGGGTCCGCGTACCTCCCGATCACGAGCTGCATGCTAATTGGCTGTCAAGTGGCTGTCAACACTCCAAATCAGGAAGTGTTGGCAGCCATTTATGCCTCGGTAGAACCAAGGCACAGAAACAAGTGCGCAAAGCGCACAAAGGGTGCAGGGTAGAAACATCCTGACCCCTAGGTCTGCTAGGGGGTCCCACAAGGACCCCTGGGCAGAAAAAAGCATTTTTTTTTTAATCGGCGGGATGTGCTTAGGGTGCGCGGATCCCGCCGTAAAGAAAAAAATCGAGCGCGGTCTCACGCGCTCGAGGCTATTTGCCCCGGGTGGGCCAAGTCCCGGGGGCATGCAGGGTTTAATTTATATTTTATAGGGGGGGCCTCTAAGGCCCCCCAAGCCCCGGGGACCGCCACCCCCGGTACTTTAAATAAAAAATGGTGCGGGAGGGCTCTCCGCCCTCCCGCAGCCCCAGGGACCGCCACCCCCCGGGCCTTCTTTTTTTAAATTTAAATAACCTGTGTGGGGGGGCTCCAGCACCCCCACACACCCCGGGGACCGCCACCTCCCCAGGGCACTTAGAAAAAGAAATGTGGGGGTCCGTTTCGGACCCCCGAAGCCCCGGGGACCACCACCTCCCGGGGCTGTGCAATTGAAGGGAGGGGGCCGCGCGGCCCCCTCCTGGAAGCCTGTGGTGGCCCTGGGGACCACCACCCCCAGGGCCGGCTCCTGCAGTGTCCCGGGGTGCCTACCCCCGGGACACTGCTGTTTGCAATGGCAGGACGGGAGCCGCGCGGCTCCCGTCCTGTCATTGCAAACTTGCTTTGCTTCATTGAAGCGAGAGCAGGGAAACCTGCTCTCGCTTCAATGAAGCAAAGCCGATTGCTTTTCCATAAGGGGAGCTGCATGTCAGCAGCTCCCCTTATGGAAAAGCAATGCTGGCTCCCGCAGGACACGGGGAGCCGGTGGGACCGTGCGGGGATTGGGGACCCCCCCACGGTCCCCAACGAGTGGCCAGGCCCCGGGGGATGGGGTCCCTGGGGCCATTAGTGGTCCCCCTCCCCAAAATTGAATTAAAAAAAAAATAAGGACAGGAAGGCCGGCCCCGGGGGATGGGGTCCCCGGGGCCTTAAATGGCCTGAGGAGGGGGGCCACGCAGCCCCCCTCCACATATATATATTTTTTTTAAAAGTGGGCATGCCCCGGGGGATGGGGTCCCCGGAGCCAATAGAGGCCCAGGGAAGGGGGGCCACGCGGCCCCCTTCCCGCTTTTTTTTTTACAAAAAAAAAAATAACATCCTCAGGCCCCGGGGGATGGGGTCCCCAGGGCCAAAAGTGGCCGAGGGAAGGGGGACCACGCAGCCCCCCTCCCGTTGAAAAAATATTGGGAAAAAAAAAAAAAAAGACCGGCATCGTGCCGGAGGCCCCGCCCCCTCCCTGCAGCACTCTGCAAACGCGCCCCCTGGCACGTTTTAAGAAGGGAAGTAATTCCCCTTGAATACTGGGGGTCCCTGGGGGCCAACTAGCCCACCAGGAACCTCCAATATGCGCCAGGGAGCTGCGTTGCAGAGAGGGTGTACAGAGGCCACGCCCCTTTTACACCTCTCTGCAACGCAGCTCTGTGGCGCTTTTGGAGGTACATGGTGGGCTAGTTGGACTCCAGGGACCCTCAGGATTCAAGGGACTTAATCCCCAACTTAAAATGCGCCACGGGCGCGTTTGCACAGTGGTGAAGGGAGGGGCGGGCTTCAGGTGACATGTGTGCAAACAGGCCCGTGGCGCGTTTTAAGATGGGGAATTAAATCCCCTTCAATCCTGAGGGTCCCTGGGGCCAACTTGCCCACCAGGTACGTCCAGAAAGCGCCACAGAGCTGCGTTGCAGAGAGGTGTAAAAGGGGCATGGCCTCTGAACACCTCTCTGCAACGCAGCTCCCTGGCGCATACTGGAGGTACAGGGTGGGCTAGTTGGACCCCAGGGACCCTCATGATTCAAGGAGAATTAATACCCCAACTTAAAACGCGCCACGGGGCTCGTTTGCACAGTGGTGAAGGGAGGGGGCGGGGCACGTTATAGTTAGAAATTAGCATTTAAAAACCTTTGAAATTCACTTAAAAAACCATAGGTTTCAGCCATGTTATAGTTAGAAATTAGCATTTAAAAAACCTTTGAAATTCACTGAAAAAACCATAGGTTTCAGGCACGTTATAGTTAGAAATTAGCATTTAAAAAACCTTAGAAATTCACTGAAAAAACCATAGGTTTTAGGGACAGTTATAGTTAGTTGGACATTTCACTCGTACAAAACCCGTGAAATTCCCCCGTTATAGTTAGTTCAGGTAACTATAACTCGCGCCCCATAATGCACTGCTGATGACGTCACATATTACATCACTCATGACATGGTCAGTGACATCACTGATGACATCACTGAAGAATGTGCTAGTATTTGTATGAGTAAGTGAGTTGGTGTGTGTATAACTGTATAGGTGAGTAAATGGGTGTGTGCTTAATTTTTGCATGACTGACTAAGTGTGTGAGTACCTCTATGGATGAGTGGCGGTGTGTGAGTGTTTATATAGGTGTATGAGTGCATATAATAGTCCTGTACTGAGTGACTATAAGTATGAGTGACTGTACGGGTGAGTGAGTAGATGTGTGTGTGTAGACCTAAGAATCAGTGAGTGTGTATATAGTAATTGGTGTTGGAGTGTCTATGGTTTTGACAATGGCAGTCTGTAATTTACAGTGGGTGTATCAAAAGTTATATTAGGATGTGAGAAGATGCATCAAATTATCACATGGATGATGTCATCAGTGATGTCATCAGTGATGTCATTTGAGATGTCATCAGTGATGTCATCAGTGATGTCACTGACCATGTCATGAGTGATGTAATATGTGACGTCATCAGCAGTGCATTGCGGGGGCGCGAGTTATAGTTACCTGAACTAACTATAACAAGGGGAATTTCACGGGTTTTGGACGAGTGAAATGTCCAACTAACTATAACTGTCCCTAAAACCTATGGTTTTTTCAGTGAATTTCTAAGGTTTTTTAAATGCTAATTTCTAACTATAACGTGCCTGAAACCTATGGTTTTTTCAGTGAATTTATATATATATATACACAGGTTGCTCCATTTTACCGGGGGCCTCCAACTCTGCAGGGCGGGCTCTCAGGCAGAAATGGAGAATCCTGTTACTTGAAACACGAGAACAAACAGAGCCCACAGCTTCAACATCCTTTCAAGCTGACACTTTATTGGTCTGATTATCGTGGCAGCGTGAACAACTCTTAAAACCTTACGCGTTTCGTGCGCAAGCGCCTTGTTCACAGGTGAGTTTGATTAGAGTCCAAGTGGTCATGTGGTCCTTACTTGAGACCACGATTCCCAAGATGCATCAATATTCAAATTCGCAGCATTGGCTCAGCATCGTATTATATTTTGCATTGGTAGCGTTAAATTCTTGCCAAAGTCCAGTTCTTTGCTGTATTGTATTCACGATGCATTTGGGAAGGATTAAATTAAAGCACAGTGCACTTTGCTGCCACGTAATGAATATTTGCTTGAAACGGAGGCACAAAGTCTGTCAGAAAGAGGAAAACACCTCCTTCGTTTCCCTTTCTCTTGACCACCACAGAATAGTCTTGGAAGTCCACTCACTGGTGTGGTTACAGTGCGAGTCATGCCCCCTCCATTTGCATACACGTTGCTCCATTTTACCGTGGGCCTCCAACTCTGCAAGGCTGGCTCTCAGGCAGGAATGGAGAATCCTGTTACTTGAGACACGAGAACAAACAGAGCCCACAGCTTCAACATCCTTTCAAGCTGACACTTTACTGGTCTGATTATCGTGGCAGCGTGAACAACTCTTAAAACCTTACGCGTTTTGGCACGAAGCGCCTTGTTCACAGGTGAGTTTGATTAGAGTCCAAGTGGTCATGTGGTCCTTACTTGAGACCACAATTCCCAAGATGCATCAATATTCAAATTCGCAGCATTGGCTCAGCATCGTATTATATTTTGCATTAGTAGCGTTAAAATCTTGCCAAAGTACAGTTCTTTGCTGTATTGTATTCACGATGCATTTGGGAAGGATTAAATTAAAAGCACAGTGCACTTTGCTGCCACGTAATGAATACTTGCTTGAAACGGAGGCACAAAGTCGGTCAGAAAGAGGACAACACCTCCTACGTTTCCCTTTCTCTTGACCACCACCGAATAGTCTTGGAAGTCCACTGACTGGTGTGGTTACAGAGCGAGTCATGCCCCCCCTCCATTTGCATACACGTTGCTCCATTTTACCGGGGGCCTCCAACTCTGCAGGG
The DNA here is from genome assembly GCA_963921515.1 of Calotriton arnoldi. Taxonomy (NCBI): domain Eukaryota; kingdom Metazoa; phylum Chordata; class Amphibia; order Caudata; family Salamandridae; genus Calotriton; species Calotriton arnoldi. The sequence goes on along the minus strand of CAWUFW010007986.1, from coordinate 472,915 downwards.
CGGGCTCTCAGGCAGGAAAGGAGAATCCTGTTACTTGAGACACGAGAACAAACAGAGCCCACAGCTTCAACATCCTTTCAAGCTGACACTTTATTCGTCTGATTATCGTGGCAGCGTGAACAACTCTTAAAACCTTACGTGTTTCGGCGCGAAGCACCTTGTTCACAGGTAAGTTTGATTAGAGTCCAAGTGGTCATGTGGTCCTTACTTGAGACCACAATTCCCAAGATGCATCAATATTCAAATTCGCAGCATATATTCACTGAAAAAAACATAGGTTTCAGGGACGTTATAGTTAGGTGGACATTTCACTCGTACAAAACCATAGAAATTCCACCGTTATAGTTAGTTCAGTTAACTATAACTCGCGCACCCGCAATGCACTGCTCATGACGTCACATATTACATCATTCATGGCATGGTCAGTGACATCACTGATGACATCACTGATGACATCTCAAATGACATCACTGATGACATCACTGATGACATCATCCAGTGACTGTGTGTTTCTGTAAAGTTTAAATATGTTTTATATATATGGCAAGGTGTATTGAAGAATGAGTGGGTGTATAAGTGTCTGGATGGAGGATTTACGAGGTATGTAACTGATTGTATAAGTGACTGATTAAACGTGTCTTACTGAATGCATGGGTTAGTGACTAAACTGTGTGAATGTCTGTATCAGTCTGTCTGTTGTTGTGTAAGCTGCTACATGGGTTGGTCAGTAGCTACATTAGTGTCTATATGGGTTATTTATTGTTTGCTTGAGTATTTGTATGGGGGACTGAGTGTGTGTGTGGGTGGGTTGGAGGTGTGTGACTCTGTGCATAGATGTGTGAGTGATTGATTCACTGGGTGTATGGGTTCAAGAGTGCATGTGGAAACAGCTGTATGGGTGGGTGAGTGTGTGTATGGGTGTGTTGGTGAGTGAATGGATGTCACAGTGGTACACATGTGAGTAACTACATATGTAAAAGGCAGTATATGTGAGTGATGGTATATATAAATAACTATATGTGAGACTGAGTGATTGTGAGAGTGGCATGTATGGATGAGTCTGTACTTGTTTCAGTGATTACATAAGAGAGTAACTATGCGTTACTGTCTGTATGAATTAGTGAGGTGGTGTGTGTATAACTGTTTAGGTGAGTAAATGGGAGTGTGATTGATTCTTTGCATGACTGACTAGGTGTGTGAGTAACTCCATGGATGAGTGGCGGTGTGTGAGTGTCTGAATAGGTGTATGAGTGCATATGATAGTGTTGTATTGATAAGTGACTGCATGTATAAGTGATTGTATAAGTGAATGAGTGGATGTGTGTGCAGACCTAGGAATCAGTGAGTGAGTATGTAGTAACTGGTATTGGTGTGTGGATGGTTTCGAAAATGGTAGTCTGTATTTTAGAGTGGGTGTATTAAAGGTTATATTAGGGTGTGATGAGGTGCATCAGATTATCATGTGGATGATGTCATCAGTGATGTCATCAGTGATGTCATCAGTGATGTCACTGACCATGCCATGAATGATGTAATATGTGACGTCATGAGCAGTGCATTGCGGGTGCGCGAGTTATAGTTAACTGAACTAACTATAACGGTTGGAATTTCTATGGTTTTGTACGAGTGAAATGTCCACCTAACTATAACGTCCCTGAAACCTATGGTTTTTTCAGTGAATTTCAAAGGTTTTTAAATGTTAATTTCTAACTATAACGTCCCTGAAACCTATGGTTTTTTCAGTGAATTTCTAAGGTTTTTTAAATGCTAATTTCTAACTATAACGTGCCTGAAACCTATGGTTTTTTCAGTGAATTTCAAACGTTTTTTAAATGCTAATTTCTAATTATAATGTTCATTAAACCTATGGTTTTTTCAGTGATTTTAAATTATCATTCCATTCTCAACCTAGTGAAAACAGCCGATATCGCCAGTTTTCCAACAATAGCTTCCGCAAAAAAATTCGCCACAAATGAGAGCGACAACTAACGCTAATAATATGCAGAGTTGGTGTTCCGTGCAAAAATAACACGAAAACACCACTTCCCGATATTTTCAACGAGCAGCCAAATCTGGGGTGCGATCAAAAACAGGCGATAAGCTGCGTTAGCAGTAACAATTTAACATCTGCCTTTTACTGGTGTAAAGCAGGACGACTACCTACAGTGTGAAAGGGAGCCCAGCCCATAACCACATCTAAAGACCGACACATGTCATAGAGCTACTGACCATGCAGCTCCGATACCCAAGAAGGCCACAACACCCACTGCCATCACCCTCAGGACCACCCCCCCGGACCACCCCCCTCCCTACTACCACGAGGCAGCGCAGAACAGGACAGCGGACCCTCCAAAACAGCATGGTCCCTCAGCCACACAATAGCTGAATGTTGGGAGATGTGGCAACCAAGTATGTGTGAAGGACGCAAGTCACCCATCAATAAAAATGCACACAATACCAAGTGTAGCGGTGATGTGGTGGACAGACCTCACTATGCAGAGCACAAACCTCTCCATGTGGACATATACTGCTGGTGCTTGTAGTGTTGTGGACAATAGACGCAACCATGTTACCTCAGGCAGTGGGTAAGATCTCGGTCATGTAGCTGTGTTGTCGCCCCCTGGAAGCGGAGTGGGCTGGTCCAACGTACCCCACTCCAGCGTAGGAGTATGAATAAATAGGCTGGGGCTCTGGGCGTGGTTCACTTGTGGGAAGGCCAAAGCGTCTGCCAGGGCGGCAGCCCTCACCCTGCCACGAGGCCTCCGCCGTGACCGCCGGCCTCCTGGACACAGGCCCCCTGTGAACCCAGCAGCAGAGCACCACAGACTTATGTCTGTACAGACTACTGCCTTCGATCTACACTGCGGACAGCAGGGCTCACAATTCAGATCGAGTCCCGATTGCAGATGGCGCAGTCCAGTAGGCAAGAGACATTGCTCCCAGTGCGGCTCGCCCGGACCACGCATCATCGCAGGCTGCGCACACGCTGAGTGCTTCAGGTGCCACTAACTCAGTGCACCACAAGTCAACGCCACGTGGACTTATTAAGACAGAATTCATTAGGCAAAAGACATTGCTACCAGTGCGGCCCGCCCGGACCACGCATCATCGCAGGCTCCACACACGCTGGTTGCTTCAGGTGACACTAACTGTACAGCTCAACTCAACGCCACTGTGGCTGTGGGCCCTTGCTGACCGCTGCCTCCGGCCTACACTGCGGTCATCAGGGCTCACATTTAAAATTGACTCTTGATTCATTAATTGCAAAGTCCAGTAGGCAACTAAGTATTACGTCCCTAAAACCTACATAATATCCTTTTAGTATCCTTGCTTCAAGAACTTATTTTATATCAGTTATAACCTTTAGTACAATGACCAAATTCATCTTGCAAGTCCAAAGGAACACTGAATGGCAGTCTACACTGCAGACAGCAGAGCTCACAATTTGAATTCAGTCTTCATTTATTAATTGCAGACAGAATTGTACTCTATGTCCTCGAATTTTGTCAAGAGGAAGTGACAAAAAGCATTCCTTGATGTCTGTGCTGACTACTGCCTTCGATCTACACTGCGGTCAGCAGGGCTCACAATTCAGATCGAGTCGCGATTGCAGATGACGCAGTCCAGTAGGCAAGAGACATTGCATCATCGCTGGCTGCGCACACGCTGAGCGCCACACCTACCACTAACTGTATGCAGCTCAAGTCAACGCCACGTGGCTGTAGGCCCTTCCTGACCGCTGCCTCCGGCCTACACTGTGCTCAGCAGGGTTCACAATTCAAATTCAGTCTTCATTCATTAATTTCAGAGTCCAGTAGGCAACTAACTATAACGTCCCTGAAACCTACATATTTCGACAGTGTATTCCATAAATGTTTCATCTTTTGTTCCATACACCTACACTGCGGTTAGCAGAGCTCACAATTTAAATTGAGACATGATTTATTTATTGCAGACAGAATTGTACTCTATGTCCTCGAATTTTGTAAACAGGAAGTGACTAAAAGCATTCTTCGATGTCTGTGCTGACTACTGCCTTCGATCTACACTGCGGATAGCAGGGCTCACAATTCACATCGAGTCACGATTGCAGATGACCCAGTCCAGTAGGCAACAGACATTGATCCCAGTGCGGCTCGCCCGCACCACGCATCATCGCTGGCTGCGCACACGCTGAATGTTTCTGATGCCCCTATCTCAGTGCAGCACAACTCATGGACCCTTTACGATACAATCTTGTGTGTATTATTTCACATCTGTTGCCCCTACCTTAGTGCAGCACAAATCATTGACCCTTTATGATTGAATCTATGTGTCTGATCCAATGATTACTGTGTACTTGTTGCCAGCACCAACCATTCCCGGAGGGCTTACACTCACCCCACACGCATCCAGCACAGACGTCACTGGACATGTGACCCTGGTAATAAAAATGAGTCGAGCGCACGTGCCCGTACCCAGTTCCACTATCTATCTGTGTCTGTGTGTTCATTATGTATGCAAGATGCGGCCCCTGGGCCCTACCACATTACATTGTGCTGTGGACAGCGTATGCAACCATGTTACCTCGGGCAGTGGGGAAAACTTTGGTTATGTAACTTTCTCTCGGTCATTGTACAAGTATGTACGTAGAGACTGGATCATTAGAGTACTGCAAGGACAGTGTATAGTGAATTTATAAGTGCTTGGGGATTGGTGGAGTAATTCTATAAGTACATATGTTGGCGCAGCCTAACCCCGAACACAAGCTTGGCTCTAATTGGCTGCCCTCCATGTGCCAAAAACTGAAACTTAAACTTACCATGGCCCTGTATTGCTACAGCTGCAACACTCCACTGAATGTGCAATAAACATTCATATCCACACAGATGTGTCATGTCCACCATCTTTCATGTGTGGAACTATGGATGAATGTAGGGTCAGTGATTCCCCGTACCTTCCATGTTGGCCATGTTGTGGGACTTGGCTCACAGAGTGACACATTGGCGCTTGCGACCCGGGTGACGTCAGCACTACAACAGGGACACCCGCATCAGTTGATTCCTCATACAGCCCAGGACGGAGCCACGCCCATAGCTCCGGAGTCATTCTTCACAGCCTCACGCAGGACTGGCATACGCCAGGCCAGCCCACTCCGCTTACGCTTACAGGGAAGGACAACAACGCTACATGGCCCAGATTTTCATTGCAGTGATCTGCTGGTCACACCCTAGTTGTCAGTACGCCACAGCCACTCCCTCACGGCTAGTATGCACCCACACCACACCCATCCAGCACACGTGTCACAGGACACGTGACCCCGCCAATAAAAAAGACCGGGCGCACGTGCTCGACGCCATTTCAGAGTTGCTCGCACCGGATACACTCCGGCCGGCACAGGCACACCGGCACAGGCACACCGGCACGGGACGGTGACTTTCAGTCCACTAAGGTACGGGTACCGTAACTGCTGAGCGGGTGTGCAGCCTGCAGTGATGGCCCGTCCCGGCGGTCTGGTCAGCTCAGGTTTTGTGTGCCCTGCTGGACCGCAGTGTAGGCCCGAGCCATCACACAGCGCAGGCCTACCGCCACGTGGCGTCGCCTCGCTGGTCACAGAGTTAGTGGCACCGCAAGGGCTGAGCGGGTGTGCAGCCTGCGATGAAAAGCCCGGTGCACTGGTATGTCCTCTGCCATGGCGAAATCAAGACCCAGCACCAAATGTGAGACCTGGTGGCCTGCGGAGCGGGGCTGCATGACATGCAGGGTGCGGTGTCCGCGGGCCCAGGGCTTGGGGCTTTCAGCGGCACGTGGTAGGCCCTCTTTTCTACACGCAGGTTGCGAAAGGTGAGCAGAGAGGCTAGTTAGCGCAGCGGCGGGCAGTGGGAGTGGATGGGGTACAGCACCCTGGGTGCGCAGCGGCGGACAGTCACCTCCGGGCAGTGGGAGTGGATGGGGTGCAGCAGCCTGGGTGAGCAGCAGTGGGCAGACACCTCTGGGCAGTGGAAGTGGATGGCGTGCAGCAGCATGGGTGCGCAGCGGCGAGCAGACACCTCTGGGCAGTGGAAGTGGATGGGGTGCAGCAGCCTGGATGCACAAAGGCGGGACAGAGAATTAGGCGTGTGCAGTTGTATGTACTCTGCCATTACTGATTCCATACTACGTTTCAGATGAGTAAGCTTGAGGGCTCCACTATGTCCCGGCACGTGGTTGGAGACACACCGGTGACGGAAAGGTGAGCTGTGAGGGTTTTGTCCACAGTGTCGGCACTCACTGTCCCTCTCCATCTCTTCCTTTCTCTCCCTCACACTCTTTCTCTCTCCCTTCCTCTCTCTCTCACTCTATCTCTTCCTCTCTCTCACACTGTTTTTTTCTTTCTCTCTCTCTACCTCTCTCTCTCTCTCACTCTTCCTCTGTTTCTCTCTTCCTCTTTCTCACACTGTTTCTCTCTTTCTCTCTCTCTTCCTCTCTCTCACTGTTTCTCTCTCTCTTCCTCTCTCTCTCACTCTTTCTCTCTTTCTCTCTGTCTACCTCTCACTCTTTCTTTCTTTCTCTCTCTCTTCCTCTCTCTCTCTCCTTTGATGGACGCATGACGCACAATCTTATCTTGCTTTTTGTCTAGCAGGCTGTGATTCACAGATTGACGACCCCCCGACACGGACCTCCCGCCACGAGGCGATGACTTCAGTTCCACTGAGTTAGTGCCACCAGAGCTGAGCGCGTGTGCAGCCTGCGATGATGCGTGGCCATCCTGCAATCAACACCCGCTCTGAATTTTGAGCTCGACTTGACTGCGTGTACGCAACGCGTGAGGAGGTTGCTTCAGCACGTGGTGGACCCTCTTCGACACACGCCGGTGGCGGAAGGTGAGTAGAGAGCCTTGTTTCCGCAGCAGCGAGCAGTCACCTCTGGGCGGTGGGAGTGGATAGTGTGCAGCACCCTGGGTGCACAAGAGCGGGCAGACACCTCCGAGCAGTGGGAGTGGATGGGGTGCAGCAGCCTGGGTGCACAGGAGCGGGCAGACACCTCTAGGCAGTGGGAGTGGATGGGATGCAGCACTCTGGGTGCGCAGGAACGGGCAGTCACCTCCGGGCAGTGGGACTGGATGGGGTGCAGCAGCCTGGGTGTGCAGCGGCGGACAGTCACCTCCGGGCAGTGGGAGTGGATGGGGTACAGCAGCCTGGGTGCGCAGCAGCGGGCAGACACCTCTGGGCAGTGGAAGTGGATGGGGTGCAGCAGCCTGGATGCGCAGCGACGAGCAGACACCTCTGGGCAGTGGAAGTGGATGGGGTGCAGCAGCCTGGATGCACAAAGGCGGGACAGAGAATTAGGCGTGTGCAGTTGTATGTACTCTGCCATTACTGATTCCATACTACGTTTCAGATGAGTAAGCTTGAGGGCTCCACTATGTCCCGGCACGTGGTTGGAGACACACCGGTGACGGAAAGGTGAGCTGTGAGGGTTTTGTCCACAGTGTCGGCACTCACTGTCCCTCTCCATCTCTTCCTTTCTCTCCCTCACACTCTTTCTCTCTCCCTTCCTCTCTCTCTCACTCTATCTCTTCCTCTCTCTCACACTGTTTTTTTCTCTCTCTCTCTCTCCTCTCTCTCTCTCTCACTCTTCCTCTGTTTCTCTCTTCCTCTTTCTCACACTGTTTCTCTCTTTCTCTCTCTATTCCTCTCACTGTTTCTCTCTTCCTCTCTCTCTCACTCTTTCTCTCTGTCTACCTCTCACTCTTTCTTTCTTTCTCTCTCTCTTCCTCTCTCTCTCTCCTTTGATGGACACATGACGCACAATCTTATCTTGCTTTTTGTCTAGCAGGCTGATACACAGATTGACGACCCCCCCCGACACGGACCTCCCGTCACGAGGTGATGACTTCAGTTCCACTGAGTTAGTGCCACCAGAGCTGAGCGCGTGTGCAGCCTGCGATGATGCGTGGCCATCCTGCAATCAACACCCGCTCTGAATTGTGATCTTGGCTTGACCGCGTGTACGCAACGCCTGAGGAGGTTGCTTCAGCACGTGGTGGACCCTCTTAGACACACGCCGGTGGCGAAGGTGAGCAGAGAGCCTTGTTTCCGCAGCAGCGAGCAGTCACCTCTGGGCGGTGGGAGTGGATAGTGTGCAGCACCCTGGGTGCACAAGAGCGGGCAGACACCTCCGAGCAGTGGAAGTGGATGGGGTGCAGCAGCCTGGGTGCACAGGTGCGGGGAGACACCTCTAGGCAGTGGGAGTGGATGGGATGCAGCACTCTGGGTGCGCAGGAACGGGCAGTCACCTCCGGGCAGTGGGACTGGATGAGGTGCACCAGCCTGGGTGCACAGCAGTGGGCAGACACCTCTCGGCAGTGGGAGTGCATGGGATACAGCAGCCTAGGTGCGCAGACGCGGGCAGACACCTCTGGGCGGCAGGAGTCGATGGGGTGCAGCAGTCTGGGTGCGCAGGGGTGAAACAGAGAATTAGGCGTGTGCAGTTGTATGTACTCTGCCATTACTGATTCTATACTATGTTTCAGATGACTAAACTTGAAGACTCCGCTATGTCCCGGCACGTGGTTGGAGACACACCGGTGGCAGAAAGGTGAGCTGTAAGGATTTTCTCCACAGTGTCAACACTCACTCTCCCTCTCCATCTCTTCCTTTCTGTCACTCACACTCTTTCTCTCTCTCTCACTCTGTATCTCTTCCTTTCTCTCTCTCTCACTCTGTCTCTCTTTCTATGTCTCTTCCTCTCTCTCTCATTCTTTCTTTCTCTCTCTCTTCCTCTCTGTCTCACTCTTTCTCTCTCTCTCTACCTCTCTCTCACACTGTTTCTCTCTTTCTCTCTCACTTCCTTGTATCTCACTCTTTCTCTCTTTCTCTATCTCTTCCTCTCTCTCTCACTCTTTCTCTCTTTCTCTGTCTTCCTCTCTGTCTCACTCTTTCTTTCTCTGTCTCTTCCTCTCTCTCACTCTTTCTCTCTCCTTTCATGGACGCATGATGCACAATCATATCTTTCTTTTTGTCTTGCAGGCTGTGATTCACAAATTGTCGAGGGATGACACGCCATACCTGTACCTACTTTTATTTTGTTGTTTTGTTTAAATAAAATGTTTTATATGTAAATCCATAGATGACTGAGATTCTTATTTGTCCAACCTCACATGCATCTTCTTTACTATAATTGTGCGACATCAGCCAATTTGTTACGTTCCAGATTTCCTAACGTTGCTGTCACATTTGTTTGTGTGGGGGGAGGTGAGGGGGATGGCGGACAAGGGGCTGGTGGCGGGGGGTGTCGGAGCAGTGTTGGGTGTCCGAGCTGCATGATCGTTGGCTCCATTGCATCTGTTGTCATTCACGTATGGCTCTGGGTGGGCTCCCTTTCATATTGCAGGTTGTAGTCCGACTTTACACCAGCTCAGAGCAGGTGTAAACTTTCTGCTACTAACGCACCTTATCGCCTGTTTTGTACTCTCTTCGACGATCTTGCTGGTGGTTGAGACACTTGCGAAGTGATGTGTTCGCTGCTTTTTGCACGAGAACGCCTACTCTACATCTCATTAGCAATATTTGCCGGACTCATCCGTGACGATGCTTTTTGAGGCTGCTATCGCTGGTAAACTGCTGATATGGGCTGTTTGCTCCAGCTTGTGAATGGTGCGTTAAATTTATCACCATTTTGGTTGCGATAAAGTGCCGTTAACTCGGCAATATGTCATTGAGAATATACCCCTCGGTGTTTGAAAGACTTAAGAAGTACTCGAGTGCCGCGCTGAGAGCCGCGCACCCATCGCTTTCACAAGTTTGCTATGACAGGGCCGGGAGAGAGCGAGGGAGAGAGACGGAGTGAGATAGCACAAGCAGCGCAAGGCCGCACAGGCACCTGGCTCCACATACCAACATGTGTGTGTGCATCGCCATCCGATGCACAGGCAATTCCCCCACAATGCAGCCCACACACATATCAATCACAGAACATCAGCAATGAAGGCAATGTGGTACAAAACTCCCCTCATATGAGTTCTGTGTCCGGTGTGTGTGGCGGGGTGATGGCTGCATGGCTGTGTGCCCCTGACACATCAGACTGCGTAGGTGATGGGGCTGCATCAGATGTCGTCCAGCACCTATGCAAAAACAATGTCTGGCTCACAGAGGCGGAGCTTGCCAAAGGGATACACCTCCGTTGCACATGCAACAGTCAGTTCTTCCCTGTGTTGGGATGAGGCTCATTGTGGCACACGAGTGGACAATCTTTACAACACACCTCCCAGTTAGACACCAGTGGAGTGGCATAGGCTTTATTGGCATGTGCGTGTGAGTACGGATGAGGCACGCCACAACAGGCACGGACATGCTTAAGACACTTACACGCAGCATGGGTACATGTCGAGGGGCAGATGATGTTGGGCCTGAAATGGACAAGATTTATCACATATAGCAACGCTCACAGCCCACCTTGCCTTGCTCCCCAACAACTTAGATTTCCTAAGAACACCCAAATGCAAAGCCTCGCAGTACCACACCAGCCTTGACTGACATTGAAATCTACCTCTCAGTGTAAAAAATGAGACCACAAAGTGTGCACATAACATTTCTTACTCGTCCATGAATGCCTGTGCAGCTTCATGTGCAATGTGTTCCAATACTACGTCGTTGTCGTGTTCAAGGAACACCAGGGTGAGCCAATCCATTAGGTGGTCCGGGCAGGTGTGCTCAGCCCACGCCGTCTCACCGATCCACAACACAGCCCAATAGGGGAGCGCCTCGATGTGGTCACTGCACACGAGAGATTGTGCCATCTCCCATGCACAACTACCAATACATACGCAGTATGTCAACGCATCCCATGCACGGCTGTCTCAGTTACACTCCTGTTCGTTATCCAACAGGGGGCACAAACACAAGTCATAGTCCAATTCATCAACAGTTGTGTTGGATAGGCAGACATCCATGGGACACTCCAATGTGCATGTTCGGCAGTGGAACCAGGGCTGGACGCAGGTGACGTGGGCAATGCGGAAGCTGAGCCTGTAACTGATCCACATTCCATCTCTGCTAAGTTAATATCACATGAATTTTTTACTGTCACCCCTTCTTCACTATTTCCAGACTGAGCATAATTTCCAAACGTGCCACATTTTGTTTATCTTGCCGGAATAGATATACAAATGGAAATTAACGCTACATCGAATTTTCAAAACCATACAGGGCCATATTCACAAGAATGGCGATAACATTATCGCCGCTTTAGCAGCAGGAAACTGCCGCTAAAGTGGCGATAATGTTATCGCTGGTCTTGAGAATATGGCCCACAGTCTTTACAGATGACAACTTACACTTTTTCTTTGTGAAAAACTCCTAAACATATATAAAGTACTTGTTTAACAACTAGTTACACATTATGCATATTTTAGAACCAATAAAACACCAGACTTTACTAACACTATGTTATTTAGAAATAAAAAATACTTTCAAAGTTAAAAATTTCGTCTCAAATACTTAACCACTACTACAAAACACATAACACACCTTCTTAATTTCTAATTTACCTTCCTAGTTGGTATGCAGATTTCAAATGTCACAAACGCATGCAATTCTTTTCTTGTCACACAGTACATGTAATGCACCGCTTTCATCAAGAATGGAACCAGTAATGGTACAATTTCCCTGTTGCTCCACACATAAATCCATGTAAAGAACAAATCAGAATAGTTCCTTATTTTTTTAGATTGCAAAACCTCTCTTTATTGCCTATTTTTGAACTTTCCATATAAACTGTTTTGTTAACGACACATACAGGTGAAAAGTTCAAGGTATTGTATCAACACTTTCTAGAACATTCTACGACACGTGCAGGTTAAAAGTTCATCATTTTTTTAAACCTACAGATATTTTTTTTGCAACATTTTCTCCAACATTTAACGGCACGTGGAGGTCAAAAGTTCACCATTCTTTCAAGTTTGAACTGCACCTTCCAAATACAATTAGCAGGTGTGGTTGAGCTGAGCAAATTTCATCCTATAATATGTACTCCACGTATAAACTGCTTTTTTATTAACCAATCACAAAGATGCTTTTCATCAAAACTAATATACACCCTACTTTTTAGGACACAATACATTTCATCTCCCAATCCGTTAACGTTTTGTATATTAAAAAAAAAGTAGTACCCCATGTTTAAACATATCTCTTATTCTACGAACGGACTGCATGACCTACAGACATTTATCCATATCTTCTAGCCATACCTTCAAAATACTAGTGTGGATTGTAGGACATAGCTATGTTTTCTGGTGCAAGAGGTATGCAGAACAGAGACGTATTGACTTAGACCTAGGTTTACAAAATGTGCACATTAAATGGTTTGCACAGAGTGGATTGAAGTGGCACCAATTGCTCCCTTTGGTTAAAACCTGTTTGCATCTCCAACACCCTGATCTCATGATTGTGCACTGTGGTGGTAACGATCTAGGCACATTGACTGGGGTAGGTTTGGAAATGCTTATGAAGGACACCTTTGGACAATTGATGTTACTTTTGCCTCAAACTGTCTTTGTATATTCCAATATATGCCAAAGACAGAAGTGGAAATGGTCAAACCAATTTTGTCATAAGATTGAAAAATCTAGGAAGAATGTCAACAAAGCTGTGTCTGCATACCTCAGAGACCATAGAATGGGGTCGATCTACAACAACAACATACGTTTTGATATGGCTGATATCTACAGAAGTGATGGAGTACACTTCACAGATGAGGGAAACCGAGTTTTCCTGATTAACCTGAAGCTGTGCATTCGCACTTACATGTAGCTCCAACTAATAAACACAAGGGCTCTTTTTAGAGCCGCCTTATATTCCCAATTTCGGCTTGCAGAGTGTCACCTGCGGTTCCGCTAGCAGAGGGACACCTGCGGGCCGTCGGGCAGCCTCGCAGAGGAAGAGCTGCGGCCCGTGGGCTCAGCTCGCAGAGGGAGACGTACGAGCTGTTGGCTCGCAAAAGCACAGCACCGTACCGGCTCGCAGAGGGAGAGCTGTGGCCTGACTCGCAGAGGGAGACCAACGGGCCAACAGGCCTGCTAGCAGACACACAGCTATCAGTTAACGGGTTGACTCGCAGAGATACAGCTGCAAGCCCTCCGTGCTGCAACCCGACGGGCTAACTCACAGAGGGAGAGTAAGGGGCCGACGGGCCTGCGAGCACAGACACAGCTATGGGCTAACGAGGTGGCTCCCAGAGGTAGAGCTGCGGGCCCCACGGCTCGCAGACACAAAGCTGCGAGCCGACGTACTGGCTTCTAAAGGTATAGCCGCGAGCTGATGATGTGGGGAGAGGGAGCGTAAAAGGAGTATCTCGCACAGACAGACCTGCGGGATATTTTCAGTATTGCCTCGCAGAGGTAGAATTACGGATCCGATGCCTTTTAGAGGGAGAGATGCGAGCTGACGGACTGAGTCACAAAATGGCTCACAGCTCGCAGTCGCAGAGCTGCGAGCCGACAGACTCGCTTCCAAAGGCATAGCCGCGAGCTGGTGATGTGGGGAGAGGGACCGTGAAAGGGGTATCTCGCACAGACAGAGCTGCGGTATATATTTAGTGTTGCCTCGCAGAGGTAGAACTACGGACCTGATGCCTTGTAGAGGGAGAGTTGTGAGTGAACGGACTGAATCACAAAATGGCTGCCAACACTTCCTAGTTTCAACAGTTCGCAGCCAATCAGCCGCAAGCTCGTGCTCGTAACGCTTCAGCCAATCAGATGTCAGAATTCTTAAATATCGATATCTGGAAAATTTGATATTTCTCTAAAACTACTGAACGGATTTACCCGATTTAAACAAAAGCGTGCTTTCTGGACCAAGACCTTTCTCTGTGCCAAATGTGGCGTAATTCCGTTCAGCAGTTTGACCTGTAGCCTTGTCTAAAGTTTCCTGAGGAAATTGCATGGAGAAAACACGTTTTGGGACCCCCCTTTTTTCTTAGCCCCCCCTTGACGAATCCCCCCCAAACCTTTAGGATAGCAGCTGACCTGAAAAGAGGAACTTTTTGGAAACTTTCATAAAAAATCGACAAATTACGCCAAAGTTATACGCACATCAAAAAATGCTTTTCCTATGGAAACGTGGTCCTAACTATAACTACCTACTGGCGACCGCCAGTAGGTAATATATATATATATATATTTATATATATATATATGTATTAACAACAGGAGGACTTACTGGGGCCAGCAGAGCCACTTGCAGAGGAGCGATCCTGGGAGGCACCTCCAGCTTCCACCTCGGCAGATCCCGTCTTCTTCTTGCCCCTGGATGCTGATCATGTAAGACATAATTAAAGAGATAAAAATTGATTGGTGTGAAATAAATATTAAAAAATCGCCCCAAAAAGATTTTTTGACAGGAAACGGCAATTGCAATAAACTTGACCTATCTAAACAGATCGACTAGTAGTAGTTGCGGTCGCGGAAAGTCCTATCTTTATTATTCCACAGTTCCATTCTGATTCCAGAGTCCTAAACCTAAGTACCACCTAGCCCGTCTATTCCAAAGACTTGGGAATGAATTGCCAAAAAATTCTATTTGCTTCTTCTAAGTTCCGATCTCATTCGCAATCATCAACACCCTTTGACGGGCCAATTCTGCATTTATTTTAGTCCTCAAAAAGGCACAGATGGATGCATGCATAATGCATACACTAAAAGTGGTTGGTTGCTGAGCTGCTATATTATTCACTCACTAACAAACTACAACAGGTTCTAATAAGGAGTCAGCACAGCACGTGAGAGGTGGACTTGTCATGCGGACTAAAAAAAAATTATCCACTAATACTAAGTATCTAACTAAGTAACTACCTACCACTATCTTAGTGATAGGACAAATGAAAGGAGTCTCTCTAGTCTGCATTACATAACTTAAGTTCTCTAACCTCTCTTACATAATCAGCCCAAGCGAGCGCAAAGTTGCAAACAAATAAGACTAGTAGCGCCGAGCACCTGTCTAGAAGAATAACAATCACATAATATAAGATTTTAAGCGTAAGATACCTGCATGTAATCAGCAGAAGCATTGTTGCTATTTGCAAAAAAATAATATTCGAAATAACACAGAACAGAACACACAATAGTAATATAATTAGCTACTCACCAAGCCCCACGACCTCAACACATAGCAGGTCCAGCAGGTCCAGCAGGTCCAGCAGGTCCTGCTCCCGGTCCAGGATGTCGGACCACCGGTGGGTCAGTTGAATATGGGTGCCCCGGACCTCAGAGCAGCAAAACACTGCCCGGCGCACATTCGCCCACCGGCGGTGACGCTCCTGGATCCCGTACCCGGAACCAGGCCTGTCGCCTGCTGCCAGGGTTAAGGGGAGGTGGCACTGCACGAAAAAAATGAGTGCAGCCACCTCCACCTCTGAGAATAAGGCCCGAGGCTGCAACCCCTCTGGGCGCCGCCTTCTGCAAGGAAGGCGGGTCATCCTGTTTTCCGGGAACTGGACGAAGCCAAAGCACTCTTCTTATTCTTGGCATGGTTCTGGAGGACGGGGGCAGAAAAGTAAATGTAGGAGTAAAAAATTAAGTCAGAAGAAAAAGAAGGGAAGTAAAAAAAATAAAAAAGCAAGTAATAGAAAAACAGTACAAAACGCAGTAAAAACACACAAAAAGTACAAAAAAATGCAAAATATCCACTTGGGAATAGAAAGGGATAGATATTAAATAAAAAAGATCCTAAAAAATTTTTAGGGACAAAGGATTGGAAAGATTTAGGGAGGATTGAAAAACAGGCCCCAGAACCATAACCAGACAAGAAAAACAAGATGTGCGAACGCGTGGTGAAGTTTGCAAAATATTTCCCCCCGAACACGCAATCCGCATTGCCGACCGTCAGAAACATCTCGCAGGCATGCGCAAGCATGCGGAACAAGCAACTCCGCATGTTCGCAGAAGTTTTTTTACCGCTTCGCGGAGTTTCGCGTAACACAGCTACACGAACTCCGCCCGGGCTTACAAATTAGTAACACTATTGCTTTATAAGGAGGTTTAGTTCATAAATAATACTCAATTATACTTAGAGAACAAATCTAAACTAGAATTTGTTAATTTACACTTTTAAAAAAAATATTTATCTTTGTACTTTTACATGTTATACTAGTAGCACTAAGAAAAGAAACCACAACCACATAATATAAATCACAGTCGACATACTAAATTCCAAAGACAAAAAACCTACCAGATAGAACTCCACATATATAATGAAACATGCTCTACTGGACATCCGATCATGTAATTTAACCATGCAAAATTTAAATAGGGAAAGGCTGTGAAGTATTGACATTTTGTACTCCATGTAATTTCGTTTTAGGGCTATCAGCAGGACAATATAGTTGTCTGCTGAAAATTCAATTCCTAAGAGGTGAAACTAAAACATACCTTCAAAAATTTGTTGAACCCTATATTTGCTTTATTCACAAAAGACAACACTGGAGTATGTAGTATTGTTAGAATTGGGGGTCTCTAGTTGGCACAGGTAGGTACTTGTGACAAACAGGGACCCTTGCCTCTAGTCAGGGTAAGGGGGTACACTCCTAAAATAACCCCTGCTCACCCCCTTGGTAGCTTGGCACGAGCAGACAGGCTTATCTCAGAGGCAGTGTGTAAAGCATTTGTGAACACATACAGTAATCTAGTGACAACACTACAGATGGACACCACACAAGGTTTATATCAAAAATAAGTATTCTTTATATAGATTTAACACAAGACCATAAACGACAAAAATCCACAATACTGTACTTAAAATGGTAGGTTTAGCTTAGTTCTCTTCAGTTCTTAAAATGCGACACTTTGAGTCAATGTACCTTACGATGCGTCACGTTTCTACAACGAAAGTGTTGCAGAGATGGAGATGCGACAAAGTTCTGGTGCAAAGAAATAAAGACGTCAAGTTCTTCCTGATGCGGCACGCTTCTCTGATGTTGCGAGAAGTCTCGGCTCGATGCGTCAGCTGCAGTGGCGACACCCTTGTTCCGTGATGCGACGACAGCGGCTTTGGCGGCGACACTCTTCTCCGACGTTGCGAGACGCTTCCGCTCGATGCGACAACTGCAGCGGCGCCACCCTTGTTTCGTGATGCGACGGCAGCAGCTCCGACGGCAGCACGCTTCTCCGTGGATGCGAGGCGCTTCTCTCGATGCGGTGCAATGCGACAGCTACAGCGGCGACATCTACGATGCGACGGCAGCGGCTGCGATGGCGACACGCTTCTTCCTCGTTGCGAGACTCTTCTCCTGATGCGGTGCAATGCGACAGCTACAGCGGCGACATCTACGATGCGACGGCTGCGACGGCGACACGCTTCTTCGGGGTTGCGGGACGTTTCTCGAGATGCGGTGCAATGCGACAGCTACAGCGGCGTCATCTCCGTGATGCGACGGCAGCGGCTGCGACGGCGACACGCTTCTCCCTCTTGAGTCGCGCTTCCAGCTCCTTGCGACACGCAGTCCCTTCAGAAGGCTGAAAACAGCAGCAGGCACTTCCAAAGGATTCTTGGGGAGCTGGTGGTTGAAGTCTGTTGTCCCTGAGACTTCAGCAGGAGGCAAGCTCTTTTCTCAAGCCCTTGGAGATCCTTCACAAGTTGAATAAAAGTGCACACAAAGTCCTTTCTCCTTCCTTTGGCAGTCAGGCAACCACTGTAGGCAGATCCCTCTAGCTTAGGGATAGTCTTCTCCTCAGTTTCTTCTTGGTTCCGCTCCTCAGCAAAGGTTTCTTCTTGTTTCCCAAAGTGATCTAATTTCCTAGGGGTCTGGGTCCCCTTTTTATACACAGTTTCTCTTTGTTCTCTGAAGGCAGAGAGGCCTCTGCCTAGTCCAAAACCAGTTCTGGTCAGTCCTGGAGCACTTTATTTTTCTGACTCCTTCTTTCCTTTCAGAATGTGGGGCAGAGTGCTCAGCCGCCCGGCAGGAGGTGGAGCCAGCATTGTGGAAGGCAGGCACAGCCCTATTCAGACCCAGGTGCAACTCCTCCCTCCACTCTGGATGCAGATCTTTCTATTCAGCCCTGTGCTGACTCACCCTGTCTCCTGTAGCCACCCCCAGCCCCTGTCACTCAATCTCCAGACAAGGAATACACAACCTAGCAGAGGCAGGCTTGGAAGTTTAGGCAAGAAAATACCCACTTTCTAAAAGTGGTATTTTCAAACACAGAATGTTAAAACCAACTTCACTAAAAGATGTATTTTATCATTCTGAGTTCAGGCATACTAAATTCGTTTTTCTACCATGTTCCCTGGGTCAGTTCTGACCCAGGGAACATCCCCCGACACAGCCACATCGCCGGACACCTGAGAGACCTGCACTGGCTCCCCGTCAGCAAGAGAATCACGTTTCGACTCCTCACCCACGCACACAAAGCTCTCCACAACCAAGGCCCCAGATACCTCAACGACCGTCTGACCTTCTACACTCCCACCCGCCAGCTACGATCGACCAACCACGCCCTCACCGCCGTCCCCGCATCCGAAGAGCCACAACGGGAGGAAGATCCTTCTCCTACCTGGCTGCCAAGACGTGGAACTCCCTACCCATCCACCTCCGCCTGACCCAAGACCACCTCTCCTTCAGGAAGCAACTCAAGACCTGGCTGTTCGAACAGTAGCGGACCCCCTCCCCTAGCGCCTTGAGACCCTCCGGGTGAGTAGCGCGCTATACAAATGCTTGATTGATTGATTGATTGATTGATTGATAAGGTGTAATAGTCAGTCTGCCCATTCTGGCCTATGGGGAGCAGGTAGCCTTGCAATAGTGAAAAACGAAAATGGCTGTAATTCACTATTAGGACATGCCACACACACCAGGGCATGTCCTACCTTATACTTACACTGCACCCTGCGCTAGGGCCTACTTTAGGGGTGACCAACATGCACTAAAGGGAAGGTTTAGGGACTGGTAAGTGGGTGTACTCACCAAGTCGACATGGCAGCCCTAGGCTGCACACAGGCTCTGCAATGGCAGGCCTGAGGCACATTTTACAAGCCGCTTCTGTGGGTGGCACAACCAGTGCTGCAAGCCCACCAGCGGCATTGGATTTACAAGCCCTGGGCACACTGAGTGCACTGTACTAGGGACTGACAAGTAAACCAATCATCCAATCATGGAGTCACTAATCCATCACACAATTTATAATGGGGAGAGCACTTTAGCACTGATCAGCAGTGGTAAAGTGCCCAGAGTCATAAAACAGCCAACAACAGGTCAGAAAAAATATAGGAGGAAGGCAAAAAGTTTAGGGATGACCCTGCAAAAAGGGCCAAGTCCAACAAGTATACATTTAGAATTTATTGGCAAACCAATCCATTATAGATTAATCAACCAAATTAGGGAACATTATTGCCTATCACCTTGTAATTCATTAACTAAAAGCAGATGTATCCATTCCGTTTTTTGTTACTAAAAAGACAAATCAATTTGCTATATCTTATTAGCAACAGCATCTCTTAATATTGTTTCCAGTAAATTACTTGTATGTTTGAATTTCATCAATCAGTAATCACACATTTTCTAGCCTTTCAGAACTCCTTGAGCCAGAACCAGAGGTAATCAAGAAATATCTAATTATTACAATATTCAGAAACATTTTTAGACAATAGTTTAAAAAATAACACTAAAACGCAGTTTCTCAATCATCCATCAATTTATATCAAAATTCTATGAAAATGATTATGATTATAATTCCCTTAGATCAATCTTGTTGGACTCGGCCCTGTTTGCAGGGTCATTCCCACACTTTTTGCCTTCACCCTCCTGTTGTTCTGAACACATTTTTGTTGGCTTTTAAGACTCTGCACACTTTACAACTGCTAAGCAAGGCTAAATTGCTTGTGCTCTCTCCTTTAAACATGGTGAAATTGGCTTACACCCGATTGGCACATTTAATTTACTTGTGAGTCTCTAGTAAAGTGATACTACCTGTAACCAGGGCCTGTAAATTAGATGTTACTAGTGGGTCTGCCGTACTAGTTGTGCCACCCACTTAAATTAGACATGTACTTTTTAATTTTTATATGGCCGACTTGTGAAATACTCATAAATTCGTATTTCACTATTGCAAGGTTGGCCTATCCCATAGGATAGCATTGAGTCAACTTATTACATTTAATAAGTGAAAACTTTCCATTGGGAGCAGGTATTAATATTTAGTTTGGTGTCTAAAGAATTGAAATTTGAAACCCTCCTTAATGGTAAAATTTGATTTTAAGTCGCAATTCTGAAAATGCCACTTTTAGAAAGTTATTAACAACAATAGGGGTTAAGCCCAAAGGACCGGGGCCAGGTAGGGCTATTCAAAATTCAAAACACAACATGAACACCTGGCTCCGTACTGACCTACACTCCTACTATTTATGGAGTAACGGGCAGACTATTCTTTTATCTGTCCAAATAGAATTTTTATTAAATAGTCTTTAAATTGATTCAAATTTTTTTTTCAAAAGACTGAAAAAGAAACACATATTTCTCAAATTGACACAGAAACCTTCACATATAAATAACACAATGCACAATCAAAAACAATTTGGACATACACCAAAGTGAGAATTATTTGCAACAAATTACAACAAGCGACAAGATCACTAAATGAAAACAAACATAAATCAAATGCAAAAAACATTTAAAGCTTGCATCATCTATGAACAAACACAACGGTGATTGCGAAAAATGTCCAATTTTATGGACTAAACTTATTGTTTCAGCAAGAATATCACAAAAGTGTTGAAAATAATGAATTAATCTTTAATACATCCGACACTCAACACATTTAGATTTAACTAAATGCCTCCCAAAATGCCTCTTGAAAATGCCAACGCGTTTCAAGACCCATGCTGGATTGTACTGGGACTCTCATCAGGGCTTCAAACAAATGATCGGGATATTCTGATTCTTGAAGTAGGAGCAGCCGCTCCAGTTCGTTGATTCCACACGTTTTTATCTATATGTTAGTTGACTCGTTCTACTGTAGCTTTAAAGCACCACGTGCACACTTTAAACTGTGCATAATTCTTGCGCAAAGGCTGCAGAGCATGGACAGGAGCTATTCGGATTGGGACTCACAATTTTTAAATGAGTTCGTCCGATATTAGACTCTGCAAAAGGCAGGCTTTTCTTCTGCTCAAAAGCGAGCGTGCTCGCATTCACTGGAATTGATTTTGTATCGACTTCATTGAACAAACTGGATTAACTCTCACCCGGCATCTCTCACTCAATTGCGGCTGCTCCTACTTCAAGAATCAGAATATCCCGATCATTTGTTTGAAGCCCTGATGAGAGTCCCAGTACTATCCAGCCTGGGTCTTGAAACGCGTTGGCATTTTCAAGAGGCATTTTGGGGGCATTTAGTTAAATCTAAATGTGTTGAGTGTCGGATGTATTAAAGATTAATTCATTATTTTCAACACTTTTGCGATATTCTTGCTGAAACAATAAGTTTAGTCCATAAAATTGGACATTTTTCGCAATCACCGTTGTGTTTTTTCACAGATGATGCAAGCTTTAAATGTTTTTTGTATTTGATTTATGTTTGTTTTCATTTAGTGATCTTGTACGCTTGTTGTAATTTGTTGCAAATAATTCTCACTTTGGTGTATGTCCAAATTGTTTTTGATTGTGCATTGTGTTATTTATATGTGAAGGTTTCTGTGTCAATTTGAGAAATATGTGTTTCTTTTCAGTCTTTGCAAAAATTGTTTTGAATCAATTTAAAGACTATTTAATAAAAATTCTATTTGGACAGATAAAAGAATAGTCTGCCCGTTTTTCCATAAATAGTAGGAGTGTAGGTCAGTACGGAGCCAGGTGTTCATGTTGTGTTTTGAACTTTTAGAAAGTTGTCATTTTCTTGTCCTAAAGATACAGTGCCTGCAGCTTGTATCCTGGGTCGCATAACTAGGTGTAGCTAGTAGTTTGTCTTTGAGTATTTACTTCCATACAGTGAGGCAAAGGGGGAATAGCTGTTGGCAGGGTGGGCCATCTCTGACTTGATGAGGGGGCGGTGCTTTTACTTACCTCACTTGCACATCAAAAAGGGTTTGACGTTAGTCTTTTGTATCCCCAGACAGGTTGGGGTCAGTTCAGGGAGGCAAGAAATTCCAAGCATCTTTGGGGGAGGAAACCTCTAGAAGCTTCTCCTACTTCAAAGCTGTCATCAAGTATTAAAATTGAACTCTTCAGTACATCTCTGGACCTGTGGAAGACTCAGAAGGACTGCTGTGCTGCTCTGCAAGAAGAACTGATATTCTGTTGCCCTGCGGCTCGTTTGTCTAAGTGAAATTCCTGGACCTGCATCTTGAACCCTGGACTACCAGAATAACTCCAAGGGCTAGTTGACTGGACACCTGATCAGAACCCCAGGCACAGAAATGGCTACTGCCATCTTGGACCCAGCTCCTGGCTGTCTGCTGTGGGTCATACCCTCCAAGTGGTACCAACTCAGTCAAGGACCCTCGGAAGTGGGCCTGAAGGTACACTGTCAGGCCAGCTGTGTTCCTGTAAGGCGAACCGATGCAGTGTGATGTATCCCTATAGCCGGACCTCACATCGCAGCCCGCAGTCTCCTCCAAACCGCAGCAACACAAGATATCCTGGTGGCAGGCCTTTCCATCATAACCCCCTCTCTCACGGTATTGTCAAGGACAACACAGGACTCTGCATCAAAACCCCACAGCTTCTTCCTAACTGCAGGTGCGCACTGCATCTTTGACGCAGGACTTCACATTGATGATCCTAGTTGACGACATCCTCGCAATGGTCACCAAACTAGAATTTAAGGTACTTTGTTCAGTGGCCTCACTCTGTCCCTGTATCTGGCCCACGCTCCATCGTGGTCGGCCTGAACTTGTGACTTTGTCCTGGTCCGGTGCAACAAGATGACCACAGTTGGCGCTTTGTGCTTTTAGGCACTATTTTCACTTAAATCTTAAAAATTGCATATCTCCCTTTCCACTGATTGGATTTTTGTTGTTTAGATCTTAAATAATGTATTACATTTTACTCAATTTGTCTAAATTGGTGTGGGATTTTACTTTTATTGTGTTTTCACTTTAATACTGTTTAAAGTGCTGCATAAATACTTTACACATTGCCTTCAAGTTAAGACTGACTGCTTCGTGCCAAGCTACCAGAGTGTTAAGCATAGGTTAATTTGGAGTTTGCTTGTGACTTCACCCTGACAGACCTTATGGTTGCTACTTGATTAGGGTTTCACCCCCCTCAAGCAGTGACTCAGTGTCCATCAAACATAAATAAATCATTTTTCTCTTTGATTCAAAAGGACTTCAGAACATTATCACAGGACAGACCGTTTTACTCACATCAATCACAGTACGAAAATATTTCTTACACTTTTATTTTACTGTCATTTAAGTTAAATATTTTTTAATGGAGTAAATGGCACTTAAAACCATCAGTGTTTGAGACCCATGCACACACTCACACAATAAGCCCCTAACTGGGCAACCAACTCCCAAACCTCAATGGAAAATACCTGCAGTTCTCTGTTCAACTTCTGCAGAGTAAGCAAAGAGTCCCTAAAACGCTGCTCATTTAGAAGATTAGCTTCATCTGCGATCGTTTGTGCACTCAAATAGCTAGTCTCATTCCGGTTCCTCATTCAACATGGTGCCCGTTCTTTTATTTAGTGCTGGGTCTTTGTTAAAATGTACACCAGACTCCGGTATTGAGTATGTGGATGGAAGTATCACAAATATTCTCCAGCAGATCAAGCAGCATTACTTGTGGATCTACAAAGGTTATAAAAGCTAATACAGTAACTCCCTTCTTCAGGTTGGTTCTGAGATACAGTGGGACATGCAAGCATGCATTCTTAAAAGATGTAGTGCCAAATTTAGAGTTTGGCACAAATGGTACTGCATCACAAACGTGATACCAGAAACATAATGAAGTACCATGCCTGTCAAACCATCAGTTCATCTATTCAAATGCATTGGAACATTTACTCCAATTTACTATGCCTGTTCATGATGGTGGTTTCTTTGGAGGTACAGAGATCACAGTTAGCCAGCAGTGATCTCTAAATATGGTGGGCGGTAGTCCATCAGGATGGCAGACGCCATCTTGACTGACGAAATACCACCTCTCAAGCTCTAAATCTGACACATAGTCTTGTGTGTTATTTGTAGGTACTGCTAAACTAATCCTAAATGCCCCAAAAAATGAACCTATAATATTCAGCTCAAGCAAATGTAAAGTTGAGTTAACCTTATACAAACATACCGCAATGCAGAAGTATATTTTTATAAATTCCAAATATATGCAAAACACATACAGTAACATTGAATGAATGAGCATGCAACAGAAGTTGGAAACAATAAAACTAGATCATTCACCAGCACTGATGAAAACTAAGTTAAGTTACCTTCTGACTTTTTGTGGAATCTGAATTCTTCTACTAGGAGCAGGGTAAGGTTGCAAGCTGTACCCAGCATAGTCCTCTTAAAGTCAGCTAGCCGCTGAAAGAGGTTCCATTGAAGCCATTGGTTTCGGTAGGAAAGTTTGGCGGCGTAAAATTCAAATTTGCATCGTTGTTGAAGTCCTCTCATGAGTGGAGGATACTTTACATGCCTTCTCCTGGTCAAAATTTCTACCTTTGGACTTAGGGCCCGATTTAGAATTTGATTGGTGGTACTCCATCCATTAGGGTGGCAGAAGACATTACTTATGCTAGCGCTAACAGACTACCATCCATCAAATTTTGAGATGACTGCTTGTCTAGCAATCAACTCTAAATTCAAAGGAACCACGTCACATCAGTTCCTTTCAATGTGCATATCTGAAGGCCCGATTGTCTCTAAATGAGGCAGATGGACCGAGAGTTTGGCCGATAGGGTACTCCATTGCATTTGCGATGGAGTTCCCTGTCTGCCAAACTCTAAATCAGGCTATCTGTCTCTTTTGTGGAGCTCAAAGTCCTCCAGCTGAGCAAGCCTAAGGGTGCACCTACAAAGATCTCTTGAAATTGGACACCTTTACTGTAAGGTCCTGCTGAAGTTCAGAGGTCTTGAAAGTTCAAAAGTGTTCTAAGTCCCAATTCTTCATACTTTCTGGAGCAGCTCCTCTCGGTCACTTCCTAGGCTTACAGGACCTCAGGGGCAGAACCTTGGGCCCAGGACTCACTCCAGCATAGGCTATGTTTATATGGTCACCCGAGGAAAAATACTTCTTGTGTCTCTGT
This sequence comes from Calotriton arnoldi, assembly GCA_963921515.1. NCBI lineage: Eukaryota > Metazoa > Chordata > Amphibia > Caudata > Salamandridae > Calotriton > Calotriton arnoldi. Next base: position 447,723 of record CAWUFW010007986.1, on the reverse strand, counting down.
AGCCATGCAGGAGGTCAGCAAACTAAACCTTGGATTACACTTCTCAGTCCTGGGTACAAGCTGGTCCAGCTCTTCAGGTTTGCACATAGGTCACTTAAAGTAGGTTCAGTCCACTTATGTTCCTCAGAAGTTCCAGATGTGTTCTGATGAGCTGGGGGTGATTTGCCACTTTTGTAGGATTCACTAGCCAGTGGGTGGGGGAGACTCCTGGACACTCCCCAGCCAATAAGAAAAAAGTTCCCTAGAGCAAACCTTCCCACTTTTGCAGCACATTTAATTTTCCTCTCTGCAGTCTATGCCACAGTGCACTCTTCCAAGGGAAATTTAACATGAAAGATATTTTCAACCCTGAGTGAAGTTGGTTTCCTAGCCAGGGGTGTGTCTAGGGAATCGACCAGTCCCTTCCTCCTCCTTTACCACTCCAAACTGGTTCTGGACCCATCTCTGCCTTCCAAAAGGCTGGTGCCAAGCTGGTTACAGTTCATCCAGGGATCTACAAGCCCTTTGTTCCCCAGGTCTCTTTTTAAACTTAGCTATGAATGGGCAGACCTGAATGAATGAATGAATTTATAGCATAATTACTTAAAATAATTGCAAAATTGTGACACAGTATCAAAATTAATATTTGAAAACATGTCTCACAACTTTGTTGTTCATGTATCAAATTATGTAACAAAAATAACATTTAAAACAGGTCACAAGCCTTTTGTGAGATGGGGTTTTGCCCTAAAGTGCATAGGTTAATATTACAGTAAAATGTTTTTAAAAATGTCTGGGTCCCTGTATGATCATTGACTGTGGGCGAAAGAGTCTACTTGATGCAATACAGTTTTCAAGGGCCCTTCGTGGCCCTTTTTCTGGGGGGGGGAGCCTCACTGTTCCTACCCTTCTGTGCCGACAGGATTCCACGCAGTTGCGACCCATGCAGTTTGTGTCTATATTGTTTTAAATTAAGTCCCTTCAAGCCATTTTCATGAATTTGCCAAATTTGCCAGGTCCGAGGGCACTGTGCAGGACTGGAGCAAGGCAACTGCATCAACGCATTTTCTGATCCCGTACCTTAGAAACATTGATTTTAACAATTTGCGGCGTTGTTGAAGTAGGGCGGTACAGCAACATATTAGATGTGCCAGTGATTCTGCACTGCAGTGACACAGCCTGCATCTGGTTCTGTTACTCAGGGATTTCCAGACAGGGTTCAGTTCCTTAATTGTCAGTGGCACTAGGCACACCCATTGAATTTCTTTCAAGCACTTCCTTCCTAGAGAGCTGTTCATGTATGGCTGGATTTTGTGTGTCTCATATGCTTTCATTCGGTCTGCCAGCACTCCGATATCCTTAAATCTGGCTATGTCTTCATTTCTTGATAGCTGGGTGGTTTGGTTATTTAGTGCCTTCTTAATTGCTGAATAGTACTTCCTCTTGCGACCAGCACGCTGTGGATAGACCCAACTCAGCCACTGTCTCCAGATAGTACTTCTACCATGGGTTCGGTCCCCCTTCAAATATCGGTCTCAGTACCTCCTTAAAGGATCCTTTCTGTGCTATTAGTGTCTTAAACCAGAATTTTACCAGAGTGCTCCTACATTAATATTGTTGTTGTACCAGGCCAAATTCTAGATGGATCAAGGCATTTTGTGTGTATTTGGGAAGCCCGAAGAGCCTTTTATAGCACAGGCACTGGGCTTTTTCCATGATCTTTTCCATCTTCCCTGTGAATACGTGTGATGCATACCCAGCAACTGCGAGCAATTTAGATTTTGTCACTCTCCTTATAGGTTCCGTGGTAGGGCTGTGTAATTTGCCCTGTAGCTTGCACAGTGCGTAGATGTGGGCAGACCTCACATTGGTGCCTGTCAAGTTAATGAAGTTCCTTATCCCTCAACAATTTTCCTTACTGAGCTAAGATGACTTCCCACCCAGGTTTTCCTGACAGAAGGCCTAAGTCGTGGTTAATGAAGAGAACTACAATGATTAGCCTATTAGAGCTTCAGGCAAGTAAGGCCTACATTTTTAGAATGTTCTTTTGCAGTATATTTATCAAAAATCCACCTTCATCATTGGATTGGTTTAACTTAATATTTAAAATAGTGGTTGAACAATTTCTGTGGCTGATCACAAACCAAAGATCAGCTTCATTCCTTTACAGTAAAAAATTGGTTTCGGGGCTATTGACAGTAGGAACATGCCAGCATGAAATTCTTATATGTTGCACTTTTAAATACTAAGCGTGACTAGGCATAATATTTAAAAATAAGGCTCCTTCCTGTCAGATTGTGTTAATCTGGAAAGTTGCAGCAGTCCATCTACACATGTTGGCCAGAAGCCATATTTTTCCTTGTCTGCCTGGTAGATGGCACAATAAGTGCTGTAGTCCACAGGTGACATTTAACTTTCCATGCCTTTGGTTTATTTTCTTACACCATATATTATGCTCTTAAAGGAAAGTTAAATATGCCAATTGGGGCTAGCCATCTTTATGTTCAAGGGCATATACATTGGGGACTGGACAGCGGTACCCCAGTGTGCGCAGTTCAAACACCAGCAAAACTATTCAGCACAAAATGGGGGTTACCACCTGTGCGAAAATGGGTTGTTGGTTGAAGGGGATGTGAGTTCTGTTCAAGCAACAGTCTAAATACTTGCCAGGGTGAATCTCAAAAGTTATTAAATTAACCTATGCTTAACCCTCTGGTAGCTTGTCACAAAAGCAGCCAGGCTTAACTTAGATGCAATGTGCAAAATATTTATGCAGCACACAAACAGTAATAAAGTCAAAACATAACACTAAAAAAATTCTACATCAATTCAGGAGAATAGAGTAACATTTTATAAATTATTTGCCGCCAAAACAACAATTCCAATCAGTAGAAACTGAGATATCCAATTTTAAAGATATAAGGTAAGTATAGCAACTAAAAGCAGAGTAGTGCCACTTTTGGTTATCTGGTCATGCGAGACTGGGTGAAAGTTACAAGTACAGGCAGACCGTGATGGTGTGCAGGCCGGATACAGGGCAAGGTTAATTCAGCTGAAAAATTACCTTCTAAATTCTAGCACAAAGACTTCCGTTTCCAGCAGAGGAGGCCACGAGGAGCAGGGAGAGCATTGCGGATGGTCGTCGCCATCATGCAAAGAGTAGGTCAGGTGTTATGGATGGTCTTCGCTGTAGCAGGAAGATCCTGTCAGGAGTCACGGACGGTCATTGCTGTAGCTTCACATTGGTGGTCACCGAAGGCTGCCGTTGTTGTAGCATGGAGTGCAGATCTCACATTGCTGCTCATCGCTGGCAGTCTCTATAGCGCATACAGGTCAGGTTCACCAGAGATTCAAGTTGGCGGTTGGCGTGGGTGGCAAGATGTAGGCGTAAACAGGTCAGTTCGTGGTCGCAAAAAGCTCAAAACCTCAGGATTTCTCCTGTTGTTCTAGAAGGAGCTTGAATTATGCCAAACCAAGGGTCCAGGACCTGGGAAGCACCTCTCAGGGAAGAGGAATTCACTCCAGCAGAGGCCAGCAGGGCTCAGGCAAGTCCAGGTGCAGGTCCAGGCTGGCCCAGTACAGCAGGTCAGCTGGGCAGTTGGAGGTTGGCCTCTTGGGCTTGTTGTATCTCTGCAGGTCAGAACAGGAGACCAGCGAACTAGTCCTTGGAGTCACTCAGTTAGCCTAGGATGAAGCATACAGGTCCAGTCTTCCGTCTCAGACAGCAGGGGTGGCCTCAAGCAGCATGGAAGTCCTCTAGAAGCAGGGCAGTCCTTCTTCTGTAGTATTCACAGGTTAAGGAGTGTACACAAGAGTGGGTCTGAGGATCCCATTTTTTATACCTGGTGCCCACTTTGAAGTGGAAGAAACTTCTGGAGTCTTCCCCCTACAGAAATGCCGGACAATTTCTGACTCCCTGTCCTGGTCCCAGTCTGTCTGCAGGCACAATAGGCTAGTTTGAAGGCCTTTGTGTGTAAGCTGAGGCAGTGTCTCTGAAGTGCAAGTGTGACAGTTGCCAACTTTGCCCCATTCATCAAGTCAGGATGGCCCATCCTGCCAACATCCAGACACTCTACTGTGTGGTTGTCTAGGAGAAATATACAAAGAAAACTGCCAACTACACCTAGTCATGTGACTGAGAAACAGGCTGCAGGCCCCAAATGGTTAGGGCAAGAAAATGGCAACTTTCTAAAAGTGGCATTTTCAGAATTGTGACATAAAATTCAACTTTACCATTAAATAGGGTTTTAAATAACAAATCTTCAGACACCAAACATGACATTCCAACCTGCTCCACAACAAAGGTTATCACTTATTAAAAGTAATAAGGTAACCCAACATTATTCTATGGGAGAGGAAGGCCATGCAGTAGTGAAAAAAGAATCTGACGTTTTTCACTGCTAGGATACGTAGAAGTGCATGTCCAACTTTTTAAATACACTGCACCCTGCCCAATGGGCTGTTTAGGGCCTACCCTAAGCATGACACATGTATTAAAAAGGAATGCTTAGGGCTGGCAAAAGGTTTATTTTGCCTGATCGAAACAGCAGTTTAAAACTGCACACACAGGCTGCAATGGCAGGCCTGAGACATGTTTAAAAAGGCCTACTTAAGTGAGTGGCACAATAAGTGATGCAGGTCCACTTGAAGCATTTAATTTGCAGGCCTAGTGTACATGTAGTACCACTTTAATAGTGACTTATAAGTAAATGAAATGTGTTATTTGGGTGTAAGCCAATATTACCATATTTAGAGGAAAGAGTAGAAGCATTTTAGCACTGGTCAGCAGTGGTAAAGTACACAGAGTTCCATAAGCCAATAAAAATGTGTTCAGAAAAAATAAGGGGTGAAGGCAAAAAGTTTGGGGGTGGCCCTGTAGAAAGGGCCAGGTCTAACACCACCCAATGAGGGGCACTCATTAACAAACACCAAACTGTAATTCCCGAAAACTGCTCATTTTTGTGATCAATGATACTTTAGAGCACGTTCACCTTTTTTCTTGAAATTTCAACATTCAGGAACATAACATCAGAGAATGCACCAAAGGTTTGAAACTCAATTTTACAATGGACCTGCTACCAGTGCAATACTTACACATAAAAACCTTTGAAAATTAGTTGAAATGTTCCAATATAATTTCTGCCTGTGAATGGACCTTGATTATGTTTGGGATTAACTTGTTGTAGGGATCATGTCTTCCAGCGCAGAGACCCCTTTATCATTTCAGTTTGAAGACATGTTATTGATCATGTAACAAGTGATGACTTGCTATTTCATAAAATGCATGTTTCTTCTATGCGCTTTTATTCTGTAAATCTATAATGAATATGTCTGATAAAATCAATCAAAAACACATTCAGTGACATTTTGTGACTATGTAGCTTAGTCATTATTCCAGGAATGTCAAAATCTTATTATGACTGTTTTCCTCCTTAATTCTATCATTTTATCTATTTTAATCACTTGATTTTAGGTTTCTTTCTTTAAGTTTTAGGTTCCTAAACACATACAGGGCAGGTTCCATTTTAGCTACAGTCTCCATTTTAGTTAGCCTGTCCAGCTTGTTTACCTTTGTCCCCGAATCCATCCTCGGCAATGGGAGTCACCATTTTAGACCATGGAGGCTGCCTTCTTTGACATTGGAGGCTGCCATTTCTCCTCAAATTATGCAGAATCATCAACATGTCTGCCTTTGATGCAGATGTCGTCTGTGCCTATCTTTAAAAGAAGCCATGAAAGTGTAGTCATTTAGATATAGACATCAACAAAATCCCCAGTGTGACATCAGTCTGAAACAGGTGCCTCTTTCAGGGTCATATGACAACCATAACCCAAATAGTGTAGTATATATTGACATATTTTTACCTTATTAGTACATCCGCTGATGTATATGAATATGTCAAAACTCTCCTAAGGTGACATTATAAATTCTATTTTACATAAGAGACGATATATAAGGATTACCACTTTACCACTGAGTAACTTCACTCAGGTCACAGACGCAGATCGCAGTTCCAGATGAGCGCAGCACCAGATTCTATCTCGACCGATGAAGCCTCCAGCAAGACTCCCTGAGGCTTCCATTCTGCCTTCATGAACTGGTGCCAGGATTGTTTTCTCTCATAGACGCAATCTCCTAGCTCTTGGCCTTGTGCTTGAAATATCTGACAAACTATTCCAAAGACAACAACCCCTGTAATCCAGGTATGTGCACCTCCTCCGAAACTCAGGCTTATTATCTATTCACCTGCTAGAACTAGTATAGCTCTAAGAGATAGCACAGTGAGGGTTTAAGGGCTATAAATTGACATGTTAAGATTTTTCTCTGTTTTTTTGCTATTACTGAAAAGCTTGCCTGCTTTTTATTTACTTCTGTTATGTTTAAAATATTATGTGCACTAGATCTCAACATTTTAAAATAACTAGTTTAAAATAAATATGTTGAAATACATGTTCCGTTTCTAGTGATATTGAGCGTGTAAATCTTTAATCAAGTACCATATGTATTACCACTGCTCCCTGTTAGTAACCCAAAAGCATGGACAACAACTCATTTATGTAATGGGTGGGAATCTGCGGGGCTACAATAACCTGTCTTCCACATTCAGCGCTGGTACTTTGGACTAAGTTCAATTGTGTCACCTGTGGGTGTGAAAAAACAAACTGAATCTAAGCACACCTAAGTAGCTACACACATTTTTTTAATATATTTTGACAAATGTGTATTGTTGTTTATTTTCCTCTTTAAACCTGACTGTATATAATGTGGTATTTTTGTGCAGGATCTTGTAAGGTTAATTCTATGCATTCATATTGTTTTTACTGTTGTAACTAAATTGCATATGAAATGCATTGTTACATACTTGATACTTGATATTGTCTGTGCTATGTTTCTGATGGCTACATCTGCCTGTGGATTCCTCACCTTTTGAATTACCCCTTGCGCAGCATTCCACGGAACCTTTTGAGTGAGGAATCCACAGGCAGATACTGTATCCACCAGAAAAAGCATTACCGAAAGTAAGTACCTTGTTCAACATTTCTAACAAAGAAAAAATGCAAATAAACAAAAGTGCATTCCTACCATGAACAGTAAGTCAAGTAGGCTTGGAGTTATACCTTTGACGTGCAAAGCTAATATTGCGAACTACTGAATTGATATATGTCTTGAATGCAACTTGCTGGGCTTAATGCCACTGACATCACTGGAATTTACCAAAATCAATATTTTATTGATTGTAAACTTTGAATGGCTTTTATTGTTATACTAAGCCTAGATAATTATTTAGCTGGTGCTACCAGTCAAATGAATTTCATGTTCTGGTGATTCACATCAGTTTACCAAAACCATAGCAGTAGAGGAAGTAACAATGCATTCCCTTTTAATAGCAAAATCTCAAATGATCAAGTGATGCCAAAAATGTGTATTTGTTGATTTCTTAAACTTCTTAAAACTGTATATACAGTCACATATGCATTTTGAATAAATCAACAGCGCCTTTCTCCAACTCCAGCTGCTGTGTGATCTACTTCTTGTGTTATCTATTCAGTTTGTGAATGTGAGGGCAGTAAAATCCTTTGTAGAGCTCTTCCATCAGGCCCAAGCACCAAAGTTTATCCACTTGAAAGAATTTTCTGCTTCCACCTACTAGTAACATTTCCTGGTAATAAACTGAAGTAAAGCACTCCGTAGTCATACATTCCATGATAGCGAGTACATAGAAGACATTGGGTTTCATACTACATATTTTTGCTAATTATTACTTGATTTGTGGATCACAGTGTAAAAGCCCTTAATAGTCTTGAAATTTGTCAGGAAGTCATAGTCAAAGACATTTGGCAAAGAGCAGCACACACTGAGATTCAGGGTTAGGCATATATTTCCATCATGGCGGTTCAGGAAAGGGGAGGTTGGTGTACAAGTGTTTGATACTGGGTTGGTTCGCGGAGAGCTTGTGTTAGTTACTTCTGGAGCATGTAGTGCAAAGCTTTAGGAATGGGAAGAGAAGGGACAGGATAAAAATGTCCACTCTCACAGGCACAGTGCCTGGCAACAGTAGTGGTAATGTTTCTTGTGCTATGTATGACTTGAACTAGCTTTAGTGTAACTGCACATGTTTTGTTTTCTATTTTACTGTATTTGGGGTCCTGTGTCTATTGCCTTTCCTTACAGGCTGCAGGTTTCCTGCTCAGCAACTCGATTAGTATTATGAATTTACCACTCCTTCCATAATTCCAGTTCTGGATTTCCAGATAACATTGGATCTCATATTGATCCGTTCTACAGTCGATTCTTAGTAACTGGGGACTAGTAACACTGACACATTATATTATGGAGAGTAAAATTCTGATTTACTTACATTTTGGAATTGTGATTTCAGCAACCTTTGTACTATTATCTCCTTTTTCTTTATCTAGGCTGCCTGTGATTGCATTTCTCAAGTGCCTCCGAATCTACCAAGGGGTTGCCTGAAGGTAATTGTGCTATTTTTCTCTCTTCCCATTTACCTTCACTCATGCATCCTTTTGAATATCCTGAAGCTAATCTATTTGGTGCAATCTCTTTAGTACAAGTACTATTTTACATAATCTATTAAGCAATAGCTCTCTCATTAAAGCTTTTTGCGTGGTAATCTAGCCATAGTTGTTAGGAAAAAAATAAAAAATAAAAACAGGCCTCTCACAAAGAAACACTTCCCCTCAGTAAATATGCACATAGATCCTTGTTTCCATGCTTCACAGTTTCCATATATCAATTAACTATTTGTCACTAGTTATTCAGTATCAACAATAGTAAGCAGCTTTCCATCGAGCTACCGCGTGACCAGAGCCAGACTTTGGAGCCCACAAGATACAGGCACCCACAGAATCTTTGAGGTTTTAATCACTGCACCAAACATGGCGATGAGTAGTCCTGCTCCAGCAAACTGGGGCGAGATTGCTGGGAAGTGAGGTCAGCACTTTGACATTTCACTAAAATAGGATGTTTCTAGTAAGATAATCATACACCTCTGTATCCAGCACCCTTCAAGCTGGAGGAAAGCTTGCAATAGAATAACAAGCAGAACCACAGAATGAATAGGCAGCTATATCTGTGTACTACAATGGGGCACTTTATTCTAGCTGTCCATTTTTTGCGCCTCTTTTTTACACAGTGGTGGTAATAATAATAACAATAGTAATCTTTAAAGAAAAAAACCGCTTGAGAAATATTAACACTTCAAAGAAAGGCCATGTTATAGTCAAAGCAGAAAGAGTTAATCAATGGCCTTCGCCACACTCTAAAGGTCATAAATGCGAACTATGTGATGGAGCTGAAGGACGAAGCAGCACAATTTATTCATAGTTCTTTCACTCTATCAAAAGCGGGCTGCCTCTGTCATACCCATGGCCCACGTCAAACAGAAGGGAAGTAATTGTTGCACCATCAATTCCTTGTCAAAATGAAATACAGGTTCTATTTCAAACTACATGCACAGCTCCATCTCAGCTCACAAACTGGTATATCAGTAGCATTTAAATGTGTACATCACTAGCCTGCCTCCTCCAAGATGCTGCATGGTGTTCCAGCTCTTTGGAATCCCTTGTTCTGTTATTTTAGGTTTGTACCAGAGGAAAAATAAGGAATTGTATCAACTCTTGGCAATATTTTGTTTTCTTTGTGACATATTTTTTTTTTGCCTTTTACTGTTATTTTATTTCCACCTTTTTTATCTGTAAAATATCTGTTTTATGCAGTTGTATTAAGTACAACACATATTATATATTATAAGTGGTTAATGAAGTGAGAGAGAAAGATGGCGAGAGAGATAAAAAGAAAAAGACAAGCATTTGCTATGCAATAGGTCTCGCATTCACGCAAGTTAGAGCTATTGGCATTGTAAATGACAATGCCTTTTATTTCTGTTTTGGGTTATAAAACATAAATAAAAGGCATTGTCATTTACAATACTAATAGCTTAAACTCTCGCAAATGCGAGACCTATTGCATTGCAATAAAAGGCCTACTCAACAGCTTGTTAGATTGTAAATATCAGAGGTAGAGACCGGCCTGAGACGTCTTCAAAGTAGTGATAAATAGTGCAGTGAAGAAGATGTGTAAGTGTTGTAAATTACACAGACACAAAGTGTGAAGTGAGAGTTACATATGATCCGAGCTGTAAACACTAACAAAGGGCTCCAACACCTTACGCTCTGTGATTACACTGTCGCAGCTCAGGAGGAAGAGCGGGAGGGGGTGCTATTTCCTGCCCTCTCCGTGATTTGAGTGTGCAGTGTGGCATTGTGTAACGTCATTGCTATCTATGGCCTAATAAAAAACACTCCAGCTGTAGTAGGGCCCTGGCTTCACCTCCTGGTGCAGGGCGGGCTGTGCTTTATGGCAGACATGGAGGGAGGGAGGGATGGTCTCGGCTGCAGCTCCGGCCTCGTACACTGCCCCTGCTATTACTAGTGAATGAGAGGCACTGAGGTGGTGGTATTGGTATTGGTGTTGGTGGTATTGGTGGTGGTGGTGGTATTGGTATTGATGGTGGTGGTATTGGTGGTGGTGGTATTGGAGGGGCTGGTTTTGGTGGTATTGGTGTTGGTGGTATTGGTGGTAATGGTGGTGGTGGTAGTGGCATTGGTGGTATTGGTGGTGGTGGTATTGGTGGTGGTGGTGGTATTGCTGGTGGTATTGCTGGTGGTATTGGTATTGGTGGTGCTATTAGTATTGGTGGTGGTGGTACTGGTATTGGTGGTGGTGGTATTGGTGGTGGTATTGGTATTGGTGGTGGTGGTGGTGGTATTGGTGGTGGTGGTATTGGTGGTGGGGTATTGGTGGTGGTGGTATTGGTGGTGGTATTATTGGTGATATTGGTGGTGGTGGTGGTATTGGTGGTGATGGTATTGGTGGTGGTGGTGGTATTGGTGGTGGTGGTGGTGGTATTGGTGGTGGTGGTGGTATTGGTATTGGTGGTGGTATTGGTATTGGTGGTGGTGGTATTGGTAATGGTGGTGGTGGTATTGGTGGTATTGGTGGTGGTGGTGGTGGTATTGGTGATGGTGGTGGTATTGGTATTGGTATTTGTATTGGTGGTGGTATTGGTGTTGGTAGTATTGGTGGTGGTGGTATTGGTATTGGTGGTGTGGTATTGGTGGTGGTGTTGGCATTGGTGGTGGTGGTGGTATTGGTGGTGGCATTGGTGGTATTGATGCTGGTGGTATTGGTGGTGGTGGTATTGATGCTGGTGGTATTAGTGGGGGTGGTATTGGTGGTGGTGGTATTGGTGGTATTGGTGGTGGTGGTGGTATTGGTGGTGGTGGTATTGGTGGCGGTGGTGGTATTGGTGGTGGTATTGGTAGTGGTGGGGGTAGTGGTATTGGTGGTGGCGGTATTGGTGGTGGTGGTATTGGTGGTACTGGTGGTGGTGGTGGTATTGGTGATGGTGGTGGTATTGGTGGTGGTGATATTGGTGGTGGTGATGGTATTGGTGGTGGTAGTATTGGTGATGGTATTGGTGGTGATGGTGATATTGGTGGTGGTACTGGTGGTGGTGATGGTATTGGTGGTGGTATTGCTGGAGGTGGTGGTATTGGTGGTATTGGTGGTGGTATTGCTGGAGGTGGTGGTATTGGTGGTATTGGTGGTGGTGGTATTGGTGGTGGTGGTGGTATTGGTGGTGGTATTGGTGTGGTGGTATTGGTGGTGGTGGTGGTATTGGTGGTATTGGTGGTAGCGGTATTGGTGGTGATGGTATTGGTGGTGGTGGTATTGGTATTGGTGGTGGTATTGGAATTGGTGGTGGTGGTATTGGATTGGTGGTGATGGTATTGGTGACGGTGGTGGTATTGGTGGTGGTATTGGTGGTGGTGGTACTGGTGGTGATGGTATTGGTGGTGGTAGTATTGGTGGTGGTAGTATTGGTGGTATTGGTGGTCGTGGTATTGGTGGTGGTGGTATTGGTGGTGGTGGTGGTATTGGTGGTGGTGGTATTGGTGTTGGTGGTATTGGTATTGGTGGTGGTGGTATTGGTATTGGTGGTGGTATTGGTGGTGTTGGTATTGGTTGTGGTGGTATTGGTTGTGGTGGTATTGGTGGTGGTATTGGTGGTGGTGGTATTGGTGGTGGTATTGGTGGTGGTGGTGGTGGTATTGGTGGTGTTGGTATTGGTGGTGGTGGTAGTGGTAGTGGTGGTATTGGTGGTGGTGGTTTTGGTGGTGGTGGTTGTATTGGTGGTGGTGGTATTGGTGGTGGTGGTATTGGTGATATTGGTGGTTGTGGTATTGGTGGTGGTGGTATTGGTGGTATTGGTGGTGGTGTTGGTGGTGGTATTGGTGGTGTTGATATTAGTGGTATTGGTGGTGGTGGTGGTATTGGTGGTGGTGGTGTTGGTGGTATTGGTGGTGGTGGTGGTGGTATTGGTGGTGCTAATGGTGGTGGTGGTATTGGTGGTGGTGTTGTTGTTGTTAATAAAACAGGCTTTTGAAAACAACCCATCAGGTGGCTTAGTGCAGATGACATGTAACACAGATGTGCTGTTGTCAGCTTAAGCCCATTAGCACACGATTATGTGCTACCTGGAATTCACGTGACTTAATTTGCTAATCAATTCAGAAACCATTTTACTTGGGGGGGTTGAAACAGACACGAGATAATGCAGCGTTAAAGTGATTGAAAGCAGGCGCCCGTGTTACGGGGCGGCCGTGCTGCTTAAAAAACACAATATGTAAAGCAATGGGGTGACCCAGTATCCCTCAGAACCTGGGCCTATGCACTATCAACAACAATTGGTTCTGTCAGGTGAAAACAATTTCTTTGTGGTTTTATACATTTAGGGGGATATTCACAAGAACATGCGCTAAACACCTCCAAAAAATGTTAACGCAACTTTACACATCGCAGTCTATCGCAGGAAAATAACCCTGTGTTAACGTGGAATTCACAACACGGCGGTACCATGCGATAGTCTCCCGAAAACGCGAACAATGTCCGCGATACAACAACCGCGACGGTGATAAAAACCCAAACCCCAACGCAAAAAAACATGCGATGTGCCAACCTGCGATGTGGAAATCAGTGATAAGCAGCGCCAGGCCTGCCATACACACACAGCAGGCGGGAAAATCACTACGAAAGTAGAAAAAACACACAAACACAAAATGACCAACACCAAAGCACCATGGAGGTAGCCGGAGCAGGCGCAGAGGACGAGCGGAACCCCAAAAGCACCCCGGGCGACCAGGCTGGGACCTCGGGGACAGGGAAGGGCAAGGACAAGAAGAAGAGGAAGACGAAGTTCAGTCCGCAGGAGAATAGGATCCTGGTCATGGAGGTGATAGAACACCATCAACAACTGTTTGTCACCTCCAATGTGTCATTGGGCACCAAAAATGGAATATGGCGGTCCATCGTGGACAAGGTGAATGCCGTCGGAGAGCACAAGAGGTCAATGGAGGAGGTCAAGAGGCGATGGATTGACATCAAGCGCAAAACCAAGGAGAAACTCGCAGGCAACCAGAAGGCAGCAATGCAGACTGGAGGTGGGAGCCCAGCGCCACAGCTGGAGCTGATTGACATGGAGGAGCTGGTGTCGACAGTCATCAGTGTGGAGACCGTGGCAGGAGTAGAGGCATCGGACACTGCTCGACATGACACAACACAACAGCAACAGGGTGAGTAACCACCAGGTACTGGGGGGACGTGGGGAGATGGCCACAATGGCACACATGCACAATCAAGCAGAGCACAGTGCACACCCACAATGACTCTGGATCATGGCCCTGATCTACAGACTGTCACAATGTACATTGCCATGCTGTCTGAATGTGAACATGTACCATGCGGCTACATACATGTGGACACATTGTAACACAGCATCTCCCCTTCACATTGCAGGGGCACCGTCAACACCTCCTGCAGAGCAGTCCCAGCCACTCTTCACTGATGACGAGGAGGACACCACCAGCATCGACACCCAAGCCCTCCAAGACATCATTGAACTCATCCGCCAATCACCTCCAGGACCAGGGCAGCCCAGCTGCATCGAGGAGACCCCACCCACTCCACAAACCACCCAGCAGGAGGCACCCACAACCCTGGCTGTCTCCCAAGACCCCCCCAAACAACACATGGCCTTCCAACGCCGTGTGTTGGAGGGCCAGAGGGAGATGGCTGAGCAAGTGCGGGTGGGGTTCGACCTCATGGCTACCAAACTTGACGCCATCCATGGGTGTCTGAGTCCCATCAGGGACCACCTCCAGTCCCTAACGGACACCCACACGCCGCTCCATGGTCTCCAACGAGCCCTGGCTGACTTCGCTGGAGTCATGACTTGGAGACAAGAACACCTGTCCGCTCAGAGTGGCTCCAGCGATCTCAGCCGTGAGCTGGCACACATGCGGAGGCTCATGGAGGACATGGTGCGGATGGAGGCGGAAAGGATGGCAGCCTTCGCTGCACATCAGCGAAATGTAGCTGGGATCTACCATGCCCTGCGTATCCTCATCATGGCATTGCTGCCCCAAGGCGTGGCGCAGATGAATGCTGCTGCCCCTACACCATCCACATCTCCGCCCCCTGGTGTGTCGGTGCCTCACAGTGCGGCAGGCATTTCCACTTCGGCACCTGATGTGTCTCTGCCACACAGTGCGGCCGACAATCCACCTCCGGCCCCTGATGTGTCAGTGGCACACAGTGCCACAGCCGGAACTGCACCACCCACAGGTGGGGCAGAGCACACATCCGAGGATGAGGACATGGATGGGCTTGAGATCAGAAGGAGGCACTAGCATTCATGTCCACCACCTGGCCTGTTGCTGCTTGGTGCCGCACATGGCCCCATGACCTTCTACTGACCCCCGATACACTCTGCTGCACTCACCTTGGACCGCGACATGGACTGCCATATCCTGATTGGTAACCAATGACACGCCGACCAGACTGCGGACTGTACCCTTCATCTTCCGCTGTACTTGTCATTCCACGATGGACTCTGGCTGGCCCTCCACGGGCCCATATTGTGAAGTGGGGTTGGCATGGCCCTGTACTGCTCCAGCTGCAAAACTCCACTGGATGTGCATTAAACATTCAGAAACGCACTGCTGTGTCATGTCTTTCATCATTCATGTATGAATGTGTGGATGAATGTAGGGTCAGTGATTCCCCCTAACGTCAATGATGCTCATCTAGTGGGATTCCAGTCACAGTGTGCTACATTGCCGATTGCGTTCTGGGTACCGTAGACACTACAACAGGGACACACGCATTAGTCACTTCCTTGTCTGGACATGGACTGAACCACGCCCAGAGCCCCCGAGTCATTGTTGCAAGCCCTGCGCTGGTCCAGCGTACGCCAGGCAGACCACTCCGCTTACGCTACGAGGGGGGGCCACATAGCTATGAGTCGCAGGTTTACACACTAGTGGTCTGCAGGTCGCTGGTCTAGTTGTCGGCATGTCATGGCCACTCCCTGAGGGCAGGTTTGCACACACACCACACCCATCGGGCACAGGCGTCACAGGCCATGTGACCCCGCCAATATAAGGGGCCAACAACGTCACATTCCCCACTGCCGGTGGTGACTGGATGACGGACGTTCCACGATTCTCAATCATAAAGGGCCCATGATTTGTTGCACACAGGGTTAGTGGCACCCAGAGCCATGCGGCTGTCACAGGCCTACCACCACGTGGCGCTGACTGGGGTTGCACAGGGTTAGTGGCACCTGAAGCCTTGCGGCCGTCACGGGCCTAACACCACGTGGCGCTGACTGGGGTTGCACAGGGTTAGTGGCACCCACAGCCTTGCGGCCATCACAGGCCTACCACCACGTGCCGCTGACTGGGGTTGCACAGGGTTAGTGGCACCCAAAGCCTTGCGGCCGTCACGGGCCTACCACCACGTGGCGCTGACTGGGGTTGCACAGGGTTAGTGGCACCGAAATTGCTGAGCCGGTGTGCGGCCTGCGATGATGACATGTGCACTGATGTGGTCTCTGCCATTGATGCCTCAGGACTCAGCGTCATGTGTGGGACCTGCTGGTCCACGGTGTGGGTCCGCATGATGTGAAGCATGCCATGGTGGCGGGACCGGGGCCTGGAGCTTGCACGGGCACGTGGTGTGCCCACTGGTGGACACACCGTTGGCGACAGGTGAGCAGTGGGGCCTGGGTGCGCAAGGGCGGACAGCCAGCGCTGGCTGGTGGGAGGGGCTAGGGTGCGGCTGCATGTGTGCGCAGGGGCAGACAGGCGTTGTTGCCGTGTACAGTGAGCTGGACATTGCCATGATTGACTCTGGCCTTCGATTACAGATTGCAGACCTGGTGGCTTGCAGTGTATACCGGCACATGGTTGGAGACACACTGGTGGCAGCAGGTGAGCAGTGGTGCCTGGGTGTGCGGGGGCGGCAGTGTCCCTCCTTCTCCCTCTCTCTCTCTCTCTCTCCTTCCTTCCTTTCTCTCTCTCTCTCTCCCTTCCTTTCCTTCTCTCTCTCTCTCTCCCTTCCTTTCCTTCTCTCTCTCTCTCTCCCTTCCTTCCCTTCTCTCTCTCTCTCTCTCTTCCTTTCCTTCCTCTCTCTCTCTCTCTCTCCCTTCCTTCCCTTCTCTCTCTCTCTCCCTTCCTTCCCTTCTCTCTCTCTCTCTCTCCCTTCCTTCCCTTCTCTCTCTCTCTCTCTCTCTCCCTTCCTTCCCTTCTCTCTCTCTCTCTCTCCTTCCTTCCCTTCTCTCTCTCTCTCCCTTCCTTCCTTCTCTCTCTCTCTCTCTCTCTCTCTACCTTCCTTCCCTTCTCTCTTTCTCTCTCTCTCCCTTCCTTCCCTTTTCTCTTTCTCTCTCTGCTTTTCTTTCCTTCTCTGTTTCTCTGTGTCTCGCTCCTTTGATGTGGGCATGACACACGTTCTAATTTTGTGCTTTATTTTCCAGGCTGTGACATCAAGATTGTCCCGGACGGACCCGACAGGAGTATTCCGCATTGGTGTTTTGTGTTGTATTCAATAAAGTTTTTGGTTGTTACTTCAATGATGAGTGACTGTTTCTCGTTCTTCTGACCACACATGTGTTTCTTGTTGTCATTGTGCGACATCATGTGCTTTTTGTGGCTCTTGTGTCGTGCACGGTATGTGTTTGTCCCAGGTGGGGCGGGGTGTCCGGGGGGGGGGGCCTGGGAATGGTGGCGGTGGGTGTTTTGGCCCTCATGGGTCTCTGAGCTGCATGATCATTGTCTCCATGGCATCTGTGGGTCTTCAGATGTGGCTCTGGGCTGGGCTCCCTTTCATACTGCAGGTAGTCATCCTGCTTAACACCAGCAGAAGGCAGGTGTTAAATCCCTGCTGCTACCGCAGCTTATCGCATGTTTTTGGTTCGCATCGCAGATCTGGCAGTTCGTTGTGAATGTGGTGTAGTGGTGTTTTCGTGTGTTTTTGCACGGGAACGCCTACTCTGCATCTCATTAGGGTTAGTTGGTGGTGTCACCCGTGGAGGTAAATTTTGCGGCAGTTATCGTGGGAATACTTGCGTTGTCTGCAGTTTGCACCCGCTTGTGAATGGGGCGTTAAATTTATCTCCACTTTTGATGCGTTAAGGTGGCGATAGCGCGGCGATAAGTCCTTGTGAATATGCCCCTTAGAAGGATGATTGAAGTACACATAATGGATGAACACACACAAAGAGGGACAAAAACTGTATATTATTCTCAAAGAAGAAAGAATTTTACTTTATATTTTCAATTTCATCCAAAAGACGGGTCAAGAATTACCATGACAAAAACAAGGGGGAAAGGCTGTCCGATAATTCAATTGATAAAAACGGCGCATGTGAGCGTGATTATAGTGACATAGTGAGTATAGTGACAAAGTGACAAGAATTGTGTATTCAACACAGGGGTGACATAATACTGTACATATATTTACAACAACAGCATAGAGAACAATGTCCAATTTCAAATTCAAAAACACAATAGCCCTTAGCTCGATAATTAAATTATATGATTTCTGTGCTAAAAGGGCCTCTTAAAGCATGGATGGACAGAAAACCGTTGACGTTTCGACCCTGACAAACAGCATGAATTAAGGATGTCAAAAAAGGGTCTTCTTCAGGACAGGATGATGTGAAGGACAGCCTGCAGAGAAATACTGAGTAAGTATGTGTTCATGTGTAAAAAGGATCATGCCAATGTATCAGCTATGTAAAAACCACACTCACCGGGTCTTCGATAATTGAAGAACTCCAAGGTGGCTAGCCCAAAGGGCCTGGGGGTGAGAGCGCCAGATGTGTGATCCAACCGGACATCTATTATGGACAGTACAAGGTATCTAGAGTAATGACGGGGGAAGACGGGTCATTTCCTCATGCAATTTAAAGACATCACGAAAAGTTGGATAAGTGGATCAAACATACCTGAATAGGGAGAATGATCCAAGCACACAGAGCGTAAGTGGCTAAATCATTGAGTTGAATGGCAGTCACAACAGTTTTGAGGCATCAAACTGAAAAAAGACGAAATGAATCCTAAATGTGCAGCTCATGCCTGATGACAATCTTTGAAAACCGAAACGGAACTATGGACAAATTGTACCTGGGTATCCGTTTGCAGTGTGGAACAATCACGCTGGGGCGTAGCAATTAATGGCATGCGCTGCATGTCTAATGGATTTCAAGGCATCATTGATACTCTACATGGAGAGAAAAAAGGGAATACCTCGATCTTAGTCTGAAAATACGGAAAGATTGGGGATGCGGTTGACTGGAGCAACTGAATTCGTGTGTGCATACCTGATGACATCTAGCCGGCGGCAGGATTCGGTGATCTTTGCCGAAAAACACGGAGACGCTCGAGGTTAAATAGAGCGCTGCATGAGAGGACGGACGTGCACGTTAGCGTGCAGCAGCTAAAACCGGCAGGGAAGCGGGAGTAAAAAGAAAAAGAAAAAAGACTTCCCGGTTATGGATTGAAAACTTGATCGGAAATTGTGGCATGTAACTTTGATCATTAAAAGAAAAACTATGTCAGATTAGTAGTAAGACAACCCTTGATGGTTGTATCTGCTCATTGTTAGTTGATACAACAAAGAGGTTTAGTTAATACCACCATTAGGTAAAGCAATTGTCGTTGGACTTATCTAAGGCATTGGAAATGTATACAATTGTATAGGCAAAGCACACATTTGTGAACATACCAAAATCATGTCAATTAACGGTATGGATGATACCATCACTAGGTAAAACAATTTCCGGTGGACTTATCTAAGGCATTAGAAATGTATATAATTACATAGACAAAGCACACATTTGAAAACATGCCAAAATCACTTAAGTGCCAAAGAAATTGTGTAACAAAATTATACAAACGATATTAGCCATTCATACATAGAGTTTACTAAATGGTCTGTCAAGGCTCATATTTATTAAAATACAGAAATGCGTGCGCCCTCTTTTATGAATATACCAATGTCAGGGAAGGACTCCCGAAACAAGTGATACAGGAAAGGATCTGTGTCTAGTACTGACTCAAAGGAAAGGAATGTACCCCACTTGGTGTAAGGGAGGACTATGGTGTACTGCCCTGGTTGTTAATGGTGTCAGCTAAAATGCGAAGGCCTCTCTGTCATGTGAAAATAGAAACATGTCATCAGGTCCTAAGTTGACCCATCTGTTTGTATGTCTCCTCAAGTTCGTTCAAACCAGAAGCCACAGTGTTTAATAAGTGGATCCACTTGCATTCCTTCAGATTGAGAGAAGCTGACAAATTGCCTCCCCTGTGAGGAATTGACAAAATGGTCGACAAGGGGAGCCCCTTGGCTGCGACATCTGATCCTGCTGATGTGTTGTAGGATCCTGCATTTTATCTTTTGTGTCGTTTGGCCCACGTATAGTTTGTTGCAGGGGCATTTGATGACATAAATCAAGTTGGTACTATTGCAGTTGGTGAAATGTGACATAGTGTATGTACGGTTATCGTGTGAGAAACTGTTTCCTTCAATGGTGAGGGGGCAAGTCTTACAATGACCGCATTTGTGATGGCCTGTCACAGGAGGAAAGTTGAATTGCGTCCTTAGGTGAGGATGTTTTGGAGTTTCTAGATATGCAGAAACTACAGAGTCTCTAATGTTTCTACCACGTTTAAAGGCAAACTGCGGATCTTCTGTGATCCCAATTTCTGTTGATACCAAATTCCAATATTTCTTGATTATCCTCTTGATCTCATGGCTTTTGTGATTGTAGGTCGTGACACAGACTAACTTGTCAATATGATCGGTTTTGGGTTTGACTTCCAGTAATGCCTCACGTGGGCAATACCAAGCCCTTTTCTTGGCGCGTTTCAAAAGGCCCAACGGGTAACCTCTGTCCTTGAGTCGTTGTGTCAATGTCTCAGACTCCTTGAAATAATCGGATCTGTGTGAGCAGTTCCGGCGTAGGCGTAAAAACTGCCCGTAGGGTAGGTTATCACGGAGACTCCTGGGATGGTTGGAGTTGTATTTAAGCAAAGTGTTACGCTCGGTGGGCTTTCTGTATAAATTGGTGAAAACCAAACCCTCTTCAGTTTTTAAGTTGAGGTCTAAAAAGCTGATGTTATCTCTGCTAAATGCCATGGTGAACTGGATGTCTCGAGATCTCTCATTTAGCCAGACGCCAAAGTCATTCAATGTCGCTTCATTACCTGACCAAATCATAAAAACGTCATTGATATACCTCTTCCACATACTGATGTTTTCTATGTAGGGGTTATCGATACTGTAAAGATGCTCCTCTTCGTAGGCGTCCATGAAAAGATTGGCTAGGCTTGGAGCATAGCCAGCCCCCACAGCCACGCCCTTGCATTGCAGGTAGTATTTATTCTGGAACACAAAATAGTTTTTGGACATTGCTATTTCGAGCAGGTTTATCAAGAAGTCAATAGGGACCCAATGTGGTGTGTCACGTTTGTCAAGCACAGATCTTGTCACCTCCAAAGCCATAGATTGCAGGATGCTTGTGTAAAGGGAGGAAACATCGAGTGTGACCAGTAATTGTGTTGCTGTATCAAATGGTTGATTTTCCACAGTTTGGATCATGTGCATGGTGTCCCTTATGTAAGACTTAGTTTGTTCAACCCACGGCTGGAGGAAGTAGTCGATATATTGATTTAAGGGTTCCAGAATGGAACCACAACCTGAAACGATTGGTCTTCCAGGTGGCCTCTCAAGGTTTTTATGCAACCTTGGGTAAGGTGTAGATGGTCGGGATCCTGGGATTCTTTTGGTTTAGGAAGTCGAATTCTGGCTCACTTAGGAAATCCTCTTCCAGTCCTCTTCTTGTGAGGTCCTGTATCATTTTCCTGATGTCTAATGTGGGGTCCTTGGGAATATGTAGGTAACTGTTGTGATCACTCAATTGTTGTAGGATCTCTTGGATGTAGTCGTCCTTGTTCTGTACTACTACAGCCCCACCTTTATCCGCCGATTTGATGACGATGTTTGGATTGCATTTAAGTGATTGTAGAGCTCGTTTTTCTTCAAGGGTGGTATTGTATTGTATGTATTTCCGTTTTTCTAAAACCTCCATTGTCTCTTTCAACACTATTTGTTCATACGCAATGATTTTCTGACTCATCAAATAAGTCGGTGGAGTGAATGTGGAGGGAGATTTGAATGGTGTGGCTGTGGATGGTGCGGAGAATGGATTGCGATGTGCGAAGAAATATTTCAATCTTATCTTCCTGAAGAACTGCAAGAGTTCTAACTTGGTGTTAAATGAATCAGGAGGCTTGGTGGGCACAAAGGAGAGCCCCTTGGCAATAATCTGGTTCTCAGCCTCTGTCAATGTATAATCAGAGAGATTCAATATAGGATCAGTAGGAGCATTGTATGGAGTTAGGTCTAATATTTCATTCGCAACCATTGGAGTGTTATTGCTATGTGGCACGATATCGACCGTCAATGCGGTTGCCTGCGAGTCCGCAGTGATGCTGATTTCATTCTGATTTGGGGCCTGGACATCTGTACTCATGGTGGCCCTGGACATTGGTGACGAAGGAGAATCTGTAGGTATGCCCCCCCTCAAGTCCGCAGTGATGTTGGTTTCATGTTTCATGTTTTTGATGTTTCAAAACTGTTGTGACTGCCATTCAACTCAATGATTTAGCCACTTACGCTCTGTGTGATTGGATCATTCTCCCTATTCAGGTATGTTTGATCCACTTATCCAACTTTTTGTGATGTCTTTAAATTGCATGAGGAAATGACCCGTCTTCCCCCATCATTACTCTAGATTCCTTGTACTGTCCATAACTGACGTCTAGTTGGATCACACATCTGGCGCTCTCACCCCCAGGCCCTTTGGGCTTGCCACCTTGGAGTTCTTCAATTATCGAAGACCCGGTGAGTGTGGTTTTTACATAGCCGATACATTGGCATAATCCTTTTTACACATGAACACATACTTACTCAGAATTTCTCTGCAGGCTGTCCTTCACATCATCCTGTCCTGAAGAAGACCCGTTTTTGACATCCTTAATTCATGCTGTTTGTCAGGGTTGAAATGTCGATGGTTTTCTGTCCATCCATGCTTTAAGAGGCCCTTTTAGCACAGAAATCATATAATTTAATTATCGAGCTAAGGGCTATTGTGTTTTTGAATTTGAAATTGGACCTTGTTCTCTATGCTTTTGTTGTAAATATATGTACAGTATTATGTCACCCCTGTGTTTAATACACAATGCTTGTCACTCTACTCACTATGTCACTATAATCACGCTCACATGCGCCGTTTTTATCAATTGAATTATCGGACAGCCTTTCCCCCTTGTTTTTGTCACGGTAATTCTTGACCCGTCTTTTGGATGAAATTGAAAATATAAAGTAAAATTCTTTCTTCTTTGCGAATAATATACAGTTTTTGTCCCTCTTTGTGTGTGTTCATCCATTATGTGTACTTCTATCATCCTTCAAAATGTATAAAACCACAAAGAAATTGTTTTCACCCGACAGAACCAATTGTTGTTGATAGTTCATAGGCCCAGGTTCTGAGGGATACTGGGTTACCCCATTGCTTTACATATTGTCTTGCGCAGGTAGTTACCTGTGAGGGTTGTTGACTGAATTTTGTTCATTATAAATCCATAACTTACTCATTCTGATATAAATTGTGTACCTTTGAGAGTCAACCTATTGAATAGGATGTCAGATAAAGAAACCTTGTCTTACAGCGAGGATTATATCAACAGATTACTCACAGACCAGGGTGAACTAAATTTCCTTGGTACAAGCATACCATCAGTAGACTCTACGTTGAACGACAAATTAGCCAAATTAGAACGCTTAGAAAAGAAACTAATACGTACTTGCTTGCATGGGCATTTGCTTACCAAGTACTTACAAGCGAATATAATTCCCAAAGGCCTACAAGTGAGAAACGAGCCCGCAATATTTATTGACATCACCATATTTAGGGAAGGGTTTAGTTTCATTTCTAATGATTGCTCCAGGCACTGGATTGTGTTTGGAGTAGAAACAGCACTCGAATACGTAAAAAAGCTCTCAGCTGAGATAGCTGAGCCTAAGAAAGAGATCTTAGAAGACGGAACACTTACGAATGCTAAAGAAGCATTAGAACATGCTCAAAAAACAATTTGTGAAATTAACACAGTGACACTAAGTAAAAAATTCGAAAAACTGGGTAAAGACATCAAAAACTACGACAAGAAGGTTACCTATCCTAACCTTCTTGACGAGTATTATCAACAGGATAGCCAGGGTTTCTTTACCAACAAGAGCAAACAGGGCCCAAGAAGGTTTGCCACTTTTTCAGATTCCTCTTTTGGCAGCGGGTCTGAGAGTGAGTCAGATAGACCTTCAAGCAGTCGCACCACTGACAAGGCACAAGGTTATCAATATCAAGAACTGCAGTCTTTTTTAGGGGATTCCACATGGGGACCCGGCAGAGGGGGGGGCCAGGCCACTTCTCGGGACAGACCAGTGAGGGGTTGGAATCGAGGGCGAAACACCCAGAACAACAACAGGAGAGGCAACTCCCGTGTCCGTTTTTATCCTCAGGAAAACCACGGGGAAATACAAACTCGGCTCCAAACCTATCGTTGGTAGACTCGAGGGGGGGCATACCTACAGATTCTCCTTCGTCACCAATGTCCATGGCCACCATGAGTACAGATGTCCAGGACCAGAATCAGAATGAAACCAACATCACTGCGGACTTGAGGGGGGCATACCTACAGATTCTCCTTCGTCACCAATGTCCAGGGCCACCATGAGTACAGATCTCCAGACCCCAAATCAGAATGAAATCAGCATCACTGCGGACTCGCAGGCAACCGCATTGACGGTCGATATCGTGCCACATAGCAATAACACTCCAATGGTTGCGAATGAAATATTAGACCTATCTCCATACAATGCTCCTACTGATCCTATATTGAATCTCTCTGATTATACATTGACAGAGGCTGAGAACCAGATTCTTGCCAAGGGGCTCTCCTTTGTGCCCACCAAGCCTCCTGATTCATTTAACACCAAGTTAGAACGCTTGCAGTTCTTCAGGAAGATAAGATTGAAATATTTCTTCGCACATCGCGATCCATTCTCCGCACCATCCACAGCCACACCATTCAAATCTCCCTCCACATTCACTCCACCGACTTATTTGATGAGTCAGAAAATCATTGCGTATGAACAAATAGTGTTGAAAGAGACAATGGAGGTTTTAGAAAAACGGAAATACATACAATACAATACCACCCTTGAAGAAAAACGAGCTCTACAATCACTTAAATGCAATCCAAACATCGTCACCAAATCGGCGGATAAAGGTGGGGCTGTAGTAGTACAGAACAAGGATGACTACATCCAAGAGATCCTACAACAATTGAGTGATCGCAACAGTTACCTACATATTCCCAAGGACCCCACATTAGACATCAGGAAAATGATACAGGACCTCACAAGAAGAGGACTTGAAGAGGGTTTCCTAAGTGAGCCAGAATTCGACTTCCTAAACCAAAAGAATCCCAGGATCCCGACCATCTACACCTTACCCAAGGTGCATAAATACCTTGAGAGGCCACCTGGAAGACCAATCATTTCAGGATGTGGTTCCATTCTGGAACCCTTAAATCAATATATCGACTACTTCCTCCAGCCGTGGGTTGAACAAACTAAGTCTTACATAAGGGACACCATGCACATGATCCAAACTGTGGAAAATCAACCATTTGATACAGCAACACAATTACTGGTCACACTCGATGTTTCCTCCCTTTACACAAGCATCCCGCAATCTATGGCTTTGGAGGTGACAAGATCTGTGCTTGACAAACGTGACAAACCACATTGGGTCCCTACTGACTTCTTGATAAACCTGCTCGAAATAGCAATGTCCAAAAACTATTTTGTGTTCCAGAATCAATACTACCTGCAGTGCAAGGGCGTGGCTGTGGGGGCTGGCTATGCTCCAAGCCTAGCCAATCTTTTCATGGACGCCTACGAAGAGGAGCATCTTTACAGTATCGATAACCCCTACATAGAAAACATCAGTATGTGGAAGAGGTATATCGATGACGTCTTTATGATTTGGTCAGGTAATGAAGCGACATTGAATGACTTTGGCGCCTGGCTAAATGAGAGATCTCGATACATCCAGTTCACCATGGCATTTAGCAGAGATAACATCAGCTTTTTAGACTTCAACTTACAAACTGAAGAGGGTTTTGTTTTCACCAATTTATACAGAAAGCCCACCGAGCGTAACACTTTGCTTAAATACAACTCCAACCATCCCAGGAGTCTCTGTGATAACCTACCCTACGGGCAGTTTTTACGCCTACGCCAGGGGATGCGGCTGACTGGAGCAACTGAATTCACGTGTGCATACCTGATGACATCTGGCCGGCGGCAGGATTCGGTGATCTTTGCCGAAAAAAACAAGGAGACGCTCGAGGTTAAACACAGCGCTGCGTGAGAGACCGGACGTGCACGTTAGCGTGCAGCAGCAAAAACCGGCAGGGAAGCGATAGTAAAAAGAAAAAAGACTTCCCGGTTATGGTTTGAAAACGTGATCGGAAATTGTGGCAATGATTCATGTAAGTCTGATCATTAAAAGAAAAACTACGTCAGATTAGTAGTAAGACAACCCTTGATGGTTGTATCTGCTCGTTGTTAGTTGATACAACAAAGAGGTTTAGTTAATACCACCATTAGGTAAAGCAATTGTCGTTGGACCTATCTAAGGCACTGGAAATGTATACAATTGTATAGGCAAAGCACACATTTGTGAACATACCAAAATCATGTCAATTAATGGTATGGATGATACCATCACTAGGTAAAACAATTTCCGGTGGACTTATCTAAGGCATTAGAAATGTATACAATTACATAGACAAAGCACACATTTGAAAACATGCCAAAATCACTTAAGTGCCAAAGAAATTGTGTAACAAAATTATACAAACGATATTAGCCATTCATACATAGAGTTTACTAAATGGTCTGTCAAGGCTCATATTTATTAAAATACAGAAATGCGTGCGCCCTCTTTCATGAATATAGCAATGTCAGGGAAGGACTCCCGAAACAAGTGATACAGGAAAGGATCTGTGTCTAGTACTGACTCAAAGGAAAGGAATGTACCCCACTAGGTGTAAGGGAGGACTATGGTGTACTGCCCTGGTTGTTAATGGTGTCAGCTAAAATGCGAAGGCCTCTCTGTCATGTGAAAATAGATAGATGTCATCAGGTCCTAAGTTGACCCATTTGTTTGTGTGTCTCCTAAAGTTTGTTCAAACCAGAAGCCACAGTGTTTAATAAGTGGATCCACTTGCATTCCTTCAGATTTGAAATTGGACCTTGTTCTCTATGCTTTTGTTGTAAATATATGTACAGTATTATGTCACCCCTGTGTTTAATACACAATTCTTGTCGCTTTGTCACTATACTCACTATGTCACTATAATCACGCTCCCATGCGCCGTTTTTATCAATTGAATTATTGGACAGCCTTTCCCCCTTGTTTTTGTCACGGTAATTCTTGACCCGTCTTTTGGATGGAATTGAAAATATAAAGTAACATTCTTTCTTCTTTGAGAATAATATACAGTTTTTGTCCCTCTTTGTGTGTGTTCATCCATTATGTGTACTTCAATCATCCTTCTAAATGTATAAAACCACAAAGAAATTGTTTTCACCCGACAGAACCAATTGTTGTTGATAGTGCTTAAAAAACACAAGCGGTTTCAGGATGTAGTGTAGCTCCTATTTCCCTAATAGGCTCTGCGCATTGGAATAATATATCCTATAGGTTTGACATAGGACTAAGGTCAGTATGGCCCTATCGAGTATATTAAACTTAATTACTTGTGCCAGCTAGCTCAGAGGCCACTAGAAACTCCTTGACAACAAGAAGGGAGTAGTTTCTGGCAGCCGCAAAACATGACCACTGTGTTTCCCTTTAGAATCAGAACGTGTCCCAGAGTCGTGGAAACAATAGATAACTATTTCACTCAGCTCAGTCGTGCACGCTTAGTTTTCTCCAAGTTACACAGAAAGGAATAGACGGACGTTTTCAATAAAAGATTTATTGAACAGTCTTGTTTCTGGTGTAAGTAAAATGTGCTGTTACGATCACAAGACAGTATGCGAGATACATAATGTACAGTGTGAGCAGTAGAAATAAATAATACTGCGATAGCATTATCTTTTAGTACATATGCTGTTACATAAATAACACAGACTAAACATGCGAGTACTCATACGATGCGTTGCTAAGCTAGTTCTACCCCAATGTGCCTAACCTAACTTAGGTGTAGGGAGAGGTATGAAGTAGGTGAAGTATTCCTTACTATGGTATACTAAGAGTATGTTAAGCCTAGTATGCCTAGTATGCCAAGAGTCCCTCTAGGTTCTAATCAGCGCCATACCTGAAGAATGAGAGAGGTTGGAATCTCTTTGCCAGACTCGAACTCCAACACCCCGCAAGGGAAGTCAGATCACTGGAAGCTGGACTCTCTGCGTGCAGGGATGACAGCGTCTTCTCAGTGCGTCAGGCCGGGATACAGGCTCCTCTGAAGTCGAGGTCTCCTCTAGTTTACAAGGGCTAGAGAAGGTATATTTATACCTGAGAGTACCTAGGAATGTTTAGTATTGACGTGAGTCGGACAGCGAAAGTCGTCATGAATGAACCCCTAAGGAATAACGGTTCATACATAATATATGAGACCTTGAAGAAATCAATAGCCCTGGACTAGGGAAACTCCCGCAGCCTAAGGGTCTGTTCTTCATGTACTTGTTGTGACGTTAGGGTGGACGGATGTCAGAGACCATGCCTGTATTTGGAGTGCATGGTTTAATGCCTAAATAAGGGCTGGGATTTTATGCCTATATAAGGGCAGGGCGAATTGTGCCTATATAAGGACATGATACTGGAAAGCCCGTTTATGGACACCCTAAGAGGAATACAACACCCACTCCACTTTCGTGTATACGATAATACTAAAATGCTAAACATTTAAAATGCTAAACATTAAATTGGAGTACCGCATATTTCTAAAATATTTCATAAAACCATTTAAAAAAGGCATTTAAAAAACCAATTAGAATGCAAAAGGTACTGTACATATTAAGCATAGCCTTTCACTTCAGGCATATATTTAAAATAAAATGCAACATGAATGAAAAGAAGCAGTAATATTTACATGTGACAGAAAATGATCGATAAGTTGTTCAAAAGTCAAAGTTATTTCATGTCATGAAAATAAATGAACTGGTTTAGACAAACAAGATGACTAAGTGTTCGTGGAAGTACCGCCAAGTCTGTACTATAAGGCTAGTTCTACTTTACGCAGATTGAAGTGCCATTTTCGTTCGAAAAATGGGAAAAAGTTCAATTTTGGTAGAGTTCCAAGTTTTTGTAGAATGAAGGCCAAATTGTTACTGCATCTCTGGAACACTGTATGCTGAATCAGAGTCAGTTTACGGGTCTGGTGTAAACATGAGATCATCTATTTCTATAGACAAAACATTATCCACTGTAGTTGGTGTTAGTTGGAACACCTCGTGAAGCAGGTTAATCACACAGAGATGTGAAGCATCGCTTTCAGCATTGGTCGCCGCAGCAATGTTCGCGTCCGTTGTTACCTGTGTGCCTGTAGATCTATCTCGTACCTCAGCAGCAGCCGGAAGCGTCTGTGAGATCTCAATGAATGCTGACATCAGGATAGGAAGCCTCTGGGGACAACACATAGCATGGGCCGTTATCTGGTATCGACATCCGTTGGCGTATCCGATGGAAATTTTAGACAGGTGTCCAACACGCATTCTACACCGCATAGCAGGCATCGTAGAACAGGTAAGATGCAATCTTGCCAGATTGGTCTGAAGGACAGGAACCACGTGGTATTAAGGTCCCGTAGACGATTTATGCCCAAAAGCTCTACTATTTGCTCACGGCACTTTCGTTCAAGGAGAGCTTTCTCCATTTCGCTCGGAGTGATGTCTACGGAATAGGCTGGCCATAGCGCAATAGCAGGAAGAGAAATAGAATTCCGGCAACAAGTGCTAGAATTAATGGTATGCCACCAAACACTGAATGTGCAAAGTTCGGGATGATTCCGAGTATTGCCTGGAAAGGTGCTAACAGACCGGAGCAGATGCTCTTAAATACATGTACAATTCCTGTTGTATCAGACATATTGAAGATTCGTCCTATCATTTCCACGAAATGTATAGGGCAGTTTGTACGTATTAAAGTCTGTATCTCAGCCGAAGTCCTTGCTATTTGTAGATCATAGGTTTCTTTGGCCGAGGTCAAAGGCACTGTTTGCTGTAAAAGCATGGCTTTCATTCTGCTCAAAGTATCAAATCTTACAAGAGACGTTCAGCGAAGGCCATAGAGGCGACTCCCTGACTGTGTCTATTGGGGCAAACAATACTTGCATACAGCAAGTGTCCCTGGAGTTGACCCTTACTAGATATGGGATGCCTGGCAGCATGCCACAGCAACTCTGATCATTCAACATGAGGTAACTCCCATTAGAAAGTTGTCCAAACGTTTGATTAATCAAAGCGGCTGGTGTACCCTGCTGATGGCAAGACAAATTAGCCACAGAACCATTACAAGCCCCGTGTAAGGAAATGTCCTGACATATAAGCAAACCGCTTAGTGCACGTCTACAGTTTGTACCGCTTAAAAACACATCACGATCCCCACTCCAACATCTATATGTATACGGTAAATCCCAAGATGTCTTAATGTATTCCTTACCCAACCTTTCATATTTGCCTGCTTGCATTTGTCTGAGGCAATACTGAAACTGAAAAGTAGTCACAGGAAGTGTGATTTTGCCATGAATAAGCCATTCTGTAGCTGGTTTTTCTGCCACTGTGAATGGTAACTTTTCCAGTTTTTCAATGCTCAGCACTGTATACCTTGCTCCTCTTTGTGCCAGTTCGATCTGTTTATCAGAGCGGATGTGTTGATGAAACGCCAAGGCACATAGCCAGCTCGCAAAGATTGCAGCGTCCAGCTTAATAACATAATAGAACGTAATTGAGATTGGCCTTGTTGTAACATCGCCAAATCTTGTTCTAGTATGTCGATAGCAGAGGATACAATGCTGTCCAGTGAATATATTCTGGAGGACAAAGTTGTTAACCCATTATCGACCACAGAGAGTGTTTTCTCTAAATTAATACGATCAAGTTCACGTATTCGTTCTGCAGCCTCCATCTGTGATACTTTCCATGCTTCATTATAGGCAGCATAAATGCCGGCATATATGAAATGTTTTTGACGCGGTTTTCTTGGTCCAAGCAAGAATTCCCTAAGGTCTGCGTCCTTTTTAAGTAAGGTTAAGTGTTGTTTCACATCCTGTAGTGTAGACTTATGCAGCCAATCGAGGCATAATTTTCCTACAATGTATGTTGTTACTACCCCCGGATGTTGTCTTTGGACGTATCTTGGGTCTGGCCTATTACCATTTTTTCCAATCAGGATTAGATCTGTTGAGTTGTAGTATATTGTCAACTGTCACCACTGCCTGTGTATCGTTATTTCTTGCAGGTGCTGGTACAGAAGGTGTGTTCATCTCTTTGATCTTGGCTAATCCAAGACAAGATGTTTGTTGGATGGTTTCATTCAAAAACATTATTTGTTCAGGGATGATACAGGCTCTAAATAAAGCTTCTATCCCCTGCACTTGCCATTCTTTAGTACCCCAGACTGTTTTGGTGTCTATTGTGTCTTTCCAAAAGTCGAAACCCTGTCTAGACAGTTGGGCATTAAATAATGCAGAGTAAATCTGTTTTGTATTTGTTAACATAATTTTCAGTCCTGTCTTGTTTACATTTTTATAGTAAAACATTTCTGGATCAGATGTATTATAACCTGAAAAATATGGAAATTTACTAGCAAATGTTTTTGAACTACCTTTAGGTGGTGTAGGACAATGTTCCCATTGGTTAAACATAAACACATTTCTTGGATATGCAGATTTATGCAAATAATGATGACCATAGTGGTTATAACAATACAGTTGTTCATAGTCTGATGAACCCTCTAAATATTCATTTTTAGAAAATGCAGCAGATTTTTCTAGGTCAAACATAATGTCATTTACAGTCTCAAAGTCCCAATCATCTGAATAGGTACTGGAAGAGAGTAGATCACTTAGTGAAATTTTAAACAAATGTGGAATGTTCAATTGTTCCGTCGGACTGAATATATCAAAATCTGTTTTGTCCCACACTATACCATCCTGTATAGGAACAGCTGTGATGTTCACTGATGACAAGTCTCTTGCTTCACGATGGGAAGATTTATGAGGTTTCAAAAGTACGTTCACGTCTTTTCCTTCAGTGTTCACATGGATGTATCTGCCACTTATAAGCACGCTCACAGTTGTTACCAAAGCTAGCCAGAGCAGGAAAACAAAAGTCCAGATATAATCCAGAGTTCAATCCATGGAGAAACCAAATAAGTCTTTTTCAGAAAGTGAAGAAAGTCTTGTACTTGCTGCTTGAATTTGAATGATGCTGGCGTCGTTTCAGGTTCACTGGGATCTTCTGAGAACGTATCAAAGTTAATGAAATAGCCAGAAGCACTTCTATCAATTGTTGGAATTGCATCAGGATTTGTAGAAGTCACTGGAACCAGTCGATCACGTGCTACGTTGGTGTAGACAGGTGTATTTGGACGAACTGTTACTTGGTTGTCAAGAGGGATGAGTTCCATAGCGTTGTTGCTTAGTCCTTCATCTGTTACTGCTGAATTCTCGATGGTTATCAGTCTTTCAGTCTGAACCTCTTGGATAGTAGCGAGAGGAGTGCGTCTGCTACTAGGTCGGAGTCCACGAGGCCTACTATTTAGTATTGGCCACATACTGTGGTTTGATGAGGTCGATGGACACAAATCTTTTCTCCTTTCTTCCAGCAAGGGTCGGCAGAAGTACTGTTCTTGTTCCTTGAACTGCTAGGACAGGTACTGGTTGTCTGTAAGAAGGTCCAAATTCCTTCTGGTCCGCAATTTTTTCTCTGACTAGATCCCCAACTTTTGGAATCCAGACAGGCCTTGCTGGGACCGCCGATTTTTCCCCAGTGGTGGTTGGCTGTAGGAGTACGTTGCTTTGTTTCGTTCTTAATTTGTTTAAGTCCTGTAAAACAGCCAAACGATCTTTGATATCAAAGGGTTTATTTTCCACCACTGTGCCTACGTGTTCAAGGTCCAGTACCCACATTTTTGTCCCAAATAGGACTTCATATGGAGTGACCCCCCCTAGAGAACTTCTTGGCAGATTATTCAAAGGAGCGTTGTACCCCACTACGGTGTTTGACCCACCCGTCACCCGAACCTAATACTCTAGCTGTTATAGACTGCTTTATGTCTCGGTTTTTCCTTTCCACAACTGAATTTCCCTCAGGATGGAATGGAGAGGAGTACCGCAATGCAACGCCCAGACTGGCCATGGCTTCTTTGTAAGCCCTAGAGCTAAACGCAGGACCCTGGTCAGAATGTAGCGTGCCTATTGCGTATATGCCGATAAAGACTCGCAAATCTTTTATAACAGTTCGAGCGTCAGCTGAGCGCTGAGGCCATAACCATAGGAACCTAGAGTTCAGTATTTGTGGGAATGACTTTGTCCAGTAGGACGCAGGCGCGTAGATAGACTAATGCTGTCTAACAATGGTGTCTGTACTGGGTTGCCGCATTTGCAGCATGGTGTCCGGTGGCTTTCTCGCTGTAATTTACAGTCTAAGCAGTTGTTGATGAATATGTGAATTTCTGTATTCATTCCAAGCCACCAGTACATCTCTTTTAACGTCAAAATTGTTTTAGATATTCCTTGATGTGACAGACCCTCCCCCAAATGTGTTTCATAAATCAAGGCTGCTCTACGTTCCATGTTTGGGATTACCCTATCCCCCACTCCAGGGATTCGAGCAAAAAGAACGTTGTTTGCATCAATTACATAAGAGTACTTGAGTGGAAACTTTTTTGGTAATGCTGCACTGCTGCCTTTGCTTGAAGCATTGACAGCCAACATTATCTCACCGTCTATTTTCGTTTTGGAACGAGTGATCGCAGCTACGGAAGCCGTCTGCACAGCTCCCTTTGCGGCTTCATCAGCCAATGAATTCCCTGCAACGTGAACGCCATCACGTTGATGACTCAGTGTATGGATCACGTGAGCCTTTAGTAGTTCGTTTTTCAACTGAACTACTTGTTCCCAAAGCATTTTGTGCTTTATTGTGCCTCCTTTCGCATCTTTGAAACCATTTTCAAGCCAGTTTTGTATATAGTCATTATACGACTGAACACAGTAAAAGGAATCGCACACTATTAGTGTGGGGAATTCTCGATCTGTACTTTCAAGTGCCAGTTTGAATGCTTGTAGTTCAGCTCGCTGAGCCGTACAATCTCCTAGAGACTGCGTTTTTGTGACCATAGGTCTGAAGATGCCATTTCGCATGCGACCTTTAACTATTACACACGCAGCACTGTAAGCTTGCTTACTCCCTATTGCGGGTTGTGCGGATCCGTCAGTGTAAATTATAAATTCGTACTGATCGAGAGGCAGAATTTCAGTAGGAGAGGACATTCATGTTCGTATTGCAGGAATGCTTGTGTTTTTAAATCTGGATCAAAAACATATTCAACATCTGTTGCAGCAAGAGAATTAACCCATTGTATCCATCTTGGATGTAATGCTTTAGCATTTGGAATGCTTGCTTTTGTGACCGCTTCTAAAGCTGGTACTGGGGTTACGACAATAATGTGTTTCCCTTGGGCTAAGGCTCTTTCTTTTGCTACAGCGGTTTGAACTGCTGTTAGAATTTTTTCAGTTGAACTGAAGCGCATTTCCGCTTGTGTGTACAAATGAGATTTGTATGCTATTGGTATTTTCTCACCCTCATTGAAAGTTAAGTAGGTGAATCCGCATTGACCCGAAATTATTCGGACCACCAAATTACGTTGACTTACACGTGTTTGTAAGTGATTTGTTGCTAACATGTTAGCCTGGAGTGAACGCAAGATTTCTGTGTGTTCCTGTGTCCAGTTTCTGATCGAAAAATCAGGTTTGATTAATGCGTAGAGAGGTTTAACCCTTTCTGCGTAATTTAGAATGTATGTTCTTCCAAAATTTAGGAAACCCAGGATGGATTGTAAGTTTTTTAGCGTTTTTGGAGGTTGGAGCAGCGCACACTTTTCTAAAAAGTTAGCTGCCAAGCTCTTGCCTTCACTTGAAAGCTCATAATATCCTAGAAATAGGACATTGAGATGGGCAATTCTGGACTTTTTAAAGTTGAACTTGTAGCCTTCAGAGGCGAAACCCAGTATAATGGTGCTCACCCTGTTCAAGTGTTTTTCCAGGTCATCGTCTGTCAGATAAATGTCATCGACATAGGACAATGCCTCATTGTCATAAATTTGTAGTAACTCCGTTACCCTCGCTGAGAATAAACCTGGGCTATTCTTGAACCCTTGTGGGAGTCGACAAAAGTGACGCTGGGTCCCCATTATGGAGAATGCTGTTAAGTACCTGCTTTCAGGTGCTATGTTTTGACAAAAGAAACCATTTGAGATGTCTAATGTTGTTTTATATTTTTTACGCACAATGTTATTCATTAATGCTGTGCTATGTGCATTTTGCACTGCAAAAGTTTTAGAACAAGTGTTTAGGTGTCTGTAGTCCAAAACTAGACGATATGTATTGTCTGGTTTGGAGACAGGAAACAAAGGATTGTTCATTGAGGAGGTGCATGTTTCAATCA
Source organism: Calotriton arnoldi (assembly GCA_963921515.1). Taxonomy (NCBI): domain Eukaryota; kingdom Metazoa; phylum Chordata; class Amphibia; order Caudata; family Salamandridae; genus Calotriton; species Calotriton arnoldi. The sequence continues at coordinate 412,517 of CAWUFW010007986.1, read as the reverse complement.
CCCCTTGGTATTCAAGTTGATCTAAGATCTCCCTGACCTGTTTTTTAGCTTCTTGCTTTATTGGGTACTGCCGTTGTGCAGTTGGTTCATGTTTCAGATGTATTTTATGTTGAGGTGAGTCCTCATCCCATCCTACATGATTTTTATATAATGCTGGGGCCTGGGCCACTGCCCATTTCCTGGCATATGTATATTTTAGATGTATTGGAATATGGTTGGAGAAGGCAGGCATAATAATGTCCTCGCCATGTGGGCACTCCTGACAAATTGTGGTGGCCAGTCCTTTTCTGCTAGAAGTATGTCATAGCCCTTTGATAGTCTTTCCCAAAAAAGTGCTTTCACCTGTCTAGGTTTGTCTCCCTCCATCCGGAGTGTTATTTCATATAACTTTTGTGGAGTACTAACCCTGGTGTCTACAGTCTCAACTGTGATGTACTCATTCAAGTCCACTATCTCCAGAAGTTCCCTCAGGTTCTGGCGAACTATTGTGACTTCTGCTGCACTGTCCAGCATTGTCTGAGCCCATTCTCCGTTCTTGAGTTGTGTTCTCAATATTCTCGGCATGTCTGATCTTTAGACCTGCTACTTTCTTTTTGGAGAATTGAGGTTTTACTTTGGTTTTGGAGCGTGTTTGTCGTCTTTCGATTTCACGCGTTCTTCTCTGTGTTCCGTCCATCCTCTTCTTTCCGAGGTCTGTGATGAGATCTGAAAGGGACGAGAGGAACGTGTATCAGTATCTTGATACCTATCAGGTTTTCTCAAATTATCCCTATTCCTGAGGTTATACCTCCTTTCAGAGGACTCCTTTTGAGGAGACCTACCTCGGGATTGAGAACGTTTCTCGTTTGATTTTTGTTTAGTAGTATCCCACTTCTTTTTAGAAGATGTCGGAGTTTGTTTAATTGAGTCCTTCTCAGGACTGTCAGATAGCTTCGGCTTCACTGGTCTTCCACCCAAACTATCTCTGCCTAATTCTGCATAAGATTGTTCTATTATTCTGGGTAGCTCTGTTTGATGTTCTGTAACATCAAATTCCCTTAATTTTTGGCGGATCGCCACTGCTGCTGCCTCCCCTTTAATATTTGATAATATTATTGTTGAGACCTGGTCGAAATTTTTCAGTAATTTCATACCAAAATTTAGAGCAGGCTCTGCCCCGTATTCGTTTTGAATTTGTTTCAGGACATCAGGTATTACGGCAATTGACGGAATGCCATGTGTTTTGGTATAGATGGCAGCAAAGACTGAGCCCCAAGTGGAACAGTCTTGCAGTTGTGGTGTGATCCCCATTGGTAAACTGATTGTCAGTATTCTGTGTTTCTCATACGGGCTAGTATTTGGAAATACTGCTTCGATTTGAGTAATTTTTTGAGCTATCCAGAATGGAATTTGCTCACGTTTTGTGGGCATTTTACCCATGACTGTGTATAGAGTCTGTGGTGTAATTTTTAGTGTATTCCCCTGTTGGGGAGTTGGATTTGGAAGTGTTAATGGTTGTTGGACTATAAAAGTCTGCATGACATATTGGACTAATTGTCTGTAGATTTTTATTAACTCTGTGATTTGAGTAAGTAGTTCCTCATCTGACATTATATCCAGTTCAGGATGAGGTGTATAGCCGGCTAGAATCGGCCATGTTGCTCCTGGTCTACCTAGTGGACCGAGCCTAGTAATGTTTTTGTGATGTTTTAGGGCGCCTTTAAACCAGAGCTGATGCTCCTGGTATGTTAATGGAATTTCTATATCCTCGAAAGGAATGTATTCCTCTGGTGATTCATCTTCTTTGTAGAAGTGAAATGTGTGTGATATTGGATTGCATTCAGGAAATATTACCCATGAATAGAATACCTCTGTCTGAAAGGATTCATGTGCTCTATCACGAAACTGCTCTACCGCCTCTTGGTGGTAGGCCATGTTTTATAAGTTTTATAGTGATGGCTCTTCTTAAGTTTGGAGCGATGTCTATAACACCCTCCTCGGTTTCATTTAAACCTGTATTGTTAAAACTGCTGCTTGGGCTGGATCAGCCGCAGCTCCACCGTTTCCGGCGTCTTCAGTCATTTTGTTTTTCGAAAAATGTAGAACAAGTTTCAAGGAAACAAAGATAAGGTGCACAATATTTTGGAACACTGTATCCTTCAACGTTGAGCAAACCAAACAGCTAATATATAGGGTACTGCCCTTTGTAGCCGTGGCGGATACTAAACCCTGCCCACTCCAGACGTCTTTTGGAGTATATGGGTAGGGGTCTTGAGAGAAAAGGGCACGGCTGAGTTACTCAGTATCTAACGTTGAATTACCGCCTTACCAAACGTTGGGCGCCATGTAGTGTAGCTCCTATTTCCCTAATAGGCTCTGCGCATTGGAATAATATATCCTATAGGTTTGACATAGGACTAAGGTCAGTATGTCCCTATCAAGTATATTAAACTTAATTACTTGTGCCAGCTAGCTCAGAGGCCACTAGAAACTCCTTGACAACAAGAAGGGAGTAGTTTCTGGCAGCCGCAAAACATGACCACTGTGTTTCCCTTTAGAATCAGAACGTGTCCCAGAGTCGTGGAAACAATAGATAACTATTTCACTCAGCTCAGTCGTGCACGCTTAGTTTTCTCCAAGTTACACAGAAAGGAATAGACGGGCGTTTCAATAAAGGATTTATTGAACAGTCTTGTTTCTGGTGTAAGTAAAATGTGCTGTTACGATCACAAGACAGTATGCGAGATAAATAATGTACAGTGTGAGCAGTAGAAATAAATAATACTGCGATAGCATTATCTTTTAGTACATAAGCTGTTACATAAATAACACAGACTAAAAATGTGAGTACTCATACGATGCGTTACTAAGCTAGTTCTATCCCAATGTGCCTAACCTAACTTAGGTGTAGGGAGAGGTATGAAGTAGGTGAAGTATTCCTTACTATGGTATACTAAGAGTATGTTAAGCCTAGTATGCCTAGTATGCCAAGAGTACCTCTAGGTTCTAATCAGCTCCATACCTGAAGAATGAGAGAGGTTGGAATCTCTTTGCCAGACTCGAACTCCAACACCCCGCAAGGGAAGTCAGATCACTGGAAGCTGGACTCTCTGTGTGCAGGGATGACAGCGTCTTCTCAGTGCGTCAGGCCGGGATACGGGCTCCTCTGAAGTCGAGGTCTCCTCTAGTTTACAAGGGCTAGGGAAGGTATATTTATACCTGAGAGTACCTAGGAATGTTTAGTATTGACGTGAGTCGGACAGCGAAAGACGTCATGAATGAACCTCTAAGGATTAACGGTTCATACATAATATATGAGACCTTGAAGAAATCAATAGTCCTGGACTAGGGAAACTCCCGCAGCCTAAGGGTCTGTTCTTCATGTACTCGTTGTGACGTTAGGGTGGACGGATGTCGGAGACCATGCCTGTATTTGGAGTGCATGGTTTAATGCCTAAATAAGGGCTGGGATTTTATGCCTATATAAGGGCAGGGCGAATTGTGCCTATATAAGGACATGATACTGGAAAGCCCGTTTATGGACACCCTAAGAGGAATACAACAAGGAAGCAGCGCATTTCCGGCCTGCAGTAAGAGAAACTCAATAAAGTAAATAGTGCGTACAGACTAAATAACAGGTCCGGTGTAACAACCGAAGTAAAGGGGCCAGTAGCCATGGGAGGTTACAAATGAAGACAAGGCTGTACTGAGGAGGGACTAACAAGCCTATTAATGAATTCGAAGGCAGCATTTACGAAAGACAATGACACAAGCCAATGAAAAATATTGGAGGAGAGTGGGCGCGGCTTCTCTCCCATACTCTACTACAGCAGCCTCACAGAGCGGGCAGCGCATGCGCGCTGTTGCTAGGCTCGACCTAAAAAAACTGTGTGAGAAATAACAAAATACACATATATGTAGAGAAGTGGCGTAACAAAAGCCCTCCAGCACTGTGCATGGGCGGTGGGCCCCCGACCTCGAGTTCCTGACTGGATCAGGAGCGTGGGGTGCCCCCTCCATGAATATTGCATTGGCGCCCTCTCAAGTTTCGTTACGCCACTGATGTAAAGAGAGGCAAAAAAGCGAACAAAGCTAAAAAAGCGAGGGAGAAAGAGAGAAATAATGAGATGCATGTATGCTCCATGTGCCTGTGAGGACTGATTTTCATCTAATGCTCAATATACAACACCAGGAGACTGGCACACAAAAACCTTTCTGAGTATGGGAAGTACTCCTACAGACGTACTCTGACATACTCCTGCATGCTTTTATGAGTAGGGCTATAGACGACCAATTTCCAGTGCAAAGTGGGCACCGTTCTTTCAATTTGCACTCATTTTATATGAACATTCCATGAATAGTTCTATTTTATTCCCATTTTAGATGTTTTTGGGCCAATTCACCTAGGAATGAAAGGGTAGGAAAAAGATAACTACAGGATGCTACTTTACATTCTCCAAAATCCCTTTGCCAATAGGGGCCCGTGGATTCATATAAAGCCTAAAAACAAACTTCTGCATGTCTCAAGATGAAGATACAGTTTAGCAGGGCTCCGAATAAACGAAACATATTACTACAGTTGGAGGAAGAACAAATCTGCTTGAAGAAGCTCGAAACAAAGTGAAATCCAGACATTTGAAGTTTCCAAACGTTTGTACTTTTTATTATTAAGTTAATATGAAACTGAAAGATGTGCAGGCCTTTGTAGCACAGGAGCTATTTTTGTAAAGATGTTTCGCTGCAGTAGGAATTATACGCATAATGATTGTGCCCACAGTAGAGGCATTTTAAACATATAACCTCCGCACACATAGCCGGGACATGGAATTGTGCTGTTTTCTTGTGAGCTAACTTTAAAACCGTCTCGTTCACGTATTTAGCACTAGAATGATTTTGGCAATCTTTTTTGATCAAAACAGCTTATAAGTGGTACACGTGTCTTAATGTTAACAAAAAAAACCTGCAAGCATAAAACCTCACCAGCTGAGAGTATCAATCGTAGTGTTCGCGAGAATTGTAGGTGGTGCACGAGCAACTTTGCAGCTTTAGAATGCAAATTTTGTTTTGAATTCTATGCCGTAAATTATGAACAAAAAGTGGCAGTAATCCAATTGAGCTTTTTCCTTTGGCATAATGGCACTTTCAAAAAGTGTTGCGCCTAGACTGGTTAAGCTACCATCAAATCCACTAACAGTGACGTGTGAAACAGATGCATTGTGTAGTTCAGTGAATTAGAGACTTGTAGCCACCAGTCGCGGCTGCTGCCTGGAAGCAACAGTGGGTGGGTGGGGTGGGAGTGGGGGGCATGACTATAAAAAAAATCACTTACCTCCTGCCCGTCTCCACCTCTCCTGCGTCCTCTTCCTGGCTTCTTGTAGGAAGCAGGAAGCAGGAAGCACCAGGGCTCCCACGCTCCCGCTGCCAATCACAACGCTGCAATGCAGCGTTGTGATTGGTCTGAGCGCCATGACACGGCGCTCAGTCAGGGACTATAGGGGTGGGCATGTTCTCTATGCAGGCTGTAATGCAGCCTGAATGGAGAAGGGGGAAAGTGTGCATGACTGTTTTGGGTGGCCCGAGAGCGCTGACCAAACAGTCATTGCGCACTTGGGAGGGTTGCACCACTCCTCCCCTGCTCTTCAGCCCCACCCCGCCCCCTCACACAAGCTGCCACAGCAGGAGAACAAAATAAAATGATAATAACATTAATTATTAGCATTTTATTTTTTCCTTTCTTTTCCTGCTCCAAGGCAGTGAGGCGACGTTCTTCCGCCTTAGCGGAGGAGCCGCCACTGGTAGCAACGCATCCTGGTTAGCTCGTTTATCCTAAGCATGTCTTGGTTGGTGCAATCCTTGATTCACTTACAATTGACAAACAGATAATTAATTTGCACATCATTAAACATTTCCATTTCACTGCTACGGATGTAATTTACGTAGTAAAGAGGATGATGCTATGATAATTATTTCATGTCCCATGATTTACATAATATTATTATCAATAAAGCGTTTATAGAGCGCAACAGCTACTCCAAAGAGTGTCCCGGCGCTATAAGTGAAATCTAGACCCAAACAAGAAACACTTAGAAAGCAGCCCCCCAAAAAACAAGCTTTTAGATGTTTTTTAAAAAGCGAGATGTCCTCAGTGGCCAGTAGAGGAGGGTGGCCATATGGGAGGATATGAACACTGTATTAATTCATTACTGACATCCTGTCCTAAAACCCAAAATTATTCTGAAACCTGAAGTTAACCTTCTTGACCTGGGTACAATTGTGATTAGCACACCAGTGAGATGTACCTGGTTTATCTTCCCACTGGGGCAGAAACAGGCTGATTACAACCAGTAAGTTGACAGATATGAGAAAGAAAAAAAATGCTAATTTAGAGGAAGGTGCTTTCGTAAAATATGATTTTAGTAATCCATGTCCAACAGTTCACTCTACTTTAAGAAGTGTAATAATTTGGAGTATCAGTTGAAGGAGTGAGAACCCACTTCAAATAATCACATTCCATGTCAGGGTGAACCACAAAAGTCACTAAATAAACCTGTGCTCAACCCTCTGGTATCTTGGCACACAAGAGGTCAGGCTTTACTTAGAGGAAATGTGTAAAATATATATGCAGTATTCAACCAGGAAAAAGGTGAAAATACCACAGAAGAAAAAGCTCAAACCAATTAAGAAGAAAAGAGAATATTTTAGTAAATAAAATGACACCAAGACTGCAAAAATCCAATAAGTAAAACCAGAGAGCTTTTAAACAGGTGAAAATAGCACTAAATGGCGCGAAGCACCAACTGTGGGTATCTAGCCAGGTGGGAATGGGACAAAGACACAAGTTGAGCCTGACAGCAATGGAGTACGGGTCAGACGCAGGACCAGATTTGTCCTGCTTCAGGTTTTACCTGCGGACTTCAGTGTGGGCACTGCACAGCCCTCATCTGCAGAGCTCTGCATCACTATGCATCAGGCCCGTGAAGTTTTCAGGTGGGAGCTGCGCGGGGGGGGCTGTCGCTCTGTATCAGATCCGGTAAAGCGTTCAGTCGGCAGCTGCACTGCATCACTCTGCAGGGCTCTGCGTTGCTCAGCATCACATCCAGTGAGCATTGGGTTAGGAGCTGCGCAGCTCTGAGGGGATTTGGTGTACGTCGTTTACCTGTAACAGTATAAAACTGAATTAAATAATATGGTTATTCTTTTTACAGTCAGGGTTGTTATTGGTACTGTACAACTGGGGGTTTCTATTTAGGTAGCAGCAGATTTTACTCGTTTTTTCTAAATAACATCCTGCATTGGGCTACAGAATGGTGTAGATATTTGGCTACAATCTGTGCAGGTCAGCACTAGGCTGAGACTGAATACGAACAGAACCTTATTTATGTATCCGACCACTGAGGCAATTGAGTTTTCGAACAGTTTGTATAAGGAATGTGACATACCAGCATTAATTTTTACCTCTACCGAGAGGAGGAACCCTCTATCACATACCAACCACGTCCACTCTAGACATGGCTGGCACTGAGCCATATCCTACTGGAACCCCCCATACCAACAGTTAGACACTTACAGAGTCATTGTTTCTACCCCAATAGGGTTTAATAGCGTCATAAAATAATCCTGTGCTAGTCCACTATATTTCTTCAAGGCAGGTTCCACAATTCCACACCAAATGGGCACTTTTTTTACCTTTATGTTAGAGTTGATGTATTCTTGATTCTTTTAAGTTGTTAACCTGAACATTAGATTTTTTTTATCTAATCACCTACTTTAGATTTGATCAGATACAGTGTTGTTAGAACTGGGGGTCTCTAGTTGGCAGAGGTAGGTACCTTTGACCAAATAGGGACCCTTGCTTCTAGTCAGGGTAAGGGGGTACACTCCTGAAATAACCCCTGCTCACCCCTTGGTAGCTTGGCACGAGCAGACAGGCTTAGTTCAGAGGCAGTGTGTAAAGCATTTGTGAACACATACAGTAATCCAGTGACAACACTACAAATGGACACCACACAGGTTGTATTATAAAAATAAGTATCTTTTATATAGATTTACCACAAGACCATAAACGACAAAAATAATCCACAATACTGTACTTTAAAGATGGTAGAATTAGCTTGAGTCTCTTAAAATGGAAATGCGACACTTTGAGTTCAATGTACCTTAAGATGCGTAACGCAGGGCAACGAAAGTGTTGCAGGGAAGGTGATGTGGTAGTCCCTTACATGCAAGGACGGTGATGCGTCGAAGATCTGGTGCAAAGAAACAAAAGTGGCGTCTTCTTGATGTTGCGACAACGAAGGGGTGATGCGTGCACGCCCGACGGCCGTGCGGCGATTTCGATGAGTCTTTGGAGCTGCGACAGGCCCTGCGACACGCTTCCCTGGCGATGCGACGGCGTCTGATGCGAGGTCGACGATCCTCTCCTGGGATGCGGGGCGCCTCGTGTTGCGATGCGTCGGCGTCTGATGCGAGGTCGATGCTCTGCCCCGGGGATGCGACGGCGTCTGATGCGACGGCGACACTTTTCTCCGGTGCTGCGAGGCGCTTCGAAGGATGCGAGGGTGTCAGCGGCATGCTTCTTTGGGGATGCGCCGGCGTCTGATGCGACGTCGACACTCTTCTTCGGCGATGCGAGAATCAGCGGCTGCGGCGACACACTACTTCGTCTTGAGTCGCGCTTCCAGCTCCCAGAGACAAGCAAGTGTGTCAGAAGGTCCAAATTCCCAGCAAGGGAATTCAGGGGAGCTGGTGGGTGAAGTCTGTTGTCCCTGAGACTTCAGCAGGAGGCAAGCTCTGAAATCAAGCCCTTGGAGATCATTCACAAGTTGATGAAAGTACACACAAAGTTCCCTTCTCCTTTCTTTGGCAGTCAGGCAACCACTGCAGGCAGATCCCTCTAGCTTAGGGATAGTCTTCTCCTCAGTTTCTTCTTGGTTCCGCTCCTCAGCAAAGGTTTCTTCTTGTTTCCCAAAAGTGATCTAATTTCCTAGGGGTCTGGGTCCCCTTTTATACACCTTTCCTCTTTGTTCTCTGAAGGCAGAGAGGCCTTTGCCTAGTCCAAAACCAGTTCTGGTCAGTCCTGGAGCACTTTGTTTACAGGACTCCTTCTTTCCTTTCAGAATGTGGGGCAGAGTGCTCAGCCGCCCGGCAGGAGGTGGAGCCAGCATTGTGGAAGGCAGGCACAGCCCTATTCAGACCCAGGTGCAACTCCTCCCTCCACTCTGGATGCAGATCTCCTATTCAGCCCTGTGCTGACTCACCCTGTCTCCTGGAGTCCCCCAGCCCCTGTCACTCACAAACCCAGACAAGGAATACACAACCTAGCAGAGGCAGGCTTGGATAGTTAGGCAAGAAAATACCTACTTTCTAAAAGTGGTATTTTCAAACACAGAATGTTAAAACCAACTTCACTAAAAGATGTATTTTATCATCCTGAGTTCAGGCATACTAAATTCGTTTTTCTACCATGTTCCCTGGGTCAGTTAGGATTATAAGGTGTAATAATCAAACTGCCCAGTCTGGCCTACGGGGAACAGGAAGCCTTGCAATAGTGAAAAACGAAAATGGCTGTAATTCACTATTAGGACATGCCACACACACCAGGGCATGTCCTAACTTATACTTACAATGCACCCTGCCCTTGGGCCTACCATAGGGGTGTCTGATATGAAGAAAAGGGAAGGTTTAGGGACTGGTAAGTGGGTGTACTCACCAAGTCGACATGGCAGCCCTAGGCTGCACACAGGCTCTGCAATGGCAGGCCTGAGACACATTTTACAAGCTGCTTCTGTGGGTGGCACAACCAGTGTTGCAAGCCCACCAGCAGCATTGGATTTACAAGCCCTGGGCACACTCAGTGCAGTGTACTAGGGACTGACAAGTGAACCAATCATCCAATCATGGAGTCACTAATCCATAACACAATTTACAATGGGGTGAGCATATGCACTTTAGCACTGATCAGCAGTGGTAAAGTGCCCAGAGTCATAAAACAGCCAACAACAGGTCAGAAAAAATATAGGAGGAAGGCAAAAAGTTTAGGGATGACCCTGCAAAAAGGGCCAAGTCCAACAAGTGTCTAGAAATCTATATCCCCTCTCATATCCCTTTCTGCTCAGCGTCTAATTGACGGGAGGTATTTGCCCCGCAACTGATCCTGATGGGAAACAAGACATGCTTGGCCTAATCAATTAACTGCTGCCAGTGTTTATAATGTGGTCCATGAGTCTGTTCAACAAGAACATAGTTTAGAGTTCACTTTTTCAGCTTTCTCCATGAGTTTAAGGTACTCACACTAGCCGACTAAGACTCCAGCCATCCCGTAGAGTTGGAATGAAGACACAGTTTACTAGGTCTTTCAATAGTTCGAAAACTTTTAGGATAAGGTCCTTCTAGATATATAGGCGTGAAATTGACAAGAGCAAAGGTTCAAGCAAAACCTGATACCTGTGAACTTGACCTGCATCAAGGTTGTAAGCTAGCTCACAGCTACATGACATGGCCGGGTCAGCAGAAACTAAGGATTTATCGTTGCAGCGCTTTCTAAAGTAATAAACAAATCAAAGACCGCAAATGAGCTACCTACAATAACTAAACTCCAGATTGTGCAGATTTATTTTGAAAAAAGACAATTCCTCGATTGAAGAACCTTGGTCTACGTGCTAAGGTTGTCAACAATGACTTGGATGAAGTATCAAAAAGTCAATCAAATCTGAAAACTGGTCAGCAAAGTCAGGATCGGAAGATGGAGGACCCTTGACAAGCACCAAGGTAGTGGCCTTGCTAAGTCATACTGCCTTCACATTAGTAGTCGAAGAGTCCTGCAGCTGCATTGATGGAACCTTTTGCACACGATTGCAATAGTGGCCCATCACTGGCAATTCTTTACAGAAAGGACCATCCTGTAGCGAAGGCACCGAAGAAGGCTGGGTCATTACATCCATTAATCATGACTGTGTAATAATTTACATTCCAATCAACCTATTCAACAGAAAGATATATTTCTCATGATTTTCTCATTTATATCAAGAGCATTTCCTGGTAAATGAAGGTAGCCAGATTTGTGTCTTGCTGCCAGCTTGTGTAAAGCATTATTTTTGTTCATTTTTCATCTAACCATTTTTTCAAAAGATGTTTTCTTATAGTGCCAAATATAGACTATAATATTTATAGTTAAATATTTGAAGAGAAACTTTTCAACTTAAGAAGAGGGCTCCAGGAAGCAAAATGTGTTTTTTGGGTGGACCTCTGAAAAATCATAGCAGTATCCCTGATTGAGGTTACCCGTTAAGAATTCCCTATTATTTTTGCCAGAGTCACATTACAGGCACCTTAACAACTCCAACCAGTCAGGAAGAAGTATAAACTCTAAGGGCCTGGGGCAGATTCAGTGACAGTATATTATAACCATGTGTAAAAAAAAGTCAGTTTCCTAACAGCAGAATATGTTTTATCCTATTTGTTTAGTGTGATAAAATCCCACCCACTTATAAGAACACATTGGGAATATCTGAGTGTTCATTAGATGACCACAGGATACTGATAAGGCCGGGTTCCGTTACCAGAATTTAACTAGGAACCCTAGGTCAATGGATCTTTTGTTACCTGCTGAGAAGTGTAAAGGGGAGAAATAACTCAATTAAGGCAATCCAACTTGTTCCGATGACTACGACTCAAAGGACTACAGACTCCAAATTCCAATTTAGTGGTTTATTACAATGCCAGAAACAACTGAATGTACAAGCACCTCAGGACGAGGTTGTAAAAGTACATGGGAACTAATACAAAGCCATATCTACGAGTGAGTCTAATCTGATAAATCATGAAAAGAATGAAAAGTTCCAAAAACAGAACACAGGCAAGGACTGCCCCAACATCTAAGTCAGACTTCATCTGTGGCTGAAAAGTAAAGAGCATTAGACTATCCCTACTCTATCACTAGAGTGACATCCCTACTTAGCATTTCCCAGGCAAAGATCAATTAAAGGTGTCAGCTCGTGAAGACTTCCTAAGAAGTACACTCACGTCGTATGGGTCGATCTCTTTACCCCTTCTACTAACTCCCTTCTATTCCTCTCTCATCTGTCTTCTCCTGACTCATCCCTCGGGACACTGTCCCTAATACAAAATGCACAGATGTAAAACACGCCCACAGATCACCTCATCTCACTGGGAATTTCTCATAGGTAAATTTCCACCGTCTTCCTCACTCCATCCAAGTTCGGCTCAATGACCTTGATTCCCAGGCCTCCTCAGTGAGAAATAACACCGGCTCCCAATTATCGACATTCCATTTACAAAGTATCACTTCTCCTCCATGCCTAACTCCTAAAACAAAAGGCGTTAGTTTAACTAACAAAGGCAGCTTCTTCCACCTGCAACAGAAACGTGAGAACAGAACAACCTTGCATGCACATGAAATTCGCTGACTACATCCAAATGCGAGAGCTTACCAGGGAAATTACATTTTCAGGCCTACACAAATCAGCCAACATAAGAATAAACGAACAGGCCTTCAATTACACAAAAGTGAACATTTCATTTAGGCCTTTAAACATCAATTTATACACGCAGGTTAACAGTGCTTTCCTTTGCAAGCATCTACAATTATTACACGTTAAGCACAATTAGTCATCACCACGTGCAGACTCCAACATGATGCACGTTTAAATCAAACTGCATTACATTACACATAGACTTTTCATTAGGCAATTGCAATATACTAAAGGTTACTCTTTCCAAACATGAATGCCATTTCATTTCCTTTGCATGGCACGAAACAATTTTTATCAATTCACTTACGACTTATTATTACAACACATTTACTAATAACCAAATGTTAATACAACACAAGAATATATGCGGGTGCGTACTACCCATGATTATGATGCACCCCTACAATTGAAGAGCACCATCGCGCTCCATCAGTTCCCCCCTCTGATGACAAGTGTCATCATAACAAATCACACTCCCTGGAGAAAGAACCGACCTAAACAGAACTTGTAGCCACTCTTCCCTGTCGGAACCTCTCTAGGCTTTTAATATTATCATAATGACTGTCCTGCAGTCTCTCCATCCTTTGCTCTTGCTCTCTACGATATCTCTCAACTCGGTTCGCCTTATGCCACCTGTAAGCCCTCGCCAATCCCCAAAATATAATCACACAGACCACTACTAGGATGATAGGCTTCAAGATGTAACCAAGAATTCCCCTCCCAAGGGATGCAAACCAACTTCCTACCTTACCAAACCCTTTTCCCACTTTGTACCAAACTCCTTCTGCAGCTAGGTCATGCACCTCATGATGGATCTCAGTGATATTACTTATATACTTTTTCAGATCTTTGCTGTTGTCCGGTATATAAGTACAGCACTGTTGAACCTTCAGCATTTTACAGACTCCGCCCTCTTTTGCCAGTAAAACATCTAAAGCAAGACGGTTCTGCATCACCATAGCCCTTATCGACACTATCTCTCCATCCACAAGCAACAGCGACTGAGCTGTGTTAGCTGACAACTTATCCACAATAGTTGACAACCTTCTAATCTTGACATCATTCAACACCACTCCCAAACTTGGTATCAGTGCTCCAAAGACATCTCCCACAATCTCTCCTGCACTTGCACCTCTCTTCCCCCTAGGATGTAATCCACCTTCCAAATGTCCTAAATCCTCAACATGATAAATTTTCGGAAACACCACTGCCACATAGCATGTACCATACCAATTCAATGGCAATCGCACATAGGCATTCTTCCCACACATGAAGTACACGTTTGGGACTACTTGTATGGCATCCTGCAAGAACTTCTTCGCTGTAGCCTCAATAGTGAAAATATGATTGCACACACTCTGTCCCACAAAGACCTTATCATAGTAAGTCTGAACTTGTCTCACACACAACTTCCCTCTCTGCTCAAAATCCAACGCTATTGGACCACTGCTCCCTTTCGCTTGATGTGCTAACTCCTCCTTGGTCCACTCAACCTTCCCTTCTCTATTGTTACGACTTGCTGTTAATTGTCTATGTCTATCCTCTACTTGATCTACAAATTTCTTCTCTACATCTGTTAATGAACATGTTAAATTGTGACGATGTGCATAAGCCGTATCTAAAGTTACAGTAGGTATGAAATACTTCCCCACTCTATCTTCCAGCTTATAATAATCATACTTGTTCAAATGCTTATAAGCTGGAACTTCTGAAAGAACTGCATCATAATTAGAAAAATAATATTCATAATGACCTTTACCATAAAACATACTAAGCAATAAACTACATGTAATACCATACGTCAAAGGGAGATGATGATAACGAATACCTTCCTCTATGGACGCAGGAAACTGCATGCACACATAACAGTCTCTCACATCCATTGTATTTACATACTCATATAGCAGCTTCGCATAGGCATTAAGCGTATAATCACCCCTAGACAAATCTACATGTAGCATACGACTAGTTTGATCTAGCATAGCTTTTTCAGCTCCTACGATACCCTCTTTGGCGCTAGAAGTAGTAGGTGTTAATGTCCCTTGCACTCCCATTCCCTCAACTTCTGCATCATGTGAAATTTTTACAGACACAATAATAACTACTGCTATTATGACTATCACCCCTACTATGAGTGTACCTATCACACACTTAGACCTACGGTTCGAACTTCCAGACTCCATCTTTAGCTTGTCGGCTTAGTTCAGCAAGAGGATACACTAGAAGTCTCTTTTCTTCACCTCAAATTGCTGTTTAACAGTTCAAACACAGCTCATGAAATTCTGGAAATTCATTCACAGTTCGTTGCTCTGGATTTATCTACACAGTCCGAAAAGACTTCCCTAGCCCTCTTTCTTCTTCTATATGAAACCCTAAATTTATTCTTCGTCCACTCGGGCCTAAGTTATCTTCTTGAACTCTTATTTACAGTTCACAGTTCAATCACAGTCTCTTATAAGCTCAGAACTAATTCAAGACGAACGGCTGCAATCTCCTGAGCTGGTGGCTGATATCCAAAGGTTGGAAAGGACAGTTCCTGAAGGATCAGAACTCGCACTCTGCTCAATATCGGAGGTCTCAGAACAGTTATTGTCAGCACCCCTTCTATTTCCAACCCAGGAACTATCAGTCCCACATCAATCTTCAACTCGGGCGTTCTGCTGACCACTTTTGAAGACCTCAGTCTCCCGGTCCCCACTACTCCTGGCTTCAGTGACCATGTAAGTCCACTCCGGGGCATCGTACCTCTGGCAGGGCACCCTTACTCTCCTTGACCTTCTTGGGCCCTCTCGAGCTTGCTCTGCGTCACTCAGTTCTGATTCGGATGTCTCCGACACAGGAGCCAGATCTCTCTCAGGAGCTAGTCTCAGATTCAGCCTCCCTTGCCTCCCAGGCCACAATTCTTCTGCAATTTCAGCACTTCTCCTTTGCCCCGACCACTTTGCACACCAGTTCGTTCAGCTGAGTCTGACTCTATACCACTCGCAACGTTACCTCCTCCCTCAGAGTCAATGCCTGGGTCTTGTGTAGCGTGACCCCCCTCAGCTTGCTCTAATGGGCAAGCAGCTTCGTCAGCAACCCTCACAGCTTGGCTTGTCCTCTCGAGTGGCCTCGCTGCCACAGCTGGATTTTCTTCTACGAGAGGAGCTGTTTCTTCCAAGGATTCTGAAATTCTGTGAGTATGGGAGGTGTGAATCCAGTTCGGCAAGCCTCCGCACTTCACCGCTGTATTCGTTACCAGAATCACCTGGTAAGGGCCTCTCCACCGGGCGCCAAGGCAACTCTTCCTCACGTTCTTGCGAACTAACACCCAATCACCCGGACACAGGTCGTGGCAGAGGTCCCTCGAGGTCGGGTCAGTTGCAGCTTCAACCTGGTGAGACACAGAACGGACCATGCCAGCCAGTCCTTTGCAATAATCAAGGATCAAATCATCTGTGATGTTTATCAAGGCTGTAGATGGCACTGCTGGTAACCACATCGCCCTCCCCATCAGGATCTCATGTGGTGAAAGGCCAGTTCTCCTATCGGGGATACTACGAACACTCATCAACACCAGTGGCAATGCATCAGGCCATTTCAGAGACGTGGACGAACACACTTTTGCCATCCTCATTTTCAGAGTCCCGTTAATCTGTTCCACAATACCAGAAGCCTCTGGTCGATAGCTACAATGCAGTCTCTGATCAACATGTAAAGCGGCACAAAGCAACTTCATAATTTCGCTGTGGAAGTGTGTTCCTCTATCCGACTCCAATGAAATTGGAAAACCGAACCGTGGTATCAGTTCCCTAAGCAACAATTGTGGTACTGTGAGGCTATCACATCTCCTTGTCGGATATGCTTCCACCCACCGTGAGAAAACGCACACCACAACCAAAATGTACCTCAAGCCATTGCACCTAGGCATCTCTATAAAACCAAGCTGGATTCTATTGAAAGGCCCTCCAGATCTCCCAATGTGACTCAATGCAACCACAGTTCTCTTTCCAGCATTCATTTGTTGACACGTAACACACCTATGACACACTGCTTCAGCAAAAGCGCAGAACCGTGGATTGTACCACGTTTGTCTGAACACTCGCACCATAGCATCCCTTCCAATGTGCACTGCTCCATGAATCTGTCTTGCCATAGGGCTCAATAAGTCATCTGGTAACACTGCTCGACCATCACTTGAACCCAAATGCCATCATCTCTTCTCTCACATCCTGCTCTAATCCAAGCAGCATCTTCCTATTCTGAAACGTCTCCCTGCAGACGCTTGAGCTCATCCCAGGTGTCTGCCATGGCTAACATCATGCTGAGCTCGGTTCTTTCTGGGCTCTCTCCAGTATAATCTCCAGTAAAAATGCACCCTTGTTCAGCGCAAAATCGTGCAACTTCATCCGCGTATCGATTTCCCAAGGACGCAAAATCGTTCCCCCTCCCGTGGGCTGCACATTTTACCACAGCTATTTCTCGTGGTCGCTGCAAAGCTTCCAACAGTTGTTTCACATATTCCCCGTTTCTGATAGGATATCCTGATGATGTTAAAAATCCTCTCTGTGACCATAGCTGTCCAAAGTCATGAACCTCACCGAACCCGTACTGGTTGTCGGTGTAGATGGTGATTCAGATTTGATCAGCAATTAAGCAGGCACGAGTTAAGACAATGATTTCAGCTACTTGGGCGGAGTATACTCTCTGTAAGCAAGCAGCTTCCACAACTCCAGAGATGGTACATACAGCAAAGGCTGCTCTCAAATGACCCACATTGTCTCTTAAGCATGAACCATCTACAAAAAAGATTTCATCAGACTCGGGCAGAGGTTCATCAACAATGTCGGGTCTCGGTTTGGTGCAAAGTTCAGTCACATCAAGACAGTCATGGTCCTCACAATCTCCATCATCAACATTTGGCAAAGGCATCAAAGTAGCAGGATTTAGCACAGAACACCTTTTCAGAGTCACATTCTCCGAGGCAAGTATAACCTGCTCATAGCGTGTGAGTCTGTTGTTCGTCAGGTGCTGTGTCTTAGTCCTCGTCATCAGAAGCTCAACTGAATGTGGAACAAACACTGTAAGTGGATGACCCATAACAATGCTCTCACATCTCTCAATGCTGACACCTGTTGCAGCAACGGATTTGAGACATCCGGGCAACGCTGAAGCTACTGGATCTAAAGTAGCTGAGAAATAGGCAACTGGTCTACGTACACCCCCATGACTTTGAGTAAGGACTGACAATGCGCAACCTTCTTGCTCATAGCAGAACAATGAAAACGATTTGTTGTAATCTGGCATCCCTAGAGCTGGAGCACGACACAGGCACTCACTCAACTCCAGGAACGCAATAGACAGTCATGATCCCATGGTACCGGATCGCTCACGTCCTTGTGCGTCAGCCTCTGCAAGGGCTTCGTCTTCAAGGAAAAGCTGGGGATCCATTGGCGACAGTACCCGACCATCCCCAGAAACATCCTGACTTCCTTCTGAGTGGTAGGCACAGTCATATTCATGATCGCCTCAATCCGATTTGGTGACACCTTTCTCTTGCCTTTCTCGATTCGATGACCCAAATACTGAACCTCAGTAAGAAAATACTGTAACTTGTTTGGGGACACCTTGTGTCCATTCTCTGCTAGATGATTCAGTAAAGCAACAGTATCGATCCTGCAAGCATCCTCCGTTTCAGACGCAATCAAGAGGTCATCATTATACTGCACTAGAACCGAGTTCTGTGGCAGTACGAGACTCTCAAGATTCTTTTTCAAAAGCTGGTTAAAGATCGATGGACTCTCTGTATACCCTTGAGGGATACGACACCATGTTAACACACAATCTTCCAGACGGAAAGCAAATAAAAATTGGCTCTCCTCATGTAATGGTATCGAAAAGAATGCCTGACACAAATCAATCACAGTGAACCATTCGGCTTCGCATGGAATCTGGAACAGTATCACTGATGGATTCGGTACCACAGGACAACATGGAACTACGATCGTGTTGACCTTTCGCAGGTCCTGCACGATTCTGTACTTCCCACTTGGTTTCTGCAATCCCATAATGGGTGAGTTACATGGACTTCCCATTATTTCCTTCAAGATTCCCTGTTCGATCATAGACTCAATCACAGGCTTGATTCCTGCTACCGTTTCCGGTGACAGATTGTATTGGGGTGTTCTCGGAAACTCGGAATTTGGTTTAACTTGGATCTTGACTGGCTCAACCCCTTTGATCAACTCGATCTCTTCTCCTGTGAAATCCCATACTTCCAGAGAGACAGAGTCCCTCAGGTCGAGTGGGAGTTCCTCAAATGTCAACATAGGGAACATCTCTGTGCTCAGATTCTGATTTGCCAATTTAAATGCCACATCGTTATCGTTAGTCTGCAATTCCACTCCCTTGGGTGTACAGTAGATGGTGCAATTCAATTTACACAAGAGATCACGACCCAACAAACAAACCGGACTTGAGTCACATACCACAAATTGGTGTCGGTCGTGAAATGTTCCTATTCTCACAGGTATTGCCTCAGTCAATGGATTAGTCATTTTATTATTTGCCACTCCTACAACTTGGATCGATTGTCCCGAGAGGGGTAAGTTGGGAACTACTGCAGATCTCACAGTAGAACGGGTAGCACCAGTATCAACCAAAAAGGTGGTGGGATGACCGTCAACATCTGCCTCTACATACGGTCCCCTCTGGTCTACCTCCAAGACTTCTCCAAGAGTACAGTCTTTCTCCCCCCTCAGGCACATAATAGGCATGTACAGTTTCCTTTGGTTCCTGAACAGTTCTCTCTATCTTAACCCAATCAATGTCTTGTGGTGAGATTTTTGACTGCAACCATGTGATTACCTGCTCAAACTTTTTCATGACCACAGGTGAAGGACCATGTGTAATAGAATCTAGTTCTGGTTCCGAAGACGGCCAATCAACAGCAATTTTACATGCTGACCACAAATCACTTGGTACTACAATATCAAACAACGTATTCAAATCAATCCACAGTACCTTTGAAATTTTGACAAATCGGTCAACTTGCTTGTACCACTCAACAGGTTTTTTCCTCAGCCGAGGAAAATCATTGGTAAACACCGCCAAATCACCTCTACTCCAAGGTACATGCACATATCCTCCACTCGGCACTTCTCGCAAAGGGTAAGCCTCTACTCCTACTGTCCCCCCTCCGGGAGGCGGTGTTTCTCCTATACCCTTCTTGACGCTCTTCTTCTTTGACCATCTTTCTTCCCATTTGTCAAGCATGCTCCATGCACGCATCCCTATAATCAATTCTCGAATATGTGTTTTCAAACCTATGACCCTTTTCTCTTCCAGTTCCCGATCACTGTAATTTAGCCTGTGATTTCCCTGCAGCATTTTTGTTTTGGATAAATCTACATCATACCTCTGTGCCAATTCTGTCAATTTTTCATGCGCTTTCCTTGCCCTACGAGTTACATCCTTCGCCACAAACAACAATTCATCTGGCTCATAAAGTTCCATCCTTTCTAAAGGCAAGCTTCCACTGATTATCTCATCTACTTCTGCCTTCAACCTCATCACGTCCACCACTTTGGCCCTTATAGCAGTTCTAATCGTTCCTTGACTTGATGCACCACTCAACTCTCCACTCTCACTACTCTGATCTCCACATTGATTCCCTTCCATTATGTTTCGTGAGACAGATTGACTACCCGAAACTCCCTGAGCCATGTCTCCTCCCGTCATCCTTCCACTAGGACCTCTCACTGGGGGTTCCCACATCCTCAAATCGGAACGTGAATTGGCCAAAGACCCTGATCTCACTGCTCTTGGTTCCCCATGACCTCTAGACGAATCTGCAGTGGTTGGCAAAGGTGTACTCGATTCTATGGGTCTCGAAAGATGACCTGTTCCACCCACTGTACCATTTCTTCCAGAACCAATGCCCTCTCCCATTGTTGATCGTATTAAACTCCCACTTTCTGCCTGATCTGAATCATACACTGTCACTATGGGACCAATGGTGACCGGCACTGTAAGAGCTTCCGCTAATCTCGTGACAATATTAACTCCACTTGCTTCTGTATTCCTCGATGGTTGTGTCCCTATTCCCTCTGTTCCTGCTGCCATCCTTCCCTTTATCCCTGCACTAGGGTTTGTCTGCAGATCCCCAGTTTCCTCTGTGAGTGCTCTCCTTCCCTCCTCTGAGGTTGGGTTGTATGGAGGTGGACGCTCTGCTAGTAGCCTCTCCAGTAAGCTGTCATCTGTATCACTATCGTCTTCCTCTTCTCTCCTCTTCTGAGCATCTCCCACCTTTACTAATAAAGGAAACAGTCTGTCTCCCTCTATGGTGTCTACCCTCCATCTTTTCGCCAATGCGTCCCATTTCGCATCTTGAAACGCCCTGATTGACTTTTTCACCCTTCCTGACTTCGGTCTCTTTTCCTCGCATGTGCTGCTCTCATCCATGTGTTTAGCGCTTCGAACTGTGCTGGTCTGGGTGAAGGTCGCAACACAGTCATCACTGCTTTCAATTGGTACAATACATCAAATCTGAATGAACCATAAAGTGGGAAAGCCAAATCTCTCTCCTTCTCAGTAACCTTTTGCCAATTTTGAAGCCAAATTATAGTATGGAGCCCTACATGCGTGGCCATGTAATGAGCTGGGGTATATTCGGGTGGTGCCTCCTCCCCCACTCGAGTTACCACTCCTCTATCTCCCCTGCAGAGATCCCGCAATACCTTAAAACATTTCATGATGAAATCAACTGTTTTACCCACCAAATGTTTTTGTTCTACTTCCTGATGGCGATCAACCAATACCAGCGCTGCTTTACACTAACCAACCTATCGCAGCGCGGCACACTTCGACGTCACTCCTCCTCCTCATTCAGCAGTTCCCCTCTTTCACAATCCGTATCCACCACGCTCATACACTTCACTCGTAGAATCAAACACACTTCACTAGTAGAATCAAACACACTTCACTCGTAGAGTCAAGTAACTGTTTGTCCACCAAACGACCGAACAGTCACATAACCGACTGTCTGTACACCATACGACCGGACAGTCACAAGTAATTGTCTACTTCAATCTGGCAACTGTCTGTCCGCGAAACGACCGGACAACTGCCTTAGACCATCTGCCCACGAACGGCCGGACAGTCGTATAAGTAATCGATAGGATCCAATCAGTCGATCTTCCACACACAGTAACACCCGACCCGCGGTGGTTACTCAAACACTCACACTCTCATTCCCTATCACGAGTGGGTCTGTCGATGACGTCTCAAGACTCCCACAATCAATGGTCAGACAATTACAACTCTGGGTGTCTTCCACACCACAATCTATCTATCCCGGGATCCTAGGCTGCTCCTTGAGCCTGACATCAAACAACACAAATCACATGGAACGCGCGCTCAGTCCAAAACCAGTCACTCGACTTTCATCCCAACTCCGCAAGACATCACACAATCAAATCATCACCGCAATCTAACAGACATACATCCCTATTCATACTCAATTCTCTGCGAACCGCTGTTCCCGCCGCACCATCACTCTTCGTCAGCTTCCACCAAGCACCGTCGTCCTCCACTCTCGATCCTCTAGACAACCATCTCTTGGACTCTATGAATTGTATAACTATTCTTTCCCTAACTTCTCCCCTTACTGCAGAGGTAACCGTCCTCTCGCTACCAACTGATAAGGCTGGGTTCCGTTACTAGAATTTAACTAGGAACCCTAGGTCAATGAATCTTTTGTTACCTGCTGAGAAGTGTAAAGGGAGAAATAACTCAATTAAGGCAATCCAACTTGTTCCGATGACTACGACTCAAAGGATTACAGAAGCCGAATTCCACTTTAGTGGTTTATTACAATGCCAAAAACAACTGAATGTACAAGCACCTCAGGACGAGGTTGTAAAAGTACATGGAAACTAATACAAAGCCATACCTACGAGTGAGTCTAATCCGATAGATCATGAAAAGAATGAAAAGTTCCAAAAACAGAACACAGGCAAGGTCTGCCCCAATATCTAAGTCAGACTTCATCTGTGGCAGAAAAGTAAAGAGCATTAGACTATCCCTACTCTATCACTAGAGTGACATCCCTACTTAGCATTTCCCAGGCAGGATCAATTAAAGGTGTCAGCTCGTGAAGACTTCCTAAGAAGTGCACTCACGTCGTATGGGTCGATCTCTTTACCCCTTCTACTAACTTCCTTCTATTCCTCTCTCATCTCTCTTCTCCTGATTCATCCCTCGGGACACTGTCCCTAATACAAAATGCACAGATGTAAAACACGCCCACAGATCACCTCATCTCACTGGGCATTTCTCATAGGTAAATTTTCACTGTCTTCCTCACTCCATCCAAGTTCGGCTCGATGACCTTGATTCCCAGGCCTCCTAAGTGAGAAAGAACACCAGCTCCCAATTATCGACATTCCATTTACAAAGTATCACTTCTCCTCCATGCCTAACTCCTAAAACAAAAGGCGTTAGTTTAACTAACAAAGGCAGCTTCTTCCACCTGCAACAGAAACGTGAGAACAGAACAACCTTGCATGCACATGAAATTTGCTGACTACCTCCAAATGCGAGAGCTTACCAGGGAAATTACATTTTCAGGCCTACACAAATCGGCCAACATAAGAATAAACAAACAGGCCTTCAATTACACAAAAGTGAACATTTCATTTAGGCCTTTAAACATCAATTTATACACGCAGGTTAACGGTGCTTTCCTTTGCAAGCATCTACAATTATTACACGTTAAGCACAATTAGTCATCACCACGTGCAGACTCCAACATGATGCACGTTTAAATCAAACTGCATTACATTACACATAGACTTTTCATTAGGCAATTGTAATATACTAAAGGTTACTCTTTCCAAACATGAATGCCATTTCGTTTCCTTTGCATGGCACAAAACAATTTCTATCAATTCACTTACGACTTATTATTACAACACATTAACATAACATGGCAAAGTTTTGCAAGTGGTCATTAAACAGACTAGTTTTTGTTTTACCTGGGTTTGTATTTTGAAGCTTTACTGTTGGAAACACTCTTTTAATCCGGTCCAAAATTATTTTTTTGTTCAGTCGCTACCAAAGCTTACACCACTGCAGTCCTTTTGGCACTTGTGAAAGGACATGGGGTTAAAACTCCCAACTGAACGTGACCAATGAGTGCCTTTCACACAGACATTTTCCAGAAGACGGAAATGCTACTACATTTTCAGAGAGCAGCTGTCGAGATCCTGAAAGAACTGGGTCAGCGCCAGTGCAGCTCTGTAGGACATGCCCTGGCAACATGCCTACCCCCGAGACGGTGCCAATCCAGGCTTGCAGAGTGCAATCTGCTGGAGTGATAATGCACTGTAGTGCCGGGCAATTTCTTTTGTAGATTGGCAGTGTCGCTGCTCATGTGATATGGTGTGCACTTTTCTACTCATCAATGTGATATCCATCACAGGTGTATATATATATATATTCACTGAAAAAACCATAGGTTTTAGGGACAGTTATAGTTAGTTGGACATTGCACTCGTACAAAACCCGTGAAATTCCCCGTTATAGTTAGTTCAGCTAACTATAACTCGCGCCCCGCAATGCACTGCTGATGACGTCACATATTACATCACTCATGACATGGTCAGTGACATCACTGATGACATCACTGATGACATCTCAAATGACATCACTGATGACATCATCCAGTGACTGTGTGTTTCTGTAAAGTTGAAATATTTTTAATATATATAGGAAAAGACGTATTGAAGAATGAGTGGGTGTGTAAGCGTCTGTATGGATGATTTAGTAGGTGCGTGACTGACTCTATAAGTGAGTGATTTAACGTATCTTACTGAATGCATGGGTTAGTGACTAAACTGGGTGAATGTCTGTATCCGTCTGTCTGTTGCTGTGTAAGTGGCTGCATGAGTTTGTGAATAGCTACATGAGTGTCTATATGAGTTATTGATTGGTTGTCTGAGTATCTGTATGGGTGCCTGAGTGTTTGTGTGGGTGGGGTGTGTGCGACTCTGTGCATAGATGTGTGAGTGGGTGATTCACTGGGTGGATGGTTTCAAGAGTGCATCTGTGATAGACTGTATGGGTGGGTAAGTGTGTGTAAGAGTGTGTTAGTGAGTGAATGTATGTCCCAGTGGTACATGTGTGAGTAACTACATATGTGAAAGCCAGTATATGTGTGTTGGAGTATATAAATAGCTATAAGCGAGAGTGAGTGATTGTGATAGTGGCTGTATGGATGAGTGTGTGCTTGTATCAGTGATTGTATAAGAGCGTAACAATGTGCTAGTATTTGTATGATTAAGTGAGCTGGTGTGTGTATAACTGTATAGGTGGGTAAATGGCAGTGTGTTTAATTATTTGCATGACTGACTAGGTGTGTGAGTACCTCTATGGATGAGTGGCGGTGTTTGAGTGTCTATATAGGAGTAAGAGTGCATATGATAGTCCTGTACTGAGTGACCATAAGTATGAGTGACTGTACGGGTGAGTGAGTGGATGTGTGTGTGTAGACCTAAGAATCAGTGAGTGGGTATGTAGTTATTGGTGTTGGAGTGTCTATAGTTTTGCGAATGGCAGTCTGTAATTTAGATTGGGTGTATCAAAGGTTATATTAGGGTGTGAGGAGCTGCATCAGATTATCACGTGGATGATGTCATCAGTGATGTCATTTGAGATGTCATCAGTGATGTCATCAGTGATGTCACTGACCATGTCATGAGTGATGTAATATGTGACGTCATCAGCAGTGCATTATGGGCGCGAGTTATAGTTAGCTGAACTAACTATAACGGGGGAATTTCACGGGTTTTGTACGAGTGCAATGTCCAACTAACTATAACTGTCCCTAAAACCTATGGTTTTTTCAGTGAATTTCAAAGGTTTTTTAAATGCTAATTTGTAACTATAACGTCCCTGAAACCTATGGTTTTTTCAGTGAATTTCAAAGGTTTTTTAAATGCTAATTTGTAACTATAACATGTCTGAAACCTACGGTTTTTTCAGTGAATTTCAAAGGTTTTGTAAATGACAATTTTTAAATGTATTAATTGTTATATAAAATTTTTTCATACTGATTTACTACATTTTTAGAAACAATTTTTTTTTACATATTTATTTTTTAAATTACATTGTAATTACATTATACATTACATTACAAAAAATACTTTCTCAGAATGAATTACTTTAGTTTAAATACTTTGCACATAGGCAATAGACTTTTAAGTACAGTAGTTACAGTTGTTGCAATGGGCAACACATTTTCAAACACAATGCAACATTCAGCTCAATGTGAATTTCTAGTTAAATGCAATTACTTACTTTATGGATTACTTTTTCTAACCACAGGACTGGATCCTAGATTCAGTCCTGGGACATCTCCTGTAAACAGTTGAGTAAAAGCGTTTTGGTTACAGTCGTGATTTTTAAGGAATATTATTGTACTTTAAAAGTTGACACTTAGAAACTTTTTCTCATAGAATCACCAATGTTATCCTAAGGAAGGAAATTCACTTAGAAGGTAAAAACTGTTATCGTTACTTTTTCTTACTCAGTGTTGGATCCTGGATCCAGCACTGGTGCATCTCCTGTAAACAGTTGAAAGAATGCGTTTAAGTCATACAGGCGATTTTTTAGGAATATTTGTAGTTTGTGAAAATCGACACTTTGAAACTTTTCTGCTGAAAACCAGTCAATGGATTCCTATGGAAGAAAATATAAGTTACTGGTAAGTACGGTTAAAATTACTTTTCAGGGTCAGTGCTGGGCTAAAAGATGCAGCACTGGGTTCTCTCCTGATAACAGGTGAGTAAATTGGAATTCGTACTTTGGTTGATTTTAGAGGAATATTATAAAGTTCCAAAACTCCACACTTAGAAGAATTTCCAAGTGAAACCAGTCAATGTTAGCCTATGAAGGAAATTCAAGTTACCGGTAAGTACGGTTAAAATTACTTTTCAGGACCAGTACTGGGCTGAAAGATGCAGCACTGAGGTCTCTCCTGATAACAGGTGAGTAAATCAGAATTCGGATTTCGGCTGATTTTAGAGGAATATTTGTATGTTTCAAAAATCAACACTTAGAAACTTTTTCAGCAAAAAGCAGGCAATGATATCCTATGGAAGGAAATTCAAGTTACTGGTAAGTACGGTTAAAATTACTTTTCAGGATCAGTACTGGGCTGAAAGATGCAGCACTGAGGTCTCTCCTGATAACAGGTGAGTAAATCGGAATTCGTATTTCGGCTGATTTTAGAGGAATATTTTAAAGTTCCAAAACTCCACACTTAGAAGAATTTCCAAGTGAAACCAGTCAATGTTAGCCTATGAAGGAAATTCAAGTTACCAGTAAGTACGGTTAAAATTACTTTTCAGGACCAGTACTGGGCTGAAAGATGCAGCACTGAGGTCTCTCCTGATAACAGGTGAGTAAATCGGAATTCGTATTTCGGCTGATTTTAGAGGAATATTTGTATGTTTCAAAAATCAACACTTAGAAACTTTTTCAGCAAAAAGCAGGCAATGATATCCTATGGAAGGAAATTCAAGTTACTGGTAAGTACGGTTAAAATTACTTTTCAGGACCAGTACTGGGCTGAAAGATGCAGCACTGAGGTCTCTCCTTATAACAGGTGAGTAAATCGGAATTCGTATTTCGGATGATTTTAGAAGAATATTTGCACAATGGTGAAGGGAGGGGGCGGGGCCTGAGGTGACATCTGTGCAAACGCGCCCCGTGGCGCGTTTTAAGTTGGGGGATTAAGTCCCCTTGAATCTTGAGGGTCCCTAGGGGCCAACTAGCCCACCAGGAACCTCCAATATGCGCTAGGGGCTGCGTTGCAGAGACGTGTAGAGAGGCCACACCCCTTTTACACCTCTCTGCAACGCAGCTCTGTGGCGCTTTCTGGATGTACCTGTTGGGCTAGTTGGCCCCCAGGGACCCTCAGGATTGAAGGGGATTTAATTCCCCATCTTAAAACGCGCCACGGGGCCTGTTTGCACACATGTCACCTGAAGCCCCGCCCTCCCTTCACCACTGTGCAAACGCGCCCCGTGGCGCGTTTTAAGTTGGGGGATTAAGTCCCCTTGAATCCTGAGGGTCCCCGGAGTCCAACTAGCCCACCATATACCTCCAAAAGCGCCACAGAGCTGCGTTGCAGAGAGGTGTAAAAGGGGCGTGGCCTCTGTACACCTCTCTGCAAGGCAGCCCCCTGGCGCATACTGGAGGTTCCTGGTGGGCTAGTTGGCCCCCAGGGACCCCCAGTATTCAAGGGGAATTGTTTCTCTGCAAACGCGCCAGGGGGCGCGTTTGCAGAGTGGTGAAGGAAGGGGCGGGGCCTGCGGGCCCGATCGTTTTTTTTTTATTTTATTTTTTTGTCACCGGAAGGGGGCTGTGTGGCCCCCTTCCTTTTTCCTGTTTATGGGCCCTGGGGACCCCATCCCCCAGGGCCTTACCCCTTTTTTTAATTAAAAATAAAAAAACGGGAAGGGGGCCGCGTGGCCCCCCTTCCCTGGGCCTGTATTGGCCCCGGGACCCCATCCCCCGGGCCTGGCCTCTATTTTTATTTTTATTCTTTGGAGGGGGCTGCGTGGCCCCCTCCTCTGGCCATTTAAGGCCCCGGGGACCCCATCCCCCGGGGCCGGCCATACCCTTTTTATTTTTTTTTATTTTTTTAAACTATGGGGAGGGGGGCCGCGTGGCCCCCCTCCCGGGCCACTACTTGCCCCGGGGACCCCATCCCCCGGGCTGGCTCCTCTCCGTTGGGGACTGTGGGGGTCCCCAATCCCCCCACAGTCCCGCCGGCTCCCCGCGTCCCTTGGGAGCCGGCATTGCTTTCAACATGGGGAGCTGCTAAGATGCAGCTCCCCATGTGGAAAGCAATCGGCTTTGGATATTGGAAGCGAGAGCAGGTTTCCTGCTCTCTTCCAATATCCAAAGCAGTTTGCTATGGCAGGACGGGAGCCGCGAGGCTCCCGTCCTGCCATAGCAAACTACAGTGTCCCGGGGTAGGCACCCCGGGACACTGCAGGAGCCGGCCCTGGGGGTGGTGGTCCCCAGGGCCATCAAGGGCTTCCAGGATGGGGGCCGCGCGGCCCCCTCCCATTCAGGTCACAGCCCCGGGAGGTGGTGGTCCCCGGGCTCTGGGGTCCGTAACGGACCCCCATATTTAAATGTTTAGTGCCCCGGGAGGTGGCGGTCTCGGGCGTGTGGGGGCTGGAGCCCCCCACACAGGTTTTTGAATTATAAAAAAAAGCCCCGGGGAGGTGGTGGTCCCCGGGGCTGCGGGAGGGCTCAGAGCCCTCCCGCACCATTTAAAAAAAAGCCCCGGGGGTGGCGGTCCTCGGGCTTGGGGGCCCTTTGAGGCCCCCCACACATAAAATTAACCCCCCACCATGCCCCCGGGACTTGGGCCACCCGGGGCAAATACAATCGAAGCGCGGGAGACCGCGCTTCGATTTTTTTTTTTTCGGCAGGATTTGCGCACCCTGAGCGCATCCTGCCGATTTTTTAAAAAAATGTTTTTATTTTTTTTTTGCCCAGGGGGTCCTTGTGGGACCCCCTGAGCAAACCTAGGGGGTCAGGGTGTTTCTACCCTGCTCCCTTTGTGCGCTTTGCGCACTTGTTTCTGTCCCTCGGTTCTACCGAGGGATAAATGGCTGCCAACATTTCCTGAATCGGAATGTTGACAGCCAGCTGACAGCCAATTAACATGCAGCTCGTGATCGGGAGGGTACGCGGACCCTACTCGGCCATAGATATCACTATCTTTTTACTTTTGATTTTCTCAGCAACTACTGAACGGATTTACACCATTTAACAAAAAGGGTTCTTTCTGAACCAAGAACTACCTCTTTGCCAAATTTGGTGTAATTCCGTTCAGCAGTTCGGGCTGTAGCCGTGTCTAAAGTTTCCTATGGAAAATTGCATGGGGTAAACGCGTTTTGGGACCCCCTTTTTCTCGGCCCCCGCTTGACGAATCCCCCGAGACTTTCAGGGTAGGAGTGGACCGGAGCGGTCCACAAAGTTTGAAAATTTTGCGATGATACGTCAACCGGCAAGAGAGTTATTTCAAATAGAATGTCGCGGATTTCCTATGGATAATAGGTTGTAACTATAACTATCTACTGGCGACCGCCAGTAGATAATATATATATATATATATATATATATATATATATATATATATATATATATATATATATATATATATATATATATATATTCACTGAAAAACCCATAGGTTTTAGGGACAGTTATAGTTAGTTGGACATTTCACTCGTACAAAACCATAGAAATTCTCCCGTTATAGTTAGTTCAGCTAACTATAACTCGCGCCCCGCAATGCACTGCTGATGACGTCACATATTACATCACTCATGACATGGTCAGTGACATCACTGATGACATCTCAAATGACATCACTGATGACATCACTGATGACATCATCCAATGACTGTGTGTTTCTGTAAAGTTTAAATATGTTTAATATATATAGGGAAAGGCGTATTGAAGAATGAGTGGGTGTATAAGTGTCTGAATGGATGATTTAGTACGTGCGTGACTGACTCTACAAGTGAGTGATTAAACGTATCTTACTGAATGCATGGGTTAGTGACTAAACTGTGTGAATGTCTGTATCCGTCTGTTTGTTGGTATGTAAGTGGATGCATGGATTTGCTGAATAGCTACATGAGTGTCTATATGGGTTATTGATTGGTTCTCTGAGTATCTGTATGGCTGCCTGAGTGTTTGTGTGGGTGGGGTGTGTGTGACTCTGTACATAGATGTGTGAGTGGGTGATTCACTGGGTGCATGATTTCAAGAGTGCATCTGTGATGGACTGCTTGGGTGGGTGAGTGTGTGTATGGGTGTGTTAGTGAGTGAATGTATATCTCAGTGGTACATGTGCGAGTAACTACATATGTAAAAGGCAGTATATATGTGTGTTAGAGTATTTAAATGGCTATAAGTGAGAGTGTGTGATTGTGAGAGTGGCTGTATGGATGCGTGTGTGCTTGTATAAGTTATTGTATAAGAGCGTAAGAATGTGCTAGTATTTGTATGAGTAAGTGAGCTGGTGTGTGTATAACTGTATAGGTGAGTAAATGGGTGTGTGATTAATTTTTTGCATGACTGACTAGGTGTGTGAGTACCTCTATGGATGAGTGGCGGTGTGTGAGTGTTTATATAGGTGTATGAGTGCATATGATAGTCCTGTACTGAGTGACTGGAAGTATGAGTGACTGTACGGGTGAGTGAGTAGATGTGTGTGTGTAGACCTAAGAATCAGTGAGTGGGTATGTAGTTATTGGTATTGGAGTGTGTATGGTTTTGAGAATGGCAGTCTGTAATTTAGAGTGGGTGTATCAAAAGTTATATTAGGGTGTGAGAAGATGCATGAAATTACCACATGGATGATGTCATTTGAGATGTCATCAGTGATGTCATCAGTGATGTCACTGACCATGTCATGAGTGATGTAATATGTGACGTCATCAGCAGTGCATTGTGGGCGCGAGTTATAGTTAGCTGAACTAACTATAACGGGGGAATTTCTATGGTTTTGTACGAGTGAAATGTCCAACTAACTATAACTGTCCCTAAAACCTATGGTTTTTTCAGTGAATTTCAAAAGTTTTTTAAATGCTAATTTCTAACTATAACGTGTCTGAAACCTATGGTTTTTTCAGTGAATTTCAAAGGTTTTTTAAATGCTAATTTCTAACTATAACGTGCCTGAAACCTATGATTTTTTAAGTGAATTTCAAAGGTTTTTTAAATGCTAGTTTCTAACTATGCTCTACAGAGGTAGGACATGTGAAGAAAGAAGAAAAACGCACAGAAAGAAGCAAAAGAAATGCAGAAAGAAGCAACAGAAGTCCACAAAGACGAAGAAAAGTGCAGGAAGAAGCAAAAGATGTGCAGAAAGAACCAACAGAGGAGCAGAAAGAGGCCTTGTTGCAAAATCATCCTGTGCCCACAACTTTTTCAGACGGGTACTGGTGGTAACTGACTCTGACTAACCAGAGCCAGTGCTATGCTAAAAGACACTTAGAATACAGTGAAAACACCTACATACACTAGGGAACACTATGCGTTGGGGTACCCCTGTGATTAGCATGACCTCCTCTGTAAGTCCCTAGTACATAATAGGGCAGGGGGATTAAAACTACCTCTTAAAACGCACTACAGGGTGCGTTTGCACAGTGGTGAAGGGAGGGGGGGCCTGAGGTGACGTGTGCAAACGCGCCCCGTGGCGTGTTTTAAGTTGCGGGATTAAGTCCCCTTGAATCCTGAGGGTCCCTGGGGCCCAACTAGCCCCCCAGGTACCTACAGTTAGGACCACAGAGCTGAGTTGCAGAGAGGCGTTCCGAGGCCACGCACCTTTTTTCACCTTTCAGCAACGCAACTCTGTTGTGCTTACTGAAGGTACCTGGTGGGCTAGTTGGCCCCCAGGGTCCCTCAGGATTCAAGGGCAATTAATTCCCCAACTTAAAACGCACCACAGGGCGTGTTTGCGCACATGTCACCTGAGGCCCCGCCCTCCCTTCACCACTGTGCAAACGCGCCCGTGGCACGTTTTAAGTTGGGGGATTAGGTCACCTTGAATCCTGAGGGTCCCTGGGGCCCAACTAGCCCACCAGGTACTTCCAGTAAGCACCACAGGCGTGCGTTGCAATGCCTGTAACAAATTGTGCAGTTGTGTTTAGGTAGTGAAGGGGGTCGTTCTGGGGGTAGTGTTTTAGGGTTTAGGGTAGTGCAGTGGTGTTTGTGTAGTGTAGGGGGTCATGGTGGGGGTAGATTTAGGGGTTAGGGTAGTGCAGTGGTGTTTGGTTAGTGTAGGGAGTCGTGCTGGGGGAGTGTTTTAGGGTTTAGGGTAGTGCAGTGGTATTTGGGTAGTGTAGGGGGTCGGGCTGGGGGTAGTGTTTTAGGGTTTAGGGTAGTGCAGTGGTGTTTGGGTAGTGTAGGGCGTCGTGCTGGGGGTAGTGGTTTAGGGTTTAGGGTAGTGCAGTGGTGTTTGGGTAGTGTAGGGGTACTGCTGGGGGTAGTGTTTTAGGGTTTAAAGTAGTGAAATGGTGTTTGGGTAGTGTAGGGGTACTGCTGGGGGTAGTGTTTTAGGGTTTAGGGTAGTGCAGTGGTGTTTGGGTAGTGTAGGGGTACTGCTGGGGGTAGTGTTTTAGGTTTAGGGTAGTGCAGTGGTGTTTGGGTAGTGTAGGGGGTAGTGTTTTAGGGTTTAGGGTAGTGCAGTGGTGTTTGTGTAGTGTTGGAGGTTGTGTTTTAGGGTTTAGGTAGTGCAGTGGTCTTTGGGTAGTGTAGGGAGTCGTGCGGGGGTAGTGTTTTAGGGTTTAGGGTAGTGCAGTGGTCTTTGGGTAGTGTAGGGTGTCGTGCGGGGGTAGTGTTTTAGGGTTTAGGGTAGTGCATTGGTGTTTGGGTAGTGTAGGGGTCGTGCTGGGGGAGTGATTTAGGGTTTAGGGCAGTGCAATGGTTTTCGGGTAGTGTAGGGGGTCGTGCTGGGGGAGTGTTTTAGGGTTTAAGGCAGTGCAGTGGTGTTCGGGTAGTGTAGGGGGTCGTGCTGGGGGAGTGTTTGAGGGTTTAGGGCAGTGCAGTGGTGTTCGGGTAATGTAGGGGGTCGTGCTGGGGGAGTATTTTAGGGTTTAGGGTAGTGCAGTGGTGTTCGGGTAGTGTAGGGGGTCATGCTGGGGGTAGTGTTTTAGGTTTAGGCAGTGCAGTGCAGTGGTGTTCAGGCAGTGTAGGGGTCGTGCTGGGGGTGGTGTTTTAGGGTTTAGGGCAGTGCAGTGGTGTTCGGGCAGTGTAGGGGGTTGTTCTGGGGGTGGTGTTTCAGGGTTTAGGGCAGTGCAGTGGTGTTCGGACAGTGTAGGGGGTCATGCAGGGGGTGGTGTTTCAGGGTTTAGGGCAGTGCAGTGGTGTTCGGGCAGTGTAGGGGGTCGTGCAGGGGGTGGTGTTTCAGGGTTTAGGGCAGTGGTGTTCGGGCAGTGTAGGGGGTCGTGCTGGGGGTGGTGTTTCAGGGTTTGGGGCAGTGCAGTGGTGTTCAGGCAGTAAAGGGGGTCGTGCTGGGGGTGGTGTTTCAGGGTTTTGGGCAGTGCAGTGGTGTTCGGGCAGTGTAGGGGGTTGTGCGGGGTGGTGTTTCAGGGTTTAGGGCAGTGCAGTGGTGTTCGGGCAGTGTAGGGGGTCGTGCAGGGTTGTGGTGTTTCAGGGTTTAGGGCAGTACAGTGGTGTTCGGGCAGTGTAGGGGGTCGTTGCTGGGGGTGGTGTTTCAGGGTTTAGGGCAGTGCGGTGGTGTTCGGGCAGTGTAGGGGGTGGTGCAGGGGGTGGTGTTTCAGGGTTTAGGGCAGTGCAGTGGTGTTCGGGCAGTGTAGGGGGTCGTGCTGGGGCTGGTGTTTCAGGGTTTAGGGCAGTGCAGTGGTGTTCAGGCAGTGTAGGGGGTCGTGCTGGGGCTGGGGTTTCAGGGTTTAGGGCAGTGCAGTGGTGTTCGGGCAGTGTAGGTGGTCGTGCTGGGGCTGGTGTTTCAGGGTTTAGGGCAGTGCAGTGGTGTTCGGGCAGTGTAGGGGCTCATGCTGGGGCTGGTGTTTCAGGGTTTAGGGCAGTGCAGTGGTGTTCGGGCAGTGTAGGGGGTCTTGCTGGGGCTGGTGTTTCAAAGTCTAGGGCAGTGCAGTGGTGTTCGAGCAGTGTAGGGGGTCGTGCTGGGGGTGGTGTTTCAGGGTTTCGGGCAGTGCAGTGGTGTTCGGGCAGTGTAGGGGTCGTGCTGGGGCTAGTGTTTCAGGGTTTAGGGCAGAGCAATGGTGTTCAGGCAGTGTAGGGGGTTGTGCTGGAGGTGGTGTTTCAGGGTTTAGGGCAGTGCAGTGGTGTTCGGGCAGTGTAGGGGGTCTTGCTGGGGGTGGTATTTCAGGGTTTAGGGCAGTGGTGTTCAGGCAGTGTAGGGGGTCTTGCTGGGGGTGATGTTTCAGGGTTTAGGGCAGTGCAGTGGTGTTCAGGCAGTGTAGGGGGTCTTGCTGGGGGTAGTGTTTCAGGGTTTAGGGCAGTGCAGTGGTGTTCGGGCAGTGTAGGGGTCGTGCTGGGGGTGGTGTTTCAGGGTTTAGGGCAGTGCAGTGGTGTTCGGGCAGTGTAGGGGGTAGTGCTGGGGGTGGTGTTTCAGGGTTTAGGGCAGTGCAGTGGTGTTCCGGCAGTGTAGGGGGTCGTGCAGGGGGGTGGTGTTTCAGGGTTTCGGGCAGTGCAGTGGTGTTCGGGCAGTGTAGGGAGTTGTGCTGGGGGTGGTGTTTCAGGGTTTAGGGCAGTGCAGTGGTGTTCGGGCAGTGTAGGGTGTCGTGCTGGAGGGTGGTGTTTCAGGGTTTAGGGCAGTGCAGTGGTGTTCGGGCAGTGTAGGGGGTCATGCAGGGGGTGGTGTTTCAGGGTTTAGGGCAGTACAGTGGTGTTTGGGCAGTGTAGGGGGTCATGCAGAGGGTGGTGTTTCAGGGTTTAGGGCAGTGCAGTGGTGTTCGGCCAGTGTAGGTGGTCTTGCTGGGGGTGGTGTTTCAGGGTTTAGTGCAGTGGTGTTCGGGCAGTGTAGGTGGTCTTGCTGGGGCTGGTGTTTCAGGGTTTAGGGCAGTGCAGTGGTGTTCGGGCAGTGTAGGGGGTCTTGCTGGGGCTGGTGTTTCAGGGTTTAGGGCAGTGCAGTGGTGTTCAGGCAGTGTAGGGGGTCATGCTGAGGCTGGTGTTTCAGGGTTTAGGGCAGTGCAGTGGGGTTCGGGCAGTGTAGGGGGTCGTGCTGGGGCTGGTGTTTCAGGGTTTAGGGCAGTGCAGTGGTTTTCGGGCAGTGTAGGCGGTCATGCTGGGGCTGGTGTTTCAGGGTTTAGGGCAGTGCAGTGGTGTTCGGGCAGTGTACGGGGTTGTGCTGGGGCTGGTGTTTCAGGGTTTAGGGCAGTGCAGTGGTGTTTGGGCAGTGTAGGGGGTCTTGCTGGGGGTGGTGTTTCAGGGTTTAGGGCAGTGGTGTTCGGGCAGTGTAGGGGGTCTTGCTGGGGGTGATGTTTCAGGGTTTAGGGCAGTGCAGTGGTGTTCGGGCAGTGTAGGTGGTCGTGCTGGGGCTGGTGTTTCAGGGTTTAGGGCAGTGCAGTGGTGTTCGGGCAGTGTAGGGGGTCGTGCTGGGGCTGGTGTTTCACGGTTTAGGGCAGTGCAGTGGTGTTCGGGCAGTGTAGGGGGTCGTGCTGGGGCTGGTGTTTCAGGGTTTAGGGCAGTGCAGTGGTGTTCGGGCAGTGTAGGCGGTCGTGCTGGGGCTGGTGTTTCAGGGTTTAGGGCAGTGCAGTGGTGTTCGGGCAGTGTAGGGGGTCATGCTGGGGGTGGTGTTTCAGGGTTTAGGGCAGTGCAGTGGTGTTTGGGCAGTGTAGGGGGTCGTGCTGGGGGTGGTGTTTCAGGGTTTAGGGCAGTGGTGTTCGGGCAGTGTAGGGGGTCTTGCTGGGGGTGATGTTTCAGGGTTTAGGGCAGTGCAGTGGTGTTCGGGCAGTGTAGGGGGTCTTGCTGGGGGTAGTGTTTCAGGGTTTAGGGAAGTGCAGTGGTGTTCGGGCAGTGTAGGGGGTTGTGCTGGGGGTGGTGTTTCAGGGTTTTGGGCAGTGCAGTGGTGTTCGGGCAGTGTGGGGGTCGTGAAGGGGGTGGTGTTTCAGGGTTTAGGGCAGTGCAGTGGTGTTCGGGCAGTGTAGGGGGTCGTTCTGGGGGTGGTGTTTCAGGGTTTAGGGCAGTGCAGTGGTGTTCGGGCAGTGTAGGGGGACGTGCAGGGGCTGGTGTTTCAGGGTTTAGGGCAGTGTAGTGGTGTTCGGGCAGTGTAGGGGGTCGTGCTGGGGGTAGTGTTTTAGGGTTTAGGGTAGTGCAGTGGTGCTTGTGTAGTGTAGGGGGTCGTGCTGGGGGTAGTGTTTTAGGGTTTAGGGTAGTGCAGTGGGGTTTGTGTAGTGTAGGGGGTCATGTTTTAGGGTAGTGCAGTGGTGTTTGGGTAGTGTAGGAGGTCATGCTGGGGGTAGTGTTTTAGGATTTAGGTTATTGCAGTGGTGTTTGGGTAGTGTAGGGGGTCATGCTGGGGGTAGTATTTTAGGGTTTAGGGTAGTGCAGTGGTGTTTGTGAAGTGTAGGGGGCGTGCTGGGGGTAGTTTTGTAGGGTTTAGGGTAGTGCAGTGGTGTTTGTGTAGTGTAGGGGTCGTGCTGGGGGTAGTGTTTTAGGTTTAGGGTAGTGCAGTGGTGTTTTTGTAGTGTAGGGGGTCATGTTTTAAGATGCAACGCTCCAATACCTGACCAGTCTGCACTACATAAAACTGCAAAAACTACAATAAAAAGTGTTTTGCACACTTTTGTCATTGGGCTATATGTGGGCTACATCTGGGTAATATTTGTGCTACATTTGGGCTCTTTTTTCTCTGGTGGCCATCTTGGAAGACTTCTTTGTTATGAAGTTTCCTAATTTCCTCATTTACTGCCTTCTCCTCAGTAGGAAATGCTTTCAGTTTTTTACTTTGATTCCATCAAGAAGGCATTCAGATGTGTCTCACATTTGCCATAAATTCAGAACGTTAGCACTCTAGTTGCTCATTAGATCACTGTAGTAAAGCTACTGCTCACCAGGGAGTTAACTGGAAGTCTGCTGCTGGTATTGAAAGTGATTGTTTCAGTCTGCATGTCAGAATTTTCTAATGAAATAGAAGAGGATTTGAGATCTCACTTAAAAATGCCCTAATTTTTCTTTCTGCAGCACTAACCATAATTTCTATTTCAAAAAGAACCCCTCATTTTGTTCCTTTTTAAATTAAATGTTTTAAGTGTTACCGGTTTATTCCAATCAAGATGGCTTCAGGTGTGCCATACTTTTGTCATAAGTAAGGCTGTTAGCGCTCTAGTTGTTCTTTAGAACACTCTGGGAAGCTGCAGTAGAACACAAAGGAATCAACTGACAGTCTCTGCCCTTGTTGGATGTACATGTTTTACTGAGAATGTCAGACTTCATTCTCACATGACTGAGAAAGATAATGTGAATTTACAGAAAATATGCTCTCATTTTAGCTTCTGGAGCACCTTCCAAAACTCTATGGGACAAGCATGTGAAAATAGTTTTCTCTCAAACATGATTCATGATATCCCAGCAGAAGGTTTTTCACAGGGTAAAATCACCTTAGAACACACCACAATTCCTGAAATTAGTATGGTACCATCAACAAATGAATTCTAATGTAACTAAAGTCTGTTATCACCCTTTATAGTTCACTACAATGCATTTCAATGGGGTACTATCATGTATATTGGTCTCAAGATGGCTGCCAGCAATTCCAAGATGAAGTGCTGACAGCCAATCAGATCTCACAATGACATGTGTGGTTAGGCTCCGCCCAGATATATATGTGATTTTACTTTGATTTTCTCAGGAACTACTGAACGGATTTACACCATTTAACCAAAAGGCACGACTCTGAACCAAGGGCTACCTTTTTGCCAAATTTGGTGTAATTCCGTTCAGCAGTTCGGGCTGCGGCTGCGACTAAAGGTTCCTATGGAAAATTGCATGGGGAAAACACATTTTGGGACCCCCCTTTTTTCTCGGCCCCCGCTTGCTGAATCACCCCGAAACTTTCAGGATAGGAGCAGACCAGAGCACCCCACGAGTTTTGAAAATTTCGCGAAGATTCATCAACCGGCGCCAAAGTTATTGGAAATAGAATGTTGTGAATTTCCTATGGAAAATAGGTCCTAACTATAACCGAAACGCGTCTTGTGTGTGTTTTTTACCAATAAATTTGGTTGAAATTTCCCCCGCGAGTGCTGTACCTTGTGTACAATGGAGCTGCGATATATATATATATATATAAGGTAACTCGTAACCACTCCAAACACTTTCCCAGGAAAGACGAGCGTGGACCCAACATTTTTGGGTTTATTGCCACCAGATAGTCCGCCATGACGCGTTTCGGCCGGAAGACGGCCTTGATCACATATATATGTGTGTGTGTGTGACGCTAACAAATTCAACAAAGTCGATTTTATTGGTTAGAAATTAGCGAAAAATATCTTATTTTCAACAGGTAGCTGATAGAACAAACCCTGAAACACACACGCATAGACCAGGTTTATTTCTTCATAATGCTATGCTATATGGTTAGACTGAAATAACTGATTCCAACTGACATGTTGGGTGTTTTCTAACATGTAAAGCTTTCAAAATAGTTGTGTATTTTTATCAGGTCTGTTAACGCTTTTAGTTAGCAGGAGGTTATATTCACACGCCGCAATAATTGTTCTGGTAACACCAAAAAATGTTTGCGACAACAGTTATAAAGAACACTTATACAGAAATAAAAATGCCTAGGCAGTATCCTTTTTTCCAGTGGACATGCTTACTGCTTGTAAACTCTGTGGATGAATTTGAAATAAATTAGAGCTCAGTCAAACAAGTTATATTTGGTGCTGAAACTACATTTCAAAGCCCTAGATTCTGGACTGATGAAAAACTAAAGTTGGAAAGATATTGCAGATAGCCTGGATTTATTGTAAAAAGAAAATGTGGATACAAGTGTTTTACCCGCCACTGAAATCTCAGCAGGTGGTTGGAACTCCGCAACATTCAAGTAAATCTAGGGCTTGATTCACTACGGGTCCATTCACAAAAAGCAGTTGAAAATTCGGCGCCGACTTTTACCAATGAACAATGATTTTAGAAACTGACCTATGTAATATTCGGTTGGTACGTCTATTCATCATTTGCAGGGGATGAACAACCCGCCCAAAGAATATTAATTAAGCAGGTCACAATTTATGACCTCCTTTGATTGCCTACCAACACAAGGATTTTGGCCTGCAAGGAACAGCAGACAACAATCCCTGTATCTAGTTCCCAAATGGGAAATATTTTTTAAAGCAGACCGAGGGACTCATTTATGGGGAATTGGCATAGGGCGGTACCGCAAGTCTACTTGCTGCGCTGCCCTTCATCAATGTGAAAGGGAAGGAATGAACCGCATTTATGAAATACAGTGCATTCCTGCCCATTTCCCCTGCGCTGGCGCACAATTCGCTGCCTAGCGCCAATGCAGTCACCCTAGCAGCATGGTGCAAGGGTGTCTGTGTTGCATGCAGTATTGTTTTTGTGCAGGAAGGTACACCTTCCAGCACAAAAATAATCCTGAGAGGCGTTTTCCTCTTTCTATGTATGCTGCAGAATGAAGCACACATGGCAAGAGGAAAAAACGAGGAGAAATAAAAATATTTCTCCTTGTTACGCCTGCTCTGGGGAGGCGTAAGAAGGTTTTGGCGCTGCCCCAGGTTTACGTGATTAAGTAAATCTGGGGCAGCGTCAAAATCCATGGGTCTTGCGTGGGAAAACCCACCACAATGCCCATGGAATGCCTCCCTGGTGCAGAGTAAGGCAACACAGCGACTTGCACTACCTTGCCTTACTTTATAGCTATGAGGCCATGCAAAACAACGCAAAGTGGCTTTGCCTGGCCTCATAGGTATGGCTGAGAGGTTTGCACCGCCGGAGCTTCAGAAAAGGTGATGCTCCAGTGGTGCAAGCCTCTCATAAATAAGTCCCCTAGTTCCTTAAAGAAACCCATGTTGCTTTAAAGAAATAAATGTTTCTGTTCAAGAAGATATCAGGGTGAGCAGGCATTGGCCCCCAGCACCACTTCCTGCTCCCCATAAATCTGTAAACATGATTCCCAAAGGTAAAGGTGTTGGACCTGACCTTCTCTGCAGGGTAACTCCCAAACTTTTTGCCTTTACCCTCCACTTTTTGCAGAATTCCTTTTTTTAGGCCTTAGGACTCTTTGCACTTTACCACTGCTAATAGGTGCTAAAGTGCTTGTGCTCTCTCCCTAAAACATGGTCAAATTGGCTTACACACAATTGGTGTATTTCATTTACTTGTAAGTCCCGTGTAAGGTGGTACTGCATGTACCCGGGGCCAGTAAATTAAATGCTACTATCGGCCTGCAGCACTGGTTGTGCCACCTACTTAAGTAGCCTGTTAAACATGTATCAGGCATGCCATTGCAGACTGTGTGGGCAGTTTTTAAATTGCCATTCCGACATGAGAAAGTAAACATTTTGCCAGGCCCAAACCTTCCTTTTTATAAATAGTAGTCACCCCTAAGGAAGGCCCTGGTGAGCCCAGATAGCAGGGTACAATTTATTTAAAAAGTAAGACATGCACTTTTAAGTTTTACATGTCCTCTTAAATTCATGTTTCACTACTGCAAGGCCTATCTCTCTGAAAGGATAACATTGGAGTTGCCTTATACATTTTATAAGTGAAATTTCAAAATGGGAAGAAATAATTAGCTCATGGTTGGTTTCTCCTGATTCATTATTTAAAATCCTAACTTATGGTGAAGTCAGATTTTAAATTGTCATTCTGAAAATTCCACTTTTAGAAAGTTGTCATTTTCCTGCCTTAGCTATTAAGAGCTTGTTGCCTGTCTCTGCTCACATTACTGGGTGGAGCTTGCAGTTTGGCTTTGTGTATTCCCCCTAGACAGTCATTCACAATAGGGACCTTAGGTGTGCATGGATGGGTCATAACTGGCAGTATGGGATGGAGGAGCTGAGCATGGCCCTTAGACCTGACTAGGCTGTATCCTGCTTCCACACAAAGGGCTGTATACCCCCTGTAGTTAGAATGGAGAGAGGACAGGGAAGGCAGGATGCCTGGGAATTTCAAAGAGAAACCTCTAGAATCTTCCCCCACTTCAAAGGCACAACTGGGTATAAATACTGGACCTCACACACCACCAATTCAGCACACTTCTGGACCTGTGGATACCAAGAAGAATGACTGCCATGCTGCTTCAAGGACTGCCGCTCTGCTTGACTGCTGCTCCAAAAGAACTGCTGACCCTCTGTGCTGACCTGCTGCCTGCTTGCCTCTTGCCTGGGTGAGAAGGACTGGACCTGCATCTCTTGAACCTAGAACCCAGAGTGACTCCACGGTCTAGTTGGCTGGCCTCCTCATCTGAAGCCTCTGGTACATAACAGGTTTCCAACAACCTTGCATCTGCACCTGGACTCTGCCATCTGTGAGTCCCACCCTGCAACCAGGTGCCACCTCAGTCCTGGGCCCTTGGAGGTGGGCTTAAAATGCTTTGCCATCCTCTCTGGAACCAGCGGAACTGATGCATCTCCCCTGCTGCGCGGCGCCAACCTGAACAGAACTGATGCATCAACACTATTGCATGGATTGGACCAGTCGCAAAGACCCACATCGCATTGCAGCACTCCGGTACTGACACATCATCCCTACTGCGCACCGCATCCTCGACGGCAGACTTCACATTGCAATCCCCGTCAATTGGATTCTCGTAGATTGGAGCAGGTCCTCACATCACAGCCTCCTCACATCCATGGAACCGATATATCGCTTCAGCTGCATGACGCATCTTTGACGTGGATCCACGCAATGCTCTGCAAACAAGAATTTAAGGTACTTTGTTCAGTGGGCCTAACTGTGTTCTTGTAGCCGGCCCGTGCTCCATCGTGGTCGGATTTAACTTGTGACTTTGTCCCAGTCCGGTGTGACCAAATATCCACAGTTGGCG
The DNA here is from genome assembly GCA_963921515.1 of Calotriton arnoldi. NCBI lineage: Eukaryota > Metazoa > Chordata > Amphibia > Caudata > Salamandridae > Calotriton > Calotriton arnoldi. The sequence goes on along the minus strand of CAWUFW010007986.1, from coordinate 370,475 downwards.
CATTGCGCTTTTTGGCACTATTTTTACTTAAATCTTTAAAACAGAATATCTGCAGTTCTATTCATTGGATTTTTGTCATTTTCGGTCTTGAGAACATTCTATTTTTCTAATTTGGGGTGGATCCTTTTTGTGTGGTGTTTTCACTGTTTTACTGTTTGAAGTGTTGCACAAATACTTTACACATTGCCTCTTATATTTAAGCCTGACTGCTCTGTGCCAAGCTACTAGGGTGTTGAGCACAGGCAAATTTGGTGTCTGCTTGTGCCATACCCTGACAGGGATTGTGGTTGCTGCTTGGCCAGGGCCACCACCCCAGTCAACCAACAGCCCAATTTCCTACAGAAGGGCTCCCACGAAAACCCCTTTCCCTTTGCAAATAGATTACCAAGTCCTCTAAGGAGTCGGTAATTGGTCAATAGTTTGCAACTAGAATTGCAGTCACTAAACCATTGATACATACTGTACCAAACTGCAAATTAGAAGGCATACCCCTTTCATGCCTCTCCCAAACTGTGATTCGTTATGGATGGCAAAACCCACTTCGTTTGTTGGAAAAACTATTCTGACTCATGAAATGTTTTTTGTACATTGGAAAGAGCCACTTTGCAGTTGCAAACCATGTGATTTTGCGAATTGTGATCAATAAATTGCTTAGCACATCTGGCCCAAAGTTTGCTGAAGTGCATCAAATATTCCTGATAATACAAATTCTATTTTCTATTTCTGCTTTTGTCATTTTGGGTGATTTTTACCCCCCAAATTGAGGAAATTGAATTAGCTTGTCTGGATTACACCTCAGTAGAAAACTTTCAACCTATATTTATATCTTCTTTTATAAGTATATCTTTACCTACTTATAGATATATATATATAGACATACCCACACCATCACAAAGTTGTAGTAACAGTGCAATAATATTGAGAGTGAGATGCTTTTATCATTTTAACAGCCATTTATGCTTGGTGTCAGGTTACCTACACTGTGTATTTCAACGCTTGGTAAGTGGCCCATGAAGATCTACGCCAGGGATGTTGCTCAATCTTTGCTGTTGTTATGGTTACCACTATGTTTATCATTTGTCTGCCCTGGTTTAGTCAGCAATGCACCTCAAAAAGGAACAATGGCAAGCACAGTTATTCTTACACTGGACCATCTCACGGCATGCATAGCATTAGAATAAACCTGTATCAGGTAGAGTGATTTGCTGGAAGAACACATGGCATCAAGTAGATCCAGGTTAAAATATGGCAATAGTCTATCAATTGAATAGGCCGGTAATAGCAGCAGTAGTATTAGTAACAACTTACGTTGCATAGTTGAACGTCATGAATAGATTCACAAAGATTTGGATGTGAGAAGCTGTGCAGTACTCTTAGCTTACACCTGAAATTCACTAGTAAGCTAGGAGTGTTACAATACCAAATCACTGGTACACACATCAAAATCCTTCAGAATCAGACACATTGGGGCATATTTACAAGCCCCTATCCCCACAGGAATGTCACTTTTTACGACATTCCTGGGACGATAGGGGCTTCGCCTTATTTACAAGGCAGCGTTAAGCCTCTTACGCTGCCTTGTAAATAAGGCACCCTTTCACGCTATGCTTAGCGTGAAAGCGGAGGACAATGTGTGTTGCTGTGGGCGTTCCACCGCAACACCCATTGATTCTGATGCTGCCCCCTATTTATAAGGGAGGCGTGAATAGGAGGCAGCGCCAGAATTAAGACCAGGGAAAACCTGGTCTCACCCTGGCGCAACGAGGAGAAATGTTTCTCCTCGTTTTTGCTGTTTTCATGTGCGATGTGTTTTCAGCACACATGAAAACAGGAAAAGGCCTATGAATGTTTATGTACAGGTAGGTCCCCCTTTCTGCACATAAACAACCATTTTTAAAAAATGCTGTTTTGCACTTTCTATGTGTGCTGATAAGCGACACACATAGAAGTTACAAAATGGCATTTGAAGGTTGTTTATGTGCAGGAAGGGGGACCTTCCTGCACATAAATAATCTTCCCCTGCATGCAGACACCCTTGCACTATCGTGCAAGGGTGCCTGCATTGGCACTAGGCTGTTAAGTGTAGCGCCAGCGCAGGGGGAAATGCAGGGCTGCTATTCTTGTAAATATGGTGTAGCCCTGCGTTTCTGAAGTGGTGGAGTGAGGCGTAAGCCAGGAAGGCTAACGTCTCACTCCGCCACTTCCCTTGTACATATGCCCCATTGTGTATATTTTTCCATGCCTCCTGGTTATTGATTGTACGATCTCTCATGTGGCCAATTCTTCATAATTGCATTTGTTCTGCGTTGAATCTGGGCTGATGATTCGTGCACTCTTGTTTAGATCAACAGACCGATCGGACAAATTAGGAGTGTGGTCATGAACATTATCACAGCCCAAAGTACATTTTTTTACTGTAATAGTTTCAAACTAAAGTTCGGAATAATGTTGAAGTTTACAGGCCTCTCAAATAGGATCCATGCTTACAGATGTTTCATGTAGGTTGAGACTCCGTGTGAGTGAAAAAACAATGTGATGTAAAGCATTTGCTATATATTCCTATCCTGTATATACTTGGAATCAGTTTCATTTCAGTGCCATGTACATTATTGTACACAGCTGACTTTTTTGGTGCCTGCCGGATGGATGAAGCACCCACTTATAATGTTAAGAAGACTTCTCCAAATTAGAATAATTGGCGATTTTGGTTGCATAAAACACACCACATTTTATTTATCACCCCCAGCATTCTAAATAGATCAACATGTTTCACCATCACAGACTAGTTCGCAGCCCAAATGTTAGTCCCATTGCACTTTCTATTACTTATAGTGATTCCCACCACCAAACCATAGATGCCACTGTTGCATTTTGGGATTTGTAATTAAAATTGATAAAAAAATTCAAATTTAGCCTGTTTCTTATTGTTTATTTATGGTTGTACAGTCTTGAGCATATTTCTATAATATCAACTTTTCTGGAAGCTATGAGAATTATGACTTAAAACCCCAGTGATTTCATATATTCTATCATAGCAATGATGTGAATTCAGATGTCATCAGTAATTTAATATGTCAGTTGATCGGCAGTACGTGAGTTAAGGTTCTTTTAACATACCAAAACTAATGAATTTAACTGTGTTTTCTGTGAATGTAAGTGTTTTTTTCAAAGACCATTTTCATGACTTATTTGGTGTTAGGAGTTTGAACAGATGGTGGCGTTTGTGTTGCCTTATGTTGGTGGGTGAAAGGGCATATGATGGCATACATGTGTGATGGTGATTGTGAGAAAGTGGTTTATAAGCAGGGGTAGATTGAGGCCCACCATAAGTAATAATGGCGCTATCTTGTTAAGTCCAATTAAAGCTATTTAAACCTGAGCTCAATCTCTGGTACCTGTAGAACAGAGCAGACAAGATTAATTTAGAGAAAAATACATTTAGTAGTACCTAAACAACGAAAAAATCAAAGTCACAACATAATAAAAAACCCACTCCAATTTATCCATTGTGAGGCAGATTTACAGTCTATGCGCACTTTTGCGTCACTTTTCCCATGTTAAAAGTGACGCAAAAGTGGCGCAAGGGGCTTGTAAATCTGCCCCTGTATTTGTAAAGTGCACAGCTACCTCCAAGGAGATGTCCCGGCACTGGCGGAAAGATCACATCCAAGAATTCTATCAACAGAGAAGCAAAATTACCTCTAGGCAGGAGTCAAAAATTAAGGTTTTAAGACTCTTTCTGAAAACAGCTTCATAGCTTTATTCATATTTATTATTCATAGCTTTATAAAAATCGTGTACATTCTGAACAATATGACACCTAAATTACAAAAATCAAATAAGGGAAACCAACTGGAGATATGAATTTTTGAAGATTTAAGGAAAAACAGCACTAAATTCAATGGTCACTGTAGTCCGGGACCTACGCATGATTTCAGGCTGACTGCGATGGAGTGCGGTTCAGATAAACCAACCAGGTTCGACCCGGTTAGATATTTTACCTTGAGACTTGGTCTTTCTTCTAGAAGCCATAATCCTTCAGCAGGGAAAGGCAGCAGGCGGTATCCCAGGAAGCTGTCACAAAGTCAAGTGGGTGTTGCACAAGGTACCACTGAAGACATTGTTTTTGGTGGGAAAAGTTCAGAGCAGGAGAAATGAGATGTTCTCTAAGAGGAACAGATACTTTTGGGCCCTTAACACATTCAAGATTATTTGACTTAGTCTCTTTTTTTGGAGCTCGGAATCCTTCAGCGCAGCAAGGTTGCGGCTGCATTTGATACTGAGTTCCACAAGGCCAGATACCTTCTTGCTTAGACCAGCAAGGTTCGTCGGATAGGCTTGACGGTTTGTCCCAGTCCTCCTGATGTCTGAAAATCCAAAAATGTTTGAAGTCCAATAGAGTAGAAAAAGTCCAGTTAGACACATCGCAGGACATCAGAAACAACACTTGGGGATCGCGACTCACTCTACAGAAGCCAGCAGCAGAGTCCAGGGCAGGTCCAGTGGAAATTGGTCAGCTAGACTCTTTCAGGAAAGTGGGATTCTTGCAGCTTTTGTACCCCTATAGCCATAGAGGAGGTCAGCCAACTGACCTTTAGGGTCCACTTTTTTGTTCTGTGTAAAAGAGGGAGCAGGCCCAGTCATTCGGGGTTCCCCTCAGATCACAGACAGCAGGTCCAGTCCTCTTCTGTTCTTCAACAGTGCCAGAAAGCATTCTAAGACGGTGCCTGTGTTGCCACATTTATGCCTGCCACCAAATAGTTAATGGTTGTGAACCCTAGTCCCCCTCACTCCCAAAATCAAAGAAGGAGAGACCCTTCTCCCCTTGTGCAGAGCCTGTGTACCCATCTAGTGGCGTGGCCAGGGTAATGAGCAGTGCATTCATCCTTTTTAACTGCAAACCAGTTCTTGGGGCAGCTTTCCCTTTGCTGGGTTCGGTGCCTGGGAGGACAAATGTTGGGACCTTTCCAGTTGTCACCTAGCATTTGCTTGTGACAGGGAAGGCCCCTTTGATGTAAATTAAGTTCCTGGTTGCATACCAAGTGGTCTTTCTGCCAGGATAAGATAAAACATCTACCCACACCAAACCATTATCACTACTCTGGGAGCAGTTTTCACACCTCCTCAGGGCTAATCACCGACTGGGCTACTGCTGTAAGGTAATGCAGATTAGCCTCTAGGAGCTTCAGGGAGGAAAAAGGTAACTTTCTAAATGTTATTTTTCCATAATATTTATTTAAAATCTGTCCACAGTACCAATGTGTTAGACCTGTCAGCCTGAGGATGGTCTTCTCCCAAACATTTTGCCTTACTTCTCCTGTTTTTGCTGAATTAGTTTTCATTGGCCTTAGGACTCTGTGCATGTTACAACTGGTAACCAGTGCTAAAGTGCTCTTTTCTTTAAACATGGTGAAATTGGCGTACATCCAATTGGCACATTTAATTTACTTGTAAGTCCCTATTAAAGTGGTACTACTTATACCTGAGGCCTGTAAATTAAATGCTACTAGTAGGTTTGCAGCACTAATTACGCCACCCACTTAGGTAGCCCTATTAAATATGTTGCAAGCCTACCATTGACGCCTGTGCATGCAGTTTTAAACTGCCATTTAAAACTGGCAAAATAAACCTTTTTCCAGGCATAAACTTCCCTTTTAATATATATACATCAACCCAAGGGTAGGCTCTAAACAGCCCATAGGGCAGGGTGCAGTGTATTTAAAATGTTGGACATGTACTTTTAACTTTTACATGTCCTGGTAGTGAAAAACTGTTAAATTCATGTTTCAGTACTGTGAGACCTATACCTCTCATAGGTTAACATTGAGTTCCCTTATTATATATTTAATAAGGGATAACTTTCAATTGGAAGCAGGCAGGGATATTGAGTTTGGTCTCTCATGAATTGTTCTTTAAAAGCCTCTTTAATGGTAAAGTTGGATTTTAAGTCTCAATCCTGAAAATTAAACTTTTATAAAGTTGGCATTTTCTTGTCCTAATCATTTGGTGCCTACAGCCTGTATCCTGGGCCACAAGACTAGGTGTAGCTGGCAGTTGGTCTTTGTGTATTGCACCCAGATAATGAGACAAGAGAGATTAGGTGGTGGCAGGATGGGCCATCTCTGACTTGATAGGGGGAGGAGCTGTCACCTACCGCACTTGCACATCACAATGGCTTTGCCTCAGTACACTCACAAAGGGTTTTACACTAGTCTTTTGTGCCCCCAGACAAGTTGGGGCCAGGGCATGGAAGCATGAGTTTTCAACCACCTTTTGGGTGTATAAACCTCCAGAACATTTTCCTACTTCAAAGCTAACACTAAGTATAAATATTGGACCCTTGGAAACAACGCTTTAGTACGCCTTTGGACCTGTGGAAGACTCTTGCTGCTCTTCTGGAAGACGGACTGCTAATCTGCTGCCCTGCTACTTTGCTGCCCTGATGCCTGAGTGAGAGGTACTGGGCCTGCATCTTGAACCTAGGACCACCAGAAAGACTCTAAGGGTTAGTTGACGGGCTCCTGATCAGAGCCTTAGGGACAAAAAAAGGCTCCAACCACCTTGAAATCAGCACCTGGACTCTGTCTTACTTACATAGGACTTACTAGAAAGTTAAATATGACAAATGAGAATTAGCATTAACCCTGGGCGGTGAACTATGCTCCGCTCGTGGAGTTTGCGGAGTTTGCTGCACTCCGCGTTACGCGGATCTCGCGGAGTGCAGAGAAAATCCACTACGCGTAGCGTAGCGGACATTTTTGCTTGCTCGCGTTCCTCAACGTCCAGTTGGCGACCGCGAGCGAGCAAAATCAACATCCCGGCGAGATTTTTCCTCGTTCGCGATCTGCAAAATCAAGTTGGTGAGCGCAAGCGTAGAAAATAAACCTCCCGGCAAGATTTCTCAACGCGGGGGGGGGGTCAGGTTTCTCATTGCGAGTGGTTGCGTATGCTCATGACCGCTCGCGATGAGAAACTGCCTGTTCGCGTTGAGAAAGCTGCCGCTCGAGTAAAAATCTACTCGAGCGGCAGAAAACGACCGCTGCACTGTGCATGATGCCGTTTGCAATGATTGCACAGTGCGGACAAGCATCCGGCACTGTGCAATCACCGCGAACAGCATTTTCCTATTGAACTACGCTGCTCGCGTAGCTCCGCGTAGCGCGGCGGAGTTGTTTTACCACTTCGCGTAGCGTTACGCAGCGCAACTCCTCGAGCTACGCCCACCCTTAATTAGCATACATGCACTGGGGACTGCACAGGAGTACCACAATCCGCAGAGATAAAAACCAGCAGCATCAATCCACAAAAAGTGCACTGGGAGTCTAACTATTCTACAGTGCATGTGTTTTGACCCCTAAAAGAAATCAAAATTGTCTATACTACTAATTGGCACATTAAACCTACCAATACGTTCCTAGTGTATGGTACATATTGTGCCACCACTAAAGTGACAATGCAAAATGTGACTGCAGAGCTGCCACCAGTAACCTGACAAAAAACCCTTTTGACAGGCCTAAACCTTATTTTGAAATATTCATAAGTCACCCCTAAGTAGGACTTAAATGCCCATAAAGCAGGGAGCAACATATTTAAAAGTAGGACTTATAAAATTATAATGTTAAATATGTCCTTACAGTGGCAATGCCCTAAAAGCTATTTTCACTGTAGCAGGGTAAGCTGCTTTGGGATACCTTATTAAAGTTAATAAAGTTATCTCCGCCTATGACCCAGATAAAAAGTTAACTCTTGGTCGTTTTTAAATATATATTACAAATCCTATTCATTATTTAAGTTGGATTTGTAACAAATATTTTACAAAAGAACCTTTAAAAAAACTTTAACATGCGTAAAGCCTCTAGAAGTCCATATGCATGAGGTTCCAACTGTCAGTTAGGTGCTGAGTAACTCCTTGGTGAGGTGTGAACCAGTCGCGGCCGGCATGGCTCATGGGTGGGGGGGCAGGTGCGGGGGGTACGGGCGAGTGGTCGCACGAGGAGGGGGCGGTCGCGCGGGGAGTGGGGTTAAATAATCATAAAGAAACTTACCTTTCCCGGGTCCCGTGTTTTCCAGGCTCCGGCTCCGGCGCCTGCTCCTGCTTTCCTGCCTCCGCAGGAACAGGAAGCAGTCAGCTTCCCTCCCCTCCCCTCCCCTCCCCTCCCCGAAGCCAATCACAATGCTGCAATGGCAGCGTTGTGATTGGCTGGGACGCCGACCGTACAGGCGTCTATGGGGAGGCCATTTTCTCCATGTAGGCTGCATGCAGCCTACATGGAGAAAATGGAGAGTGGGCATGACTGGTTTGGTCGGCCCCAGAGGGCCAACCAAACAGTGAGGGCCAGCAACATTGGGCTAGCCACTCCTCCCCTGCCCTGTTGCAGGGTTGCCCGCCCCCAACCAAACCCTTCTTCTGCTTTCTCGCAGTGCAAGAAGCGAAAACATAGAAAGGTATTATAAATACCATTTTATGTTTCTGCTTCTCGCACTGCGAGAAAGCAGTGGGGCGGTGCTCCTCCGCCCATATGGAGGAGCCGCCCCTGGTGTGAACTGGCTACCAGGACTAAGACAAGAGACTTGAGTGTGGGGAGGATTTTTTAATTCTGACAGGATGACCATTTGGGCTGTGCCCGGGAATTGAATTAACTTCAAAGGATGACTACCTTGTCACTGGAAGATGTAGCTCATTCCTAGGCATGCCATTATTTTGGCTTCCTAGCCAGTCGCCAGCTAGGATCCAATCCCTGTGGGAGAGAAGGTGCCCCCAGAACTGGTTTTGAGTCACATCAGAGATGGGGTTGGTCATTTCCATATCCCAAACTCTGTATATGGGAAGAACGTTTCTGCCATGTTGGATTTAGGTAAAAAGGGGTTGTTTAAAGCAGGGCACACAGGTACTGCTGCAAAAGTGTTTAGGGTTACCCCTTGAAACTTTTTCATTTTGGTTACGGGAGGGCCAGGAGTTTCTCCTACCCACAGGATAATGCCAGGCATAAATGTAGCACCCCTTGGTACCTTCTTCAGAAAACTATTGGACCTGTGGAAGACAGAAGAAGGACTGCACCTGCTGTTGAGACCTGTGATTCGAACCCTAAGGCCTGGACCTGCTCCTACTTGTACCCAGGACAAAGATGTGGACTCCAAGGATCTGTTGGATGACTTTCTGTTAAGCTACAGGGACACAAATGGTGCAATAAGTCAATTTTCCTGGAAGAGCCTAGCTGACCAATTTCAACTGGATCTGCCTTGGGCCCTGCTGGTGGCTTCAGTGGGGTGGGTATCACCCCCCAAGTGTTGTTCCTGAGGTCATGGAACCCCTTGGCTGGTATCAGAGTGTACTCCTCCTGCCTAACATTAAATGCTGGGACTTATAATCCTTTTGGTAAAGTTCTACCTGGAGAACCATTGTGGGAGCGGGCCTACCTTCCAGTTGCACTGTTGAGGGTGCATTGCTGCCACCGTTGGGCCTGACTTCACTGCAGCTATCACTACATTTTTTTCCACAGCCGCAAATCCGATTCCTAGACGCTGACCATCATCCAACAAGGCCGTATTGGCAGTGGCAGTCCGAGCTCGGCAGTCCGACTGCCGTATTACGAGTTGGGAAGAGTGGCTTTGCGAAGACGGCTGCTGGACCGCCAGCAGAGCGCCTGGTTCGCGATCTGGGGAAAGGCAGCCACCATAGGAAGGTACACGGGAGCTGTACCACCATGCGTATTATCAGTTGCCTTTTCCATAAGTGGACATCTGCAGTCCGACTGCCTGCTTCAAGGTGGTGGTGATAAAGGATTTGGGGTGTGTATTCACCCCTTTCTTCTTCCTCCAGGCATATTCCAACGTGGATCCCTTTCTCCAGGTCCCCCCTTCACAGCAGGATCATACTATTTACCTATTGCCAGGACTGCCCACATATGGGCCAAACCCAGGTAATTGGTATATGGTATTGTCCCACATATATCATGCATATATGTGCATCTGACACATATACAGTCGGAATGCACACACAGTCATCTATATATTTGGTAATAGTACTCACCACCGCTGCAAGATCCCCGCATCTACACCGCCGGCCCCATTTTCGACTCGTAAAATGGCGGTCTTTGGACCGCCCGCACCGTGGGCTGCTGGCGTGGGCGGTCGCGGTCCTATGGCAGTCGGACCGCCAAACTCGTACTAAGGCCCCAAGTCCGAAGGTAGAAACCTTCAACTGGCCCGACACTGAGCAGCATCTTATCGACCTTGATGGCTTCCTGGGCACAAACTCTGGACTTTTCCTGCTCAGAACTTTTCCTGCCTTTGTTGACAGCTTCACTGAGACCTCATCCTTCATTAATCCATCATCTATGAGCCCTTCTTCGGATCCAGCCTGCAGCCTTGCCCAACTGGGGACTCAAGCTTCTCGAAGATTTTCTTAGTCTGAAGATAACTTTTTGACTGGGACCAATCTGGTCCTCATATCTGGCACATGCTCCATCATGGGCGGCCTCACACCTTACCCTTAGCATGGTTAAGACTGCCAGTTGCATCTGTTTTTTATCCAAATGAAAAAAAATGAATATCTCCAGATCTCTTTATTAGATTTTTGTCATTTTGGTGTCATTTTTTTTCACTTAAATGTTCTGTAATATAATAAATTAGAGTGGAATTTTTATTGTGTTGTGTTTTCAGTTTATTAACTGTACATTTAAATGCTTTACACATTTCTTAAGTTAAGTTTGTTTGATCTGTGCCATAGCTCCCAGGGGTTGAGCTCAGGTTTAAATTACTAGAATCTTTACTAGACCTAACTAGAATAGTGACATTATTACTTTCCATCCACAAATTCCAATTAATAATCCACTTTCTCGCAAATATATATATATATATATTAGTAGGTCTGTAAATTATTATTTTCAAGATACCATCCAACTGCTCCATAAGCAAATAATCCCCATTATCAAAGCCTGAAAAAAACAGATAGGGACATAGATGTGGATGAGCTTTTTTCGGGACCACATCACAACATTCAAGATCTAAAGATTACAAGTCTCAAAAGAAATTTTAAGGCAGATGGGAGAAGTAAGATGATTATGAATATAAATGCATGCAACTGTTCAGTACACTGAGAAGTTGTTTAAACAGGCAAGAGGCACCACAGCTTCAAAAGTCACTATCTAACAGAAAAATGTCAACCCTTTCCCCTCTCCTCTCAAAGATGCACAGGTTGTAACTGTCATACCCCTCGCTAATGGTCCTGGTCCCTTTGTAAGCACTAGAGATGCCCATGCAAGCACCAAAAGCTTTCATACAAGCACTAGATATTTATGTATTCACCACCTGCCTAAGAATTCCAATGCTTGGACTTGATTTGTGAGCACATGGAGGTTGTCTCTCGACAGTACAGATCAATTCTTGTCTAGTTAGTTTATCTTGTAGGGCATTAATTAATCAAGAACTTGCTGGTGATATTCTACTGTGTTAAGGGACATATGTTTTCAGATTGCTTATGTATGACATTTCCATTGTTTCAGTGTTGTTATCAGTGACATTCTACTACCTAATGTGTGACACCTCGAGTGATACTTTCTCACCAGCAAAACCAAGCAATAAAGTCCATATGAAGTGCTAAATATGATAAATTACCACCTTTAGAGCAATGAGAATCACTAGCCTGACTAAGTGGTCCATTCTATCACCATTAGCACCATTCACGCCCAAGAAGTACCATTACCCAAACCAGTTCATCCTAACTCCATTAACAGTATCAGAACAAATCAGCCCACCCTGTGTGTTTAAACCTTGTACACATCCAGAATATCTACCCCTACTCAATGTGCTCTAACCCCATTTAAATCAATTATCACAGTCAGTTCAAAGCCATTCTAGTCCTATAGCCATTCAGCAGAACCAGTGCGGCCCTGTCAAGTTCATTGTAGCCCCATTAACATCCACTAGAACCAGCCTGCGGTGCCCAGTACATTCAAACACCATAAACAGCCATCCATCTCAGCTAGTTCCAACCATTTTACCCCCATGTCCATCAACCAGAGCCAGCTTTAAATAGGATTTACCACCTGGACCGAACAGTATTTTTATGTCCTGTCCTGCACTAAAAAGAAAATTATTTTAAGTCAGTATTTTTTTCCTCTTGTCAGTACATATTTAAAATGGAAAACATAACAAAAAAGGACCTTAACATGATCGGGAGCTGCTTTAATGATCAGTGACTGGCAATTAAAGTAAACAAAATCAGAAAAGCAGTTTTAATAACGAATAGAGACTATTTTATATAAATCCTGTTTACTATGCTGAGGCCTTAGCTGAATCTTAAACTAAGAACTAATATTGTATTATTTTCTGGTAAAGGTGGCATCGCTACTGGCCTAACCAAGTCTTACTTTAACCCCAATCACAGCCCTGTTTAATTCACCTATGCCAAGAGTAGGCCTGGGTGGTGAACTTCACTCCGTTCGTGGAGTTTTTTGCACTCCGCGGAGCTCGCGGAGTACCGAAAACTCCACTTCCCGATGTGCAGCGGTGTTTTTTCCCCGCTCGGGATCGCGAACAGTAAATTCGCGATCGCGAACAGTAAGTTCGCGAGCGCAAGCTGCCACTCGGGTAGAAATTCTACCCGAGCGGCAGGAATACCAGCACAAACTGCAGTTCGCACTGCACTCTGCCACTCGCAGAACTTCGCTGAGTTTTTTGTAACTTCGCAGAGTTCCACTTAGCAAAACTCCGTGAACTACGCCCAGGCCTGGCCAAGAGTCACAAGTGCTGGCTTCAGGCGGATTGGTAATCCCTGTTACTGTACCTCCTGTATAAGGCCAGAGCAGCGCTCATTGTCTTCGCTGTGGGTGGCAGAAGCCGGGCAGCGGAATGCAATCAGTTGGCAGTGATCAGTGAAAAATTGACCACAGATGTGCTCATTGGCAGTGAGCGCTACCTTCCTGGGTTACTACCCTCCTGGGTTGTGCATGGAGAAACGCCACTCCGGCGTCAGAACTGGTACAGCACGATAAGCGAAAAAACCACCTCAGTACCTGCTCTTGGCCAATCCTGCAGTGTGGTCACATTGAGGCAAGTGCCTTGCTATATTCATAAAATAACATCAGGCAAAACACATCCCCTGAATCCATGTGAGGGACCAAAGCAATGTCTCTGCCGACAGGGCCGGATTGTCTGTATTCACAACTGAGAGACCATGTGGTACTCTCTCTCGTTGGGCAGGGTGGCTTGCTTCATAGAACTGCTGCAACGGGTGCAATGTATTTAATGTTCACAGGGTGAAAATAATGTTTGATGTGGTCACTGTTGTGAGGACAAAGAGCATGCAGCTGAGCAGCACATTGCGCTCCTGCTTAAATGTATTCAGGCCTCCCCTCGTTACAATGCACCTCCGGGTGCTCCCTGAGGTGCTTTATATGTGTGACTAATGCATTTTATGCAGTGATGCAGACACCAGCCCTAAAATGAGTTAGTCTAACCCCTAATGGGTAGTACTTGGAGGGACTGAAGGGATGATGGACCTTTTTAAGCGCTATTGCGTCAATGCTTATTTATGTGTAGGACACTATAGAAAAGCGAATTAATGATTTAAAAAAAATTATTTTTATTTATTCAACAGGTCAATCCAGCCAGTTTCACAACAAGCATCAGACAATCATGTATTACACAGCCTCCGTCTCGTGGGAAGTAACAGTGTACATATGTGATGAGAGGCACATACCTCGAACAGGTTAGCACATTGCCAATGTTTTTTTTTCTTAACACTCCCGAATCAATATCCCCACTCCCTCCCCCCCTACTAAGATCTATATTTCTCCCACAAGCTCCATATCTTTTCCAACTTCTTTGGGCAGCCTCTACTCTTGTAAACTACTTTCTCTGCCAAGTGGCACCAGTCCATATCCAAAATCCAGCCGGAGAGTTTTGGTGGATCTCGCGCCCCCCATAGCAGTGCAATATTGCGTTTTGCCACCCCAGCAGCCAACATTAGCCATGCTTGTGTGTGTGCGGGCCATCGATCCTCTCCCGTAATCCCAAGCAGGAGCCAACGTGCTCCGGTTGGATGCGCAACCCCAGAACCTCCGACATCACCCCTGCAACCCTCGTCCAGTAGCGTTGTATTTTGGGGCAGTCCCAGATGATATGAAAGAAAGTGCCGGCTTCCCCGCAGCCTCTAACACAGTAGTCTGTGGCCGCTCTCCCGATCTTATGTTGAAGTGTGCGGGAATAATATGCTCTATGCAAAATTTGCAATTGGACTAGTCGGAATCGAGCCCGTATGGCGATATCTCTGGGGCTCTGGATTGCCTCCTGCCAATCCTCATCCTCTAGTATTCCCAAGTCCATTTCCCAAGCTGCCATAAGTGGTCCCAGAGGGTCAGGGAGATTATTCATTAATTTCTTGTATGTGAGGGAGATCGCCTTGTCAGGAATTGGGTCTAGTAACAGTCGATCTTCTAAAGGAGCATACTCAGGTAGTGACTCCCCGTACTTAATGTGACACCACAAAGCATGTCTCAACTATATGTCCCTGTACTGTTCTTTATCAGCCAATTAGTACTCTGTTTGTAATTCGTTAAAGGTAAGCAGCCCACTCTTACGCCAAATGTCCTCGAGGGTATCTATGCCTATGAAGCTCCAGCTGCGGAATCCCCGAAGGCGGCCCACCTCTCCCAACGTGTCACTGTGCCACAGTGGGGTCTGTTGGGTCAGTCTGTCCTTCCATCCCACCACTTTGGTGGCAGCGTGCCATTCTCGTACCACCACCTGAGTATGTGTAGTAAGTAACGTCCCCCCTTTACCTTGATACAACGCCGTGAGGTACCTAGTGGTTCCCATGGCCTGATGGTCCACTCGGTATGCGGGTTCAGAGCAAGGTGCGAAGACCCAGCCGTTTATATTTATGAGTTGGGATGCCAGATAGTAGTTCCTGATATCTGGTATTGCTAGCCCACCCTCGTATACCCCCGCTGGAGTTTGTGGAGTGTAATTCGCGGTGCCATGCTACGCCACAGCAGGATGCGTTGTTCCCCTTCAATGGTTTGAAAGAAAGTGTCCGGGATCTTATATGGTGTATTTTAAACAGAATAGAGTAATCTTGGGAGGGCCATCATTTTAAATAGCACTGCCCTTCCCATAAGAGTGATAGGTAGTTGACGCCAGTGGGCCGTGTCTTCGCAGAGTCTTGCCAATTGTGTGAAAACATTCATGTGGAGGAATTCCCCGGGTGAATGTGTGATCCATATTCCCAGATATTTAAATTTGTCCTGCTGTGTCAAGGCCTGAAGTGAGCGGGGGTAGCACTCCCGCGAGATTAAAAATGAGGGATGTGTCCCAGTTTATCTGGTAGCCTGAGTATGTTACAAATGGCCGGATTATATTGATAAGTCTATGAAACGTTTGCCGAGGACTGCTTGCATAGAGTAATATATCATCTGCGTTTAGCGATATCCGTTCCTCCCATTCCCCCATATGTCTATGCCCCTCACTATGGGGCCCCCTCTGATCCATGCCGCTAGTGGCTCGAGTGCCAAAGCAAAAAGTATGGGGGAGAGAGGACAACCCTGGCATGTGTCTCTGTGGAGCTGAAAGGATCTGGATTCCGCCCCGTTCATGGGCTCTGGGGTCCCGATAAGGAGGTGCACCCACACACCGAAGCATGGACCCAGGCGGAGCCTAGATAGAACTGCCTGGAGGTACGGACATTCAATACTGTCAAACGCTATACGGGCGTCCAGTGATAGCAGAACCGTGGATTCACTTGGGTTAGCTGTCACGGTATGCATCACCCCATATAGGCGTCTGCGGTTTAGTCTGGTGCTACGCTGAGGCATAAACCCAGTTTGGTCCGGGTGGACCATAGTGGAGATTACTGGGGCAAGCCGATTTGCCAGCACCTTTTGTTTCGAAATTAAGTAAGGATAAAGGCCAATAGGAGCCACAAAGCGCCGGGGGTTTGTTCTTTTTTGGGATGACCACTACTGTGGCGCTTCTCAAGTCTATGGGTAAGAAACCCTCCTGCTGGGCAGTGACGAACATTTCCAGCATGTGCTTCGCCACGACGGTTGCCACACATTTAAAGAGTTCGGCGGGGAGCCCGTTAGGGCGAGCCGCCTTCCCGGATTGTAGGTCCCTAATGGCCCCTTCTACTTCCTCCACCATCAAGTCCCGGTCGATGTCCTCCCTGTCCTCCTGTGACAGAGTCGGTAGGGAGAAGTCCGTGAGCAGGTCAGTGGACTCGTCAATTGATCTAGGAGATGCTGACTGTAATACTGTCCTGTAATATGACGCAAACGCCTCTGCAATGTCTGCCCCGGAACTAAGTGTCCTCCCACTGCTTGTCTTAATTTCTGTGACCCATTGTCTAACCACGCAATTAACTTACTAGCTTTTTCACCAACGTCGTACAGTTGTCTCTGTGTGGCCAGCGCGTGTTGTCGCGCCGTGTCCTCCCCCAAGTCCCTAAGCTCCTTCTGCTTAAGGGGTAGTCTCATGAGCAAATCTGGGGTGCCCGGCGCCTCCTGGGATAGTTTCCGTTCCAGATCGTCAATCTCGCACTCCGGGTCATCACACCTGGAGCGACTCTACTTCCGTAGTCCGCCCACCTCTGCCTGGATGTCGCCCCTAATCACCACTTTATATGCTTCCCAGAGTGTGCAGTGCGAGACAACCGACCCCGCATTTTTGGCAAAGTATCGTTGAGTGCGCTCTCTGAGCTTGTCCTGGAAGTCTTTGTCTTTGAGGTGCCACAGGGCAATTCGAGGGGGGAGCATGTAATCCCTAGTCGGGCCATGTAGCAGGATCTCTACCTGGCCATGTGGTGGGCTCCGCGGAAGTGTCCTGTTTGCGTGCATTGTGCAAAAAATGTAATCAAGACGGGACCCGCTCCCTTGTGAGGCGGATATGTGTGTGTACTGCCTGCAGGAAGGGTTATGCAGTCTCCATAAGTCCAATAGGCCCATTGCAGATGCATAGGCCCGCAGTGGACCCGCCTCCCCAGTCCTGCTTTGTTGCATTTTTCTATACCATTCCTGGGACATCACTTCGTTCATGTCCCCACCCAGTATCAGCACCCCAGGTGGCATGTCCAGTAGTGTAGTGCGTAGTTCAGGGAAAGCACCTGCGTGAAGTCTTGGTGGGATATATGTGGAGCATAAGTTTAAATTTTGACCCTCCCACGTCCCTGCCATGGCCACAAACCTCCCCAGCGGGTCCTGCCAAGCACGGCCTGAGATGAACGGCACTGAGTTTTTGACCAGGATCGCCACCCCCCTGGAGCCTGATGTGAAGCCTGCATGTGCCCGGAGGGTGTATCCAAACCTATTCACTGCCAGGTAGTGGTGGCCTCGTAGGTGCGTCTTCTGTAGGAGAACGAGGTCGGGGAATGTCTGTGCAGATATTGAAGGACCTTAGTCTGTTTGATCTTGTCTCCCAACCCATTCACGTTCCATGAGAGGATTTTCAACGTTGTTGGGGGTTGTATAGCCATAGCTGCATTCAGTTAAGTAACCACTGCCCGCTCTCTTTAAGTGCCCACCCTAACCGCCCACCCACGGAAGCTGTCCACTATTTCCTGCCCGCTGCTGTGCATCTCTAGCTGGATCGTAAAGAACATCAAACATTGCAGATGACCTAAAATATCTGTAACAAGAACTCCTTTTAAAGTTCCCCCTCCCTGCTGCCCTGCACAGTAGGTTTACAAATACCCACCACCCCAATTTGCAGAGCGCCTGTCGCCCAAATTGTCTCATTAAACTATAACTTGGGGTTGGCCGGCGCTGCCGTTCATGATCTGGCGATACCAAAGGGGATGATCTGGCAGCGGCCCTCCCTTTTGAAGCATACAATGTTTGTTACAATATGTGTCGTTGAAAACGTGTGGGCGTGCAGCCCGTTCCCTTACTGGTCCATACCTGTTGAGGAAGTCTCTTTTGTTCGCACGCTATAAAGTGGTGGTGCCGGGTACAATCGAGAGCCTTGCAGAGCCCGGCTATGGGGGGTCTGTCCCAGCAGCCGAGCCCAAAGTCTCGTGGTCTGACTGCAAAGCCTGGTGCAGGGCTTCACTCTGTTCCCCTCATGGGTGGCTGCGCTCCCGGTGTACTGGTCGGGCGGCTTTCCTCCCCCTCTAGAGCCAGTCCCACACTTCGTCAGGGGATGTAAACTACCATGTTTTCCCATTGTCCAACACTCTCAATTTCGCTGGGAACAGCATCGTGTATTTGAGATTCTCAGTTCGCAGTGTCTGCTTAACCTCATCGAAAGTGCGCTGCTGTTGTTGGACGATGAGAGTGAAGTCTGGGAAGAAGCGTATGGACGGGCGGCCTGTAGGATGGTGTCTCGATCCCGGAAATTGAGGATCCTTGCAATGATAGTTCGCGGGGGCACCCAGCTAAGGTTGCGGCACTGGTGCTCTGTGCGCCTTTTCCACTGAAAAATAGTTGGATAAACGTTGGGGCTGAAGGTGCTTAAGTATGAGGTGTTCCAAAAATAGGTCCACATTGGGACCCTCCGCCCCTTCAGGCACCCCCACCACACGGATGTTATTCCTCCAGGCCCGGCCCTCCTGGTCCTCTAGCTTCACCGCCATGTTCTTGCATTGGTGCATGAGTGGTTGAATTTGGTCATCCATTCTCTTGGTGTCGGCTTGCAAATCTCTTATGTTAGTTTCTGTTGTGGCTACTTTATCAGAGTTTTTGTTTATATCAGCCCTCAGTAGATTGACTTCAATCGTGACTTTGTCTATTTTGGATTCAAGATTCGTGCCCAGTGTCTGAATGGCCGCCATCATCGCCCTCAATGAGGGTTCCATTGTTTCCGTGTTACCTTGCGATGCCGCGCCCTCTACCATTGTTGTCCTGGGCACCGCGTATTTATCCAACTTGTTGGACTGTGGTGGGGGGCCCCCTTGGGTCGCAATCTATGGCTCTACTCCTTGGATTATGGGGGGGCAGTCTTTTGTGACAGAGTACGGAGTCTAAATAGCGAACAATCCAACTGCAGGGCCACCGGGCGCTAATCTGGGGTCCCCACTATGTGACTGTACAGATCCTGGATACTGGGCAGCACGCTTGTCACCTCTCAAAAGCTACCCCCTGACAAGCCCAGCGCCAGCCGCGCGTGTGACAGTGCCTGTCCGAACTCCACGTGCCTTGATTTCTGGCCCCCTCCACCTGCCTCGACCGTTGTTAGGCCTCTGTTTCTATGTGCTGGCTCTCGACCCACTGCCCTGGGCCCACCTGCTCAGGGCCAGTCACGGTGTGTCCAATGGCACTAATTCTAGGCTCAGTTGTCTCTAACCTTTATGTAGGTGACGGGGGGCCCGCTCTGATGATCAGAGAGGGCAATCTCGCCTTACAAAATGCACTGTCCATTCAGGGGCCCCCACCCGTGGCACTCACCAGAGATGTCGGAGTCCTTGCGTCTCCCAGAGCGGGCCGTCTGCAGCCCGTTACGCAGTAATTGAGGGACTCAGCCCTGTTCTCTTGGCCCCCGCAGACACCTGCTTCCACTGAATCAGCTACAGATAGGCCACCAGATCGGCTTGACGTGTTCTGCTGCCGTGCAATGAGGGGGTTTCAACCTCCGAGCCCCAAGCTGAGCCTCTCCCGGGCCCAGCGAGGCCCTCGCCCCTGTCTCCCCGCAGCTCGATCCCAGGAGGCCTGTGCATCATTCGCTGCCTCAGCACTCTTTGCCCCCATGACGGACGTCATTCACCAAGTGACCCACGGGTCCTTCGGTCCTCGAGACTCGCCAAAACGGGGGGGAGACTCCCTGCCCCCCGGGCCCAAGTCGGACGGCTCTCTGGCCCAACGTGTTCCAGCTGCATTCGGCGCCTCATAGTGCGGCGGGGGCAGCGTTTTTCTGCCTCAGGGGTGCACGCCACACTCTCGGACACCCCGATGTCATCCAAATTGCCTGGATCGGGCGGATGGCAACCAGAACTAGTCCGGATCGGGAAGGCCGCTGCGGAGCTCTTCTACCGCATGGCCATCTTGGCTGGCGCCGAGCCACGCCCCTCCGCGAATTAATGATTGTGCAAGATTCCAAAATCTCCACAGCCATCTTGGATAGCAGGGTATATATAACACACCGAAGCCAACCACACCTTTCTAAAAAGTTGAGGCTCTATAGAAGAAAGACTTACCTGAGTGACAAAGCATACAGAGAGGAAGCAGGAATCGGCATCAGCACATCCTGGCACCTTGAGTCCCTCTAACTGCGGCAGCCATCTTGACAGATTTGTAGATCCAGCCTCAGCAGTTTATGAGTCCTGAAAAAAAAAGATGAAAACAAGTTGAGTAAAGGCTAGAAAAGTGAAACTCAGTTTTACATCATAAAGACTTAGTGCACAATAAGACAAAGACATTAGTATGTAATGTGCAAACGCATACAGCTTGAATTCCGTGCACAGCATCATTCATGCACAACTTGTGGAGTCTGACTGAACAAAGGTGATGTGAAGAGAACAATGATCTCAAAGTGATCACAGCACACTGCACACCTCCTGCAGAGCCTTCAGACCATAGAGAACTCCGCAGCCAGATTCAATCTCGACCTCCCCCACTGTACCCACATCACACCCCACCTCAAACAACTCCACTGGCTCCCCGTACAGAAGAGGTGCAAATTCAAGCTGCTGACCCACGCACACAAGGCTCTTCACAACCAAGGACCCGCTTACAATAACCACCGCCTGAACTTCCACCTACCATCAAGAAGTTTATGCTTAACCTCCCTATTACTTGCGCACATGCCTCATATCCACCGAAGCAGAAGTGGAGGACGTGCCTTCTTCTATATAGCATCAAAGACCTGAAGTAGCCTCCCTGTGCATCTCCGAACCATCACCTCTCTTCCAGAATTCTAAAGGGTCCAAGACCTGGCTGTTCTAATGAATCTCCGGGACCTTCAAGCGCCTGTAAACCCTATCAGATGATTATCTGTGCTAAATAAATCCTGATTGATTTAATGATTGACATTAGCAAATTCAAAAACAATAGACAGCTGGACTTCATTGCTGAGTCTGTTTCGTCACTGGGCCAGATTTGCTTCCTTGCGCAGGTCCAAGGTGTTGTCTTCAAACCTAGATGCAAATTTTGTTGTCAGAATTCTACTGCCTCATAGGATTGGGAGCTGTAGCTGGATTGGGTTCTATGAGACCCGATACTTTCACTGTGAATTCCAGCAGAACCCATGTTCAGTACCTGCAGAAAGCTCCACGTGGGACAAATGTTGTTTTCTTGCCCACTTAGGATATAACATCCCTTGGCAAGCCTCAGCATCATTGTCCCAATCCTCGAAAGGTGGGAATAATAGCTTAACTATACTGTTTCCAAATTTGGATCACTCCTGCAGGCCCCTCACACTCAGGGCAAAGTCCATAGTCTCTCATTCCAGCAAGAACTCCCACAGGGTCCAGTCCTTTGAGGTGAACTAGGTCTGATCTAAATTAGGAGTCCTGCTTTTTGTGTCCCTGAACCATGCATAAAGGAGGCCAACTACCTGTCCCTGGGAGAGGTGTTCTAGTGCTTCGGTGCCAGGTAGATATCATTAGTCTTCTTTCTACCAGCAGGGCCTTCTTCAGGTGTATTTGTCTCAAGTCCTGTTCTGACGAGGTGGTGATGTGTCAGGTTTATCTTGTACACTAGCTAGTGATTGGACAATTTTCTCTACTCACATCTTTTGTCCTTTCTTGCCCTTTGCCCACCTCCTTTTGCAGAGCTTTCCCTTAATTTTAGTGTGTAAAGTCCTGGAAACCTTTCATCTAAGATGAAAGGACCCTTCTTCTAGTAGGAGGGTTTCTGGTTCTCTTAAAACTGCTCTTCAATTCACATAAAGACTAAAGGTCCAAACGGTTTCTCCTTCCTGCTACAGGTGGTGCCAGTGAGTCTAAAAGGGCTCTGCGAATGAATGGGAGCAACCCTACTAGGCATATCCAAGTAAAAAGAGGCAATGTTCTGCCTCTGGAGGTGAGATGAGTAGCAACATTGTTTCTAAACCAGTTTTAAATCAGCAACATGAAGGACATTTTACAAAGTTACTTTTCTTCTAAAGTTATCAAAAATCAGATTTTATCATTAAGTCAAATTATGAAAACTAAAGGAAAATAACTTGGATTCATTTTGCTATCATTTTTGCACTCAGGAATACAAAATATGTATGTTAATTATGTCCAGACCTGTTCCAAGAGAATGAAGCCTGCACTTACACAGTGAAAACACCTTTTAGGCCTTCAGTCAATGTGATGGCACCTATTTCATGTATGTATTGCGACTTTTGTATATATTAGGCACCCAGTCCTGTACGTTTACAAGGGACTGACCTCAATAGGGCAATGGGGTGAGTTTTTCATACATAAAAATAGGTTTTCTTTGCCAAGTGTCACTGCAGGCCTTTTAAACTACAGCCCAGCCAGAACACAGTAGTGTTCCTAGCAGCCATATGTTTTTGTTATCGATGTGGGTCAGTGTAAATAAACTCCTCAGCCCACATATGTAATGTAACCTTCATGCTTTATAACAAAAATGTAAATAGGACAACTAGGGTAGTTTGAAAGTACCCTGCATGTTTTAGGAAAGCACAAATGTTGGAACCCCCATTTAGCAGTGCTACTGTGCACAGAGTCATACAGCCACCCAACAGATAACAAGCATTGGCATAGCCAATAGGTCTCGCCTTTGGGGCCTTATAAGTGTTTAGCCAGAGCTATTGACTTTGCCAATGTCTTCAAGCTGTGCTGTAGAGAAGTGTGGCTGCTGTGCAGCATGCTGAAAAGTTATAATAAAAAAGTGTCAGAAGCATTTTTGTTACTTTATATATGACCAAGAAGGCATTATGTAAAACTGAACGACCATATTAAAAAAGTATTTACAATAAAAAATGTCCTCAGTTTTCTTTTGTTCTTGCAATGCTGGCAACTTGTTTCTGCCTATTGCAATGGTTGTTTGTTAAAGCTTTTTTTTTGAGGGGGCATAAACAATCGGAGGGTGAAGGTTGGGAACTAGTACCTGTATTATAACACTAGCAGCGGCCAGACGCTAGGGGAGAATCAACAGATGCCAGATTCCGAGAGCAGGCTGAGGTGGTGCTGAGTGATGCTGAGGTGGTAGTGGTGGTGGTGGTGACTGTTGCGGAGACGATGCTGAGGTGATGCTGAATGATACTCAGGTCTTGCTGAGTGATACTGCTGTGGTGCTGAGTGATGCTGTGGTGGTGCTGAGTGATATTGTCTTGGCGCTGAGTGATGCTAAGGTGGTGCTGAGTGATATTGTCTTGGCGCTGAGTGATGCTGTGGTGGTGCTGAGTGATGCTGTTGTGGCCCTGGGTGATGCTGTGGTGGCCCTGAGTGATGCTGTGGTGGTGCTGAATGATGCTGTGGTGGTGCTGAATGATGCTGTGGTGGTGCTGAGCGATGCCGTGGTGGCCCTGAATGATGCTGTGGCAGTGCTGAGTGATGCTGAGGTGGCCCTGAATGATGCTGTGGCAGTGCTGAGTGATGCTGTGGTGGCACTGAGTGATGCTGTGGCAGCGCTGAGTGATGCTGTGGTGGCGCTGAGTGATGCTGTGGCGCTAAGTGATGCTGTGGTGGCGCCGAGTGATGCTGTGGTGATGCCGAGTGATGCTGTGGTGGCGCCGAGTGATGCTGGTGTGGCGCCGAGTGATGCTGTGGTGGCGCCGAGTGATATTGTTTTGGTGCCTAGTGATGCTGTGGTGACCCTGAGTGATGCTGTGGTGACCCTGAGTGATGCTGTGGTGATGCTGAGTGATGCTGTGGTGGTGCTGAGTGATGCTCTGGTGGACCTGAGTGATGCTGTGGTGGTGCTGAGTGATGCTGTGGTGGTGCTGAGCGATGCTGTGGTGGTGCTGAGCGATGCTGTGGTGGTGCTGAGCGATGCTGTGGTGGTGCTGAGCGATGCTGTGGTGGTGCTGAGCGATGCTGCTGTGATGCTGAGTGATGCTGTGGTAGTGCTGAGTGATATTGTCTTGGCGCTGAGTGATGCTGTGGTGGTGCTGAGTGATATTGTCTTGGCGCTGAGTGATGCTGTGGTGGTGCTGAGTGATGCTGTGGTGGCCCTGAGTGATGCTGTGGTGGGCCTGAGTGATGCTGTTGTGGCCCTGAGTGATGCTGTGGTGGTGCTGAATGATGCTGTGGTGGTGCTGAATGATGCTGTGGTGGTGCTGAGCGATGCTGTGGTGGTGCTGAGCGATGCTGTGGTGGCCCTGAATGATGCTGTGGCGGTGCTGAGTGATGCTGTGGCAGCGCTGAGTGATGCTGTGGTGGCGCTGAGTGATGCTGTGGTGGCGCTGAGTGATGCTGTGGTGGTGCTGAGTGATGCTGTGGTGGCCCTTACTGATGCTGTGGTGGTGAGCAATGCTGTGGCGGTGCTGAGCGATGCAGTGGTGGTGCTGATCGATGCTGCGGTGGTGCTGAGTGATGCTGTGGCGACGCTGAGTGATGCTGTGGTGGCACTGAGTGATGCTGTGGTGGCGCTGAGTGATGCTGTGGTGGTGCTGAGTGATGCTGTGGTGACGCTGAGTGATGCTGTGGTGGTGCTGAGTGATGCTGTGGTAGTGCTGAGTGATATTGTTGTGGCAATGAATGATGCTGTGGTGATGCTGTGGTAGTTCTGAGTGATGCTGTGGTGGTGCTGAGTGATGCTGTGGTGGCGCTGAGTGATGCTGTGGTGGTGCTGAGTGAGGCTGTGGTGGCGCTGAGTGATGCTGTGGTGGCCCTGAGTGATGCTGTGGTGGTGCTGAGTGATGCTGTGGTGGCGCTGAGTGATGATGTGGTGGCACTGAGTGATGCTGTGGTGGCCCTGAGTGATGCTGTGGTGGTGCTGAGTGATATTGTTGTGGCACTGAGTGATGCTGTGGTGATGCTGTGGTAGTTCTGAGTGATGCTGTGGTGGTGCTGAGTGATGCTGTGGTGACACTGAGTGATGCTGTGTGGCGCTGAGTGATGCTGTGGTGGCACTGAGTGATGATGTTGTGGCGCTGAGTGATGCTGTGGTGGCGCTGAGTGATGCTGTGGTGGCCCTGACTGATGCTGTGGTGGTGAGCGATGCTGTGGCGGTGCTGAGCGATGCAGTGGTGGTGCTGAGCGATGCTGTGGTGGTGCTGAGTGATGCTGTGGTGACACTGAGTGATGCTGTGGTGGCACTGAGTGATGCTGTGGTGGCGCTGAGTGATGCTGTTGTAGTGCTGAGCGATGCTGTGGTGGTGCTGAGCGATGCTGTGGTGGTGCTGAGCGATCCTGTGGTGGTGCTGAGCGATGCTGTGGTGGTGCTGAGCGATGCTGTTGTGGTGCTGAGTCATCCTGTGGTGGTGCTGAGTCATCCTGTGCTGGTGCTGAGTGATCCTGTGGTGGCGCTGAGTGATGCTGTGGTGGCGCTGAGTGATGCTGTGGTGGCGCTGAATGATGCTGTGGTGGCCCTGAGTGATGCTGTGGTGGTGGTGAACGATGCTGTGGCGGTGCTGAGCGATGCAGTGGCGGTGCTGAGCGATGCTGTGGTGGTGCTGAGCGATGCTGTGGTGCCCTGAGTGATGCTGTGGTGGTGCTGAGCGATGCTGTGGCGACGCTGAGTGATGCTGTGGTGGCGCTGAGTGATGCTGTTGCGGCGCTGAGTGATGCTGTGGTGGCGCTGAGTGATGCTGTTGTGGCGCTGAGTGATGCTGTGGTGGCGCTGAGTGATGATGTGGTGGCACTGAGTGATGCTGTGGTGGCGCTGAGTGATGCTGTGGTAGTGCTGAGTGATATTGTTGTGGCACTGAGTGATGCTGTGGTGATGCTGTGGTAGTTCTGAGTGATGCTGTGGTGGTGCTGAGTGATGCTGTGGTGGCACTGAGTGATGCTGTGTGGCGCTGAGTGATGCTGTGTGGCGCTGAGTGATGCTGTGGTGGTGCTGAGTGATGCTGTGGTGGCGCTGAGTGATGCTGTGGTGGCCCTGACTGATGCTGTGGTGGTGAGCGATGCTGTGGCGGTGCTGAGCGATGCAGTGGTGGTGCTGAGCGATGCTGTGGTGGTGCTGAGTGATGCTGTGGTGACGATGAGTGATGCTGTGGTGGCGCTGAGTGATGCTGTGGTGGCGCTGAGTGATGCTGTGGTAGTGCTGAGCGATGCTGTGGTGGTGCTTAGCGATGCTGTGGTGGTGCTGAGCGATGCTGTGGTGGTGCTGAGCGGTGCTGTGGTGGTGCTGAGCGGTGCTGTGGTGGTGCTGAGTCATCCTGTGGTGGTGCTGAGTCATCCTGTGGTGGTGCTGAGTGATGCTGTGGTGGCGCTGAGTGATGCTGTGGTGGCGCTGAGTGATGCTGTGGTGGCCTTGAGTGATGCTGTGGTGGTGGTGAGCGATGCTGTGGCGGTGCTGAACGATGCAGTGGCGGTGCTGAGCAATGCTGTGGTGGTGTTGAGCGATGCTGTTGCGGCGCTGAGTGATGCTGTGGTGGTGCCGAGTGATGCTGTGGTGGAGACGAGTGATGCTGTGGTGGCGCTGAGTGATGCTGTGGTGGTGCCGAGTGATGCTGTTGTGGTGCCGAGTGATGCTGTGGTGGTGCAGAGTGATGCTGTGGTGGCGCCGAGTGATGCTGTGGTGGCACCGAGTGATGCTGATGTGGCACCAAGTGATGCTGTGGTGGCGCCGAGTGATGCTGTGGTGGCACCAAGTGATGCTGTGGTGGCGCCGAGTGATATTGTTGTGGCACCTAGTGATGCTGTGGTGGCCCTGAGTGATGCTGTGGTGACCCTGAGTGATGCTGTGGTGATGCTGAGTGATGCTGTGGTGGTGCTGAGTGATGCTCTGGTGTCCCTGAGTGATGCTGTGGTGGTGCTGAGTGATGCTGTGGTGGTGCTGAGCGATGCTGTGGTGGTGCTGAGCGATGCTGTGGTGGTGCTGAGCGATGCTGTGGTGGTGCTGAGTGATATTGTCTTGGCGCTGAGTGATGCTGTGGTGGTGCTGAGTGATATTGTCTTGGCACTGAGTGATGCTGTGGTGGTGCTGAGTGATATTGTCTTGGCGCTGAGTGATGCTGTGGTGGTGCTGAGTGATATTGTCTTGGCGCTCAGTGATGCTGTGGTGGTGCTGAGTGATGCTGTGGTGACCCTGAGTGATGCTGTGGTGGCCCTGAGTGATGCTGTGGTGGCCCTGAGTGATGCTGTGGTGGTGCTGAATGATGCTGTGGTGGTGCTGAGCGATGCTGTTGTGGTGCTGAGCGATGCTGTGGTGGTGCTGAGCGATGCTGTGGTGGCCCTGAATGATGCTGTGGCGGTGCTGAGTGATGCTGTTGCGGCACTGAGTGATGCTGTGGCGGCGCTGAGTGATGCTGTTGCGGCGCTGAGTGATGCTGCTGCAGCGCAGAGTGATGCTGTGGCAACGCTGAGTGATGCTGTGCGGCACTGAGTGATGCTGTGGTGGCGCTGAGTGATGCTGTGGTGTGGCTGAGTGATGCTGTGGTGGCGCTGAGTGATGCTGTGGTGGCGCTGAGTCATGCTGTTGTGGCGATGAGTGATGCTGTGGTGGTGCTGAGTGATGCGGTGGTGGTGCTGAGTGATATTGTTGTGGCACTGAGTGATGCTGTGATGATGCTGTGGTAGTCCTGAGTGATGCTGTGGTGGTGCTGAGTGATGCTGTGGTGGCGCTGAGTGATGCTGTGGCGGCACTTAGTGATGCTGTGGTGGCGCTGAGTGATGCTGTGGTGTCGCTGAGTGATGCTGTGGTGGCGCTGAGTGATGCTGTGGTGGCGCTGAGTGATGCTGTTGTGGCGCTGAGTGATGCTGTGGTGGTGCCGAGTGATGCTGTGGTGGTGCCGAGTGATGCTGTGGTGGTGCTGAGTGATGCTGTGGTGGTGCCGAGTGATGCTGTGGTGGTGCCGAGTGATGCTGTGGTGGCACCGAGTGATGCTGTGGTGGCACCAAGTGATGCTGTGGTGGCGCCGAGTGATGCTGTGGTGGCGCCGAGTGATATTGTTGTGGCGCCTAGTGATGCTGTGGTGGCCCTGAGTGATGCTGTTGTGACCCTGAGTGATGCTGTGGTGATGCTGAGTGATGCTGTGGTGGTGCTGAGTGATGCTCTGGTGGCCCTGAGTGATGCTGTGGTGGTGCTGAGTGATGCTGTGGTGGTGCCGAGTGATGCTGTGGTGGAGACGAGTGATGCTGTGGTGGCGCTGAGTGATGCTGTGGTGGTGCCGAGTGATGCTGTTGTGGTGCCGAGTGATGCTGTGGTGGTGCAGAGTGATGCTGTGGTGGCGCCGAGTGATGCTGTGGTGGCACCGAGTGATGCTGATGTGGCACCAAGTGATGCTGTGGTGGCGCCGAGTGATGCTGTGGTGGCACCAAGTGATGCTGTGGTGGCGCCGAGTGATATTGTTGTGGCACCTAGTGATGCTGTGGTGGCCCTGAGTGATGCTGTGGTGACCCTGAGTGATGCTGTGGTGATGCTGAGTGATGCTGTGGTGGTGCTGAGTGATGCTCTGGTGTCCCTGAGTGATGCTGTGGTGGTGCTGAGTGATGCTGTGGTGGTGCTGAGCGATGCTGTGGTGGTGCTGAGCGATGCTGTGGTGGTGCTGAGCGATGCTGTGGTGGTGCTGAGTGATATTGTCTTGGCGCTGAGTGATGCTGTGGTGGTGCTGAGTGATATTGTCTTGGCACTGAGTGATGCTGTGGTGGTGCTGAGTGATATTGTCTTGGCGCTGAGTGATGCTGTGGTGGTGCTGAGTGATATTGTCTTGGCGCTCAGTGATGCTGTGGTGGTGCTGAGTGATGCTGTGGTGACCCTGAGTGATGCTGTGGTGGCCCTGAGTGATGCTGTGGTGGCCCTGAGTGATGCTGTGGTGGTGCTGAATGATGCTGTGGTGGTGCTGAGCGATGCTGTTGTGGTGCTGAGCGATGCTGTGGTGGTGCTGAGCGATGCTGTGGTGGCCCTGAATGATGCTGTGGCGGTGCTGAGTGATGCTGTTGCGGCACTGAGTGATGCTGTGGCGGCGCTGAGTGATGCTGTTGCGGCGCTGAGTGATGCTGCTGCAGCGCAGAGTGATGCTGTGGCAACGCTGAGTGATGCTGTGCGGCACTGAGTGATGCTGTGGTGGCGCTGAGTGATGCTGTGGTGTGGCTGAGTGATGCTGTGGTGGCGCTGAGTGATGCTGTGGTGGCGCTGAGTCATGCTGTTGTGGCGATGAGTGATGCTGTGGTGGTGCTGAGTGATGCGGTGGTGGTGCTGAGTGATATTGTTGTGGCACTGAGTGATGCTGTGATGATGCTGTGGTAGTCCTGAGTGATGCTGTGGTGGTGCTGAGTGATGCTGTGGTGGCGCTGAGTGATGCTGTGGCGGCACTTAGTGATGCTGTGGTGGCGCTGAGTGATGCTGTGGTGTCGCTGAGTGATGCTGTGGTGGCGCTGAGTGATGCTGTGGTGGCGCTGAGTGATGCTGTTGTGGCGCTGAGTGATGCTGTGGTGGTGCCGAGTGATGCTGTGGTGGTGCCGAGTGATGCTGTGGTGGTGCTGAGTGATGCTGTGGTGGTGCCGAGTGATGCTGTGGTGGTGCCGAGTGATGCTGTGGTGGCACCGAGTGATGCTGTGGTGGCACCAAGTGATGCTGTGGTGGCGCCGAGTGATGCTGTGGTGGCGCCGAGTGATATTGTTGTGGCGCCTAGTGATGCTGTGGTGGCCCTGAGTGATGCTGTTGTGACCCTGAGTGATGCTGTGGTGATGCTGAGTGATGCTGTGGTGGTGCTGAGTGATGCTCTGGTGGCCCTGAGTGATGCTGTGGTGGTGCTGAGTGATGCTGTGGTGGTGCTGAGTGATGCTGTGGTGGTGCTGAGCGATGCTGTGGTGGTGCTGAGTGATGCTGTGGTGGTGCTGAGTGATATTGTCTTGGCGCTGAGTGATGCTGTGGTGGTGCTGAGTGATATTGTCTTGGCGCTGAGTGATGCTGTGGTGGCGCCGAGTGATGCTGTGGCGCCGAGTGATATTGTTGTGGCGCCTAGTGATGCTGTGGTGGCCCTTAGTGATGCTGTGGTGACCCTGAGTGATGCTGTGGTGATGCTGAGTGATGCTGTGGTGGTGCTGAGTGATGCTCTGGTGGCCCTGAGTGATGCTGTGGTGGTGCTGAGTGATGCTGTGGTGGTGCTGAGCGATGCTGTTGTGGTGCTGAGCGATGCTGTGGTGGTGCTGAGCGATGCTGTGGTGGTGCTGAGTCATCCTGTGGTGGTGCTGAGTCATCCTGTGGTGGTGCTGAGTGATCCTGTGGTGGTGCTGAGTGATGCAGTGTTGGCCCTGAGTGATGCTGTGGTGGTGCCGAGTGATGCTGTTGTGGTGCCGAGTGATGCTGTGGTGGTGCAGAGTGATGCTGTGGTGGCGCCGAGTGATGCTGTGGTGGAGACGAGTGATGCTGTGGTGGCGCTGAGTGATGCTGTGGTGGTGCCGAGTGATGCTGTTGTGGTGCCGAGTGATGCTGTGGTGGTGCAGAGTGATGCTGTGGTGGTGCCGAGTGATGCTGTGGTGGCACCGAGTGATGCTGATGTGGCACCAAGTGATGCTGTGGTGGCGCCGAGTGATGCTGTGGTGGCGCCGAGTGATGCTGTGGTGGCGCCGAGTGATATTGTTGTGGCACCTAGTGATGCTGTGGTGGCCCTGAGTGATGCTGTGGTGACCCTGAGTGATGCTGTGGTGATGCTGAGTGATGCTGTGGTGGTGCTGAGTGATGCTCTGGTGTCCCTGAGTGATGCTGTGGTGGTGCTGAGTGATGCTGTGGTGGTGCTGAGCGATGCTGTGGTGGTGCTGAGCGATGCTGTGGTGGTGCTGAGCGATGCTGTGGTGGTGCTGAGTGATATTGTCTTGGCGCTGAGTGATGCTGTGGTGGTGCTGAGTGATATTATCTTGGCACTGAGTGATGCTGTGGTGGTGCTGAGTGATATTGTCTTGGCGCTGAGTGATGCTGTGGTGGTGCTGAGTGATATTGTCTTGGCGCTCAGTGATGCTGTGGTGGTGCTGAGTGATGCTGTGGTGACCCTGAGTGATGCTGTGGTGGCCCTGAGTGATGCTGTGGTGGTGCTGAATGATGCTGTGGTGGTGCTGAGCGATGCTGTTGTGGTGCTGAGCGATGCTGTTGTGGTGCTGAGCGATGCTGTGGTGGTGCTGAGCGATGCTGTGGTGGCCCTGAATGATGCTGTGGCAGTGCTGAGTGATGCTGTTGCGGCACTGAGTGATGCTGTGGCGGCGCTGAGTGATGCTGTTGCGGCGCTGAGTGATGCTGCTGCAGCGCAGAGTGATGCTGTGGCAACGCTGAGTGATGCTGTGCGGCACTGAGTGATGCTGTGGTGACGCTGAGTGATGCTGTGGTGTGGCTGAGTGATGCTGTGGTGGCGCTGAGTGATGCTGTGGTGGCGCTGAGTCATGCTGTTGTGGCGATGAGTGATGCTGTGGTGGTGCTGAGTGATGCTGTGGTGGTGCTGAGTGATATTGTTGTGGCACTGAGTGATGCTGTGATGATGCTGTGGTAGTCCTGAGTGATGCTGTGGTGGTGCTGAGTGATGCTGTGGTGGCGCTGAGTGATGCTGTGGCGGCACTTAGTGATGCTGTGGTGGCGCTGAGTGATGCTGTGGTGTCGCTGAGTGATGCTGTGGTGGCGCTGAGTGATGCTGTGGTGGCGCTGAGTGATGCTGTGGTGGCGCTGAGTGATGCTGTGGTGGTGCCGAGTGATGCTGTGGTGGTGCCGAGTGATGCTGTGGTGGTGCTGAGTGATGCTGTGGTGGTGCTGAGTGATGCTGTGGTGGTGCCGAGTGATGCTGTGGTGGTGCCGAGTGATGCTGTGGTGGTGCAGAGTGATGCTGTGGTGGCACCTAGTGATGCTGTGGTGGCACCGAGTGATGCTGTGGTGGCACCAAGTGATGCTGTGGTGGCGCCGAGTGATGCTGTGGTGGCGCCGAGTGATGCTGTGGTGGCGCCGAGTGATATTGTTGTGGCGCCTAGTGATGCTGTGGTGGCCCTGAGTGATGCTGTTGTGACCCTGAGTGATGCTGTGGTGATGCTGAGTGATGCTGTGGTGGTGCTGAGTGATGCTCTGGTGGCCCTGAGTGATGCTGTGGTGGTGCTGAGTGATGCTGTGGTGGTGCTGAGTGATTCTGTGGTGGTGCTGAGCGATGCTGTGGTGGTGCTGAGTGATGCTGTGGTGGTGCTGAGTGATATTGTCTTGGCGCTGAGTGATGCTGTGGTGGTGCTGAGTGATATTGTCTTGGCGCTGAGTGATGCTGTGGTGGTGCTGAGTGATATTGTCTTGGCGCTGAGTGATGCTGTGGTGGCGCCGAGTGATGCTGTGGCGCCGAGTGATATTGTTGTGGCGCCTAGTGATGCTGTGGTGGCCCTTAGTGATGCTGTGGTGACCCTGAGTGATGCTGTGGTGATGCTGAGTGATGCTGTGGTGGTGCTGAGTGATGCTCTGGTGGCCCTGAGTGATGCTGTGGTGGTGCTGAGTGATGCTGTGGTGGTGCTGAGCGATGCTGTTGTGGTGCTGAGTGATGCTGTGGTGGTGCTGAGCGATGCTGTGGTGGTGCTGAGTCATCCTGTGGTGGTGCTGAGTCATCCTGTGGTGGTGCTGAGTGATCCTGTGGTGGTGCTGAGTGATGCAGTGTTGGCCCTGAGTGATGATGTGGTGTCGCTGAGTGAAGCTATGGTGGTGCTAAGTGATGCTGTGGTGGCGCAGAGTGATGTTGTGGTGCTGCTGAGTAATGCTGTGGTGGCGCTGAGTGATGCTGTTGTGGTGCTAAGTGATGCTGTGGTTGTGCTGAGTAATGCTGTGGTTGCACTGAGTGATGCTGTGGTTGCACTGAGTGATGCTGTGATGGCATTGAGTGATGCTGTGATGGCGTTGAGAGATGCTGTGCTGTCTCTGATTGATGCTGTGGTTGCGCTGAGTGATGTTGTGGTAATGCTGATTGATGCTGTGGTGTTGCCGAGTGAGAGATAGAGTGAAGATATAATGCCCAATTAGAGAGGGTGGTGAGAGAGAAAGAGAGAGAAAGGGTGTACATAGAATAAAGAGTGGAGCGGGATAGAGAGAGAGAAAGAAGGGGAGAGAGAGTGAATGAAGGAGTTTGAAAGAGAAACACATAAAGGGGTGAGAGAGAATGAAAGGCTAAAAAAAAAAGATAGAGAGGGGAGAGTTAATTAAGTAGAGAGAGAATTAGAGAGGGGAGAGAGAGAGAAGGAGAGAGACTATAAGAGTGGGGGGTGTGGAGTTTAAATAGAGTGAAGAAGTGACGCGGAAAAAGTAACCTTAAATATAGCTTTGTGCTTTGCGCAAATAAATATAAAAAAAAAAAAACAGAGTGAGACAAAAATAAAGGTAATTAGGCTGTGAATCCCAATATAAAACAAATAGCGTATATAAGGTGAAATCAACCCACCGAAGCAATATTTCTAACTAGACAAAAAAAAGCTTGCATTTCAATGCTAATCGCTGTTGTTTTTCATGTGACTGTAGTCCAGGGCCCTCAGTTGGTAATATGAGTTGCTGCTGCGATTGAAACATCAGAGTCCAGAGAGTTAATGAGCCATGACGAGGAAATGAGGAAGAGATAGGAAACCCAGATGGCAGCTGCGTGCGTGCACGCCATCGTGAACGCAAGCTGGTCGCCAGCCAAAAGCCAGTTTGCACTTCCAAAACTCGCTTACTAAAACTCTCGGCCAGACCAGCGCAAGCGCTGGTGCAGGCCGAGACCTAAAAATGGGGAGACCCTGGCAACAAAATGCACCTTCTTGTAGTACTCTATTGCCATCTCGGGGTTCTGGTGATATTTACAAACCACTCAGCCTTCAAGTATGAGGTTTATGATGTCACCACAACCCCTGGGTTCAATATTGGGCAACATTACACAGTTATGTATTCTCTCTCCTCCTCTCTCTCTCGTTATTTCTCTCTCCTCTCTTTCCCTATATCTCTGTCTCTCAGTCTCTACCATTCATCCTTCTGCAGACATTTTTTATGTAAAAATATCAAAAGCGAGAGCTGTATTTGACATTCCTTTAGTGGAACTTAAGGTAATCTCACCCGTGGGGTGATAGTGCGCTTTATATGCTGTGGTGGCGCTGAGTGATGCTGTGGTGGCGCTGAGTGATGCTGTGGTAGCCCTGACTGATGCTGTGGTGGTGAGCGATGCTGTGGCGGTGCTGAGCGATGCAGTGGTGGTGCTGAGCGATGCTGTGGTGGTGCTGAGTGATGCTGTGGCGATGCTGAGTGATGCTGTGGTGATGCTGAGTGATGCTGTGGTGACGCTGAGTGATGCTGTGGTAGTGCTGAGCGATGCTGTGGTGGTGCTTAGCGATGCTGTGGTGGTGCTGAGCGATGCTGTGGTGGTGCTGAGCGGTGCTGTGGTGGTGCTGAGCGATGCTGTGGTGGTGCTGAGTCATCCTGTGGTGGTGCTGAGTCATCCTGTGGTGGTGCTGAGTGATGCTGTGGTGGCGCTGAGTGATGCTGTTGTGGCGCTGAGTGATGCTGTGGTGGCCCTGAGTGATGCTGTGGTGGTGGTGAGCGATGCTGTGGTGGTGCTGAACGATGCTGTGGCGGTGCTGAACGATGCAGTGGCGGTGCTGAGCGATGCTGTGGTGGTGTTGAGCGATGCTGTTGCGGCGCTGAGTGATGCTGTGGTGGTGCCGAGTGATGCTGTGGTGGTGCCGAGTGATGCTTTGGTGGCGCTGAGTGATGCTGTCGTGGTGCCGAGTGATGCTGTTGTGGTGCCGAGTGATGCTGTTGTGGTGCAGAGTGATGCTGTGGGGGCGCCGAGTGATGCTGTGGTGGCACCGAGTGATGCTGTGGTGGCACCGAGTGATGCTGTGGTGGCGCCGAGTGATGCTGTGGTGGCGCTGAGTGATGCTGTGGTGGCGCCGAGTGATATTGTTGTGGCGCCTAGTGATGCTGTGGTGGCCCTGAGTGATGCTGTGGTGACCCTGAGTGATACTGTGGTGATGCTGAGTGATGCTGTGGTGGTGCTGAGTGATGCTCTGGTGTCCCTGAGTGATGCTGTGGTGGTGCTGAGTGATGCTGTGGTGGTGCTGAGCGATGCTGTGGTGGTGCTGAGCGATGCTTTGGTGGTGCTGAGCGATGCTGTGGTGGTGCTGAATGATATTGTCTTGGCGCTGAGTGATGCTGTGGTGGTGCTGAGTGATATTGTCTTGGCACCGAGTGATGCTGTGGTGGTGCCGAGTGATGCTGTGGTGGTGCAGAGTGATGCTGTGGTGGCACCGAGTGATGCTGTGGTGGCGCCAAGTGATGCTGTGGTGGCGCCAAGTGATGCTGTGGTCGCGCCAAGTGATGCTGTGGTGGCGCCTAGTGATGCTGTGGTGGCGCCGAGTGATGCTGTGGTGGCGCCGAGTGATGCTGTGGTGGCGCCGAGTGATATTGTTGTGGCGCCTAGTGATGCTGTGGTGGCCCTGAGTGATGCTGTTGTGACCCTGAGTGATGCTGTGGTGATGCTGAGTGATGCTGTGGTGGTGCTGAGTGATGCTCTGGTGGCCCTGAGTGATGCTGTGGTGGTGCTGAGTGATGCTGTGGTGGTGCTGAGCGATGCTGTGGTGGTGCTGAGCGATGCTGTGGTGGTGCTGAGTGATGCTGTGGTGGTGCTGAGTGATATTGTCTTGGCGCTGAGTGATGCTGTGGTGGTGCTGAGTGATATTGTCTTGGCGCTGAGTGATGCTGTGGTGGTGCTGAGTGATATTGTCTTGGCGCTGAGTGATGCTGTGGTGGCGCCGAGTGATGCTGTGGCGCCGAGTGATATTGTTGTGGCGCCTAGTGATGCTGTGGTGGCCCTTAGTGATGCTGTGGTGACCCTGAGTGATGCTGTGGTGATGCTGAGTGATGCTGTGGTGGTGCTGAGTGATGCTCTGGTGGCCCTGAGTGATGCTGTGGTGGTGCTGAGTGATGCTGTTGTGGTGCTGAGCGATGCTGTTGTGGTGCTGAGCGATGCTGTGGTGGTGCTGAGCGATGCTGTGGTGGTGCTGAGTCATCCTGTGGTGGTGCTGAGTCATCCTGTGGTGGTGCTGAGTGATCCTGTGGTGGTGCTGAGTGATGCAGTGTTGGCCCTGAGTGATGATGTGGTGTCGCTGAGTGAAGCTATGGTGGTGCTAAGTGATGCTGTGGTGGCGCGGAGTGATGTTGTGGTGCTGCTGAGTAATGCTGTGGTGGCGCTGAGTGATGCTGTTGTGGTGCTAAGTGATGCTGTGGTTGTGCTGAGTAATGCTGTGGTTGCACTGAGTGATGCTGTGGTTGCACTGAGTGATGCTGTGATGGCATTGAGTGATGCTGTGATGGCGTTGAGAGATGCTGTGCTGTCTCTGATTGATGCTGTGGTTGCGCTGAGTGATGTTGTGGTAATGCTGATTGATGCTGTGATGTTGCCGAGTGAGAGATAGAGTGAAGATATAATGCCCAATTAGAGAGGGTGGTGAGAGAGAAAGAGAGAGAAAGGGTGTACATAGAATAAAGAGTGGAGCGGGATAGAGAGAGAGAAAGAAGGGGAGAGAGAGTGAATGAAGGAGTTTGAAAGAGAAACACTTAAAGGGGTGAGAGAGAATGAAAGGCTAAAAAAAAAAATAGAGAGGGGAGAGTTAATTAAGTAGAGAGAGAATTAGAGAGGGGAGAGAGAGAGAAGGAGAGAGACTATAAGAGTGGGGGTGTGGAGTTTAAATAGAGTGAAGAAGTGACGCGGAAAAAGTAACCTTAAATATAGCTTTGTGCTTTGCGCGAATAAATATAAAAAAAAAATAAACAGAGTGAGACAAAAATAAAGGTAATTAGGCTGTGACTCCCAATATAAAACAAATAGCGATATAAGGTGAAATCAACCCACCGAAGCAATATTTCTAACTAGACAAAAAAAGCTTGCATTTCAATGCTAATCGCTGTTGTTTTTCATGTGACTGTAGTCCAGGGCCCTCAGTTGGTAATATGAGTTGCTGCTGCGATTGAAACATCAGAGTCCAGAGAGTTAATGAGCCATGACGAGGAAATGAGGAAGAGATAGGAAACCCAGATGGCAGCTGCGTGCGTGCACTTTATATGCTGTGGTGGCGCTGAGTGATGCTGTGGTGGCGCTGAGTGATGCTGTGGTAGCCCTGACTGATGCTGTGGTGGTGAGCGATGCTGTGGCGGTGCTGAGCGATGCAGTGGTGGTGCTGAGCGATGCTGTGGTGGTGCTGAGTGATGCTGTGGCGACGCTGAGTGATGCTGTGGTGGCGCTGAGTGATGCTGTGGTGGCGCTGAGTGATGCTGTGGTAGTGCTGAGCGATGCTGTGGTGGTGCTTAGCGATGCTGTGGTGGTGCTGAGCGATGCTGTGGTGGTGCTGAGCGGTGCTGTGGTGCTGCTGAGCGATGCTGTGGTGGTGCTGCGTCATCCTGTGGTGGTGCTGAGTCATCCTGTGGTGGTGCCGAGTGATGCTGTGGTGGCGCTGAGTGATGCTGTGGTGTCGCTGAGTGATGCTGTGGTGGCCCTGAGTGATGCTGTGGTGGTGGTGAGCGATGCTGTGGCGGTGCTGAACGATGCAGTGGCGGTGCTGAGCGATGCTGTGGTGGTGTTGAGCGATGCTGTTGCGGCGCTGAGTGATGCTGTGGTGGTGCCGAGTGATGCTGTGGTGGTGCCGAGTGATGCTGTGGTGGCGCTGAGTGATGCTGTGGTGGTGCCGAGTGATGCTGTTGTGGTGCCGAGTGATGCTGTGGTGGTGCAGAGTGATGCTGTGGTGGCGCCGAGTGATGCTGTGGTGGCACCGAGTGATGCTGTTGTGGCACCGAGTGATGCTGTGGTGGCGCCGAGTGATGCTGTGGTGGCGCCGAGTGATATTGTTGTGGCGCCTAGTGATGCTGTTGTGGCCCTGAGTGATGCTGTGGTGACCCTGAGTGATGCTGTGGTGATCCTGAGTGATGCTGTGGTGGTGCTGAGTGATGCTCTGGTGTCCCTGAGTGATGCTGTGGTGGTGCTGAGTGATGCTGTGGTGGTGCTGAGCGATGCTGTGGTGGTGCTGAGCGATGCTGTGGTGCTGCTGAGCGATGCTGTGGTGGTGCTGAGCGATGCTGTGGTGGTGCTGAGTGATATTGTCTTGGCGCTGAGTGATGCTGTGGTGGTGCTGAATGATATTGTCTTGGCACTGAGTGATGCTGTGGTGGTGCTGAGTGATATTGTCTTGGCGCTCAGTGATGCTGTGGTGGTGCTGAGTGATGCTGTGGTGACCCTGAGTGATGCTGTGGTGGCCCTGAGTGATGCTGTGGTGGCCCTGAGTGATGCTGTGGTGGTGCTGAATGATGCTGTGGTGGTGCTGAGCGATGCTGTTGTGGTGCTGAGCGATGCTGTTGTGGTGCTGAGCGATGCTGTGGTGGTGCTGAGCGATGCTGTGGTGGCCCTGAATGATGCTGTAGCGGTGCTGAGTGATGCTGTGGCGGCACTGAGTGATGCTGTGGCGGCGCTGAGTGATGCTGTGGCGGCTCTGAGTGATGCTGCCGCAGCGCAGAGTGATGCTGTGGCGACGCTGAGTGATGCTGTGCGGCACTGAGTGATGCTGTTGTGGCGCTGAGTGATGCTGTGGTGTGGCTGAGTGATGCTGTGGTGGCGCTGAGTGATGCTGTTGTGGCGCTGAGTCATGCTGTTATGGCGATGAGTGATGCTGTGGTGGTGCTGAGTGATGCTGTGGTGGTGCTGAGTGATATTGTTGTGGCACTGAGTGATGCTGTGGTGATGCTGTGGTAGTTCTGAGTGATGCTGTGGTGGTGCTGAGTGATGCTGTGGTGGCGCTGAGTGATGCTGTGGTGGCGCTGAGTGATGCTGTGGTGGTGCCGAGTGATGCTGTGGTGGTGCCGAGTGATGCTGTGGTGGCGCTGAGTGATGCTGTGGTGGTGCCAAGTGATGCTGTGGTGGTGCCGAGTGATGCTGTGGTGGTGCAGAGTGATGCTGTGGTGGCACCGAGTGATATTGTTGTGGCGCCTAGTGATGCTGTGGTGGCCCTGAGTGATGCTGTTGTGACCCTGAGTGATGCTGTGGTGATGCTGAGTGATGCTGTGGTGGTGCTGAGTGATGCTCTGGTGGCCCTGAGTGATGCTGTGGTGGTGCTGAGTGATGCTGTTGTGGTGCTGAGCGATGCTGTGGTGGTGCTGAGCGATGCTGTGGTGGTGCTGAGTGATGCTGTGGTGGTGCTGAGTGATATTGTCTTGGCGCTGAGTGATGCTGTGGTGGTGCTGAGTGATATTGTCTTGGCGCTGAGTGATGCTGTGGTGGTGCTGAGTGATATTGTCTTGGCGCTGAGTGATGCTGTGGTGGCGCCGAGTGATGCTGTGGCGCCGAGTGATATTGTTGTGGCGACTAGTGATGCTGTGGTGGCCCTTAGTGATGCTGTGGTGATGCTGAGTGATGCTGTGGTGGTGCTGAGTGATGCTCTGGTGGCCCTGAGTGATGCTGTGGTGGTGCTGAGTGATGCTGTGGTGGTGCTGAGCGGTGCTGTTGTGGTGCTGAGCGATGCTGTGGTGGTGCTGAGCGATGCTGTGGTGGTGCTGAGTCATCCTGTGGTGGTGCTGAGTCATCCTGTGGTGGTGCTGAGTGATCATGTGGTGGTGCTGAGTGATGCAGTGTTGGCCCTGAGTGATGATGTGGTGTCGCTGAGTGAAGCTATGGTGGTGCTAAGTGATGCTGTGGTGGCGCGGAGTGATGTTGTGGTGCTGCTGAGTAATGCTGTGGTGGCGCTGAGTGATGCTGTTGTGGTGCTAAGTGATGCTGTGGTTGTGCTGAGTAATGCTGTGGTTGCACTGAGTGATGCTGTGGTTGCACTGAGTGATGCTGTGATGGCATTGAGTGATGCTGTGATGGCGTTGAGAGATGCTGTGCTGTCTCTGATTGATGCTGTGGTTGCGCTGAGTGATGTTGTGGTAATGCTGATTGATGCTGTGGTGTTGCCGAGTGAGAGATAGAGTGAAGATATAATGCCCAATTAGAGAGGGTGGTGAGAGAGAAAGAGAGAGAAAGGGTGTACATAGAATAAAGAGTGGAGCGGGATAGAGAGAGAGAAAGAAGGGGAGAGAGAGTGAATGAAGGAGTTTGAAAGAGAAACACTTAAAGGGGTGAGAGAGAATGAAAGGCTAAAAAAAAAAGATAGAGAGGGGAGAGTTAATTAAGTAGAGAGAGAATTAGAGAGGGAGAGAGAGAGAAGGAGAGAGACTATAAGAGTGGGGGTGTGGAGTTTAAATAGAGTGAAGAAGTGACGCGGAAAAAGTAACCTTAAATATAGCTTTGTGCTTTGCGCGAATAAATATAAAAAAAATAAACAGAGTGAGACAAAAATAAAGGTAATTAGGCTGTGACTCCCAATATAAAACAAATAGCGATATAAGGTGAAATCAACCCACCGAAGCAATATTTCTAACTAGACAAAAAAAAGCTTGCATTTCAATGCTAATCGCTGTTGTTTTTCATGTGACTGTAGTCCAGGGCCCTCAGTTGGTAATATGAGTTGCTGCTGCGATTGAAACATCAGAGTCCAGAGAGTTAATGAGCCATGACGAGGAAATGAGGAAGAGATAGGAAACCCAGATGGCAGCTGCGTGCGTGCACGCCATCGTGAACGCAAGCTGGTCGCCAGCCAAAAGCCAGTTTGCACTTCCAAAACTCGCTTACTAAAACTCTCGGCCAGACCAGCGCAAGCGCTGGTGCAGGCCGAGACCTAAAAATGGGGAGACCCTGGCAACAAAATGCACCTTCTTGCAGTACTCTATTGCCATCTCGGGGTTCTGGTGATATTTACAAACCACTCAGCCTTCAAGTATGAGGTTTATGATGTCACCACAACCCCTGGGTTCAATATTGGGCAACATTACACAGTTATGTATTCTCTCTCCCTCCTCTCTCTCTCGTTATTTCTCTCTCCCTCTCTTTCCCTATATCTCTGTCTCTCAGTCTCTACCATTCATCCTTCTGCAGACATTTTTTATGTAAAAATATCAAAAGCGAGAGCTGTATTTGACATTCCTTTAGTGGAACTTAAGGTAATCTCACCGGTGGGGTGATAGTGCGCTTTATATGCTGTGGTGGCGCTGAGTGATGCTGTGGTAGCGCTGAGTGATGCTTCTGTGGCCCTGACTGATGCTGTGGTGGTGAGCGATGCTGTGGCGGTGCTGAGCGATGCAGTGGTGGTGCTGAGCGATGCTGTGGTGGTGCTGAGTGATGCTGTGGCGACGCTGAGTGATGCTGTGGTGGCGCTGAGTGATGCTG
The DNA here is from genome assembly GCA_963921515.1 of Calotriton arnoldi. Lineage (NCBI taxonomy): Eukaryota > Metazoa > Chordata > Amphibia > Caudata > Salamandridae > Calotriton > Calotriton arnoldi. The sequence continues at coordinate 329,270 of CAWUFW010007986.1, read as the reverse complement.
TGGTGGCGCTGAGTGATGCTGTGGTAGTGCTGAGCGATGCTGTGGTGGTGCTTAGCGATGCTGTGGTGGTGCTGAGCGATGCTGTTGTGGTGCTGAGCGGTGCTGTGGTGGTGCTGAGCGATGCTGTGGTGGTGCTGCGTCATCCTGTGGTGGTGCTGAGTCATCCTGTGGTGGTGCCGAGTGATGCTGTGGTGGCGCTGAGTGATGCTGTGGTGTCGCTGAGTGATGCTGTGGTGGCCCTGAGTGATGCTGTGGTGGTGGTGAGCGATGCTGTGGCGGTGCTGAACGATGCAGTGGCGGTGCTGAGCGATGCTGTGGTGGTGTTGAGCGATGCTGTTGCGGCGCTGAGTGATGCTGTGGTGGTGCCGAGTGATGCTGTGGTGGTGCTGAGTGATGCTGTGGTGGCGCTGAGTGATGCTGTGGTGGTGCCGAGTGATGCTGTTGTGGTGCCGAGTGATGCTGTGGTGGTGCAGAGTGATGCTGTGGTGGCGCCGAGTGATGCTGTGGTGGCACCGAGTGATGCTGTTGTGGCACCGAGTGATGCTGTGGTGGCGCCGAGTGATGCTGTGGTGGCGCCGAGTGATGCTGTGGTGGCGCCGAGTGATATTGTTGTGGCGCCTAGTGATGCTGTGGTGGCCCTGAGTGATGCTGTGGTGACCCTGAGTGATGCTGTGGTGATCCTGAGTGATGCTGTGGTGGTGCTGAGTGATGCTCTGGTGTCCCTGAGTGATGCTGTGGTGGTGCTGAGTGATGCTGTGGTGGTGCTGAGCGATGCTGTGGTGGTGCTGAGCGATGCTGTGGTGGTGCTGAGCGATGCTGTGGTGGTGCTGAGCGATGCTGTGGTGGTGCTGAGTGATATTGTCTTGGTGCTGAGTGATGCTGTGGTGGTGCTGAATGATATTGTCTTGGCACTGAGTGATGCTGTGGTGGTGCTGAGTGATATTGTCTTGGCGCTCAGTGATGCTGTGGTGGTGCTGAGTGATGCTGTGGTGACCCTGAGTGATGCTGTGGTGGCCCTGAGTGATGCTGTGGTGGCCCTGAGTGATGCTGTGGTGGTGCTGAATGATGCTGTGGTGGTGCTGAGCGATGCTGTTGTGGTGCTGAGCGATGCTGTTGTGGTGCTGAGCGATGCTGTGGTGGTGCTGAGCTATGCTGTGGTGGCCCTGAATGATGCTGTGGCGGTGCTGAGTGATGCTGTGGCGGCACTGAGTGATGCTGTGGCGGCGCTGAGTGATGCTGTGGCGGCTCTGAGTGATGCTGCCGCAGCGCAGAGTGATGCTGTGGCGACGCTGAGTGATGCTGTGCGGCACTGAGTGATGCTGTTGTGGCGCTGAGTGATGCTGTGGTGTGGCTGAGTGATGCTGTGGTGGCGCTGAGTGATGCTGTTGTGGCGCTGAGTCATGCTGTTATGGCGATGAGTGATGCTGTGGTGGTGCTGAGTGATGCTGTGGTGGTGCTGAGTGATATTGTTGTGGCACTGAGTGATGCTGTGGTGATGCTGTGGTAGTTCTGAGTGATGCTGTGGTGGTGCTGAGTGATGCTGTGGTGGCGCTGAGTGATGCTGTGGCGGCACTTAGTGATGCTGTGGTGGCGCTGAGTGATGCTGTGGTGTCGCTGAGTGATGCTGTTGTGGCGCTGAGTGATGCTGTTGTGGCGCTGAGTGATGCTGTGGTGGCGCTGAGTGATGCTGTGGTGGTGCCGAGTGATGCTGTGGTGGTGCCGAGTGATGCTGTGGTGGCGCTGAGTGATGCTGTGGTGGTGCCAAGTGATGCTGTGGTGGTGCCGAGTGATGCTGTGGTGGTGCAGAGTGATGCTGTGGTGGCACCGAGTGATGCTGTGGTGGCACCGAGTGATGCTGTTGTGGCGCCAAGTGATGCTGTGGTGGCGCCGAGTGATGCTGTGGTGGCGCCGAGTGATGCTGTGGTGGCGCCGAGTGATGCTGTGGTGGCGCCGAGTGATATTGTTGTGGCGCCTAGTGATGCTGTGGTGGCCCTGAGTGATGCTGTTGTGACCCTGAGTGATGCTGTGGTGATGCTGAGTGATGCTGTGGTGGTGCTGAGTGATGCTCTGGTGGCCCTGAGTGATGCTGTGGTGGTGCTGAGTGATGCTGTTGTGGTGCTGAGCGATGCTGTGGTGGTGCTGAGCGATGCTGTGGTGGTGCTGAGTGATGCTGTGGTGGTGCTCAGTGATATTGTCTTGGCGCTGAGTGATGCTGTGGTGGTGCTGAGTGATATTGTCTTGGCGCTGAGTGATGCTGTGGTGGTGCTGAGTGATATTGTCTTGGCGCTGAGTGATGCTGTGGTGGCGCCGAGTGATGCTGTGGCGCCGAGTGATATTGTTGTGGCGACTAGTGATGCTGTGGTGGCCCTTAGTGATGCTGTGGTGACCCTGAGTGATGCTGTGGTGATGCTGAGTGATGCTGTGGTGGTGCTGAGTGATGCTCTGGTGGCCCTGAGTGATGCTGTGGTGGTGCTGAGTGATGCTGTGGTGGTGCTGAGCGATGCTGTTGTGGTGCTGAGCGATGCTGTGGTGGTGCTGAGCGATGCTGTGGTGGTGCTGAGTCATCCTGTGGTGGTGCTGAGTCATCCTGTGGTGGTGCTGAGTGATCCTGTGGTGGTGCTGAGTGATGCAGTGTTGGCCCTGAGTGATGATGTGGTGTCGCTGAGTGAAGCTATGGTGGTGCTGAGTGATGCTGTGGTGGCGCGGAGTGATGTTGTGGTGCTGCTGAGTAATGCTGTGGTGGCGCTGAGTGATGCTGTTGTGGCGCTAAGTGATGCTGTGGTTGTGCTGAGTAATGCTGTGGTTGCACTGAGTGATGCTGTGGTTGCACTGAGTGATGCTGTGATGGCATTGAGTGATGCTGTGATGGCGTTGAGAGATGCTGTGCTGTCTCTGATTGATGCTGTGGTTGCGCTGAGTGATGTTGTGGTAATGCTGATTGATGCTGTGGTGTTGCCGAGTGAGAGATAGAGTGAAGATATAATGCCCAATTAGAGAGGGTGGTGAGAGAGAAAGAGAGAGAAAGGGTGTACATAGAATAAAGAGTGGAGCGGGATAGAGAGAGAGAAAAGAAGGGGAGAGAAAGTGAATGAAGGAGTTTGAAAGAGAAACACATAAAGGGGTGAGAGAGAATGAAAGGCTAAAAAAAAGATAGAGAGGGAGAGTTAATTAAGTAGAGAGAGAATTAGAGAGGAGAGAGAGAGAAGGAGAGAGACTATAAGAGTGGGGGTGTGGAGTTTAAATAGAGTGAAGAAGTGACGCGGAAAAAGTAACCTTAAATATAGCTTTGTGCTTTGCGCGAATAAATATAAAAAAAAAACCAGAGTGAGACAAAAATAAAGGTAATTAGGCTGTGACTCCCAATATAAAACAAATAGCGATATAAGGTGAAATCAACCCACCGAAGCAATATTTCTAACTAGACAAAAAAAAGCTTGCATTTCAATGCTAATCGCTGTTGTTTTTCATGTGACTGTAGTCCAGGGCCCTCAGTTGGTAATATGAGTTGCTGCTGCGATTGAAACATCAGAGTCCAGAGAGTTAATGAGCCATGACGAGGAAATGAGGAAGAGATAGGAAACCCAGATGGCAGCTGCGTGCGTGCACGCCATCGTGAACGCAAGCTGGTCGCCAGCCAAAAGCCAGTTTGCACTTCCAAAACTCGCTTACTAAAACTCTCGGCCAGACCAGCGCAAGCGCTGGTGCAGGCCGAGACCTAAAAATGGGGAGACCCTGGCAACAAAATGCACCTTCTTGCAGTACTCTATTGCCATCTCGGGGTTCTGGTGATATTTACAAACCACTCAGCCTTCAAGTATGAGGTTTATGATGTCACCACAACCCCTGGGTTCAATATTGGGCAACATTACACAGTTATGTATTCTCTCTCTCTCTCTCTCTCTCGTTATTTCTCTCTCCCTCTCTTTCCCTATATCTCTGTCTCTCAGTCTCTACCATTCATCCTTCTGCAGACATTTTTTATGTAAAAATATCAAAAGCGAGAGCTGTATTTGACATTCCTTTAGTGGAACTTAAGGTAATCTCACCCGTGGGGTGATAGTGCGCTTTATAAGTGTATGTTACATTACATTACAATACATTTATAAGTGTATGTTACATTACATTACATTTAGTGCTTGTGTACTAATCAATCCTGGATTGGTACAGTAAGGAGACTGACTCAATTTTCCATCTTTATAAATATTTTAATCATCATATCATATAAATAAGTCAGTTTTTACTCATTAGTAAAGGAAATTGTAATCATGAACTTCATGAAGGTGTACAAATAGTATATGAAGTGACAATGGCAAAGATATTGATGGGAAAAGCACTGTAGGAATGTCAAATATACCTTTCATATTTCTGCACAAATTTAATTTTGTTGCATCAGGATGATCGATGGACATTTACAAAGAAAAACATTTATGGAATATTCATGTCACAAATGGTTATATGCCAGAATATTGATCTAACAAATATCATCTAACATAAATATTGTGACATACATATTATTTACATAAATATTGCACCATTGGGTGCAAGTTTTCTATTATTAATTCAAAAGAGGCAGTATTTTTGCAAGCAATAGCTAGCACACCATATTTTTGTCAGATAATATTTAGGCCTTAATATTCTGGTACCATATCATCAGCAATATAAATACACACTCAAGACACTCTTTAATTTTTGAAAGAATGCCCTTTGTGTCTATTTAAATAAAAGAAATAGAAGTACCAGTTTAATTAATTCCTTTCCTGACAACAGCTCATAGGGTTCCTACAGCTCAAACAACCCAACAAAACAAGTAGTTACTGTTTCACAGGAGAGTGAATGTATTCTATTTTTGGAGAAAAGAAGAATAATGAAATGGGAAGGCGTGTCAAATGTATGCTGACCAAATCCAATACCCACACCGCTCTGCAGCAACAATCTAGAGGATGCAACAAATGGTAAAGACACCGCCAACCACCCAGAGGATATGATAAATGGGTGCAGGAGTATTGAATATTATAACCAGTGTGACTGAGCATCAGAGAGTCTGGGTCGAGAGCAATGAGTCTGGGGCAAACTTCCTCCAGGTAAGAGACCATGACTGATAGAAAACACTTTGTCAGGAGATACCAGGCGTATATTAAAGGAAGAATGATTAGCTGGTACCAATTGTCTGTGATAACCACAATGGAATAAGGGAATTTAAGTCTCACGAAACAAAAGTGATGGAAAGGAAAACGGAAGGTCAACCTCCTTATAAGTACATTTTGGCAAAAAAGACACCTAAATCCTCGAGCCACCATCATACAGAGGTGCATGGAAGTTAAGAGGGTGCCTACATAGGATTGAGCATTCATGTGATGGCAAATTATGATAAACCCAATCAAGAAATGCTGTAAGTTTGTTTGGAATGAATAGCTGAATACTCAGAAAAATAGGGCCATCTTGGTGAAGCTGGCAAAAGTAGACGCCCAGCATATCTTTGAACCCAAAGAGCAGCAAATTGGGAATGTCAGGAAACAAACAGAGCTTGGTGGAACAATTAATGCCTGTAATGAATGAATAACCATAGAAGTGTGAAGAAGAAATAAAAGAGTGGAAAAAGAGGAAATTACTGATGGAAAAATAGGACTATGAGTAAGACAAGATTTACACCTTCTCAAATCTATTTGATGTATTCAAACAATAGAACTTGGAAGAAGAAATGAATAAAATACATTGAACATTGATTATCCTATAAAATTAATATACAACTTCAGAGAGCTCAAAGGAACAGGAAGTTGCCAATCATTACATTTTCTAGACGAGTTCCGGATTATGAATGTAGTCCACTAAACCCCGGAAAGAACCATCCAAGGGGAGGAAGAAGAGAAAATGAGACTGGCAAGACGAGGGAGAGGAAGGACAGCAATGTTGAAGAGACAAAAGGCAATAACAGAAAGACATAACTTTGAGATAGGAAGAATAATAACGGTTATGACTAAGGGCCATATGTATCATTCCAAATTGCGATCGCAAACGCCGAAATTCGCAGAATTTTGGCGTTTGCGATCGCAATTGGGTTTAGTGGTATGTATTAATGAAAAACTGCCTCGCAAAATAAGGAATCGCAAAATTTGCGATTCCCTATTTTGCGATTGCATTTAAGGAATCGCAAATTGCGATTCCTTAAATTTAAATGCAATGTAAGAAGCACAAAAAAAGTGCAATTTGGCCTTAAGGAATCGCAAATTACCACCAACTTCAAGTTGGTGGTAATTTGCGATTTCTCTGAAAAATGCACTTTTTTGCATTTATCAAAGTGCAATGTGGCGCACATACATGCCTTTAGGGCATGTATGTGCGCCACATGTGCACCCATGCTTATTTCAGGGTGCAACAGGGTGTCCTTTGACACCCTTGCAACCTTGAAATTGCATTCTCAATTTGCGATTCTCTAATTGCTAATCGCAAATTGAGAATGTCTTCCCATTCATTTCTGTGGGCCTCTAGGCCCATAGGAATGAATGGGAAGGGTTTCCTTAATTGCGAATCGCACTTTGCGATTCGCAATTAAGGAATATGTAGGATCTCGCAATTTTTGGGCAAATCCTACATACATCTCGCTTTGCGATTCTCAAATAGCGATTCTCTAAAATTCGCTATTTGAGAATCGCAAAACCAAACTTTCATACATATGCCCCATGATCACATAAAGAATTTGCGAAAACTGAAATGGAAGTTTTGGACTTAGAACTGACATCTTGTCCATCTGTGCAAGGGCAACAACTGATTGTTCAAAATATACCAGGAAACTGAAGTTAGTGGAATTTTTAATGAGTAATGAGAGCAAACTGAGAAGTTAAGGGACATTAAATGAAATATAGAAGACATACCAGGTTTAGTCAATCTCTACAGTCTTTAGACAATAAAAAGAACACAATGGAGGAAGAGATAATACTACCTGTGAATACTCAAATGGATGTGAGTATTAGTAGTGGCCTTATGAGTGGCCTGGAGGGAAATCAATGTTTATTGTCTTTCGGCAATATTTGAATGATTTAGTGATAACCACCCCAAGAAACAAAGAAAAAGGAGACACAATATGATAATATGACACAATATGATGAAAGATCAGCGTAAAGACCGATATGACCTGTAGGTGGATAGCTCCATAATAATTAAACTTTTTTATAAAGGAGAGAATATTCTTATAAAAGAGGGATTAATGAACCATGTGCATAAAAAAAACTGTTTGCAAAATATCGGGCATAAATTAGAAGATTTTTAGGTGCCGACCAATGTCCTAATAAAATCCAATCATAGTGGGTTGCAGTCTAACCGATCAGATGCATATTCATGAGGTAGGTTGCAAATTGAAGGCTTTCACAAAGAAGATGACCTGCTAGCGCCAACTTATTTCCATGTCTGTGATTGCTTGTTGTTAGACATGGCATCTTTGCCGTGGTTTCCCCTGAATTTTTGCCTCTACCGCCTGTATTTTTGATGCTGGGCTGGATTTCATTTTTGCTGGCTTAGATGCTTTGGGCGCTTTGCCACTGCTGATCAGTGTCAAAGTGCAAGTGCTCCCTGTGTAAATTGTTGTTACAATTGGTTCTCCATGATTGGCATATTTGATTTACTGGTAAGCCCCTAGTAAAGTGCACTGAAGTGTGCCAGGGACTATAAAAGAAATGCTACTAGTGGGCCTGCAGCACTGATTGTGCCACCCACATGAGTAGCCCTGAAAAGTTAACTCCGACCTGTCACTGCAGTGTCTGCACGCAGTTTGCTAACTGCCATGTCGACTTGGCAAGTGCACCCACTTGTCAGTCCCTAACCTTCGCTTTTCTTACATGTACGGCACCCCTATGGTAGGCCCAAGGTACCACCCTGGGAAGGGTGCAGTGTATGTGAAAGGTAGGACATGTGCTGGTGTGTGTGACATGTCCTGATAGTGAAATACTGGCAATTTCGTTTTTCACTATTGAAAGGCTATCTTACCCATAGGATAGAATGGGAAGTTCTTTGTAACATCTTACAAGCATAAATTCCCATTGGGACAAGATTTTGAAATAAAGTTTAGACTCTCTGAACTCTGACTTTAATAGCACATCTTTTAGTAAAGATGGTTTTTAAATTGTGTGTCTGAAAATGCCACTTTTAGAAAGTCTGGAGTGACATGCAGCTGGTATTAGAAGTGTTTAAATAAAGACTGCAGATTCAATCAGACTGTCTCCGGTGTGATGAAAGAAAAAAAGTATATTGGAGCAACAAGGAATGGAATACATATTGGTCGTATTGGTTTACTGTGGAGTACTTGGATGAAATGGACATAATTGGAGGGAGTAGTTCCCACTTTCTGCAGTGCGACTGTGTGGAGCACGAGAGGAGTGCCCCTTTTTTTGAATACTTTTAGAAAGTAGGCATTTTCTTGTTTAACCATTCTGTGTGCCTCTACCTGTTTGTGTATTGACTGTGTGGTTTTGGAGTGACAGGAGCTGGGGATGTGCATTCACTGTAGACAACCACTGGGGAGTTGAGGTGCGCCTGGCCCTTCCTGGATGACTCAGAGCTAAGCTGAATAGAGCTTGGCTGAATTTAGAGTAGTGGGAGGGGATTTCTTTGCACCTGAATAGGGCCTGTCTCCCTTGCACAATGCTGTCCCCACCCCCAGTGGTCATACTGCACCAGTGAGGACAGAACTGGTTTGGACTGGGCTCAGAGACCCTTGCACAAAGAGAACAAAGACATTTTGGGATATTAGTATTAGACTTAAAACCCTTGAACTTTAGACTACTTCTGGAATCAAGAGGAACCCCTGCCAAGGAGAAGAGCTGGAGAAACCGGAGGAGGAGTTCTGCCCCTTTACTGTGTGCTATCTGGGATTGGCCTGCAGTAGCTGTTTCTGCCAATGAAAGGACAAGGACTTTGCTGTGTGCTGTGTCCCACTGCTTGAAGAAGATCTCCAAAGGCTTGAGTAGAGCTTGCCTCCTGTTTTGAAGACTCAGGGACACAAAGACTTCACCCAGCTCCTCTGAACTTACTTACTGGGAGTTCTGACCTGCCAGGAGGTGCCTGTGACTGTGTTTGGCCTCTGGAGGTTGTGCCTGCTGTTGGGAGCTGGAAAAGCAACGCAACTACAAGAAAATCGATGCATCGCTCTTCTTGCGGCTGTTTTTCTGACACAGCACCGCTGTGTGAGAAGAATCTCCCCGCATCGCCGCTGCAAGAACCGACGCATTGAGGGATCGCTGGTGAAGAAACTGACGCAGCTCCGCTCGACGCCTCTGCATCAATCGCAAACGCATCCCGGATTTCCATGCATAGTACCTGTGCGGCAAGTTTTCCCCGACACATCACCCGCAGACCAGAACCATCTTGGAATCGACGCATCACTTCCCCCTACAGACTGGATTTGATGCATCACTTCTCCTGCGTGCAGCAGAACTGTCGCATCGCCTCCCCATGGTCTCAGGAACTGACGCATCTCTTTGTTTTTCGACGCTTCCCATCTCTGCGGCTGTTTGGCCTTCTGAATTTTGTCGCAACTACAGGTACTTTGAGAGAAATCACGCATCAGTAGTTTTCTATGGGCCATGTTGTTTGAAACCTTTTTAAAGTCATATTCTTAATTGTATGTTGGATTTTTGTCATTTTGGTCTTGTTGAGTTTAGATAAAGATACTTTATTTTTCTAAACTGGTGTCCATTTGTGGTTTTATCATTGTATTACTGTGTGTTTTGAGTACAAGTACTGTACAAATTTCCTTTGTGATAAGCCTGTCTGCTCTTGCCAAGCTACCCAGGGGGTGAGCAGAGGTTATCTAAAGTGTGTATCTTCCTTACCCTGACTAGAAGCAAGGGTCCCTATTTAGACAAAGGCACCTACCTCTGCCAACTAGAGACCCACATTTCTAACACTTGTCAATAAATCAAACTTTGTTTTTAAATACAGACCATTTTCCTAAAAGTCAAACGGGTCTGTGTTTAAAAAGAAAAGTTTAGTCCTTTTTTACATTCACAAATGGGGTGCAAATGCATTATCACCTCCTCTGAGGTGTAAGCAAAATATCAATGATTTGAGACCAGATATCAGTCGCAAAACAGTGATACATTGCATACCATTTTGGTATTTGGACAGGATGTCAAACAGCACTATCCCCCCATATACCGAATTGGTATCCATTTGTATCCCATGTTAGGAGTCAGAAAAATGTCATCTCCTAAAAAGAGATTAGTACATAAAAAAAGCATTTTAATGGTCACAAGCACCGAATTGGAGCATTTGTGACTGTTAAAATGCTTAGTACATCTAACTCATACTTATCTTATACAAAAGCATAAGTTGAGGAAAGAATGAGAAAATTCAGAAAGGAATGCACATATGAAATAATGGAATATATTAACTGTATAAAGAATTATGAGAACCTGGAAACAAGGGAAAAAAGGACCAATAAATATGAGTACAAGAAAGAAGGTTGAGACCCTTTCATACCCCCCAGTTTGTTTTTTGTTTTTTAAGATCTCTGATGTTTGGCCTCTGTTGTGAGTTTCACGCACTGTAAACCTCTCCTAAAATAAACTTTAGTGACAGCCACCAGTGCCTTTGAAAATAAGGTCTGCTGCTCAGCAGCTGGGTAAGAAGTTCAGCTCTGGTTATACACAAGCACGTGCGTGCGCCCATGTGTACAGGTTGAGCAAGGAAAACTATTGCCTAACTCAGCATGGTGTCTGCTCACAGGTAGTCTTTTGCAGATGGGACCCTGGATAAGTTAGCTATGGATGGTGTAGCTCTTATGCTTCAATTAGGCAGCCAAAAAGAAACGTGCCCTTTAATGTGTGTGGAGTTCTCTACCTCGACTGTGGAGTCTCCGGTGTGTAGAACTCTGTGCACATGAGTATAAAGCCTGTTAAGTCATAAAACTCTGCAAGTACTTTCTGAATATACCAACAATTAGTAAACTTACACAAAAGTGTAATTTTACCTTTTGAATCAGGCCCTAGATGTTTAGAATCTCATGTAAACATCCATCAATTATGAATTGGTGCTCAATGCCAGGTTCTTTATTTTTCAATGTGATAAGCTACGTATTAATAAAGATGCAGCCATCCCACATTATTTATCTTTAATATTAATCATCCATTAGTGCCCTACCAAAATAAATAACAAGCTACATGGCAGTGTTCTGCCATGGTGTGGCACCATGAAAAATTGCACAAAGGTATATCACAAATCAGATCATACCATGTCCTCATCAACTTCATCATACTCATCCCGCACCACTATTGAAACACCATTGCCAAATCTTCTAGGACTATAACAAGCTCTCAGAAGCACCCTGGTCTTCTAAAGTCCTACACCACTGGGCTTAACACAACAACAACCTTTTCAAATGCATCTCTAATGTCAATGCATGACTCACAGCCTATGAAGACACGACGACTCCTCTCAAAGCCAACAAAGCCATGAGGACCAGAACGCAAGTATGCAGGTACATGTAAAATCTCAGGCTAACCAAACACGACTGCAAGCAACTTGAACGCAGATGGAGACAAAGTCAGGAGGACACCAACAAGAGCACCTACAAATCCGCCCTCAGACTCTACCATCAACAAATCAGAGCCACCAAACACTCTGCGCTCCCCAAACACATCGAAAGTAGAACCAACAGTGCCAAGGAAATCTTCATCATAGTGAAAGACTTCACCTCTTTGGCAGAAAACTCCACCAGCGTAACCCCCTTTCAGTACCTCTGCACCCATCTGGCCCTATTCTCCACCAACAAACACACCAACATCTACACCAACTTTGAGCCCCAACAAGACCCTTCTACCCTCACATCCCACCTGATCAACTCAACTAACTCCCAGAGGACCACCCTGAGCACCTGGTCCACCAGCCTACCGCATCACCAATTAAGAAACAGCAACCAATATGGTGTCCATACACTCTGGTGCACCCTGCCCGCTGCATGTCCTCATTAAAGACCTGACCCCATGAGCGCAACTCTCACCCCAATCCTGAATGACACAATTATCACGACCATGTACTCAGATGCCTGGAAACATGCCATCTTACTCCCTTTCCTCCTGAATTTGTTTGCCAGCTACCGTCCTATCTTCCTGCTACCCTTCATGGCAATATTCATGGAAAAGATGACAAACAAGCACCTAGCCACCCACCTCAATGACAACCACCTCCTCAATATCATCAAATCGGATTCAGCCCCAACCACAGTGCAGAGACCCCCCCTCCCCATCGCCACCAAGGATCATCGACAGAGGTGACACTGTGGCCCTCATCCTACTTGACCTTACGGCAGCCTTCGACTCCCACCCCATCCTTATCCAATGGCTGCATAAAGCTGGCATCCAAGAATAGCACAACTCTGAATTTGCTCCTCCCTGAGAGGCTGCACCCAGTCGGTCAGCCTGGCCCCTTCACCTCGGACACCATCAACCACATCTGCGGAGTTCCATAGGGATCCTCACTCAGCCCCATCCTGTTCAACTACATGACCTCACTTGCCAGCATTGTCTGTGCCCACCGAATCAACATCATATCATAAATACACCCAGCTCATAATCTTCTTCTCTGACAAGACGCCAAACACCCAGGCCAATTTCTCCTCCTGCATGAGTGAAGTAGACAGATGGACCCACAGCCCTCTTGGCAATCCCCGAAAGAACCTTGGAATAGTAATTGACAACCAAATCACCAAAACCGGCAAGGTGAACAGTCTCCATCTTTTGCTTCCACACACTCAAGATGCTCAAAATATTCAAATCGCTCCCCTTTAACTCTTGCCTGCAGGAGGCAGGAGGTAGATCTGCCATCTAAACCACCATTACCAGAAAGCTGTACTACTGCAACACACTCTATGCTGGAATCAATGTTCAACTGACCAGAATAGTCCAGACCATGCAAAACTCAGTGGGCAGGCTAACCCTTAATCTTCCACCCACACTAATAACCACCCGCACATCAAAGAGCTCCCTGGCTCCCAATTCACAAATGAGCAGCAGCGGCTCCTCCGCTATGGCGGAGGAGTGTCGCCCCCCCCTTGCAGCAGTGTAAAGAAAATAAAAAGAAAATAATAATAAACTGTGGTTTATTATCATTTTATTTTGTGTCTCTGTGTCTGTGGGGCAGGGCCAGGGGGGCAACTGGCACCCAGGGAGAGAAGTATGCACTGTTATCAGTGCACATGACAGTTTGGCCGGCCGTTTCAGGCTGGCCAAACCGTCATCCGTCATGCGCACTTTGCATGTTCTCCAGCATGCTACATTAGAGCCTGTGTGGAGAAAATGCCCGGGCTCTCAGTCCCTGGCTGAGCGCCGAACCACGGAGCTCAGACCAATCACAACGCTGCACTGCAGCATTGTAATTGGCTCAGGAGAGCCTGGGTGCTTTCTGCTTCTGGCTGAGGCAGAGCGACAACAAGGAGGGATGATGAGAAGAGACCCGGCAGCGGCTGCAAGGAGGTACGTTTAATTTGTGTTTTTTACTACCTCCCTGCCCCCACCCTCCAGCCATGATCCATGCCAGCCGCCACTGCAAATGAGCACTCTTCAAACTCCTAATGCACACATACAAAGCCTTGCAGAGCATTGGGGCCACGTACCTCAACAACAGTATACATTTCCACAAATCTACCAGACACCTCCGCTCAGCCACACCCCTACTCACACAAATCCCCACATATGAAGAAACAGATCTGTTGGTCATGCCTTCTCCTGCCTCGCTCCTAAAGCCTAGAACACACTGCCTCTGCACATCAGAGCCACCTCCTCAATTCTTGAATTGTGCAAGATACTGAAGACCTGGCTCTTCGCCAAGTTCTAGCCATAGCACCTGCTTGAGCGCCAGGATACCCTTGCACTATACAAAGGCACATTACATAGCCAAATTCAGAACATTATTAGATATATCTTGATAAAAAATAAGGCACTAGCCCCAAGATGGAGGCCAGTGATCACTCCAGTACACAGCCAAAGCATTCTCAGTGGATCTAATGTACTGATGAAGTCACTTTATTATTTTGGGAAATGTAGAGCAGCAATAATTTATATGTATTGGAATACAGTATATGAACTTTATTTGCAAGTGTAGCGCCCATATTTTGTGATTATGTGCTGCACATGCTTTACTGTTATTACTCACAGATACCTTCATTTAGTCTTATTGTTTGTATTTCCTTGTTTATCTGTTTATAATTTTGTGAAATTTTCTCTTTCATCCCAGCAAGGGGGGAACTGGACAAGAGGCAAACTCCACTCCTTTTTTTTTAATAACAGCATTTGGTATTGCTAAGAGCAATGTTTCATGGTGAATGACCTTGGAGAGCCAGTACTAAAGCTATAGTTTCCAAAGGGGAAGTAAAAGTTAGTGGGGGGGGGGGCAAAATCAAACTTTTATGTTCTTCTGTCGTCCTTCGGGAGTCTTGAAAACATGGTCAGGGGTTTCATTGCTTTATTATACATACACTCCCAAATTGTTATTTACACTTTTAAAATTTTATCTTACAAAATTTTAGGCGTGGCCTTGTTCTAATAGTAATAAGCATGCTCTGGGGTTTCTTCTGTTATGGATGTATTTTGACTAGTTTTGGGATTCATGGGCCTGATGCTTGCAAATATTTACAAAGTTGCTAAAGTAATTTCTTTTAGCCAATCACAACAGCTGGCAACTTGCACACAGGCACTGAGAGATATGTTGTGAAGTAGTCATTCACAAATGTTTGCATATGCCATTAATGAATCACAGTTTTATACTAGAATAAAAAGTACAGTAGTCCTTGAAATAGGACCATTAGTCTGGTTGCCTCGGGCCAATATAAACTGGAAAGTCTTTGCTATATTTATAATCCATTAGCTGTATATTTCTTATATTCACCATACTGGAACTCTAGAGATTCCAGAATTATGCCCCCATTAATATGGGGCAAAACCATGGTCAGCAAGATGTGAGGAATATATTAATGCTCAATCACAATGGTTATCTCCATCGCCAGAGACAAATGTTCACACCGGGAGCCCACCCACCCCCACAGATCACGCACGGAACCTCGGCATCATCCTCGACTCCTCCCTCACCATGACCCGCCAGATCAACTCCGTTGCCTCCACCAGCTTCAACTGCCTTTGCATCCTCCGAAAGACCTTCAAATGGATACCCCCCGAATGCAGAAAGACCGTCACCCACGCTCTCGTAACCAGCAGACTGGACTACGGTAACGCCCTCTACACCGGAATCAACTGAACCCTTCTACACAAGCTCCAAACCATCCAGAACGCCGCAGCTAGACTCATCCTCGGGACACCACGGCACGAACACATGACCCAACACCTAAGAGACCTCCACTGGCTCCCCGTCGAGAAGAGAGTGACCTTCAAACTTCTCACCCATGCCTACAAATCCCTCCACAACATCGGACCCAAGTACCTCAACGATAGAGTCTCCTTCCACGTACCCAAAAGAAACCTCCGCTCCGCCGATCTTGCCCTGGCAGACACCCCACGCATCCGCAGAACCAGAGCAGGCAGAAGAGCCTTCTCCTACATCGCAGACAAGACCTGGAACGAGCTCCCAGTCAACATCAGGCGCTCCCCGACCCTGCACACCTTCAGGAAGAACCTCAAGACCTGGCTCTTCAACTGACCGGAGCTTCCTCCCCCCCCCCCATGCGCCTTGAGACTCTCACGGGTGGGTAGCATGCTTACAAACCCCTGATTGATTGACCTGATGAAGGCTGTAGCTATGAATAGGCAAGGCCAAAGCAATATTGCCATCATGTTATACTTGCAAACTGATTTGCCTCCCTCACATGTATCTAAAGAAGAGGCAAGGAAATCTAGACGATTGTATTGCGTTGAAGGTAAGAATATAGAATCAAGGTGGCTAATTGATGGGTGAGACTGTATATGTGTATGACTGTACAGCTGAGTGTAGGGATAGGTATACAGAAGAACATATTGAGTTATGGAAAATATAAATGCATATATGAATGAAAAAATGAAAAGAAGTTTATCTTCAAAGGCACCTCTATATTGGTGAATTTTCATTAAAATAAAAAAAGGTGTGATAATTAAGTGTTGTTGCATTTCCTCTTTGAGTGGGAACTATTGAGCATTACTATTCCATGAAAAGGTAAATGAAACAATATGACTATGATCCAGTCAATTGTTTAAGGCTTGAATCCCAAGAGGACTGCATTTAATAGTTATATGGTTTGTAAGTGACTAATAATATTGGGGAAGTATCTTTTGATTTGATAGCTTCACATGAGGTATACATATATAGCAAACATTAGTAAAGCCAAAAGGTCTCACTGGGGTTCATGTAAAGGCATGTTAAGCGGAGAGCAGTGATAGAATTGGTGCATTATGGTGACACTTTTATCTTGCATCACATCACAAAGGTAAGAGCATCTGTTTCATTGTATTGTAAGTAAAGTATTAAAGACGTAATCGTCATTCACTAGCTCCCCGATTTTGATTCCAATACCAAACCTGCATCTAGCCGCAGGCAGGCCAGCATTTATAGAAGAAACAGCTGTGTTTCTCATGTCTACATTAATTCCAGTAGTGTGCTATATGTTTGGCTAGTTCTATATTAAAGCTGTTAACTAAACCATCCTTTTGAGATATGTAGCACTGCATTTATAATAAGAAAATCAAAACTGCAAGTCCCAGAAGAGTAACACCAGAACTGAACAAGATACTGGGCCTGATGGGAAAGAACACATATGACATCGAATAGTACTGAGAAATGCCTCTGTATCCTTAGAAAGCATTAAGAAATATGGAAGCATAGTGAAACAGGATTGGCTAGTGAGTGAAATAACCTCTTTATAGACTGATGACTTATGACACTTTGTCTTCCATCATGTATGCACTTATCATTCCACTCTTTTATTCACTCAATCTTGCTTTCAACCAATCGGCTATTCACAATATCAGGCAAGCACTTGCGCACACTCAGTCTCACACACCCCCACACACACACACTCACACATGCGCGCGAACACACACACACACCAGTACACCAGGTGTGCCAAATCCATTGGGCTAAAAGGGCTTCAGCCACCCCGCCATGTGCCATACATAGCCCTGGCTGCTGCAGGTCCAGAAGACAGGCACGCAGAATTCTCCAGCTGCTGGAGGCTGGGCTGGAGCTGAGGCTTTGAAGTCAGCGTCATTCAGTGTTTTTGTTTCTTCGGAAACCATTCACAAGTTCAAGAGGCTTTGTTATGGTCTGGCAACTGCCTCCAGACAATTATGTGAGCATCACTAGAGAGGGTCTTTTGCCCCGGCCACGTTGGGAGCCAGTAGTACATGGTTTTATTGGGCAGACGTTGTGTGCTTCCACAAAACTGTTCTTGCCATCCACACAGCTGTGATCGTTTTCTTTATTTCTCCAGCTGTCAGAGCTTGGATATTCACATAACATTTTAATGCTATCAAAGTGTTTTAGATAACTAGATAATGTATGGCCTTTTTATCAGGCAGTAGCACTGATGGAGGAGGGAAGTCATTAACCCACATGCATGTTTGTGTCTGGCTTGGTAGGGCAACGGTCACCTGATCTTTTAACCTACACCAATACTATTCTACAGTTCTTTGCTTTCACACAAATACATATTTATTCTCGTGCTATTTATACATAAGTTCCTTTTAGCACTTCCCACAAGTGTGCATTAAGTATGCTGCTGCACTGTACAACAAAAGCGAGCGAATGGAAGATTATTTGAAAGATAAAGCAGAAACAACATGAAAAAAACTCACATTCAAAAAAACAATAAAAAGTGTTTGGAATTACAACCTAAATGTTCATTTTGGTTTGAATTTGTTAGTGCTGTGAAGCCAGTCACAACAAAAGGCCCTATTTAAACTAAAAGTGGATGTAAGAAATATTGATTTCTGATATTAGTTTTTTTTTAAGGTCCTTCCCAGCCTCTTTGATTCCATCATCCCAGGAAATTGTTGGATCAAGTAAAGTGTTTTGTGAGAAGGGACATAACTTAGTCAGTGGGATTCGGGGGGCGGGGGAATCTCAAATTTCCTAACTTAAAAAGCAATGGGCCACTGGGTGGAGGGTTGACATGACCTAGATTCTGAATGAACTGTTCACATGATGAGCAGGGTCAGTACTGATTTGCATTGGCTGGGCATAGTGGGTGAAAAACAATGGATTGGAAATAGACGTGTGCAAACGTTTCTAAATTTGCTTTTGCGTAGTTATGTGAAATTACAGCGAGATTATGCAAAATATATTTTATGTATATTCACACCAATATTAGGTTGCATTGAAACAAGAGCACTGCGAACAACAGCCACTTGCGTTCTGTTGTACCCGTATGTTCACTGTAAATTTTTATTGCAAATTGCACCATTTACTGTCAATTGTTAACAGCAAATGGCACATAATTATGTAAAGTAGCGTAATAGCGTAATCTTTTTGGATTATGTGTAAAAAGAATAACATGAAGTTCCTGCAATTACTCAAGCTTTTTACAACATTTCTCCCAGGCCTAGTTACAGTACTACCACAAGCAATTGCTAGTGGTTAGACAACTTCCAAGAATTCATCCCATCACCTTTTGGGTATCTGATTGCCAGTAGTATGTTTGGAAACCTGATAATGGTGTAGTTTTCCACATCTAGTACTGCAAAAGTATAGAATTCCAAAAGTAGAACATTTGCACCCATTCAATAAATACTTATATGGGTGCAGATTCACTACTTTTTGGTAAACCAGTCACTACATATCAGATTAAGTACCATAAAACGAAGTAATTAAAACTTTTCAGTTTAATTAGACCAGCAAGAAAAACCAACACAAACATAGCAGAAACTATTAAGGGCCCCCCAAGACGCAACTAACAAGCGTAGAATGCCTTTATTTGGGGGTGTCACACCCCAAACACCCTGCCAAATCTACGTCCCTGTTTGTGAGGGCTATGGGCCCTAATATACTGTGAAATATATATGTTTTTTCATGTCACATATACTATTTTGGGAAGACTGGATGTACTCCGCGACCTTGCATCTGCCTGCATCACAAAGTTTTGATTGATTGTGCCTCTCCCCATTTATACTTCTACCTTTATATTGTAGCATTTATATATCACTTCATATCCCCACCTGGAGCACCAAAGCACCTTTTTCAGACAAATAACACTCTACACAGGGGGGAAGAGCATGATTGGCTGTGTGTTGTATTTAAAAACAACTGTGGGACTATATTTTCCCCATAGATTTTCATTGAAGCAGAAGCTATTTCAGGTGGGAGACTGCTGTAATAAAGCCATGTGTGGCTTAAAACATCGTGAGTCTTGCACCTGAATCGTGCCTATTGGCATGCATGGTGTGAGTGATCAGAGAGGTGTTCTTACCCTGCCTTGGAGCATAGTGCCTAGCAGTGTGATGGAGGAAGAGATGTGGGTGCAGTGGTAAGGGTACATGGTCATGGGTACAGGGATAGTTTACAAGGTTAATGGTATAAGGACAATAATACAGGATAGAGGAAACAAGAATAAGGGTAAAGGTCATGGGTGCATGGTTAAAGGAACAGGGTTATGGCTATAGGTCTAGAGATACAGGGTCCTAGATGTAAGGTTATGTATACAGGATACAGGGCTGAGGGGCAAGGATTCAGTGTTAAGGATGCATGGTTATAACTGTATGTAACATGTTTCTGACTACAGGGTTAAGGATACAGGTTTATGAGCACCGAGCTAGTAGTTATCGGAACTACAGTGGACACACTGTTATGGGTATAGGGCTAAATATACAAGGTTAATGGTTATGAGTATAGGGAAATAATAAAAGATAAGTAATACAGAGTTATGGATGCTATGTTTTGGGTCGTTGATCATGGACACAGGGCTAAGAGTTAAGGGTACAGCAAACAGGGTTAAGGGTACTGGGCTATGGACACAGGGCTATGGCTACATTGTACATGGTGCATGTTTATGGCTGCAAGGCTATGCGTGTCAGATTATGGAAGCTGCATTAAAGGTTCTCTGCTAAGGGTAAAGGCTAATGAATACAAGGCTAGGTGTTATGGACACAAGGCCATGGCTACAGGATGTTTAGGTATGGCTACAAGCCTAGGGGGTGCATGTCTAAGGATACAGGACTATTAAGCCATAGTTAAGAGTTCAGGGATAAAGGTACAGTATTATGGATAAAGGGTTATTGGTAAAGGACTAATGGGGTACCGAAGTGCATTTTTGGACAGGTAGCATGCTATAACATAGGGGAGTGTGTGGTTGACAAAGCTTTGAATTTTGTGTGGTTCTATATGGTAAGCATTTTGGTGTGGTGTATGAATGATGCGAGAGGTGCTCTTATCTTGTTTTGGAGTGCAGTGCCTAGCAATGTGATGAAAGAGATGGTGTGAGAGAAAGACGTTCAAATGATAATTTTAGATAGAAATACAACATATAGGGGTATATTCACAAGAACGTGTGATAACTACCGCAAGAGTAGCGTAACGCAACTTTCAATATCGCAGCCCATCGCAGGAAAATATCCACGTGTCAACGTGGAATTCACAACAAGGCGGTACCATGCGATGGCCTGCCGAACCCGCGTACAAAGTCCGTGATACAACCACCACAATGGAGATAAAAACACAAACCACAACACCAAAAAACACGCGATGGGCCAAAGCGCAATGAGGAAACCAGCGACAAGCAGCGCCAGGCCTGCAACACACACCTGGCAGGCGTCAGAAACCTCCATAAAAGCAGGAAAAAAAACCCACACACAAACTGACCAACACACAAGCACCATGGAGGCAGCCGGAGCAGGCGCAGAGGACGAGCGCAACCCCACAAGCACCCCGGACGACCAGCCTGGGACCTCGGGGACAGGGAAGGGCAAGGACAAGAAGACCAGGAAGACCAAGTTCAGTCCGCAGGCAAACCGGATCATAGTCACGGAGGTGATGGAACACCATCAACAACTCTTCGTCACCTCCGTGTCATTGGGCACCAAAAATGGAATATGGCGGGACATCGTCGACAAGGTGAATGCTGTCGGAGAGCACAAGCGGACAATGGACGAGGTCAAGAGGCGATGGAATGACATCAAGCGGAAGACCAAGGATAAACTCTCTGCCAACCTGAAGGCAGCAACGCAGACTGGAGGTGGGGGCCCAGCGCCACAGCTGGAGCTGGATGACACGGAGGAGCTGGTGTCGACAGTCATCAGTGTGGAGACTGTGGCCGGAGTCGGGGGACCGGACACTGCTCGACAGGACACAACACAACCGCAACAGGGTGAGTGAACACCAGGTACTGGGGGGATGGGGGGGAGATGGCCACAATGGCACACATGCACAAGCGAGCAGGGCACACTGCACGCCCACAATCACTCTGGGTCCTCGCCCAGACCCACACACTGTCACAATGTACAATGCCATGCTGTCTGAATGTCAACCTGTACCATGCGGCTACATACATGCGGACACATAATAATACACCATCTCCCCTTCACATCGCAGGGGCATCTTCAACACCTCCTGCAGAGCAGTCACAGCCACTCTTCACTGATGAAGAGGAGGAGGACAACACCAGCATCGACATCCAAACCATCCAAGACCTCATTGACCACCTCCGCAACTCACCTCCAGGATCAGGGCAGCCCAGCTACATCCACGAGACCCCACCCACCACCGAAACCACCCAGCAGGAGGCACCCACAGCCCTGGCACCCTCCCAAGACCCCCAGGAACAACAAATGGCCTTCCAATGCCGTGTGCTGGAGGGCCAGAGGGAGACGGCCGAGCAGGTCCGGGTGGGGTTCGAGCTCATGGCTACCAAACTGGACGCCATCCTTGGGTGTCTATGTCCGCCCCATGGTCTCCAGCGAGCCCTGACTGACATCTCCGGAGTCATGACGCGGAGGGAAGAATAGCTGTCCGCTCACAGTGGCCCCAGCGATGCCAGCCTTGAGCTGGCACACATGCGGAGGCTCATGGAGGACATGGTGTGGATGGAGGCGGAAAGGATGGCAGCCTCCGGTGCACATCAGCATAATGTAGCTGGGATCTACCGTGCCCTGCATGTCCTCGTCATGGCATTGCTGCCACAAGGCGTGGCGATGATGAATGTTGCTGCCCCCACACCATCCACATCTCCGCCCCCTGGTGTGTCAGTGCCTCCCAGTGTGGCAGGCGTATCCACTCTGGCACCTGATGTGTCACTGCCACACAGTGTGCCCGACAATCCTCCTCCGGCCCCTGATGTGACAGTGGCACACAGTGCCTCAGCCGACACTGCAACACCCACAGGTGGGGCAGGGCACACACCCGGGGACGAGGACGTGGATGGGACTGTGGTCAGGAGGGTCAGCCACTAGCATCCATTTCCGCCACCTTGCCTGTTTCTGCTTGGTGCCGCACATGGCCTCAAGACCCACCACTGACCCCCAATACACTCCGAGGCACTCACCTTGGACAGCGACATGGACTGCCACATGCTGTTTGACGACCAATGACACGGCGGACAGACTGCGGACTGTACCCTTCCTCTTCTGCGGTACAGGTCATCCCAAGATGGACACTGGCTGGCCCTCCACGGCCCCATATTGTGTGGTGTGCTCGGCATTGCCCTGTACCGCTCCAGCTGCATGACTGCACTGGATGTGCAAATAAACATCCAGTGACGCACTGCTGTGTGATGTCTTACGTCATTCCTGTGTGGATGAATGTGGGGACATTGCCTTCCCTTGCTTCAATGATGTTCATCCTGTGGTATGCCAGTAAGGGGGTGCGACATTGCATCTTGTGTAGCGGGTTCCGTGAACACTGCAGCAGGGACACACGCATCAGTCACTTCCTTGCCCGGACATGGACTGGACCACGCCCATAGCCCATGAGTCATTGTTGCAGGCCCTGCGCTGGTCCGGCGTACGGCAGGCCAGTCCACTCCGCTTACGCACCGAGGGGGGGCCCTCATTGCTACCCGTCACAGCCGTACTCGCTGGTGGTGTGCGGGTCACTGGTCTAGTTGTCAGTATGTCACGGCCACTCCCTGAGGGCAGGTTTTCACACACACCACACCCATCCGGCACAGGCGTCACAGGCCATGTGACTCCGCCAACATAAGGGTCTGACGACGTCACATTCCCCTCTTCCGGTGGTGACTGGATGACGGTCACCCCACGGTTCGCACTCATATAGGGCCCATGAGTTGCTGCGCACAGAGTTAGTGGAATCCGAGGCCTGGAGTATGGCACGGGCCTACCACCACGTGGCGCAGACTGGGGTTGCACAGGGTTAGTGGCATCCGAGGCCTGGAGTACGACATGGGCCTACCACCACGTGGCGCAGACTGGGGTTGCACAGGGTTAGTGGCATCCGAGGCCTTGCGGACGGCACAGGCACCCCGCCACGGGACAGTGACTTTGGGTGCACTGAGTCAGTGGCACCTTGAGCTGCTGAGCGGGTGTGCAGCCTGCGATGATGCCCCATCCCGGCAGTCCGGACAGCTCAGGTTTTGTGTGCCCTGCTGGACCGCAGTGCAGGCCAGAGCCAGCGGCCAGCGCGGGCCTACCTCCCGTGGCGTCGCTTCAGGGATGCCAGAGTTGGTGGCACCCATTGGGCTGAGCGGGTGTGCAGCCTGTGATGATTCCGGGTGCACTGGTATGTCCTCTGCCATGGAGTAATCAAGACCCACCACCAAACGTGAGACCTGGTGGCCTGTGGAGCGTGGCTGCATGATGTGGAGGGTGCCATTCCCGCGGGCCCCGGGCCTGTGGCTTGCAGCGGCACATGGTGGGACCTCCTGTCTACGTGCCGGTGGCGGAAGGTGAGCATTGAGGCCTGGGTGTGCATGGGCGGGCATGCTCCGATGGGCAGCGGGAGGGGTTGTGGTGCCTCTGCCTGGTTGTGCATGGGCGGGCAGGCGATGTTGTCTTGTGCAAGTGTGTGTACTGTGCCAGTCATGTATCTGGGTTCTGTTTCAGCTGACGGCTCTGAATGAGATGTGTGACCTGGTGAACTGCCCTACGTACCGGCACATGGTTGGAGACACACCGGTGGCAGCAGTGTAGCCTGGGTGCGCAGGGGCGGCACTCTCTCTCTCTCTCTCCCTCTTTTCCTCTCTCTCTCCTCTTCTCTCTCTCTCTCTCCCTCTCTTCGTCTCTCTCTCTTCCTCTCTCTCTCCTCTTCTCTCTCTCTCTCTCCCTCTCTTCCTCTCTCTCTCTCCCTCTCTCTTCCTCTCTCTCTTCTCTTCTCTCTCTCTCTCCCTCTCTCTTCCTCTCTCTCTCCTCTTCTCTCTCTCTCTCTCTCCCTCTCTCTTCCTTTCTCTCTTCTCTTCTCTTCTCTTCTCTCTCTCTCTCTCTCTCTCCCTCTCTCTTCCTCTCTCTCTCCTCTTCTCTCTCTCTCTCTCCCTCCCTCTCTTCCTCTCTCTCTCCTTCGCCATCTCTCTGTCCTCTGATGTGCGCAGGACACACCTTCTCATCATGTTTTTTGTCTTACAGGCTATGACCTACATATTGTCCGGAGGGGAGCGGCCATGTGTCTTCATTTCATTTCGTTGTTCATTTTAATAAAGTTTCATTTGTTGCTTCGAAAGTGAATGTGTGCTGGTCATTTCTGTGACGACACATCCATGTCACCAGTTGTGATTGTGCGGCATCAGGCGGAATATTTTGTACATGTTTAGGTGTGGCTGATGTGGCATGTCTTTGGTCGGGGGTGCCAGGGAGGGGTGGTCCTGGGGTGGTGGTGGTGGGTGTTGTGGCCCTCTTGGGTGTCCGGGCCGCATGATGGGTGGCTCCATGGCATGTGTTGCCCTTCGGATGTGGCCCTGGGCTGTGCTCCCTTTTGTGGTGCTGGCTGCCGTCCGAGTTTACACCAGGTCAGAGCAGGTGTAGATTTCCTGGTGCTAACGCGCCTTATCACCTGTTTTGTGTTTTTCTCGCGGATGTGGCTGGTCGTTGTGAATGTTGAGGTGTGCTGTTGTTTCTGCTTTTGTCACGGGAACGCCTACTCTGCATCTCATTAGCGATATTTGCAAGGGTCCTCTGTGGCGATGTTTTTTGCGGCTCCTTTCGTGGGTAAACTGGTGCTGTGGGCTGTTTACACCGGCTTGTGAATGGGGGGGTAAATTTATCATGACTTTGGCTGCGATAAAGTGCAGTTAATTCGGCGATAGCTCCTTGTGAATATGCCCCATAGTTAGTTACTTAGCACCAGGTTAACCAGGGATGCAGTGGGGTATTTTGCATATATATATATATATATATATATATAAGGAGGTAATCAGAGACTGCAACAGGTGCAAAGTTAAAGATGCTCTCAAATGAATAGAATGATGCCAAATGAACACATACATGATTTTTTTTTTTTACTTTATATTTCACTTTTCAGAATAACAAATAGCATACAGCAAGGATACATTAGCCACTTGCTTATCAATTGAGACTATACACATTGTGTTTGAGACATATGCATTAGGGAAATAGAGCAGTAACATACTAAGTACATGGAGTGATACATGGGTAAAGAACCTGAATTGTTGACATAAGAAGTAGCCATGCAGTGATTCTGTCTGCTGCTGAACAAATAGAGTTCATGAACAAGGCCCAAGAGCAATCAAGGTTCACAACCTGTACAGAAACTGTAGAGTCTTTATAATGGCCCAGTTCCCATCTGCTCCTGTTAGGCCAAAGGAAGCTAATCTTTTGAGTAGGGGTTCGCTCACCAACCCACTCTCAAGTTCGAAATGTAGACAAACATCAGTTGTGCTCGCTCTAGTTGTAGCCAAACTGTCACCCAGTAGATATGAGGGTGAGAGACACAGTGCTCGGTGGGTTGCAGACCCAACAACCCATGATTAAATCAGCCAGCCCAGTGTTACCCTTATGTCCTTATCCCACCATATGAGCCCAATACTTTTCTTTAAATCCCAGAGATCCTTACTCTTTTGAGTTTACATTAGGAGGATCCTCCTGCATGTCTGTATTGTCCTCCCAGACCATTTAATGTTATTTATTAATGAATGATATTTCAGTGTTAAAAAACACAATGTGTTGAAAGGAGTCTGCCTTGCTCCCACTGTTCTCATTTTTTAGTATTTTTTATTTTGTTCACTCCTAGCCAGTTTTTTCTTTGACCTTCTGCACAACATCTTCAGATCAATCTTGCAAAAGGGAGAGATGCTTGTTTCCTGTACTACCCCAGCACATCACCGCCCCTCATCCTACGTGACTGGGCCCTGCCCTTGAAATTGTGGGCTTAAGCAATGTGTATTGTGAGTGCTGTGGACTTTTGTACTGAACATACTGTTTGTTTCCTCCTAGCACCCTTGCCCAACTAATCCTTTCTCCTCAGGTTGTTCAGCCAAGATGCCAAGAGAAAGGCCTTGAGTGGCCAGGCTAAGACAGAAGAGGTTACGGACATCTTCACTCTGGGGGGGTTAAGGTACCTGTTTCCTCCAGGTAACATCCTTCCTTGTTTTAAACCACCTGCACTTTGTTTCTTGTGTGGGAACATAAAAAACGTCCTTTTATAGAATCGCTCATTTGACTCTCTCTCTTTGGTTTCCTGAATGCCATCCAACACATGGGTTGGGCAATCAGGACTTGCGGTGCCCATCACTGTTTGTTGGAAATTGCCCTTTCTGTAGGGTCACCCCCAAACTTTATGCCTTCCTCCTCCTCTTTTTGCTGAATTTGATTTTGTTGACCATAGGATGCTGGGAACTATACCACTGCTAATCAGTGCTAAAGTGCAGGTGCTTTCTCCCTCAAACATGGTAACAATGGTGTATCTGCAATTGGCATATTTACTTTGCTTATAAGTCCTTAGTAAAGTGCACTATAAATGCCCAAGGCCTGCAAATTAAATGCTACTAGTGAGCCTGCCGCACTGATTGTGCCACCCACTCGCCACTCGCCACTTTCATTGAAGAACACAACATCCTCGACTCCTACCAATACGGCTTCAGAAAAAACCACAGTACGGAAACCGCCCTCCTCGCCGCAACAGATGACATCCGCACCCTACTGGACGAAGGAGAAACAGTAGCCCTCATCCTCCTCGACCTATCAGCGGCGTTCGACACAGTCTCCCACAGCACCCTAATACGCAGACTCTACGACGCAGGAATCCAGGACAATGCCCTCGACTGGATCCGCTCCTTCCTCTCCGGCAGGACGCAGTGGGTCAGACTCCCCCCTTTCCTCTTGGACCCCACACCTACCACCTGCGGAGTCCCCCAGGGCTCCTCCCTCAGCCCGACGCTCTTCAACGTCTACATGGCTCCACTCGCCCCCATCGTCAGAACCTACGGACTCAACATCGTGTCATACGCAGACGACACCCAGCTCATCCTCTCCCTATCCAACGAGCCCAACACCGCCAGACGCAACTTTCGAGAAGGCATGGAAGCCGTCGCCAAATGTATGAAAAACAGCTGCCTACAACTAAACACCAACAAAACAGAAGTACTCATCATGGGCCCAAACCCCGACGCCTGGAGCGACACCTGGTGGCCCCCCGCCCTCGGATACCCGCCAACACCTACGGACCACGCACGCAACCTGGGAATCATCCTGGACTCCGAGCTCAAAATGGACCGCCAGATCAACTCTGTCTCGTCTTCCTGCTTCCACACCCTCGGCCTCCTTCGTAAGACCTTCAAATGGATCCCCCTTGAACACCGAAAGACCGTCACTCACGCCCTGGTCACCAGCAGACTCGACTACGGCAACGCACTCTACGCCGGAATAAACAAAAACCTCACCCGCAAGCTACAGAACATCCAGAACGCCGCCGCAAGACTGGTCCTCAACCTGCCAAAACACTGCCACATCTCCCAGCACCTGCGCACACTCCACTGGCTCCCCATCGAGGCGAGAATCACCTTCAAGATGCTCACCCACGCACACAAGGCCCTCCACGGCACCGGACCAGCATACCTGAACAGCCGACTCAAATTCTACGCACCCCAAAGAACCCTACGATCAGCCCAGCTCTCCTACGTTGTGGTCCCCCGCACCAGAAAGACCAGATCGGGAGGCCGCTCCTTCTCCTTCCTCGTGGCCAAAGCATGGAACGCCCTTCTGCTCCACCTCAGACAGACAACATCGCTCCCGTTCTTCGCAAGAAACCTCAAAACCTGGCTCTTCGACAGACCCCCTCCTTGATGGAATGGAACCTGCAACCCCCCCCACCCCTAGCGCCTTGAGACCCTTACGGGTGAGTAGTCGCGCTTTAACAAACCCCTGATTGATTGATTGACTTAATTAACTCTTTAAACCTGTCTCAGGCCTGCCACTGCAAAGCTTGTATGTGCAGTTTTACTGCCATGTCGACTTGGCCTTTAAAATCCCTTGCCAAGCCTAAAAGTCCCCTTTTATTACACATAAGTCACCCCAAAGGTAGGCCCTAGATAGCCAATAGGGCAGGGTGCTGTGCACTTGTCCTGGAAACGGAAACCCCGGAAATGTGTTTTTCACTACTGTGAGACCTACCCGTCTCATAGGTTAACATTGCGGAATCCCTATTACATTTAATAAGAGTAATTCCAGATTGACAATGAATAGTACTGTCATGTTTGGACTTGTATTAATAACCCCTCTTTTTAATGGTAAAGTTGGATTTATTGTTATAACTTTAATATGTCACTTTTAAAAAGTTGGCATTTTTCTGCTCTTTGGCCCTGTGTGACTGCTGCCCATCTTCAATACATGTCTGGGGTGGGTGACAGCTGGGCCTTGTGCATTCCCTCTAGACAGTCACACAAAAAGAGAACTTAGGTGTGCCTGATGGGCCATTCACATCCGGATGGGTCATCCTGGGCAGGATGGGAGGGAGGAGCTGACACTTTAACCTGAATGGCCTGTGTCCTGCTCACACACAAAGGACTGCTTAACTCACTGGAGGGTGTCTGGAATCAGGGCAGGAAGGGAGGACCTCTGTGCACTTCAAAGTCCCTTTTTGAAGTTTCACCCACTTCAAAGGCGCCACTGGGAATATGAACTGGGCTTCTGATCCTCCCGACTCAGTACACATCTGGACTTGTGCATACTCTGCCAGGAAGGACTACTGTGCCTCTGGAGCATCACAAAAGTGACGCTCTAGCGGCGCAGTTGTGCAGCAAGGGACTTGTAAATAAACCAGCTCAAGTAGAGTGCACACACACAATGCAATCTTCAATGCTTCACTCATGCCTCCGTGCTGCGGTATGATGGTCTCTGTTGCTGCCAAGTCCTATGGCCTATCACCCTGCAGTGCCAGTTAAGGGTGACAACACAAGCTACTCTCCTCAAGCATGCTGTAAATGTTTGGTAGAGGAGAGATACTTCAAAAGAGGGGTTGGGGAGCGACGGTCACTCACACTACGGTGCAGGGAGGCATGAAGGGTGAAGTTGAGAGAATCTTGCGATGAAGAGGCGAGGCCAAGAGAGTGGAGGGCTGAATAGGAGCAGGGATAGCAGATGGGGAGCAATGATTACTTAGAGACAGAGGAAAATGCGAGGAGCAGGTGTTAGCAACAGGAGCTGAAAGACAAGATATGTACAACAAACAAGGGGAAAGAGGAAGAAGCATGTGTCTAAAAGAAACGTGCAAAACGAAAAATAGTTTCTTGTTTTCAGCAGTGGAAGGATACAATTCATCCAACCAAAATGCTCCTCTGGCTGGTATAAACAAAATTATAGGAAAAAATACGATCACCGAATCATGAGCAAGAGGCAGAACCAACGTCCACTCAGAGTATGTCATAATATTGATTACAATGCTGTCTGTGATAGCTGGCTATAGCAAGACTCAAAATAAAACATAAAAAGTGAAAAACCTCAGACTATAATTGGACAGCTTGCAGATTCAATATAATACTGTTATGACATCTTTTTAAAAATATTACATTTATCATTCTTCCACAAAATAGTACTGTATGAATGCATTTATTTCGATTCATAGCAAATGTTTCATCAAAGCCCTTTTGGAGATTAACCACTAAGAAATCTTCTGTTGTTTGTAAAGTGTAGGCATTTTATTGCAGTAATTAATCACGAGGTACATATAAAAACATTTTTAGACCATGTTGTAACAGCTTGTTGTAATATGAAAACAAATGGCTTTAGGGACCAAAGTGGGAGCAGCTGACGTATGCTGTAGTGCAATTTTGCAGCAGGCATTTATTCATATCTGACAGTGTAATCAATTAAGATGCTACCATTTTCATTTTTTGCACTTTGAAAATAGAATCTGGGCTGAAATAGCAGAAAGCCACGGAGGAAAAAGTAAAAAGAAAACAGAGCTCTCAGCAGAGTACTTCCTATCTGACAGTTTACTCTAAGAGCTATAGCAGGTTATATCAAATTCTCTTCTAATACGACATTGTAGTAAGACAGCATGCAACAGTGGCTCTAACCATCACATTCAAGGTGACAATTCTAACCAGACATTGAGAAAGCATTCACCATAGGCTTACCAGATGCAGAACTAGATAGCATAGGGCCCATCTGCTAGGTATGGGGTTTGCACCTACTTGCATTTTTTAAGGATCTTAGAAATTCGCTGCAGTGCCCATACATTTTATTCACTTTGGCCCAGAATTACTTAGGTTTCATGCTACCGTGATGCAAAGGAAAGCAAAGTGGTGTATGATATATACTATCCAATGCAAAAGGTGCTTTTCACAGAGAAAAAAACATGCTGTGCTGCTTTGCGTCATGAGTAAATTAAGAAAGGAAACAAAGAGCTCTAGCAGGATAAATTCACTTATGAGTTAATAGAGATAACGTATTATTAGTTATCTATATGTTGATCAAATCGAACTATGGATTAATTCATTCATTCGTTTTTAAGATTATCTTTGCTGTAGTGCAGTCAAGAAAGCAACAGACAAAGTAAAGTATGCAAAAAAATGTTTTTACTTTTTAGGGTTTCATCACCAATATTATAACAAACAACCCCATACAGACAGGTTGTGTTGACTAATCAAAAAACTATTTTAGAATCTGTATAATTATACATATTCTAAAAATTCAGGGGGATATTCACAAGAACGTGTGATAATTATCGCAAAATTAGCTTAACGCAACTTTGCACATCGCAGTCCATCGCGGGAAAATAACGCTGTGTTAACGTTTTATTCTCAACACGGCGGTACCATGCGATAGTCACACGCTAACGCGTCAAATGACCGCAATAAAATTACCGTGACGGCAAAAAAACGCGAAAGACGAACGCGAAAAAACTTGCGATGTGGCCAACCGTGATAAAAAAATCTGTGATAACCAGCGACAGGCCTGCAATTCCCACGCGTCATGCGGGAAAATGCACCATAAAAGCAGAAGAAAAAAATAAACTGCGTAGCACCATGGATGCACCTGGATCCAGTGCAGAGGACAACGCGAACCCCACAAGCCCCACAGATGACCAGCAAGAAACCTCGGGGTCGGGGAAGGGCAAGGAGAAGAGGAAGACGCGGTTCAGTCCGCAGGAAAACAGGATCATCGTCACGGAGGTGATAGAAGACTACCAACAACTGTTCGTCACCTCCACTGTGTCATTGGCAACACAAATGGAAATATGGCAGTCGATCGTGAACAACGTGAATGCAGTCGGAGTGTCGAGGAGGTCAATGGTGGAGGTCAAGAGGCGCTGGCATGATGTCAATAGCCAAACTGAGCAGCAACTCGCTGCCAACCGGAAGGCAGCAACGGTGACTGGAGGCAGGAGTCCTGTGCCACAGGAGGAGCTGGATGAGCTGGAGGAAATGGTGGCCACAGTCATCAGTGTGGAGACGGTGCAAGGAGTCGGGTGTCCGGACACAGCGCGACATGACCCTGCACACCCACAATGATTGTGGAACATGTCCCTCATACCCTTGGCACACTGCAGCACACATAGAAACACCAAGTAGGCCCCCATCCACTATGTGCACAAAGGGGCCCCCCTCCCTATCACCAATATCACAACCTACCCATGCACATGTGCCGAATCCAGCAAAGCAGCGGCTCTGTGAGCCACACTGATAATGCAAGTGACACTGCATGACCAATAGCATGGCTGCACTCAAAATACATGACATGGTGCACGATACGACACTGAGGTGGCCCAGTGTAAATCACATCCTCAAAGGAGCAGGTCACACTCTGACACATCCACGTGCACATACAACCCCTGACGTCAACAACACATCTGCAGACAAACAATGCACAAAAACCGTCCAAGAGCACAAATGACCCAAGTCGCCAACATCTCAGCCCCTCAAAAGCACACATGTCAAAGGCACACCGCCCCAAAGGGATAAGGGGCCGCTAAATCAGAGCTGCAGGGGTGACTCTCCCACAATGCAGCACACACACATAGCAATCACAGCACATCAACATTGACGACAATGTGGTATAGAGTGCAACACCTTCACTACAGAACAGAGGACACAACTGTTGCCGCTTGTGCGTAGAAACTGGCCAATCACATCTGGCATAGCAGGAAACTGTGAGATGATAATGTACGAGTACAACCTCACATCCGTCATGTAGTCAAAATGTCCACTGTCCCCCATCAAATAGCCAGCTCATCCAAAACAGTCACAATGTACATTGTCATGCAGTCTGTATGTAAACATGTACAATGCGTCAACATCCATCGAACACACTGTGAACCTGCATCTCCCCTTTACATGTCTATGTTCAATCAAGTATAAGAGTAGGCATGAATGTAGGGACATTGATTGCATAAAAAGGTACACCCTGGGAAATGACATCAATGCGCAGGTTTGACCCTGACCCACATGGCCAATTAGATGACTGTGTACGTGTGAAATAGCTGTGGCCTCATTGCCCATGAACAACAATCTCGCAACCCCCCAACGTACCCCCACGTCCATGTATTGAATGGGGCTGTGTGTAAGAATGTCTAAATCGGTAGCAGGCCTAAAGTAGTGTCCCCCATCACATGTGACGACAGAACATCTCTTCGCATACCTACTCACACTCAACTGTGTGGACACAGCCTGTTTTGATGGATCACATTGATCCACATGGCAAGAATTTGGACACCATACTCACATTGCTGAAGACACGTAAGAGCACCGGTCCACCAGCAATTATCCCAACCACAATGTCTGGCTTACAGAGGTGGAGCTGGCAATAGGGACTCTCCTCTAAGTGAAATGCGTCAGTCAGTCCCTCCCTGTGTATGGACAATGCTCATTGAGGCACACGATTTGTCATTCTAATCAACACTCATCACAGTTGAACACTAGTGAAGTGGCGTAGACTTTATTCGCATGTGCGTGTCAGTACGGGCAGGACAAGGGCCACAACATGCAGACCAATGCTTCAGACACTAACAGGCAGCATGGGACCATGTAGATGTGGAAGAACTGGGGAGGCAAAAATGAACACCAATCATTACGGATGGCAACTGTCTCAGCCCACCTTGCCTTGCTGGACGAGTCATGTGATGTTTGGCGTATGCTCATTGTCCTGTGTCAGGGGACATGACTCACTGCCCATGGGATCTGCATTGTGCTGTACCACCGGACTGCGCAGACTGTCTGCTCTGCTGACAGTGAGCAGGTGAAAGGGTCCAACAAAGTCACATGTAGTACTACATTGCCATGTGTGTACACTCCCTCCAGCAGTATGTCAGAGTAAGGAACCTTGCCAAGCGACGCTGTGCAGCTCCGCCCAAGGGACTGCCTCACCTTGCACAGGTGGGTGTCAACACGCGTAGGTGCACTCACATGCATTCTGAGTCCAGGCGAATGCAGCCATGTCCACTGTTGTGGTGGGATATGTGACCATTTCTCCAAGATGCAAGAAGGTGTTGGGACCTGTGCTCTGGGTTACAAGCAGTTGTGGCTGCAGGAACGTAGTTACTCGTCCATGAATGCGAGCGCAGCTTCCTGGGCAATCAGTTCCAAGAGTACGTCGTTGTCGGCCTCAACGAACATGGGGGCGAGTCAATTCATTAACTGGTCCGGACAGATGTGCTGTGTCCACGCCGCTTCACCAATCCGCAACACAGCCCAATGGGGGAGCGCTTCGATGTGGTCACTGCACACGAGGACTTGTGCAATTTCCCATGCCCAACTGCCAGCACATACGCCATATATCAAGGCATCCCATGAACGGGTATCACGGTTACACTCCTGGTCGTGGGCCAACAGGGGGCGCACACACAAGTCATAATCCAGTTCAGCTACCGTTGTGTTGGATAGGCAGACATCCATGGGCCACTCGAATATGCATGATCGGCAGTGGAACCAGGGCTGGACGCAGGTGACGTATGCTAGACGGTAGCGCAGATGGTAACTGATGCGCAACACTGCCAGTGGCAGTGCCCCCAACAAATGCAGCATACGTGCACGGTACAGTTCCACGTGACAGGGGTTGTGCATGTGCCCGGGATGTTCTGCCATTGCTTTGGTGGCTCTGGTTGAAGCGGCACTGTTATGACCTGTGCCAGTTCTGTGGATGAAATGCCACAGCTCGGAGCAATGAGTTGTTTTAGTGTGCAACAGTTGTACCCCTGGGTTAATGTGGGAGTAAGTGTGTAGGACATTCCATGCAAGATAACTTCGGGCAAGGACTTCTGTGTGTGGGGTGTGTATACGTTGGTCTTTTGTCGGGCTGTGCGTAGTGTGGGAGTCGTCATCATCTGCTATGGTATCTCTCTCAGGGGGTGCCTGCCGCATTCAAGACCAAGGTCGGAGGTGCAGATTTCCTTCCGCCTTATGTATTGCGACAAAGGAGATTTCATCCCTAATGTTTGTCTGACTACTGCTTGCATCCTGGAAATGTGATGTGGCTTTCGCGCTGCAATTGGGGCTAGGCCTTAGGCTTATGGTGCACCAATAGCGATGCACACACAACAGTTGGCATGCATGAGCCAAGAGCCCAAGTGGCCTTGCGCTCCCTGTACAATACCTTCGTGCGCGGCCACCCTCCGGGTGCATGCAACATTGCAACGTTGTCGATTGCGGGCCGTGTGGTGCAGACACTGCAACAGAGACACACGCATCAGTTGGTTTCCTGTCCAGCCCAGAAATGAACCACGCCCAAAGCCCAGGGATAATTATTCACACCCCTACGCTGGCCTGGCGTACGCCGACCCAGCCCACTTGGCATATGTATAAAGGGGGGGATAACGACACTACGTGTCCCAGTTCTTCCCCACTGCCGAAGGTGACATGACTGTGTCCGCCTGGCATTTCACAGGACTCAATCAGAAAGGGTCCATGACTTGCGTTGCACAGAGTTGGTGCCACCGGAAACACTGCGGCCGGCACGGGCCTACCGCCAAGGGACGGTGACTTTCGGTTCACTGAGGTTGGGGCACCTTAGGTGCTGAGCGGGTGTGCAGCCTGCGATGATGCGCCGTCCTGGCGGTCCGGACTGGTAATGGTTTGTGTGAGCCCTGCTGGACCGCAGTGTAGGCCTGAGCCAGCGGGCAGCGCGGGCCTACCGCCACGTGGCGTTGCCTCGCGGTTCACAGAGTTAGTGGCACCTACAGCGCTGAGCGGGTGTGCAGCCTGCGATGATGCTGTGTGCACTGATATGATCTCTGCCATTACGAAATCAAGACCCAGAATCACGTGTGTGACCGGTTGGCCCGCGGGGCGGGGCTGCATGATGTGGAGGCTGCCAAGGTCGCGGGCCCCGGGCTTGGAGCTTGCACTGGCACGTGGTGGGCCCTCTTGGAGACACGCTGGTGGCGGAAGGTGAGCAGTGAGGCCTGGGTGCGCAGGGGCGGGCAAACACTGCTGGGCGGCGGGAGGGGCTGGGGTGCAGCAGCCTGTGTGCGCAGGGGCGGGCAAACACTGCTGGGCAGTGGGAGGGGCTGGGGTGCAGCAGCCTGTGTGAGCAGGGGGGGGCAAACACCGCTGGGCGGCGGGAGGGGCTGGGGTGCAGCAGCCTGTGTGCGCAAGGGCGGCCAAGCGATGATGGTGTGTGCACTGATATGAACTCTGCCATTCATAAATCTGGACTCGGCTTCAGATAGGGGAGCTGGTGGACTGCAGTGTATACCGGCACGTGGTTGGAGACACACCGGTGGCAGCAGGTGAGCAGTGAGGCCTGGGTCCGCAGTGTCGGCACTCTCTCTCCTTCTCCCTCTCTTCCTTTCACTGTCTCTCTCTCTTCCTCTGTTTCTCTCTCTCTCTCCTTCTCCCTCTCTTCCTTTCACTGTCTCTCTCTCTCTTCCTCTGTTTCTCTCTCTCTCCTTCTCCCTCTCTTCCTTTCACTGTCTCTCTCTCTCTCTTCCTCTGTCTCTCTCTCTCTCTCTCTCTCTCCTTCTCCCTCTCTCCCCCTTTCTCTCTCTTTCTCTTTCTCCCTCTCTTTCACTCTCTCTCTCTCCCTTTCTTCCTCTCTCTCTTTCACTCTCTCTCTCTGTCCTTTGATGAGCGCATGACACACCTTCTTATCTTGAATTTTGTCTTGCAGGCTGTGTCTTACAGATTGTCCAGAGAAGACCCGCCATGGCTCTTCCGAATAGTTGTTTTGGGTTGAATTTGAATAAAATCATTTGTTTTGAAATTCAAAGAGTAATGGATGATTCTCCATTTTCTGACCACACATGAATGTTAATTGTTGTACTTGTGCGACATCAGGCGAATTGTTTTGTTCATGATTTCGTAGAGTTGATGTTAAATATCTTTGTCCGTGGTAGGGCCCCGGGGTGGAGGGGGCCTGGGTGTGGTGGCGGTGGGTGTTGTGGCCCTCTTGGGGCTCCGAGCTGCATGATCAGTGGCTCCATGGCATCTTTTGTTCTTCAGGTGGGGCTGTGGTCTGGGCTACCTTTTGTGGTGCAGGTTGTTGTCCGACTTAACACCAGGTAAGAGCAGGTGTTAAATCCCTGCTGCTAACGCACCTTACCGCCTGTTTTGTGATCTTATCGCCTATCTGGCTGGTCGTAGAGAATATTGCAAAGTGGTGTTGTCGCAGCTTTTTGCACGGTAATGCCTACTCTGCATATCATTAGCATTAGTTGCCAGTGTCATCCGTGGCGATGTTTTTTGCGGCTGCTATCGCAGGTAAACTGGCGATGTCGGCTGTTAGCACCAGCTTGTGAAAGGTGCGATATATCTATCGCCACTTTGGCTGCAATAAAGTGCCGCTAACTCAGCGATAAGTCCTTGAGAATATGCCCCTTAATCTTTTGCTAGGTGAACGTTATACAAGCAATGACGGTCAAATCCATTACTCAAGGCAAAGAGGAGTCCGTCATCTGGTAAGAATGCCTAAATACAACAGACCTGCTATTCTAATATAAAAATTGATTGATAATAGTTAGTTCAAGCAATCGTCTACAATACAGTTAGAACTTTATTTTGATTCCTTGTATGGAGAAAATCCTGGATATGGGTGGTGAACGCGTTTCGGTCTTACACTTTCATGCCTCTTCAGTACAATGCGGAAAGAGCACCATAGCATATCAAAATACGGAGTAAGTTCCCAACAGCTTCAGTTTACAAAACTGATGGTTTATACAGAGTGGTTGCGGCTATATTGTCGGTGGAGTGGAGCATTTATCTATGCTGTGTTGTGGTTCGCATCTGCGACCCAAGGCATTCTCCCACTAGCTGGCATTTGAATTTCCAGGCAGCTATTACAAAATAGTGGCATTTTCTGCATTTTACTGCAAATACGTAGTTACATTTGATATTTTGGGGCATTTGGCCCCATTTTGATATGCTAGGATGCTCTTTCCATGTTGTCCTGAAAAGGCCTGAAAGTGTAAGGTCGCAACGCATCGACCACCTTTAGGGAGCCTTGTTTGAATGCAGTACGAGAGATCACATCAGCAGCAGACCAATCTATGTAGATATGGTGCTGAACCATATTTTCTCCAGAAAATGTATGGAAAATAGGCCAATTGCTGATAACACATCATACACTAGCATCCAAGGGCAATGCTGGTCTATAGGCTCCACGGTATGTGTGCTGGCTTATCTACAGGCTAATAATTTTACTAACGCAGATGAAGTAGCTACTTATCAACTTATGTTTTCTAAATTTATTAAGTTGACTAGCTTCCTCAAGTATGTCTTCTTAAAAATATAATCTAGAAGGAGAGACATAAAATAGAACACATAAATCAAAGTTATAGGGAAAGTTGGGGCTAAAATGTTAAGGCAACTTAAGGTACATTTTATTTTATCCAATGTTATGTTACAAGCTGCATTGATTGGAGCAAAACCCCTTGGGTTCCTGCTCTCCCAGTGCTCAGCTCCCCAGCTCACCCAGGCAGTGCTATGCCTCCGATAGCAGCCTGATAGACACAGACCGTGGTTCAAGGCCCCGTGCCTCGCCCCTGGACTGCTCTGCCTTTTAGTTTAGTCAGTTTTTAGGTTTTAAGTTTAGCTTCTCGATCCTCTGGGTTTCTCTTTTTTCTCA
The DNA here is from genome assembly GCA_963921515.1 of Calotriton arnoldi. Lineage (NCBI taxonomy): Eukaryota > Metazoa > Chordata > Amphibia > Caudata > Salamandridae > Calotriton > Calotriton arnoldi. The sequence goes on along the minus strand of CAWUFW010007986.1, from coordinate 290,916 downwards.
TTCCCCTTTCTACTCTCATCCTCCCCCTTCTGCTACTTTCCTGCCGCTGCTGCCCCCGCGGCCCCTCTGGTGTTTTTACCACTCCCAGCTGTCCGGCCCTCCCCCAACCTCTACCTAATGGAGGCCGCTGCACTCTGAGTCGCGCAACACCCCTTGGGTTCCTGCTCTCCCAGCACGCAGCTCCCCAGTTTACCCAGGCAGTGCTCTGCCTCCGATAGCAGCCTGATAGACACAGACAGCGGATCAAGGCCCCGTGCCTCACCCCTGGACTGCTCTGCCTTTTACTTTAGTCAGTTTTAGGTTTTAAGTTTAGCTTCTCGATCTTCTGGGTTTCTCTTTTTTCTCATTCCCCTTTCTACTCTCGTCCTCCCCCTTCTGCCAATTTCCCGCCGCTGCTGCCCCAGTGGCCCTCCCGCGTTTTTACCCCTCCTGCTTCCCAGCTGGCCCTTCCTCCCCCGACCTCTACTTAATGGAGGCCGCTGCACGCTGAGTCGAGCAAAATCCTGTAAGTTCCTGCTCTCCCAGCGCGCAGCTCCCCAGTTCAACCAGGCAGTGCTCTGCTTCTGATAGCAGCCTGATAGACACAGACCGCGGTTCAAAGCTCGCCCCTGGACTGCTCTGCCTTTCAGTTTAGTCAGTTTTAGGTTTTAAGTTTAGCTTCTCGATCCTCTGGGTTGCCGCCAAAGGCGCGCCAGAGGAAAACCCATCTGCGCCCGTCCGCGATCGACCCCGCGACCAGCGCCAGGAACCCTGGCCCTCCGGCCTGCCAACGCTACAGCTCAGCGGCTCTCCACGCACTCAACAGCGGCAAAGATAACAACTGCAAGCTCTCCTCACCTCTCAACACCCACAGCCCTTTCACCTTCTAAAACTGCCACCACTCTTTCAACCTCGCCGAGACCCAGGACGCACCTCTACCATCTAGCAACAACTCCACCGCAGCCCAAACCCTGCAATGCATCCTCCTCAACGCCCGCTCCCTCTACAGACATGCCAGGGAAATCTGGGACCTCCTCGCACCACCACTCCTGACGTCGCCTTTTTCACCGAAACCTGGACAAGCCACCTCGGGACCAGACATCGCGATCACCATCCCCGAAGGATACAAAATCACCAGGAAGGACCACCCAAACTGCCCCGGAGGTGGCATCGCCATCGCACACAAGGACAACCTCCGCCTAAGCACCTACACTTATAGGCCCACAGACCTAATGGAGCACCTCCACTTCAAGATACAGGCCAACCCGAACACCACCCTCCGAGGCACCCTTATCTACATACCACCCGGACCCCTAGCATCTCTCCTCGACTCCATCACTGACATCATCCCCCTGCATGCCATCACCTCCCCCAATTACACCTTACTGGGAGACCTCACTTCCACCTCGACAACCGCCAAGACCCCAACTCGACCTCCCTCCTGGAAAACCTCTGCATCATCGGACTCACTCAGATCGTACCAGGACCAACGCACTCAGCAGGACACACTCTCGACCCCATCTTCACAGCAGGAAACTCCATATCCTTCAGCCACACCTCCGAACTCCCATGGACGGACCACCACTGCGTCCACTTCACCTTCAAAGCAAACATCTCCCGCAGACGCCCACCCTAGCCCCTACGCAGGAACTGGAAAAAGATCTCCGATGAGCAGCTCGCCGCCATCCTCAGTGGCTCCGCTCCCACCACTTCAGACGATGACCCCACCACCGCCGCCCGCAACCTACATAAATGGATCACCGACTGCGCCAACACCGTCGCCCCCCTCAAGAAATCCTCCAACCTTCACGCCAAGAAGGCCAGCTGGTTCTCCACAGAACTCCGGGAATCCCGACAAACCTGCAGATGACTCGAAAAACTGTGGAGGAACTCCAAAACCCCAGCGGACCTCGATAACTACAAAACAGCCACCACCGCCCACCACATACTCATCAGACACTCAAGGAAGAAAGCACGCTAGGACAGAATCTCCACTCATGCACACAACAGCAAAGAACTCTTCGGCATCATCAAAGAGTTCGCCCAACCCAACAGTGAGTCCACCGACATCCCACCCTCCCAGGACCTCTGCGACAAACTCAGCGCCTTCTTCCATCACAAAATCAAGACCATCTATGACAACTCCGATGACAACAACCTCCATGAGGAACACACACCCACCGCTTCTTGCACCACACAGCTGACACTGGACAGCTGGACTGCCCTCAGCATCGAAGACACCCTAAAGACGATGAAGACCACGCACTCCAGGGCCCCCACGGACCCCTACCCACACCACATCTACCATAGAGCCACAGATATCATCACCCCTGAGCTACAGAAAATCATCATCCGCTCATTCGAGACCGCCTCCTTCCCCGATGACTGGAAACACGCCGAGATCAACCCCCTACTGAAAAAACTCTTGGCAGACCCCACCGACCTGAAGAACTTCAGGCCGATCTCCCTACTTCCGTACCTGGCGAAAGACATTGAAAAAGCTGTCAACAGCCAACTCGCCTCCTTCATCGACAAGTACAACATCCTCGACTCCTCCCAATCAGGCTTCAGGAAGAACCACAGCACCGAAACCGCCCTCATCGCCACCTCAAACGACATCCGCTCCCTCCTCGACAGAGGAGAGACTGTAGCCCTCATCCTCCTGGACCTCTCCGCGGCCTTCGACACAGTCTCACACCACACCCTAGCCCACAGACTCCACGATGCAAGAATCCGGAACAAAGCCCTCGACTGGATCCGCTCTTTCCTCTCTGGCAGAACACAGCGGGTCAGACTCCCTCCTTTCCTCTCGGAACCCACACCGACCACCTGTAGAGTCCACCAAGGATCCTCCATCAGCCCCACTCTGTTCAATGTCTATATGGCCCCACTCGCACCCATCGTCAGATCACACGGACTCAACATCGTATTGTACGCAGACGACACTCAACTCATCCTCTCCCTAACCAACGAACCCAACATCTCGAAACACAACTTTCAAGAAGGTATGAAAGCTGTCGCCAGGTGGATAAAGAACAGCTGCCTACAACTGAACACAGACAAAACCGAAGTACTCATCATCGGACCACATCCCGAAGCCTGGAACGACTCCTGGTGGCTCCCTGCCCTCGGAAACCCTCCCCCACCCACGGACCAAGCACGCAACCTCGGAATCATCCTGAACTCCGAACTCAAAATGGACAGCCAGATCAACTCCGTCCCCTCCACCTGTTTCCATACCCTCTGTCGCCTACGAAAGACTTTCAACTGGATTCCCCTTGAACACAGGAAAACCATCACCCAAGCCCTCATCAGCAGCAGACTGGACTACGGCAACACGCTCTATGCTGGAATCAACAGGAACCTCACCCGCAAACTCCAGAACATCCAGAATGCCTCCGCCAGACTAGTCCTTAAACTACTGCACCACTGCCACATCACCCATCACCTGCGGGCACTACACTGGCTCCCAGTTGAGAAGAGAATCACCTTCAAGCTTCTCACCCACGCTCACAAAGCCCTCCACAACACCGGCCCCGCCTACATGAATTGCTGCCTCTCGTTCCACGCACCCGAAAGATCCCTCCGCTCAGCCCAGCTCTCCCGCGCGACAGTGCCAAGCATCAAGAAGCCCAGAACAGGAGGCCACTCCTTCTCCTTCCTCGTGGCCAAAGCATGGAACACCCTCCTGCTCCACCTCCGCCAGACACCATCTCTCTCCAAGTTCCTGAGGGGCCTCAAGACCTGGCTCTTCGATGAATCACCATGAGCATCCGTCTACCGCACAAACCCTGGTGAGCCCTGGAAGACCTTAGGACTTGCTTGGCCTGTCGACCTATCTCCGTGAGTACCATAGAGCTGCGCATGCGCGCGCCCCCCCAGCACCCTTGATTGATTGATTGATTGATTGATTGATTGATATGACAGCCTATTTGAGGCACATTTAAAGCTTTGAGAGATGGTTTACAAATTACTGGTGTGAGGAGGTGCATGATATGGATCAATATGAAGTAAGATGGGGCTTCGTGAAAAAGAGTGGAGGTCTACTGTGATTTAAGCTTTTGAGGTGTGTAGAGACTTAGCATATTTATGTGGTGTTTTTAATCTGGACAGTGTGAGAAGTGATGGGATGGTGTATGGATAGTATATAATACCAACCAATAGGCTAAGCCTTGCTGATGTAGGTTTCATGAGATATAGTGTGATGGATAAATGTAGAGGTTGTAAAATATATTTTGATGCATTGTTTGATGTCACCACTTATCTTTCTGCACTTGTTCTCTTCTTTACATGTTTGCCTATCTTGACTATCGTCCACTGGCCCGCCAAGAATTTTGGCATTCAATTAGGTACATTTCATGTACTGATTCTTCTCAGTTCACCTCATCGTGTTCTTTTTGGAGGCTTCAATATTTGGGCTGATCATTCAACTCAGCCTCAAATGATCCATCTATTCATCTATTACCACCATCTCTTATTGCCAGACTACTATGCTATACCTTTTACATGGTTCCTTCCTTACTCTACTATGCATCATAAGCCTCTGGCTCATCAACCCTCACTCAAATCAGATTAGTACAAGCTTTACTGCTTGGGTACTCAAAGATCAAAACACTTCTCTCTAATAAAACTGAAACAATATTGAGCTCTGCCAACTCTACTTTTGGATGTTCTACCTATAAGGCAGCATATTGTGCGTAACTAAAAGTCATCTGTTCGGCAAATTTCCAATTCTTTGCAGATAAAATTTCCAAATCTGTCACCTCCACTATAGAGATGCTCAAGATCATCACCTCTGTCCCTCAGTCCACCTGTTGCAACTACTTGCCCAGCATTACCTATCTCTTTGTGACTTTCTTGCTTCATTCACTCAATTTGTTAAAGATCATTAGATCTTTAATTCCCCTATCCCCATCTGATTAGTCATTTCCTTCTACCTTTTCTCCCCCATAGGCAATGATCCCACCATCTGCCTTTTCTCACTTCCATTTTCTTACCATTGACTGCACAACTTGCTTTCTGCTTTCCATTAAATCTTACTCTCCTGTCAACCCATGTCCTGCTCATATCATTCGCTCTCTTGCTCGCGTGCTAGTACCAGTTCTCATTGAACTCTGCAACCTGTTAATATTTGAACACATACCTATTAATGAAAGAATGGCACAGAATATTATTCAAATGAGGGATGAAGCCACACTGCATTGTGTGCGTACCTTTCCATCTAGTCAAATTGGTTGAGTGGAGCCACGGGGGTAGATTTCCTAATCATATGTATACGCCACAGTATGAGTGTTAGACCTATATTTAAATAAAAATAGACATGTTAATGTGTGACAGCATGCATCTGTTTCTGAGCAGCTTTGTGAGTGACTGGGCCAGAACAGAACCTCACCGCCTTTTTATCCAACAAGAATCCACAGTTTTGAACAAAATGTCTACCCAACTGGAGTACTTTCTACTGCTTAATTGCTACCTTGTTGGGTAATAACTAGTGCATATTCTACACTACAGATGCGTAATGGACCATGAGGAAATGTCTTCAGTGACCTTGTGTGCATGTAATTTCAACATTATGATTGTTCCTCAAGTGTCTTGATCTACAAATCTGTAATAACATGAATCCTAATCTAGAAAACAGAACGAGACTGCAAAGACGAGAATCTCCACCAAACAAGGGTACTTTCTCCTAACTATATGAAGTGCTTCTTTGTTTGGTGGAAATGTCCTCAAAATTCCTCTGCATAGGGAACGCGTCACCAAAATGGGTGGGAACCGCATGTGGAGGCCTTTTGGTAAGCTGTCCATCAACGTGGGTAAAGGTGGGAAGGTCTTTGCATACTACTAAGGAAAACAGGGCAGGGCCAAACGGGCGGACCTTGCAGATGATTTTGGGCATTTGCAACAATGGACTTTGCTCTCAGGACAAGAAAGAAACCACTTATCATAGTCACTGCAGATCAGATTGCACTCCAATATATCAACAATGCATTCACCTCTTTAGGGATTTAAAGATAGTTTTTCCACTTGGAATACGAGAGGGAACACACTTGCTTTGCCTTCACCAAGCCCAAGTACTTAGGATCATTTGTGCTTTCCAGAAGTTGAGCTTCAACTGGGGTACCTGCTGTGTTTATATTTGTAAGTACTTCCCGTTGAGGTTTAATTTATGTGAAATGAGCATCAGGGTCAGAATGAAACCTCATGTTTTCAAGAAGATTCCATGGTTTTGCTGAAAATGTCTACACAGCTAGAGTACTTTCTACTTGTTAATTAGTAAGTGCTCTCTTGTTCTGTAAATGTCTACACTACCGCTGTGTAAAGGACCTCAAGGTAATGTCTCCAGTGACCTTGTGGTCATGTATTTTCAGAAAATGTGATTGTTCCTGCAGCGTCTTCATCCACAAATCTGTGATAGCATGAATTCTCATCAAGAAAAGACAACAAGACTACAAAGAGGTGAATATTCACCAAACAAGGGTACTTCCTCCTAACTATATGAAGTAAGTGCTTGTTTGTTTGGTTGAGATGGCCTTGTATTCCTCTGCATCAAGAATGCGTCACCCAAATCAGCAGAAAACATGCTTGAGGGCCTATTGGTAAACTGTCCATCAAAGTGGCAAAAAGTGGGAAGACCTTTGCATACTAAGTAAGGAAAACAGGGCGGGGCCAAACGAGCAGAGCTTGTAGAAGATTTTGAATATTTGCATGCTCAGAGTAATTAAAAGGGAGGACCATGGACTTTGATAATGATACGCGACTCCCTTCCCTGGCCGAATTTATTCCCGGGGACCCCATCTCCCGGACTTACTGTTTGCTTTTGCTTGGCGAGAGCTGTCATAGCTGAGCGGCCACCTCCTTTGTTATTTTAGTGCCATCCCAGGGTGGTGGTGGTCTTTTGGAGCCAAAAGCAGACTGGAAGGGGGTCTGCGCAGCCCCTTTCCTCTTTAAATTGTATTCACGGCCCCAGGAAGGTGGTGGTCCCCGGGGCCCTTAAAGGGCTCCTTTTTGCCCCTCTCCAATTTCTTAGCAAAGCCCTTGGGAGGTGGTGGTCCCCGGGGCTCTTTAGAGCCTTCGGATGGGGGCCGCGCCGTCCCCTTCTATAAAAACACCTATCGGCCTGTCCCGGGAGGGTGGCGGTCCCCGGGGCCAAGATTGCCCATGGGGAGGGAGGGCCGCATGTTTTTTTTTTGCTGCAAATTGGTGAATCCATTGTGATTTTGGCACATCATTTTTAAAATAAACTTTCAACACAGAAGCTGAACTGAGCATCGTACTAATTTTGAACATTTCGTAAGATTTGTGAAGCGGCACCAAAGTTATTGGCAAAACAAAAAATGATTTTCCTATGGAAACTAGGTCCTAACTATAACTACCTACTGGTGACTGCCAGTAGGTTATATATTTAGCTCGGGGAGTGCGGTCATCGGACCGAGCCCCAAGGATGCCATTGCATTTGAAATATGGTTCATGGTATGGCGGAGGGGAGCAGCAAGTAGCTGAATGAAATGATTGGTAAGACCTGGCTCCCGGGGAATCCAGGGGCAGCCTATACAAGGTTTTATGATCTTAAGAGGGGACTAAGCGCCATGTCTGTGTGTGAAATATTAATGGACCATGATGTTTCTCTGCAATTATCAATTGATTATGGGCTAAAAACGTTGGATACAAATATAATGAGGATTAGCATAAGAAACACCAGGACTACTATTTAGTAAATATGTTAAAAACACATTATGACGTGGCGGCGACAGAACACGGTATTCACCGCAGTGAAAGTATAGTCCTCTCTTCATTGCCCCTATCAATTTCCCAATGGGATGGCCCTTCTAAACAATTTAAAATACGGCGAGAAGTGATTTATTTATAATTGTGTCCAGCATTGAGAAAGGCGAAAACCGAAAGGCGTCTGCTATTTGACACATTAAAACTAATTTATGGGAGCCCCGTGAGTGCCTGCTTCTTCCTTTGGAAGTGTGTATTTGAAGTATTTCCGTGAAACCATCCTCACGTTGCAGTGCACCTGACTGGCGAGAGTTTGGCTGCCTTTGGTGGAGAGGAGAAATTGTATATATATATATATATATATATATATATATATATATATATATATATATTCACTGAAAGAAACCATAGGTTTCAGGCACGTTATAGTTAGAAATTAGCATTTAAAAAACCTTAGAAATTCACTGAAAAAACCACAGGTTTCAGGGACGTTATAGTTAGTTAGACATTTCACTCGTACAACACCAGAGAAATTCGGTCGTTATAGTTAGTAGAGCTAACTGTAACTCGCGCCCCCGCAATGTACTGCTGATGACGTCACATATTACATCACTCATTACATGGTCAGTGACATCACTGATGACATCACTGATGACATCTCAAATGACATCACTGATGACATCACTGATGACATAATCCAGTGAATGTGTGTTTCTGTAAAGTTTAAATATGTTTTATATATATATCTGCCAAGGTGTATTGAAGAATGAGTGGGTGTATAAGTGTCTGAATGGATGATTTAGTAGGTGCGTGACTGATTGTAGAAGTGACTGATTAAGCGTATCTTACTGAATGCATGGGTTAGTGAGTAAACTGTGTAAATGTCTGTATGAGTCTGTCAGTTGGTGTATAAGCGGCTGCATGGGTTGGTGAGTAGCTACATGACTGTCTATATGGGTTATTAATTGGTTGTCTGAGTATCTGTATGGGTGCCTGAATGTCTGTGTGAGTGGGTGGGGGTGGGTGACTCTATACATAGATATGTGAGTGGGTGATTCACTGGGTGTATGGGTTCAAGAGTGCATCTGTGAAGGGCTGAATGGGTGGGTGAGTGTGTGTATGGGTGTGTTGGTGAGTGAATGGATGTCTCAGTGGTACATGTGTGAGTATCTATATATGTGAAAGGCAGTATATGTGAGTGTTGGAGTATATAAATGACTATACGTGAGAGTGAGTGATTGTGAGAGTGGCTGTATGGATGAGTGTGTGCTTGTATCAGTAATTGTATAAGAGAGTAAGTATGTGTTAGTAATTGTATAAATAAGTGAGGTGGTCTGTGTATAACTGTATAGGTGAGTAAATGGGTGTGATTGATTCTTTGCATGACTGAGTAGGTGTGTGAGTAAGTCTATGGATGAGTGGCGGTGTGTGAGTGTATGTATAGGTGTATGAGTGCATATGATAGTGCTGTATTGATGAGTGACTGCATGTATGAGTTACTGTATGAGTGAATGAGTGGATGTGTGTGTGTGTAGACCTAGGAATCACTGAGCAGGTATGTACTAACTGCTATTGGTCTGTCTATGGTTTCGATATTGGTAGTCTGTATTTTAGAGTGGGTGTATAAAAGGTTTTATTAGGGTGTGAGGAGGTGCATCAGATTATCACATGGATGATGTCATCAGTGATGTCATTTGATATGTCATCAGTGATGTCATCAGTGATGTCACTGGACATGTCATGAGTGATGCAATATGTGACGTCTTCAGCAGTGCATTGCGGGGGCGCAAGTTATAGTTAGCTCTACTAACTATAACGGCCGAATTTCTCTGGTTTTGTACGAGTGAAATGTCCAACTAACTATAACGTCCCTGAAACCTGTGGTTTTTTCAGTGAATTTCTAAGGTTTTTTAAATGCTAATTTCTAAATATAACGCGCCTGAAACCTATGGTTTTTTCAGTGAATTTCAAAGGTTTTTAAATGCTAATTTCTAACTATAACGTCCCTAAAACCTATGGTTTTTTCAGTGAATTTCTAAGGTTTTTTAAATGCTAATTTCTAACTATAAAGTCCCTATTAAGTCCCCTTGAATCCTGAGGGTCCCTGGGGGCCCCGTGGCGCATTTTAAGATGGGGAATGAAATCCCCTTCAATCCTGAGGGTCCCTGGGGGCCAACTAGCCCACCAGGTACGTCCAGAAAGCGCCACAGAGCTGCGTTGCAGAGAGGTGCAAAAGGGGCGTGGCCTCTGAACACCTCTCTGCAACGCAGCTCCTGGCGCATACTGGAGGTACAGGGTGGGCTAGTTGGACCCCAGGGACCCTCATGATTCAAGGGACTTAATCCCCCAACTTAAAAGGCACCATGGGCGCGTTTGCACAGATGGCACCTCAAGCCCCGCCCCTCCCTTCACCATTGTGCAAATATTCCTCTAAAATCAGCCGAACTACGAATTCCGATTTACTCACCTGTTATCAGGAGAGACCTCAGTGCTGCATCTTTGAGCCCAGTACTGATCCTGAAAAGTAATTTTAACCGTACTTACCAGTAACTTGAATTTCTTTCCATAGGCTAACATTGACTGGTAAGTGTGGAGTTTTGGAACTTTATAATATTCCTCTAAAATCAGCCAAAATACGAATTCCGATTTACTCACCTGTTATCAGGAGAGACCTCAGTGCTGCATCTTTCAGCCCAGTACGGATCCTGAAAAGTAATTTTAACCGTACTTACCAGTAACTTGAATTTCCTTCCATAGGATATCATTGCCTGCTTTTTGCTGAAAAAGTTTCTGTCGATTTTTGTAACATACAAATATTCCTCTAAAATCAGCCGAACTACGAATTCCGATTTACTCACCTGTTATCAGGAGAGACCTCAGTGCTGCATCTTTGAGCCCAGTACTGATCCTGAAAAGTAATTTTAACCCTACTTACCAGTAACTTGAATTTCCTTCCATAGGCTAACATTGACTGGTTTCACTTGGAAATTCTTCTAAGTGTGGAGTTTTGGAACTTTATAATATTACTCTAAAATCAGCTGAACTACGAATTCCGATTTACTCACCTGTTATCAGGAGAGAACCCAGTGCTGCATCTTTTAGCCCAGCACTGACCCTGAAAAGTAATTCTAACCGTACTTACCAGTAACTTGTATTTCCTTCCATTGGAATCCATTGTCTGGTTTTCAGCAGAAAAGTTTCAAAGTGTTGATTTTCACAAACTACTTATATTCCTTAAAAATCGCCTGTATGACTTAAACGCATTCTTTCAACTGTTTACAGGAGATGCACCAGTGCTGGATACAGGATCCACCACTGAGTAAGAAAAAGTAACGATAACACTACTTATCTGCTAAGTGAATTTCCTCCCATAGGATAACATTGGTGAATCTATGTGAAAAAGTTTCTAAGTGTCAACTTTTAAAATACAATAATATTCCTTAAAAATCACTACTGTAACCAAAACGCTTTTACTCAACTGTTTACAGGAGATGTCCCAGGACTGAATCTAGGATCCAGTCCTGTGGTTAGAAAAAGTAATCCATAAAGTAACTAATTGCATTTAACTAGAAATTCACATTGAGCTCAATGTTGCATTGTGTTTGAAATTGTGTTGCCCATTGCAACAACTGTAACTACTGTACTTAAAAGTCTACTGCCTATTTGCAAAGTATTTAAACTAAAGTAATTCATTCTGAGAAAGTATATTTTGTAATGTAATGTATAATGAAATTATAATGTAATTTAAAAAATAAAATATGTAAAAATAAATAGTTTAAAAAATGTAGTAAATCAGTATCAAAAAAATAAATATAACAATTAATACATTTAAAAATTGTCATTTACAAAACCTTTGAAATTCACTGAAAAAACCATAGGTTTTAGGGGCGTTATAGTTAGAAATTAGCATTTAAAAAACCTTTGAAAATCACTGAAAAAACCATAGGTTTCAGACACATTATAGTTAGAAATTAGCATTTAAAAACCTTTGAAATTCACTGAAAAACCATAGGTTTTAGGGACAGTTATAGTTAGTTGGACATTTCACTCGTACAAAACCATAGAAATTCCCCCGTTATAGTTAGTTCAGCTAACTATAACTCGCGCCCGCAATGCACTGCTGATGACGTCACATATTACATCACTCATGACATGGTCAGTGACATCACTGATGACATCACTGATCCTGGGCATCTTGTACAAAGTATACCATATGGCGAGCTATTGCGGCTGAAGCGAATTTGCAGCAATGAGCAGGACCTACTTATGGCTCAGGGAGAGTGCATAAAGAGATTCCGGGAGAGAGGGTACAGTAAGAAATGTTTGGAAACTGCACTCACTAAAAGTAATCAGGAATCGAGAGCAGCTCTCTTAAAAACCAAACCTAAGGGAAGAGAGAGAACTGACACACTAGACACATTTAGATTCATCCTGAAATACAACCAACAGGAGGGTGCTGTGCGAAAAATAATCAAGAAAAACTGGCATTTGGTTAGACAGGACCCTGTTATTGGCCCCACATATAAATAAATCACAGTCCCTAAACAACCCGCAATAACATACTGCAGGGGCAAATCAATGAAAGACGTACTGGTCAAAAATGATCCATGCGGCCCTTTACCTAAAAGTACTTGGCTATCTCAACGGTTGGGCTTCCATATGTGCAAAACCTGTAAAGCTTGCCAACATGGCATATCCATGACTAAATACAAGACCCCATTCGGTGAAAAAGAAATACCTATAGATAAGGTGTTAAATTGTAAAACTGATTTTGTAGTCTATGTGCTGGAGTGCCCTTGCAAATTGAAATATGTAGGCAGTACCATCCTACAAGGCCATAAAAGGGTGCTCCAGCACATACGAGCAATCATGGAACAGCGATCCATCATATCCAGTGGCTCGCCATTTTAATGAGAAACATTATGGCAACCCCAAGGAACTACAATACTATCTAGTAGATTCCATTCCCATGAACAAAAGGGGTGGTGATCGGGAGAAGGCACTCCGCAAGTTGGAGATGTACTACATTCTAAACCTCGATACAAAACACCCCAAAGGGTTAAATGCCACTGAGGAATTGCATGCCAGTCTTTATATTTAAAACACTTGGGGTCCTGCATTAACAAACGATTATGTATAAATGATTTTTTGATTTTAATTTTGCACCTTGACTGACATTATGATAATATGGAGTCATGTTGCATTTTCATGGACGATCCAACCGAACTTGTATCTATATATTTATTAAATTTTATATATATTTATATATATTTATGTACTTACATGGTTTTACTGATGTATTCAACTGGCTTCCTTTTCTTCTCCTTTAAAAAACAAATCTTTAATAATCACATTAATATGTAGCCAAACCGCTCAAACAGACTCTGTATATAGATGTTTTCTTATTTTATTATTCGGTTTTTAAGCACAGTTAGCACTAATCACTTATAATAGGATTTTTTGTAGGAACAATAGGGAACAGGTAAACAATAGTAAAAACAGGAAGATTATTGCAGCCAGATGTAATTAATCAGGTGCACATATAACTAATTTCTGATTTAGCATACAAGCAGGGATTTTTAGGAAGTTGTCGGGTATTAAAACCAAGATTAAAAAACAACAATATACAGATCAATCTGTTTATGTTTGCAGAGCAGCGGATATCTATATGCACATATTTTTATATGTATCTTTTATATATATTTATATATATTTATATTCATGTATTAATTAATTTATATATTTATATATTTATTTTACATAATTTACAGCTTTTACAAAACTTGCATTTATGCAGAAATTCTTGTTGACAATGTTTTACATTACGTATGCAATCGCAAGTGAAGGATATCAAATGTTGACAACTGTGTTCCATGTAACTGTTAGCAAATCAAGTATCAATTATTTTACCTGCTATTTGTTCAAATTTCACTGTCACTTTAAGGTGTTAATCACACGAGAGAGGGAAAAGTATTTAGTTAGACTGTCATAGCCGATAGCGCATCATGTGATCAAGTCCCCTGTGAGGGACGAAACGCGTCATGGCTGCTGCACTTCTTTGGGAGTTTGAATAAACTGCAGTTGACGAACCACGGTGGTCCATGCTCTTTCCTGTCGCCGTAGGAGACTGGCCAATTAAGAAGGAGTTTATTCGGATATATATATATATATATATATACATACAATACCATAGAAATTCAGCAGTAATAGTCACTTGAGCTAACTATAACATATGCCCCGCAATGCACTGCTTATGGCCTCACATATTACATCACTCATGACACGCCTTCGGCATGACATAGATTTTGGCTCCGGGGGCTCCATCCCCAAGGCCCCAGCCTATTTGTAACAGGGTAGGGGGGCCGTGTGGCCCCCCTCCCCAGGTTGCTTTCGGCCCCAGGGACCATATGCTTACTATGATATAATGGCTCTCGATATATTGTACTGTGATGTAACGACTGAAAGTTCAGAAAACATATCCAATTCGACCCAATTGGGCCACAGTTATCATGATGGAAAAAAAACTATTCACTCATTTGTTGCATTTCTGAAGAATATGACAGGTGCCCTATGCCTGAGGGGGCATCCACATCAGTAGAAAAATCGCTTTGCATGTGGTCATGGGTCACCACATGTGACTTGAGTATCGGCTCATGAAAAATTAACATATGCCCCTTTTAGGCATGGGGACACTGAGGTCAGCCATCCTTCCCTGGAGTAACCTCCGGAGAAGCTAATACTTGATTTAAGGAATGCACATGCGTTGACCTTTTTTGTGCTTGTTGTGTTTGCTAGAGGTGACTGTTTTTAAGCAACTAGCTTCAATTAAAGAAATATATGTTTTCATTGACTTACCCACTGCTTATTATTGAGAGCATATTTCAAACACGTCTGTCGTCTCAATATTGAAAGATACAATTTTTTGAGATTTGTAGTAAAAAAATGAACTGTTTATACACTTTAAAATTTAAGTTTTCCCATTGTTAAATGCATAATGAGTACAATATGTCAAATCCAGTAGGCCTGACTTTTTATATGATATTATACCATCTAATTTGCAATAGGCATATCTGGTTGTATTGTGGCTGTGGGGCTTTGGTTATTCTGTTGTTCAAACTGATAAAAGTGTCTCAGATCTGCAAGGTCCAGTATGCATTTAAGGCTGCTTGTTGTCTACTGTGACATTCCTTAAGTGTCATACCCTGGAATTTTTGTTTCCCTTTAGAGGGTGTTCCGATTGGTTCTTCATTCTGTATTTTCTACATATTTGTATTTTTCTGTAGTGTTCAGATTTGCATGCATTACAGTGCTTTCCATTTTTTTCTGAAAGAAAAGGCATGGACTGGATATTTATTTATTGAGTGTTATATATTGCATTGCTGAATTCTGAGTCTCTAGTCCACAGCACCTATGCACTGAATCAGACTTGGATTGTTCTGTTTCTATGCTCTGAATGTCAAGTGCTAAAAGAATAACTGGACACCAGAGGCAAAGCACCCAGTAGTACCAATTGGGACCCAGTAATTTCTGATCGACCCGTGACCCTCTGACACACATATCTCTCACACAACACATAACACCCACCCTGCATGCATTTTCAGGTATTTCACACAGCCTGTGACAGAGCATTTTTGTGATGCCCTTGCATCAATTCTCAGTCCAAGAAACCTTTGCATTAAATAGTTGATTGATGCTATAGTTTGCCACTTAAGCTGTAATGCTAAAGTTTAGTAAATCTGTGTGTCCAAATAACATTGACATCAGTCAAATGAATCTGGCCTCACACTGATCAAAGTCATTGAGGGTAGCAATTCATGTTATTGGGATCTGACTGGTTTAAAATCTTGCAAACAAAATTGTATATATGTGCTGCAGTCAACAGTGACAGTGGAGAAAGGCATGTTTCCCTTGCCTGACCCCCAAAGAAATGGTCACCTGGCCATCCAGACAGCATTGTGTGGGTCACAGCAGCTGAAAGTGGCAGCCAAGAATCCTGCCAATTCTGCATTATCTTGGGCAGGCACTGATTATGCAGGCAAATTTGGGTGGACACAAGCTAACAGTGACAGTGGAAATCTTTACCCACACTTCACTAGCTTTGACTCTGTCCACAAGTGGAGATCAAGTCTGCCAACACACACCCATGACTTATAGCACACCTGTCTTTTACTCTGAACTATTTTGTCTGCATTATTGCCTCACTGACACATAGACCTCCGGCTGCCTGCCCCTGCACGGGGTACTAAACAGTACTAAACAGTCTCTCAACCTTCCAATGTATGACCCAACAAGTACCAATGCTCTTGTGTGCTATAATTTGGTTCTCTCAGTAGAGCTTACCTCCTCATACTCTGAATACAGCACACACATCTAGACCTTTCATTCTTTATGTTGTCTAGGTGACTTCTTACACCTTACTGACCACCAACATGTAGGCAGACTCTGCCCCTGGCCACAATGCTTTCCATCCACATTCCCTCTCCCACCTGATGCAAATATGATATGCACCACATACCCAATCACTACATCCCATCTTCTATAGCAAGCATTCCCTCCCCCCTCTCCTGCACCCTCCATGGAATGCGTAATTTGCACCACTAATCTCTCCAATCACACATTAATTCCCAAGTACTCACATATCAGGTCCAATATTTTTACCCAGGAGCAGAATGCACCACCCACCGCCAGCACTTTGCTACAACTGTTGTGAGTTAGAAGACAGCAACAGGATGTGGCAAAAAGTGGGGCAGTGAGTTAGGAAGTGACTGCTGGGAGTCCTATTGACAAGAGGTTTTGGCACATTAGCACCAAAAGACCTCCGAAGATTGAAGATCTCAGAATATGCAAAATAACATAAATATGCTTTCCTACCTGAGAATTGGGAGCAATGGTTGATGATGATTGTTATTTAAGATTGGCTGGACAGCCTCTGAAAAGACAAACGTGTTTCTTAAGCTTCACACACACACTGTTTGGGACCTTTTATTCTTTTGCTCTCCTTCCAGAGAACAATTACACATTTGTACAGTCTTACCGCAGACCTCACAATATTAATTAATCAAGTTGGAAATTGTTGCTTTCAACATAATCCTTGTTCACAAAGGACAAATATGTTTGTATACTCCAATTGTTTGCAATTCACATTTTCTCAAAAAAGGGGATATTTTAACAAACTAGACTTTGTCTAGACATATCTTCCACAACGTCTTAAGAAGCTTAGTAATTGCAATTCAAACTAAACCCCCTCCTCGGATTCCTTTTCCCTACTTACTATTTCACTAGATATGACCTTCTGCTGACTTCAAAGAAAATGATCTACATGCCAAGGTTCGCTTCAACGTAGTGTTATTCCCCTTAATAAAAACGTAAGCTCCTCTGTAAAAAGATGCTGTCCAGTCTCATCTTGCTTGTTCTCCTCTTCTGAAATACTTACTTAATGTTTGGATTCTTCTAACCTTGGAAACTCTTCATCACAATATGTGCATGTCGCTGGTGCTCAAAATCAGGCAACTTCCAGGGGGTGGAGCCTTCTTTAATGCTTGCCTACACTCAAGATGACGGTGAGATCTCCCAAGATATTGTGTCTTTCCAGTGAAATCTGTCCAAACCCAATTGATGGGAAAGATGTAGGACCCGATTTAGAGTTTGGGGGACAGGGTACCCAGTCTGCATACCTGATTGTCTGTCTGCCTCATTTACAGTTCAGAGGACTGTGGGTATTCTGTTGACGGAGCATGTAAAACATGACATTTTGAATTAAAATCGAATTAACAAATCTGATAATTTGCTTTAGACATAAACGTGAAAAAAACATACTGTAAAATGACTTCGTGAAAATTTACAAAATGCATCAGGTAACCGTATTCACTGATAGGCGCTGTTAGATTTCCCTTTAACAAATAGAAGCCTTAGAAATTGCTGAATCATGCACAAATGTATTTGATAGCATGACCTTAATGTGACTTGCTTCGAGTTTTCATCATAACTGCTGAATGTTCTGGTTTTATATTGAATTTTCTTTCTTAAGCAACATGTTCTCCTTTGCACTAGGGTTGAACTTCCTATCTATCTCTTGTTCATATAATGCTGAATAGAAAATCGTATAATTTTACAATTACTCTCACACATTAAGATTGATAAATGTAAATGTGGATTGATGTGATTGTATTTAGCTCCCATTCAAAAACAGTGGCAAATATCTGTCGCCTAGAACATGTATTTGGCATGGCGTTGGAGCCCATTCTTGTAAGTCACGGTTGAACTGGTAACTTTCAGCACTAGCAGTTTTCTGGTAGCAGAGGATGATTCACACATTGAATGGGGCGATAAAATAACTTCCAAGTTAGAATAAATTACCTGAATCCCGAAATCCAATACTCAGAACCTGAAAATCTGACATGGCGGTATTCGAAGCCTGTTGCTGTTTGGAGGTGTGAGTATTAATAGGGTGATGTGCTGTCTAGTGCAATTGTGTTTTTGGTCATTCGTATGGCAATTAATTGTGATCTGGAATTAGATGAATAGATGGATGGAGATGTTTTTTGCTTGTATGTAAAGAAGTTGAAGATCTTAGGACAGATTGATAAAAATTAAGAACCATCATGTACAGAATATCTTGTTTGCAGGCTTGGGGTGTAGAGTGTGAGGTACCATTACCTATACCATTAAGATAGAAATAATATAACGTTGCTCTGATTGTTTAATATTGATTGATGTTAGCGGAACCTAATTACGCAAATGGGTTAAGAGATTTCACTTGCGATTGTGGGTTTTCTTGGATGAATGCAATACTGTTGTTCCTTTTTAGTGGAGCAAACAATAATTGATATATGTTTTTCCGTGTTATATGAAAGTTTGTTTGAAGTTGGTGCAAGTACAAGGAAATTGTAACAGAGGGTGAACTGCTACAAGGAGTGAGGTCATATATTACAGGATTTATGCTGGGACTGGTTGGTTGGTGTGCATTCACGCTGGGATTTGTAAGTGACATCAAGGTGCCACTCTGGGATTGGTCAGTTCTCGAGTGAATACTGCATTGAGATTTGTTGACATAATTCTTGAAAATAACAGTGACAGGATTTGTTTATAGAGATTTGACACATCCAGAACAGAATCAAAATATTGAATTGAAGTTGTTTTTGCCTTTCAAATTATTGCAATCATGAAATGTTTTAAGGAATTATGAATTTGGTGAAGGGAGATGTTACTAGTCCTGTACGGAAAGATGCAGAGGCACCTCCTGAGGGTACACCTGCATAAATTATGACAACAGATTATAGAATACAGACATGTTTTGGGCTTCGTCAATGGTGCAAGACCACAGAAAAAGAAGGTCCATTGAGCTTCGCAAAATATGGAATGTTTCAAACTAGAATTCTTAAAAATGTTAAAGGAAAATTGTATGAAATTAGACCACTCCCTAGACCTCCTCAATATGAAGCTTTGGATGTATGCAACAAGGTTGCATGAGAAAAAGAGCAGCACGAATATCAGAGAAGGACAAAGAGAGCTGTGCGTAATTATGCAGATGCTCAATGGGACGAAGGACAGCATAGATGGAGAAAAGCTGTTTATTGAAGGAGCTAGATTGTATGTGTTAGATCTGGGGGTCTCTAGTTGGCAGAGGTAGGTACCTTTGTCCAAATAGGGACCCTTGAGTCTAGTCAGGGAAAGTAGGTACACTCCTGAAATAACCCCTGCTCACCCTCTTGGTAGCTTGGCATGAGCAGACAGGCTTAGTTCAGAGGCAGTGTGTAAAGCATTTGTGAACACATACAGTAATCAAGTGACAACACTACAAATGGACACCACACAGGTTATATATTTATAAAAATAGGTATACTTTATATAGATTTATCACAAGACCATAAACGACAAAAATAATCCACAATACTGTCAAGAATACTTAGTTCTGATCAAAAAGGCTTAATTCAAGGTTCTGTGCGAGTCGGTAGCCTCCTCCGGCTACGCCGGTGTCGAGAACAAACAGAGTCTAACAGATCCAGCTGACCGCGTCGAGACGGGCCAACACAGCGTAGACAGACTCGGTCACAGTACCTTTACTTGAAGCGGCAGGCACGGGCGTGCGAGCCGGATGGCTGTTCGTCGCGGTCGCGATGCAAAAATGGAAGCGTTGCAGGACGCGTTGTCCCTCGATGCGGTGCAGGCAGCGGCTCGTTGACGTCGTCGAGACGGAGTCGGTGAGACCAGGGCCGTGCGTTGCAGGGCGAGACGGTGCTTCGATGCGGTGCTGGCAGGTTGCGGTGCGGCGAAGGAGCCGGATTCAGGAGCTGGCGTCGATCAGTCCGGACAGCGGTGCGAGTCGGGCGGTGCGTCGCAAAGCGTGCGAGCGGTGCCCAACTCCGGTGCGGTCACAGGACTCGAACTCAGCAGCAGTGACCATGTCGGTCGGACCAGTTCGATTCGGCGTAGCGAAGCGTTGCAGGACGCGTTGTCCCTCGATGCGGTGCAGGCAGCGGCTCGTTGATGGAGTCGGTGAGACCAGGGCCGTGCGTTGCAGGGCGAGACGGTGCTTCGATGCGGTGCTTACAGGACACCGAGTCGGTCGTGAGAGTCGGTCACAGCTCCCTACCTCTGTAGCCACTGAAACAGAGTTTCCAGCAGCAATTCACAAAGGGGGTGAAGTCCAATGGTCCTGGGACTTCGGTCAGGGGGCAAGCTCTCTTCCAAGCCCTTGGAGATCCTTCACAAGTTGAGGAAAGTTACAGCAAAGCAAAAGTTCCTTTCTCCTTTCTTTGGCAGTCAGGCACACCACTGCAGACCAATCCCCCAAGCAGCACTTCAGGCTTAGGGATAGTCTCTCCTCAGTTTCTTCTTGGTTCCGCTCCTCAGCAAAGGTTTCTTCTTGTTCCCAAAAGTGATCTGATCTTCCTGGGGTCTGGGTGCCCCTCTTATACCCTGATTCTCTTTGTTCTCTGGAGGCAGAGAGGCCTCTGCCTAGTCCAAAACCAGTTCTGGTCAGTCCTGGAGCACTTTGTTTTTCTGACTCCTTCTTTCCTTTCAGAATGTGGGGCAGAGTGCTCAGCCGCCCGGCAGGAGGTGGAGCCAGCATTGTGGAAGGCAGGCACAGCCCTATTCAGACCCAGGTGCAACTCCTCCCTCTACTCTGGATGCAGATCTTTCTATTCAGCCCTGCGCTGACTCACCCTGTCTCCGGTAGCCACCCCCAGCCCCTGTCACTCAATCTCCAGACAAGGAATACACCACCTAGCAGAGGCAGGCTTGGATAGTTAGGCAAAAAAATACCCACTTTCTAAAAGTGGTATTTTCAAACACAGAATGTTAAAACCAACTTCACTAAAAGATGTATTTTATCATCCTGAGTTCAGGCATACTAAATTCGTTTTTCTACCATGTTCCTGGGTCAGTTCTGACTATAAGGTGTAATAGTCAGTCTGCCCATTCTGGCCTATGGGGAGCAGGTAGCCTTGCAATAGTGAAAAACGAAAATGGCTGTAATTCACTATTAGGACATGCCACACACACCAGGGCATGTCCTACCTTATACTTACAATGCACCCTGCCCTAGGGCCTACTTTAGGGGTGACCAACATGCAGTAAAGGGAAGGTTTAGGGACTGGTAAGTGGGGGTACTCACCAAGTCGACATGGCAGCCCTAGGCTGCACACAGGCTCTGCATTGGCAGGCCTGAGACACATTTTACAAGCCGCTTCTGTGGGTGGCACAACCAGTGCTGCAAGCCCACCAGCGGCATTGGATTTACAAGCCCTGGGCACACTGAGTGCACTGTACTAGGGACTGACAAGTAAACCAATCATCCAATCATGGAGCCACTAATACATATATCAATTAACGATAGGAGCACTTGCACTTTGGCACTGATTAGCAGCGGCAAAGTGCCCATGAGCATCTAGTCCAGCAAAAACATATCGGCAACAGTGGAGGCATTACGAAAAATGAAAGGGAGACCCACGCCAAGGATGCCAGGTCTAACACGTGTCCCCTCCAGCTGAAATGTGGGGAGAACTATCCTACCCCTAGGGAGTTCTCATCGCTAAGGCGGAAAAATCTGGACAGACCATCAGCATTGGTGTGTTCTGTACCAGGGCGGTGTTCCACCGTAAAGTCCATCCCCTGTAGGGAAATGGACCACCTCAACAGCTTTGGATTCTCACCCCTCATCTGCATCAACCATCTGAGGGGCCTGTGGTCTGTCTGAACCCGGAAGTGAGTCTCAAACAGGTATGGTCTCAGCTTCTTCAGTGCCCAGACCACAGCAAATGCCTCACGCTCAATAGCACTCCATCTCTGTTCCCGGGGAAGTAACCTCCTACTGATGAAGGCTACAGGTTGGTCTAGGCCCTCCTCATTGATCTGTGATAGAACAGCCCCTACACCATGCTCTGAAGCGTCGGTCTGAACAATGAACTCATTGGAGAAGTTGGGTGCCTGGAGCACAGGCGCCGTGCACATGGCAGTCTTCAAGGTGTCAAAAGCTTTCTGACAGGCGTCAGTCCAAATCACTTTCCTGGGCTGCTTCTTGGAAGTCAGCTCGGTCAAGGGGGCAACAATGCTGCCATACCCCTTGACGAATCTCCGGTAATACCCGGTGAGTCCTAGGAAGGCTCTCACCTCTGTCTGGGTCTTGGGGGGCTCCCAAGCCAGAATGGTATCAATTTTCGGTTGGAGGGGCGCCACCTGGCCGCTTCCAACCTGGTGTCCCAAGTACACCACAGAACCCTGCCCAATCTGGCACTTACTCGCCTTGATTGTGAGGCCTGCCCTCCGAAGCGCCATCAACACTTCCCAGAGGTAACGCAGATGTTCTTCCCAACTGGAACTGAACACTGCGATGTCATCCAGGTAGGCGGCACTGAAATCCTCCAGTCCAACCAACACCTGGTTGACCAACCTCTGAAAGGTGGCAGGGGCATTCTTCATCCCAAAGGGCATCACCCGGAACTGGTAGTGCCCATCTGGTGTGGAGAATGCTGACCTCTCTTTGCCCCATCAGTCAAGGCGATCTGCCAGTACCCAGACGTTAAGTCAAACGTGCTGAGGTACCGCGCAGCCCCTAACCGATCTATGAGCTCATCAGCTCTGGGGATGGGGTGGGCGTCAGTCCTGGTGACGGAATTGAGTCCCCTGTAGTCCACACAGAACCGGAGTTCTGGTGTGGCACCAGGCGCGGCAGCCTTTGGAACCAAGACCACAGGGCTGGCCCAAGGGCTGTTAGAGGACTCAATTACCCCTAGCGCAAACATCTTGGAGACCTCCTCCTTGATGCAGGCTCTGACCCTGTCAGTCACCCTGTAAGCCTTGTGCTTCACAGGAAGACTGTCCCCAGTGTCCACATCATGGACGCACCAATGAGTGACACTGGGAACCAGGGAGAACAGGTCAGGGAACTGTCCCAACAGTTGGCGACAGTCACCCTGCTGCTCAGGTGTCAGGGAGGTAGAGAGGTTTACTCCCTCCACTGATCCATCTTGCTCTCGGGCTGACAGGAGGTCAGGAAGAGGCTCGGTCTCCTCCTCCATTCCATCATCTGTAGCTAAGAGCATGCCCACTTGGGACCTCTCCAAGTGGGGCTTCAGGCGGTTCACATGCAGGACCCGCAAGGGGTTCCTGGGAGACTGCAAGTCCACCAAATAGGTAACTGGACTCTTGCGCTCCACCACCGTAAAAGGGCCGGTCCACCTGTCCTGGAGCGCACAGGGCTCCACAGGGGCCATGACCCAACTTTCTGACCAGGCTGAAGCTCTACCAGAGTGCCATTCTGGTCGTACCACCGCTTCATCTCCTCCTGGCTGGCCTCCAGATTTGCCTCAGCAAGTTCTCTGAAATGCCTAGTCTGGTTCCTGAAGGCCAGCATGTAACTGTATACATCCTGGGGAGGTTTCCTGGGAGATTGCTCCCAGCCTTCCTTGACCAAACTCAGAGGTCCTCGGACCGGGTGTCCATAGAGGAGCTCAAAGGGACTGAACCCTAGAGACTTCTGTGGCACCTCCCGGTATGCAAACAACAGGCATGGTAAGAGGACGTCCCATTTACGCCTCATGGGTTCTTCCAGACCCATAATCATGCCCTTGAGGGTCCGGTTGAATCTCTCAACCAGCCCATTTCCTTGAGGGTGGTAAGGAGTGGTGAACTTGTAAGTTACACCGCACTCCTGCCACAGGGACTTCATGTACTTGGACACGAAGTTGGTACGTCTGTCAGACACCACCTCTTGAGGGAATCCCACACGTGAGAAAATTCCCATCAGTGCCCGTCCCACCACGGGGGCCGTCACTGTCCTCAGAGGGATGGCTTCAGGGTACCAGGTGGCATGGTCCACCAAGACCAGGATAAACCTGTTGCCCATGGCTGTCTTGGGGTCCAGTGGCCCCACAATGTCAATACCCACCCGTTCAAAGGGGGTGCTGACCACAGGGAATGGCTGGAGAGGAGCCTTGTGCTTCCTCCCACTCTTTCCACTTGCCTGGCAAGTCTGGCATGTCCTGCAGTGAGTGGCGGCACTCCTGCGCATCTGGGGCCAATAGAAATGGGTAACAAGCCTGTCAAAGGTCTTGTCCTGCCCCAGATGTCCTGCTAACGGTACATCATGAGCCAACCCCAGTAGGAAGGCTCTGAAGCGCTGGGGTACCACCAGCACACGGGCTGACCCAGGCTCAGCAACCTTAGGCTCTGTATACAGGAGACCATTCTCCCAGTAAATCCAATGTGATCCAGACTGATCACCTGCTGCCTGGTCTGTGGCCTGTTGCCTCAGACCCACGAGAGAAGGGCATGTGTTCTGCTCCTCGCAGAACTCTTCCCTGGAGGGTCCTCCTTCTTGCTGCCAATGGGTCAGCTCAGGTAGGTCCGCCAGTTCAGCTACCTGTTCCCCTGTAGGCTCCAGGGCATCCCCCTCAGGGTCTGCCTCCTCCTGGACCGTGGGAACCTCGGGGCCGGTTTCCCGCGCCCCCTGCCTCCTCTTTCTCCGGCAGGCACCTGGGCCTCCCTCTCAGGCTCCAGGTCCTCTTGAACACCTTTAGCTGCCATTGACCGGGTGGTCACACATGCCCAATCAGGCAAGCCCAACATTTCTAAATGCGCACTCCGCTCCACCTTAGCCCAAGGTGAGCTCTCCAAATCGTTCCCTAACAAACAGTCAACAGGCATGGCTGGCCTCACAGCTACTTGAAGAGTACCGAGACCCCCCACTCAAAGGGAACCTGAGCCACCTTGCAGTGACTCTCTGTGTTGTCAGCGGCAACAACCGGATAGAATGCATCAGGGATAACCTGCTCTTTAGACACCAGGTGACACTTGACAGCTGTCACACTGGCTCCTGTGTCTCTCAGAGCCTCCACCCTATGGCCATTGATGGTCACCCACTGCCTGTATTTCTTAGTGTTCTCAGGCAGCGGGGTCCTAGGGACCATCTCAGAGTCTCCTAATGAGACAAGGGAAAACACTGTGGGATCCCCCCTGTGAGAAGTTGGCCTGGCATATGCTGTCCACTAATTATAGTGGGCACCTTGCACCAGTCCAAATCGACTCTTATGGTAGGTAGGTTAAAGACAACCTTATTGAAAGCTATCCTAGTGGTAGCTATGGAGAGCAGCCTTCAGGCTAAGTCTTGAAGGAATGTAAAGCAGCTTGTTTTACCAGTCTATAATCTCTTGAGTGACCAAATGAAAGAGCACCACACCAGGTTTATATTCAAAATATATGTATTTATTACTAAACACACCCCTCTAGTCTCTTTATGAGGCTAGAGTTCGAAGTACATAGGTTATAAGATCTTAAATCACAGTAATAGCACAAATACACGTTTGGGCCCTAGGGGTGTACCAAACCATATACCAATAAAGTGGTATGCGAACCACGACTGAACTAGACACTAGGCCTAGAGCCTCTAGAAGTGCTTGGACCACAAGGAACCACCCAAGGTAGTGACACAGGGGACCCACGGGAGACGCGTGCAGTGTAAATACACAACCGCGATACGCCGTTAACTTCTATGGAGAAAGTCGGGATCGGGAAAATAGAGGAAAGGGACACTTAAAAGAGGACTAGGACAAAACCCTTTGAGATCTAGGACTTTGAAGAGTCTCTACCCATGGGAGCACCGGAGTACTCGTGTTACCTCACCCAGGGAAGCCGGGTGCATAGGTGCCTTTCGGGGTCGGGTTTCGTCGTCGTTTCGTATGGCGATCTGCTGCAAAGTGCTGCTGGCGACCAGGAGAAAAGTGTCCGGGTGGATCCAAGAGTGGATCGGAGTTCTGAAGAACCTGAAAGCAGAGGGGACAGAGTCTGGGTCACTAGCCAGTGACCAGGAAGGCGATGGACAGATGCCCACCGATGTCGAGTGCTTCAGGTGCGGTGATGGTCGTCTTGACTCTTCAGCCACGAGGTCCGGGAGGTGTTGTCGGCGACCAGGAGCAGGATTCGGGCTGTTGCTCGATGTCTGTCGAGTGCTGAGGTGTCGGCGACCGGATTGGACCCAACAAGCCTTGGCAACGGCAAGTCTCGAGTAAGATGTAGATCGTCGATGATGCAGACCAGCAAGGTCTAGGGGACTCACCCAGCAAGGGTAAGTGAGGGCAGGCCTGGAGCAACCAGGATGCCAAGTAAAGAAAAGATTGGCCTTCGTTAAGGGCTACTAGCCAACGGGCTAGCGACCGCGAAGGAGCCTCGTGACGCCGCACGTGGAGCTGGCTTACAGGACACTCGTGGAGTGGGGGCCAGTGATCTTCAGTGCAGGTATTGCTGGAGGCTAGGGCTACTCGAAGCCCAAAGCACGACTTCTTGGGAGACCCAGAAGATGGTGCACTTGCAAGTGTGCTCGGTGTCCAGGGGTCACGGTCTCAAGTCACCCACGATAGCCACGGGCCTCAGCTTTGCTGGGGACTCAGGGTAGCCTCGGGGAAGTCTGAGAATCCACCTCTGGTGATGCGATGACTTCAGCGTCCGACGGGAGCTTCAGAAATGCGAACCGGACAGATGCTTCTTTGGTGCCTGCCAAGCAGGGGAGTCACTCCTTGACCACAAGGGAGATTCTTCAGTCCTCTAATCTTGTCGTAGAGCGTCGAAGGTCCAGGATTCAGTTTCAGAGTTTCGTCCAGGTATAATCTAAAGTCCTAAGGACTGGGTTCCTACCTTTATTCTAAAAATAGGGGATGGACTACTCTGTGGCCCCACCTATGGGTGGGTCAGGGCAGAGGGGTGGCTACACCCCTTTCCCTTTGTCCAGTTCGCGCCAAAGCAGGGGCTGCGAGCCCCTGATCCGGTTTGAACTGGGGTATGCACAGGGACACCAAATGTGCCCCCAGTGCAGGACTTCAAAGCACCCGAAAGTGCTCCCGCCCAGCCCCAATACACATTGTCCTGTCTGGGGAGGTGGTCACACCTCCCTGGGACAGGAAACCTATTGTCCAGGCCTCCCCTGCCGGAGTTTCGTCCAGCAGCAGGAGGCCAGACTCGTGTCTGTGGCAGCAGCATCCATTTTGTGATGCCAGGGCTCTGGAAAGAAGTTACCGGACTCGTCAGAGTTAACATGCCTTTCCCTCTAGAAGGGTGGAATGCTACCCCCGCCGCCAGGATTGGCGGGGGGGTAGTATTCCAAGATGTTTGACACCAAACACGACATGTTTAGGTGCAGCCATTCCAAAGTTAGCATTTTACCGCGAGGATATAATGCGCTTAAGAGTATATGGTCAGGCTGCACTACAAACAGCATCAGAGATGGTCTCCGAACGCTGCAGAGGGGCCCTGCTCATGCAGGGGCACCCTCTCACATAGGAACCATGCACTCTGCCTTTAGGATTGATAAGGCCTGCCTTAGGAGTGACTTATAGGTTTATATGTGTGTATGTATTTAGTGATATAGGTAACCTATACCACAGTAAGGGGTGCATGCACCACCTTACCCAGGCTGCAGTAGCAGACCTGTGGTGTCAGTTTGGATGGCCTCCCAGGGGTGGCATAATATATGCTGCAGCCCCTGGCAGGCCTCTGAGGTACCTATGCCCTTGGTACATAGTATACCATATACTAGGGACTTATAAGGGCACTCCAGATCCCAATCAGTGATGTGCCTAAGGCACATGGAGACCCTTTTAAAGAGGAAACAGCTAGGCTGGGGTTCTGAATAGCAGGGCCCCAGCCAGACTAATGTCGAAAACCAGTGAAGCATCAGCAAAAAGTGGGGGTACCCATGTGAAGCAGATCCTACTCTCCTACACAACCCCCCCAAACGTAGGGACATTAAACTAACCTTGCCCAGTTAAGTCTTCATGTTCTAAGTGGAAATACCTAGAGAGTCCATCTGCATTCGCATGGTTACTCCCAGGCCTATGTTCCACTGTAAAGTCCATCCCCTGTAGGGAAATGGACCACCTAAGCAGTTTGGGGTTTTCACCCTTCATTTGTTTTAGCCATAAGAGGGGCTTATGGTCTGTCTGAACCAGGAAGTGTGTACCAAACAAGTATGGCCTCAACTTCTTCAGAGCCCAGACCACAGCAAAGGCCTCCCTCTCTATGGCTGACCAACGTTTCTCTCTAGGGGTCAGCCTTCTGCTAATAAAAGCTACTGGCTGATCCTGACCTTCTTCATTCAATTGTGACAGTACAGCCCCTACCCCCAATTCAGATGCATCTGTTTGAACAATGAACTTCTTGGAGTAATCAGGACTCTGCAGAATTGGAGCAGTGCACATGGCCTGCTTGAGGTCATCAAATGCCTTTTGACAGCTAACTGTCCACTGAACCTTTTTGGGCATTTTCTTAGAAGTTAAGTCATTCAAGGGTGTCACTATTGATCCATACCCCTTGACAAATCTCCTATAGTACCCAGTCAGGCCTAAGAAGGCTCTCACCTGAGTCTGGGTAGTGGGAGCAGTCCAGTCCATGATGGTCTGGATCTTGCTCTGCAAAGGTTGAACCTGGCCTCCACCCACAAGGTGGCCCAGGTACACAACCTGACTCTGCCCTATCTGGCACTTAGTGGCCTTGATAGTCAGGCCTGCCTTTTGCAGGGCCTGTAAAACATTCCTGAGGTGGACCAGGTGATCCTCCCAGGTGGAGCTAAAGACAGCAATATCATCTAGATAAGCTGCACTATAGGCTTCCAGTCCTGTGAGAACTGTGTTCACCAACCTCTGGAAAGTGGCAGGTGCATTTTTCAGACCAAAGGGCATTACCACAAATTGATAATGCCCACTAGGGGTTGAAAATGCTGTTTTGGGCTTTGCAGTATCAGCTAGTCTGATCTGCCAGTAGCCAGCTGTTAGGTCAAATGTGCTGAGATATTTGGCAGAGGCCAAAGTATCTATGAGCTCATCTGCCCTGGGTATGGGATGGGCATCAGTCCTAGTGACTGCATTGAGACCCCTGTAGTCTACACAAAACCTCATCTCTCTTTTCCCACCACTGGTGTGAGGTTTCGGTACCAGGACTACTGGACTAGCCCAAGGGCTATCTGAGGGTTCAATTACTCCCAACTCCAACATTTTCTGGACTTCAGTCCTGATACAGTCCCTGACATGGTCAGGTTGCCTATAAATCTTGTTTTTAATAGGCAGACTGTCCCCAGTGTCCACTTCATGAGTGCACCAGGTGGTCTGACTGGGTGTCAGTGAAAACATATGTCTAAACTGATTGAGGACTTGCCTGCAATCAGTTTGTTGCTGGGTAGTGAGGCTGCCTGCCAAGGCTACACCATCAACTGACCCATCGTCAGGGTTCTGTGAGAGCAGGTCAGGGAGTGGGTCACTCTCTTCCTCCTGCCCTTCATCAGTAGCCATGAGCAAGCCCATGTCTGCCCTGTCCACATATGGCTTTAGTCTGTTGACATGGAGAACCCTTTGGGGACTCCTGGGTGTTCCCAGGTCCACTAAGTAAGTGACCTCACCCTTCTGCTCAACAATAGTGTGGGGTCCACTCCATTTGTCTTGGAGAGCTGCTGGGGCCACTGGCTCCAACACCCACACCTTCTGTCCTGGCTGGTACACAGTCAGAACAGCCTTTTGGTCATGCCAGGCCTTCTGAAGTTCCTGGCTAGCCTCAAGGTTTTTGGTTGCCTTTTTCATGTACTCAGCCATCCTGGAGCGGAGACCAAGTACATAGTCCACTATATCTTGCTTTGGGGGCTTGAGAGGTAACTCCCATCCTTCCTTCACCAAGCACAGTGGACCCCTCACAGGGTGGCCAAACAGAAGTTCAAAAGGGCTGTAACCAACCCCCTTCTGAGGCACCTCCCTATATGCGAATAAAAGGCAGGGCAAGAGTATGTCCCATCTACGCCTAAGCTTTTCTGGGAGCCCTTTAATCATGCCCTTCAAGGTTTTGTTGAATCTCTCAACTAAACCATTGCATTGTGGGTGATAGGGTGTGGTGAACTTATAAGTCACTCCACACTCCTTCCACATTGCTTTTAAGTACCCAGACATGAAGTTAGCACCCCTGTCTGATACTACCTCCTTAGGAAAGCCCACTCTTGAGAAGATTCCCAGGAGGGCCCTTGCCACCACAGGTGCTGTAGTGGTCCTGAGGGGAATAGCTTCTGGGTACCTGGTGGCATGATCCACTACCACCAGGATAAACCTGTGCCCAGAGGCTGTTTGGGGATCCATGGGACCAACAATGTCAATCCCTACCCTCTCAAAGGGCACCCCCACCACAGGTAGTGGTATCAGGGTGGCCTTTGTAGTGCCACCTGCTTTGCCACTGGCTTGGCAGGTTACACAGGAGCGACAAAACTCCTTACTGTCTTCAGACATGTGGGGCCAGTGAAAGTGAGGGACAATTCTGTCCCAAGTCTTGTTCTGGCCCAGGTGTCCTGCTAAGGGAATATCATGGGCTAGGGTCAATAGGAAGCCCCTGAACTTCAAAGGTATTACCAACCTCCTGGTAGCACCAGGCTTGGGGTCTCTACTCTCTGAGTACAGGAGTCCATCATCCCAATACACTGTATGGGGACCACTAGCTTTCCCAGCAGCCTCAGCAGCAGCTTGCTGTCTGAGGGGTTCAAGGGAGGGGCAGCTCTGCTGCTCCTGGCTCAGATCTGCCCTAGAAGGTCCCCCTGTCCCCAAGAACTCAACCTGGTCAGGTTCAAGTTCCTCTGGGACAGTTCCTTCTTCAGGGCTGAGATCATCCCCCTCAAGGGACTGATCTTCCTCCTGAGCCAAGGGGGAAGGCACTGCCTTAACCCTACTACTCCTCCTCTTGGAAGGCACTTGGTCCATTCTTCCAGAATCCAAGGCCTGTTCAGTGCTAGACATTTTGGCTTGTGACCTGGTCACAGCAAACACATCTGCAGGGATCCCCAGCATTTCTGCATGGGTCCTGAGCTCCACTTCTGCCCAAGCAGAAGTCTCTAAGTCATTGCCAAGCAAGCATTCGACTGGTAGGTTTGCACTTACCACAACCTTCTTAAGGCCAGTTACCCCTCCCCAGGAGAAGTTAACAACTGCCAGAGTATGGTCTGTTCTGACATTGCTAGCATTGGTCACTTGGTACATTTCACCAAGCATAACTTGCCCAGGTAGCACAAGGTCTTGTGTCACCATTGTGACACTTGCCCCTGTGTCCCTAAATGCCAAAGCCTCTCGTCCATTGATTAAAGGCTGTTGTCTGTACTTGCCCAGATTACTGGGACTCATAGAGGAGGGCACATCCATGCCTCCATCACAGACTAACACAGCCTGAGTCAGTTCTCTAACTAGGTCAGAGCCCAACTCAGTTCCCAGGGTGAACCCTACTAAACCCTTTGCTGGAGCACTTCCACCAACTGTACTAGGGGGAACAGGTGCCTTAGGGGCATTGGTGGGTGCTGGACTGGAGTCTTTGGACTTGGTGCAATCACTGGTCCAGTGGGTCTTTTGCTTACAGACCTTGCACCATGGTTTTCTTTGGCCTTTACCCTTGGTAGACTGGGAATCCCCACCAGAAGAAGATTTTTGGGGGCCTGATGAAGACTTTTGATCTTTACCCTTCTCCCCACCCTTGTCAGAGTTCTTAGCATCTTGCTTCTTGGTTTCCCCACCTTGGTTCTGTACCTTCTGCTTCACCCTGGTTCTGACCCATTTGTCTGCCTTCTTTCCCAATTCTTGGGGAGAGGTCAGATCAGAGTCAACCAGGTATTGATGCAACAGCTGATTTTGACAGTTATTAAGAATCTGCTCCCTCATTATCAGATTATACAATCCTGAGAAGTCACACACCTTACTGCCCATCAACCAGCCTTCCAGAGCCTTGGCAGAACAATCCACATAGTCTACCCAGTCTTGAGTCTGTGCTTTTTGGGTGTCTCTGAACTTCAACCTGTACTGTTCAGTGGTTAGGCCAAACCCATCAATAAGAGCACTCTTCAAGACCTTGTAATTGTCAGCATCCTCCTCTCTAACAGTGAGGAGCTTGTCTCTACCTTTGTCAGCAAAGGAGAGCCACAAGATTGCTGCCCACTGCTCCTGAGGGACCTTCTGTACTTTACAGGCCCTCTCTAAAGCAGTTATCCATTTGTGGATATCATCCCCACTCTGGTAGGGAGGGACAATCTTGCTCAGGTTCCTATGGTCATAGGACCTTTCCCTATCTCTAGGGACATGGCTGCCACCATGGGACTCTAGTCCCAACTTTCTTCTCTCTCTAAGGAGATCTAGGGATTCTCTATCTAAAGCCAATTGCTTCTTCCTGATCTCTAGTTGAGTTTCCTCATACTGGACCAGTCTCTTTCTTCTCTCATGAGAGGATTCCCTCCTGTGAGAAGAAACAGAGCTCCCTATGGAGGTGCCAGAGTGGTTAGACTCCTGAGAAGGAGACCTAGACTTTCTGAGCACACTCATAATCCTTCCTGGGGGGACAAAGGTGTGGTTCTCTAGATCCTCATCTTCATCTTCCCCAGAAGGGATTGGGTTTTCCAGGTCAGGGTCATTGTCACCCTCCTGGTCAGTTTCAGAGGGGGCTGGGGGTAGTGGTACCCCTGGCCCCTTCCTCATCTGCTGGCCCACCCTCTGCTCCTACCCCTTCAGTCTCTGAGGACTTACTAAGATCATAAGCCACCAACAACTCCTTGAGGTGTTGGGTGGTGGGACTTTGGCCTGTCCTTAATTTCCTCACGTTACATAAAGCTCTCAATTCCAAGAATTGGAGTGTATCATACTTGGAGGGTGGAAGCTCAATGGCTTCCTGCAAGGAATCTTTGGATCCTGCTTTTAAAGACATTACTAGTGTGGTGTGGTGTATGCACTACCTACTCTAGTGTGGCCTACTAAACTCTCTTGAGTTGTAGAAAGGGTTGTGCTATCCCTTAACACACAACTCTAAGTTCAGTAGAACTTACTGTTATTCTAAGCTTAAATTATATGTACCTTAGGTACCTTTAGTGGTTTTCAGTTGATCAATTCAATTGAGATTATCTGGTAAAACAATAGCAAGCTGGAATCCCACACGCTGCACACCAATGTGAGAAGTTGGCCTGGCATATGCTGTCCACTAATTATAGTGGGCACCTTGCACCAGTCCAAATCGACTCTTATGGTAGGTAGGTTAAAGACAACCTTATTGAAAGCTATCCTAGTGGTAGCTATGGAGAGCAGCCTTCAGGCTAAGTCTTGAAGGAATGTAAAGCAGCTTGTTTTACCAGTCTATAATCTCTTGAGTGACCAAATGAAAGAGCACCACACCAGGTATATATTCAAAATATATGTATTTATTACTAAACACACCCCTCTAGTCTCTTTATGAGGCTAGAGTTCGAAGTACATAGGTTATAAGATCTTAAATCACAGTAATAGCACAAATACACGTTTGGGCCCTAGGGGCGTACCAAACCATATACCAATAAAGTGGTATGCGAACCACGACTGAACTAGACACTAGGCCTAGAGCCTCTAGAAGTGCTTGGACCACAAGGAACCACCCAAGGTAGTGACACAGGGGACCCACGGGAGACGCGTGCAGTGTAAATACACAACCGCGATACGCCGTTAACTTCTATGGAGAAAGTCGGGATCGGGAAAATAGAGGAAAGGGACACTTAAAAGAGGACTAGGACAAAACCCTTTGAGATCTAGGACTTTGAAGAGTCTCTACCCACGGGAGCACCGGAGTACTCGTGTTACCTCACCCAGGGAAGCCGGGTGCATAGGTGCCTTTCGGGGTCGGGTTTCGTCGTCGTTTCGTATGGCGATCTGCTGCAAAGTGCTGCTGGCGACCAGGAGAAAAGTGTCCGGGTGGATCCAAGAGTGGATCGGAGTTCTGAAGAACCTGAAAGCAGAGGGGACAGAGTCTGGGTCACTAGCCAGTGACCAGGAAGGCGATGGACAGATGCCCACCGATGTCGAGTGCTTCAGGTGCGGTGACGGTCGTCTTGACTCTTCAGCCACGAGGTCCGGGAGGCGTTGTCGGCGACCAGGAGCAGGATTCGGGCTGTTGCTCGATGTCTGTCGAGTGCTGAGGTGTCGGCGACCGGATTGGACCCAACAAGCCTTGGCAACGGCAAGTCTCGAGTAAGATGTAGATCGTCGATGATGCAGACCAGCAAGGTCTGGGGAACTCACCCAGCGAGGGTAAGTGAGGGCAGGCCTGGAGCAACCAGGATGCCAAGTAAAGAAAAGATTGGCCTTCGTTAAGGGCTACTAGCCAACGGGCTAGCGACCGTGAAGGAGCCTCGTGACGCCGCACGTGGAGCTGGCTTACAGGACACTCGTGGAGTGGGGGCCAGTGATCTTCGGTGCAGGTGGTGCTGGAGGCTAGGGCTACTCGGAGCCCAAAGCACGACTTCTTGGGAGACCCAGAAGATGGTGCACTTGCAAGTGTGCTCGGTGTCCAGGGGTCACGGTCTCAAGTCACCCACGATAGCCACGGGCCTCAGCTTTGCTGGGGACTCAGGGTAGCCTCGGGGAAGTCTGAGAATCCACCTCTGGTGATGCGATGACTTCGGCGTCCGACGGGAGCTTCAGTAATGCGAACCGGACAGATGCTTCTTTGGTGCCTGCCAAGCAGGGGAGTCACTCCTTGACCCCAAGGGAGATTCTTCAGTCCTCTAATCTTGTCGTAGAGCGTCGAAGGTCCAGGATTCAGTTTCAGAGTTTCGTCCAGGTATAATCTAAAGTCCTAAGGACTGGGTTCCTACCTTTATTCTAAAAATAGGGGATGGACTACTCTGTGGCCCCACCTATGGGTGGGTCAGGGCAGAGGGGTGGCTACACCCCTTTCCCTTTGTCCAGTTCGCGCCAAAGCAGGGGCTGCGAGCCCCTGATCCGGTTTGAACTGGGGTATGCACAGGGACACCAAATGTGCCCCCAGTGCAGGACTTCAAAGCACCCGAAAGTGCTCCCGCCCAGCCCCAATACACATTGTCCTGTCTGGGGAGGTGGTCACACCTCCCTGGGACAGGAAACCTATTGTCCAGGCCTCCCCTGCCGGAGTTTCGTCCAGCAGCAGGAGGCCAGACTCGTGTCTGTGGCAGCAGCATCCATTTTGTGATGCCAGGGCTCTGGAAAGAAGTTACCGGACTCGTCAGAGTTAACATGCCTTTCCCTCTAGAAGGGTGGAATGCTACCCCCGCCGCCAGGATTGGCGGGGGGTAGTATTCCAAGATGTTTGACACCAAACACGACATGTTTAGGTGCAGCCATTCCAAAGTTAGCATTTTACCGCGAGGATATAATGCGCTTAAGAGTATATGGTCAGGCTGCACTACAAACAGCATCAGAGATGGTCTCCGAACGCTGCAGAGGGGCCCTGCTCATGCAGGGGCACCCTCTCACATAGGAACCATGCACTCTGCCTTTAGGATTGATAAGGCCTGCCTTAGGAGTGACTTATAGGTTTATATGTGTGTATGTATTTAGTGATATAGGTAACCTATACCACAGTAAGGGGTGCATGCACCACCTTACCCAGGCTGCAGTAGCAGACCTGTGGTGTCAGTTTGGATGGCCTCCCAGGGGTGGCATAATATATGCTGCAGCCCCTGGCAGGCCTCTGAGGTACCTATGCCCTTGGTACATAGTATACCATATACTAGGGACTTATAAGGGCACTCCAGATCCCAATCAGTGATGTGCCTAAGGCACATGGAGACCCTTTTAAAGAGGAAACAGCTAGGCTGGGGTTCTGAATAGCAGGGCCCCAGCCAGACTAATGTCGAAAACCAGTGAAGCATCAGCAAAAAGTGGGGGTACCCATGTGAAGCAGATCCTACTCTCCTACACAACCCCCCCCAAACGTAGGGACATTAAACTAACCTTGCCCAGTTAAGTCTTCATGTTCTAAGTGGAAATACCTAGAGAGTCCATCTGCATTCGCATGGTTACTCCCAGGCCTATGTTCCACTGTAAAGTCCATCCCCTGTAGGGAAATGGACCACCTAAGCAGTTTGGGGTTTTCACCCTTCATTTGTTTTAGCCATAAGAGGGGCTTATGGTCTGTCTGAACCAGGAAGTGTGTACCAAACAAGTATGGCCTCAACTTCTTCAGAGCCCAGACCACAGCAAAGGCCTCCCTCTCTATGGCTGACCAACGTTTCTCTCTAGGGGTCAGCCTTCTGCTAATAAAAGCTACTGGCTGATCCTGACCTTCTTCATTCAATTGTGACAGTACAGCCCCTACCCCCAATTCAGATGCATCTGTTTGAACAATGAACTTCTTGGAGTAATCAGGACTCTGCAGAATTGGAGCAGTGCACATGGCCTGCTTGAGGTCATCAAATGCCTTTTGACAGCTAACTGTCCACTGAACCTTTTTGGGCATTTTCTTAGAAGTTAAGTCATTCAAGGGTGTCACTATTGATCCATACCCCTTGACAAATCTCCTATAGTACCCAGTCAGGCCTAAGAAGGCTCTCACCTGAGTCTGGGTAGTGGGAGCAGTCCAGTCCATGATGGTCTGGATCTTGCTCTGCAAAGGTTGAACCTGGCCTCCACCCACAAGGTGGCCCAGGTACACAACCTGACTCTGCCCTATCTGGCACTTAGTGGCCTTGATAGTCAGGCCTGCCTTTTGCAGGGCCTGTAAAACATTCCTGAGGTGGACCAGGTGATCCTCCCAGGTGGAGCTAAAGACAGCAATATCATCTAGATAAGCTGCACTATAGGCTTCCAGTCCTGTGAGAACTGTGTTCACCAACCTCTGGAAAGTGGCAGGTGCATTTTTCAGACCAAAGGGCATTACCACAAATTGATAATGCCCACTAGGGGTTGAAAATGCTGTTTTGGGCTTTGCAGTATCAGCTAGTCTGATCTGCCAGTAGCCAGCTGTTAGGTCAAATGTGCTGAGATATTTGGCAGAGGCCAAAGTATCTATGAGCTCATCTGCCCTGGGTATGGGATGGGCATCAGTCCTAGTGACTGCATTGAGACCCCTGTAGTCTACACAAAACCTCATCTCTCTTTTCCCACCACTGGTGTGAGGTTTCGGTACCAGGACTACTGGACTAGCCCAAGGGCTATCTGAGGGTTCAATTACTCCCAACTCCAACATTTTCTGGACTTCAGTCCTGATACAGTCCCTGACATGGTCAGGTTGCCTATAAATCTTGTTTTTAATAGGCAGACTGTCCCCAGTGTCCACTTCATGAGTGCACCAGGTGGTCTGACTGGGTGTCAGTGAAAACATATGTCTAAACTGATTGAGGACTTGCCTGCAATCAGTTTGTTGCTGGGTAGTGAGGCTGCCTGCCAAGGCTACACCATCAACTGACCCATCGTCAGGGTTCTGTGAGAGCAGGTCAGGGAGTGGGTCACTCTCTTCCTCCTGCCCTTCATCAGTAGCCATGAGCAAGCCCATGTCTGCCCTGTCCACATATGGCTTTAGTCTGTTGACATGGAGAACCCTTTGGGGACTCCTGGGTGTTCCCAGGTCCACTAAGTAAGTGACCTCACCCTTCTGCTCAACAATAGTGTGGGGTCCACTCCATTTGTCTTGGAGAGCTGCTGGGGCCACTGGCTCCAACACCCACACCTTCTGTCCTGGCTGGTACACAGTCAGAACAGCCTTTTGGTCATGCCAGGCCTTCTGAAGTTCCTGGCTAGCCTCAAGGTTTTTGGTTGCCTTTTTCATGTACTCAGCCATCCTGGAGCGGAGACCAAGTACATAGTCCACTATATCTTGCTTTGGGGGCTTGAGAGGTAACTCCCATCCTTCCTTCACCAAGCACAGTGGACCCCTCACAGGGTGGCCAAACAGAAGTTCAAAAGGGCTGTAACCAACCCCCTTCTGAGGCACCTCCCTATATGCGAATAAAAGGCAGGGCAAGAGTATGTCCCATCTACGCCTAAGCTTTTCTGGGAGCCCTTTAATCATGCCCTTCAAGGTTTTGTTGAATCTCTCAACTAAACCATTGCATTGTGGGTGATAGGGTGTGGTGAACTTATAAGTCACTCCACACTCCTTCCACATTGCTTTTAAGTACCCAGACATGAAGTTAGCACCCCTGTCTGATACTACCTCCTTAGGAAAGCCCACTCTTGAGAAGATTCCCAGGAGGGCCCTTGCCACCACAGGTGCTGTAGTGGTCCTGAGGGGAATAGCTTCTGGGTACCTGGTGGCATGATCCACTACCACCAGGATAAACCTGTGCCCAGAGGCTGTTTGGGGATCCATGGGACCAACAATGTCAATCCCTACCCTCTCAAAGGGCACCCCCACCACAGGTAGTGGTATCAGGGGGGCCTTTGTAGTGCCACCTGCTTTGCCACTGGCTTGGCAGGTTACACAGGAGCGACAAAACTCCTTACTGTCTTCAGACATGTGGGGCCAGTGAAAGTGAGGGACAATTCTGTCCCAAGTCTTGTTCTGGCCCAGGTGTCCTGCTAAGGGAATATCATGGGCTAGGGTCAATAGGAAGCCCCTGAACTTCAAAGGTATTACCAACCTCCTGGTAGCACCAGGCTTGGGGTCTCTACTCTCTGAGTACAGGAGTCCATCATCCCAATACACTGTATGGGGACCACTAGCTTTCCCAGCAGCCTCAGCAGCAGCTTGCTGTCTGAGGGGTTCAAGGGAGGGGCAGCTCTGCTGCTCCTGGCTCAGATCTGCCCTAGAAGGTCCCCCTGTCCCCAAGAACTCAACCTGGTCAGGTTCAAGTTCCTCTGGGACAGTTCCTTCTTCAGGGCTGAGATCATCCCCCTCAAGGGACTGATCTTCCTCCTGAGCCAAGGGGGAAGGCACTGCCTTAACCCTACTACTCCTCCTCTTGGAAGGCACTTGGTCCATTCTTCCAGAATCCAAGGCCTGTTCAGTGCTAGACATTTTGGCTTGTGACCTGGTCACAGCAAACACATCTGCAGGGATCCCCAGCATTTCTGCATGGGTCCTGAGCTCCACTTCTGCCCAAGCAGAAGTCTCTAAGTCATTGCCAAGCAAGCATTCGACTGGTAGGTTTGCACTTACCACAACCTTCTTAAGGCCAGTTACCCCTCCCCAGGAGAAGTTAACAACTGCCAGAGTATGGTCTGTTCTGACATTGCTAGCATTGGTCACTTGGTACATTTCACCAAGCATAACTTGCCCAGGTAGCACAAGGTCTTGTGTCACCATTGTGACACTTGCCCCTGTGTCCCTAAATGCCAAAGCCTCTCGTCCATTGATTAAAGGCTGTTGTCTGTACTTGCCCAGATTACTGGGACTCATAGAGGAGGGCACATCCATGCCTCCATCACAGACTAACACAGCCTGAGTCAGTTCTCTAACTAGGTCAGAGCCCAACTCAGTTCCCAGGGTGAACCCTACTAAACCCTTTGCTGGAGCACTTCCACCAACTGTACTAGGGGGAACAGGTGCCTTAGGGGCATTGGTGGGTGCTGGACTGGAGTCTTTGGACTTGGTGCAATCACTGGTCCAGTGGGTCTTTTGCTTACAGACCTTGCACCATGGTTTTCTTTGGCCTTTACCCTTGGTAGACTGGGAATCCCCACCAGAAGAAGATTTTTGGGGGCCTGATGAAGACTTTTGATCTTTACCCTTCTCCCCACCCTTGTCAGAGTTCTTAGCATCTTGCTTCTTGGTTTCCCCACCTTGGTTCTGTACCTTCTGCTTCACCCTGGTTCTGACCCATTTGTCTGCCTTCTTTCCCAATTCTTGGGGAGAGGTCAGATCAGAGTCAACCAGGTATTGATGCAACAGCTGATTTTGACAGTTATTAAGAATCTGCTCCCTCATTATCAGATTATACAATCCTGAGAAGTCACACACCTTACTGCCCATCAACCAGCCTTCCAGAGCCTTGGCAGAACAATCCACATAGTCTACCCAGTCTTGAGTCTGTGCTTTTTGGGTGTCTCTGAACTTCAACCTGTACTGTTTAGTGGTTAGGCCAAACCCATCAATAAGAGCACTCTTCAAGACCTTGTAATTGTCAGCATCCTCCTCTCTAACAGTGAGGAGCTTGTCTCTACCTTTGTCAGCAAAGGAGAGCCACAAGATTGCTGCCCACTGCTCCTGAGGGACCTTCTGTACTTTACAGGCCCTCTCTAAAGCAGTTATCCATTTGTGGATATCATCCCCACTCTGGTAGGGAGGGACAATCTTGCTCAGGTTCCTATGGTCATAGGACCTTTCCCTATCTCTAGGGACATGGCTGCCACCATGGGACTCTAGTCCCAACTTTCTTCTCTCTCTAAGGAGATCTAGGGATTCTCTATCTAAAGCCAATTGCTTCTTCCTGATCTCTAGTTGAGTTTCCTCATACTGGACCAGTCTCTTTCTTCTCTCATGAGAGGATTCCCTCCTGTGAGAAGAAACAGAGCTCCCTATGGAGGTGCCAGAGTGGTTAGACTCCTGAGAAGGAGACCTAGACTTTCTGAGCACACTCATAATCCTTCCTGGGGGGACAAAGGTGTGGTTCTCTAGATCCTCATCTTCATCTTCCCCAGAAGGGATTGGGTTTTCCAGGTCAGGGTCATTGTCACCCTCCTGGTCAGTTTCAGAGGGGGCTGGGGGTAGTGGTACCCCTGGCCCCTTCCTCATCTGCTGGCCCACCCTCTGCTCCTACCCCTTCAGTCTCTGAGGACTTACTAAGATCATAAGCCACCAACAACTCCTTGAGGTGTT
The DNA here is from genome assembly GCA_963921515.1 of Calotriton arnoldi. Lineage (NCBI taxonomy): Eukaryota > Metazoa > Chordata > Amphibia > Caudata > Salamandridae > Calotriton > Calotriton arnoldi. Next base: position 250,188 of record CAWUFW010007986.1, on the reverse strand, counting down.
GGGTGGTGGGACGTTGGCCTGTCCTTAATTTCCTCACGTTACATAAAGCTCTCAATTCCAAGAATTGGAGTGTATCATACTTGGAGGGTGGAAGCTCAATGGCTTCCTGCAAGGAATCTTTGGATCCTGCTTTTAAAGACATTACTAGTGTGGTGTGGTGTATGCACTACCTACTCTAGTGTGGCCTACTAAACTCTCTTGAGTTGTAGAAAGGGTTGTGCTATCCCTTAACACACAACTCTAAGTTCAGTAGAACTTACTGTTATTCTAAGCTTAGATTATATGTACCTTAGGTACCTTTAGTGGTTTTCAGTTGATCAATTCAATTGAGATTATCTGGTAAAACAATAGCAAGCTGGAATCCCACACGCTGCACACCAATGTGAGAAGTTGGCCTGGCATATGCTGTCCACTAATTATAGTGGGCACCTTGCACCAGTCCAAATCGACTCTTATGGTAGGTAGGTTAAAGACAACCTCATTGAAAGCTATCCTAGTGGTAGCTATGGAGAGCAGCCTTCAGGCTAAGTCTTGAAGGAATGTAAAGCAGCTTGTTTTACCAGTCTATAATCTCTTGAGTGACCAAATGAAAGAGCACCACACCAGGTATATATTCAAAATATATGTATTTATTACTAAACACACCCCTCTAGTCTCTTTATGAGGCTAGAGTTCGAAGTACATAGGTTATAAGATCTTAAATCACAGTAATAGCACAAATACACGTTTGGGCCCTAGGGGCGTACCAAACCATATACCAATAAAGTGGTATGCGAACCACGACTGAACTAGACACTAGGCCTAGAGCCTCTAGAAGTGCTTGGACCACAAGGAACCACCCAAGGTAGTGACACAGGGGACCCACGGGAGACGCGTGCAGTGTAAATACACAACCGCGATACGCCGTTAACTTCTATGGAGAAAGTCGGGATCGGGAAAATAGAGGAGAGGGACACTTAAAAGAGGACTAGGACAAAACCCTTTGAGATCTAGGACTTTGAAGAGTCTCTACCCACGGGAGCACCGGAGTACTCGTGTTACCTCACCCAGGGAAGCCGGGTGCATAGGTGCCTTTCGGGGTCGGGTTTCGTCGTCGTTTCGTATGGCGATCTGCTGCAAAGTGCTGCTGGCGACCAGGAGAAAAGTGTCCGGGTGGATCCAAGAGTGGATCGGAGTTCTGAAGAACCTGAAAGCAGAGGGGACAGAGTCTGGGTCACTAGCCAGTGACCAGGAAGGCGATGGACAGATGCCCACCGATGTTGAGTGCTTCAGGTGCGGTGACGGTCGTCTTGACTCTTCAGCCACGAGGTCCAGGAGGCGTTGTCGGCGACCAGGAGCAGGATTCGGGCTGCTGCTCGATGTCTGTCGAGTGCTGAGGTGTTGGCGACCGGATTGGACCCAACAAGCCTTGGCAACGGCAAGTCTCGAGTAAGATGTAGATCGTCGATGATGCAGACCAGCAAGATCTGGGGGACTCACCCAGCGAGGGTAAGTGAGGGCAGGCCTGGAGAAACCAGGATGCCAAGTAAAGAAAAGATTGGCCTTCGTTAAGGGCTACTAGCCAACGGGCTAGCGACCGCGAAGGAGCCTCGTGACGCCGCACGTGGAGCTGGCTTACAGGACACTCGTGGAGTGGGGGCCAGTGATCTTCGGTGCAGGTGGTGCTGGAGGCTAGGGCTACTCGGAGCCCAAAGCACGACTTCTTAGGAGACCCAGAAGATGGTGCACTTGCAAGTGTGCTCGGTGTCCAGGGGTCACGGTCTCAAGTCACCCACGATAGCCACGGGCCTCAGCTTTGCTGGGGACTCAGGGTAGCCTCGGGGAAGTCTGAGAATCCACCTCTGGTGATGCGATGACTTCAGCGTCCGACGGGAGCTTCAGAAATGCGAACCGGACAGATGCTTCTTTGGTGCCTGCCAAGCAGGGGAGTCACTCCTTGACCCCAAGGGAGATTCTTCAGTCCTCTAATCTTGTCGTAGAGCGTCGAAGGTCCAGGATTCAGTTTCAGAGTTTCGTCCAGGTATAATCTAAAGTCCTAAGGACTGGGTTCCTACCTTTATTCTAAAAATAGGGGATGGACTACTCTGTGGCCCCACCTATGGGTGGGTCAGGGCAGAGGGGTGGCTACACCCCTTTCCCTTTGTCCAGTTCGCGCCAAAGCAGGGGCTGCGAGCCCCTGATCCGGTTTGAACTGGGGTATGCACAGGGACACCAAATGTGCCCCCAGTGCAGGACTTCAAAGCACCCGAAAGTGCTCCCGCCCAGCCCCAATACACATTGTCCTGTCTGGGGAGGTGGTCACACCTCCCTGGGACAGGAAACCTATTGTCCAGGCCTCCCCTGCCGGAGTTTCGTCCAGCAGCAGGAGGCCAGACTCGTGTCTGTGGCAGCAGCATCCATTTTGTGATGCCAGGGCTCTGGAAAGAAGTTACCGGACTCGTCAGAGTTAACATGCCTTTCCCTCTAGAAGGGTGGAATGCTACCCCCGCCGCCAGGATTGGCTGGGGGTAGTATTCCAAGATGTTTGACACCAAACACGACATGTTTAGGTGCAGCCATTCCAAAGTTAGCATTTTACCGCGAGGATATAATGCGCTTAAGAGTATATGGTCAGGCTGCACTACAAACAGCATCAGAGATGGTCTCCGAACGCTGCAGAGGGGCCCTGCTCATGCAGGGGCACCCTCTCACATAGGAACCATGCACTCTGCCTTTAGGATTGATAAGGCCTGCCTTAGGAGTGACTTATAGGTTTATATGTGTGTATGTATTTAGTGATATAGGTAACCTATACCACAGTAAGGGGTGCATGCACCACCTTACCCAGGCTGCAGTAGCAGACCTGTGGTGTCAGTTTGGATGGCCTCCCAGGGGTGGCATAATATATGCTGCAGCCCCTGGCAGGCCTCTGAGGTACCTATGCCCTTGGTACATAGTATACCATATACTAGGGACTTATAAGGGCACTCCAGATCCCAATCAGTGATGTGCCTAAGGCACATGGAGACCCTTTTAAAGAGGAAACAGCTAGGCTGGGGTTCTGAATAGCAGGGCCCCAGCCAGACTAATGTCGAAAACCAGTGAAGCATCAGCAAAAAGTGGGGGTACCCATGTGAAGCAGATCCTACTCTCCTACACCCCCCACCTTGGGCACCCAACTCCTCCCCCAGGGCTACACTAGCCAACTGCCGGGGGACTGCACTGGTGGGGGCTGGTTTTCCATGCAAAGGGCAACGAGGATCGTTTGCCTTGTGGCCAGGGGCGCCACACTTGTAACATACCAGTGGTCCTTGGTGAACAGGGGGGCCTGTCAGGGCCACTGGCTTCTTCTCCGGGGGAGGCTGGGAACCTTTCCCTTGGTTCCCTTGGGGTCTACTTTGGGGCCCTTTCTGGAACTCCTTGTGTAGGAGAGTAGGATCTGCCTCTTATGTTGCCCCCACTTTTTTTCTGATGTTAGCACTGGTTTCTGGCTATAGTCTGGCTGGGTCCCTGCCAATCAGGGCCCCAGCCTCTCTGTTCTCTCTAAACGACATGGAGTGCACTCTAGGTGCACTAGTGATTGGATACTGTGGTGCATTATGAGTCCCTAGTATATGGTACCTTAGGTGCCAAGGGCATAGGTACTTCACAGGCCTACCAGGGGCTGCAGCATGTGTTATGCCACCCCTGGGAAGCAGTCTAAATCTGACACCACAGGCCTGCTACTGCAGCCTGGGTGAGGTGGTGCTAACACCCCTCACTGAGATATAGGTTTCCTATATCTCTCCTGCACACACATATAAACCTATCAGTCACCCCTAAGGCAGGCCCTATCAATCCTGAGGGCAGGGTGCTTGGCTTCTATGTGAGGGGGTGCCTCTGCATGAGCAGGGCCCCTCTGCAGTTCTCAGAGTCCATTCTCTGGTGCTGTTTGTGGATGCGGTTAAACCATATACTCTTAAGTGCATTATATCCTCGCGGTAAATGCTAACTTTGGAATGGCTGCATCAAAACATGTCGTGTTTGGTGTCAAACATCTTGGAATACTACCCCCCGCCAATCTTGGCGGCGGGGTGGCATTCCACCCTTCTAGAGGGAGAAGACATGTACCTGCTGTGGAAACGCGGTAGAATCCTAAAGAGCCCTGGCATCACAAAATGGATGCCACCAGTCACAGACACTGGGCTGCCCTCCTGCTGATGACCGAAACTCGCAGTGGAGGAAGCCCAACAATAGGCATCCTGTCACAGGGAGGTGTAACCACCTTCCAGACAGGGTTTAGTGTATTGGGGCTGGGTGGGTGCACTCTTAGAGTGCTTTGAAGTCCTGCACTGGGGGAGCAGAAGGCTCCTCTGTGCATATGCCAGTTCAAACCAGCTCAGGGGCTACCTGCCCCTGCTCTGGCGCGAAACTGGACAAAGGGAAGTGGGTGTAGCCACCCCTCCCTTGACCCTCCCATAGGTGGGGTCATAGAGCTAGTCCATCCCCTCTTTAGTATAAGAGGGGAACCTTGCCATTGCAAAGCAGATAACCCCTGGACGACGCTCTACAGAAGAATCCTGGCCCTTCGACGTTCCACTACCTTTGGAAGACAGAAGAATCTCCCTTGGAGTCAAGGAGTGACTCCCCTGCTTGGCAGGCACCAAAAACGACAACGACGGTCGCAAACTACGCCGCTCCCGCCGGAGTCCGAAGTCCCTGCAGCCCAAGAAGTGGATTTCCTGACCTCTCCCAGGCCATCGTGAGTCCCCAGTGAAGCTGAGGCAAGTGGACCCCACGAGTAACGAGGAACCGCGACCCCTGGGTACCGTGCACTATTGTCGAGTGCAACCCCTTCACAACGTTCTACGAACTTGTGCTTTGGACCACGTGTGGTCCCGACCTCCAGCAGGAATCCCTCCGAAGATCAGAGGCCTACACCGTCCCGAGTGACCGTGGGCCCCTGTTGAGTGATTCCGCCTGAGGTGTCTTCGCGATCCCTTGCCCGCCGGCTTGTGGGTCCCCAGAAGACTTCTTAAAGAAACCAAAGGGCTCCCCTGGTTGCTCCAGGCCTGCCCTGACTTACCCTCGCTGGGTGAGTCCCTCAGACTTTGCTGGTCTGTGCCATCGACTTTTCTTCATCTCCCCGAGACTTGCTGCTGCCAAGGCTTGTTGGCTCCAATCGAGTTGCCGACACCGCAGTCAGCTACAGACATTGAGGGACCCACCGAATCCAGCTCCTGGTCATCGTCGACCCCTCCTGGACCACGTGGCTGAAGAGTCAAGGCACCTGCAACCGACCTGAATCAACCAACGACGGTGGGCATCCATCTTCCTTGCCCCGGGTCACTGCCAAGTGACTTTGAACACTGTCCCCTCTGCTTTCAGGTCATCCTTCTTCAGAATCCAGGCTTGGATTCCACCGGACACTTCTTCAGCTCCCGCAAGCAGCAAGTCTTCTTTGTTCGCCATTGAAAACGACGCCGCGACCCGACACCAAAGGACACCTGTGCACCCGGCTTCCCTGGGTGAGGTAACTCCAGCACTACGGTGCTCCTGTGGGTGTGGGCCCTAGAACTACTTACCCTGTAAGTGACTTGCTTGTAGGTTCTCCCGAAGTATCCTAAAACTCTTTATTTCCAACCGCGACTTGCCCCATTGAAGTTAACGGCGATTCGCGCCTGTGTATCCACACTGCACGCGTCCCCCGTGGGTCCTTTACTTACCTGCCTTGGGTGGTTTCGTGAGGCCCCAGCACTTCTGAAGGCCCTAGGCCTTGTCTCCTTGCAAGTCGTTGTTTCTAAGTCTCTTACTTAGTATATGGTCTGGTACGCCCCTAGGGCCCCAGCCATATTTTGTGCTTAACTTATTGTGAAACGTTGATTTGTGCATATGTTTGTCTTCTAATCTCATAAAGAGATTAGTAGAGAGTTATTTAGAAATAAATACATATATATTTGATATATATACCTGTGTGGTGTCTTTTCATTTGGTGATTCAAGAGATTATATGGTAAAACAAGCTGCTTTACATTCCTCCGAGACTTAGCCTGAAGGTTGCTCTCCACAGCTACCACTAGGATAGCTTTCTTTAAAAGGTTGTCTTAAACCTATCTACCATAAGAGTCGATTTGCCCTGGTGCAAGGTGTCCACTTTAATTAGTGAACAGCATATACCAGGCCAACTTCTCACACCTTCTGTTTACCCTTGTCCCCCCCACTCTTCTGCTGGGGACCCTGCCCACCCTTGGCGGAGTCTCCCACGTGACCCTTGTGGACCCGGGTACTCACCCAGCGGTCCGCCTCCTCAGCAAGCTGCCTAGGGTTAGTCAGCTTACTATCAATCAGGTGCTGGCGTAGCTCAGGAAAACAATTACCGGACAAGTGCTCCCAGGCAATCAAATCAAAGAGCGCCTGAAAATCAGTCGCTTTGCTACCCTTTACCCAACCATCCAAGGCTCTGCAAAAGAAGGTCACATATTCAACCCAGGTACTGCTTTCAATCTTACTACAGTTCCTGAACCTTTGCCTATAAAGCTCAGGGGTCAAACCATACCTAGTCATTAAGGCATCCTTCATGTGGCTGTACGAATTATAGACTTCAGAGGGCAAATCCAACAAGGTATCCCGCCCTTCACTGAGGAACCGTCCCCACAACCCCGCTCCCCAATCCTTCTCAGGGACCCGGTGGGAAGACATGACTACCTCATAGGCTTTGAACCACTGCCCAATGTCATCATTTTAAAAAAATTCCTTAACCACATCTTTTGGAATATACACCCTAGCTTCAACAGGCACAGGCGGTACACTGCCACCAGAGGGAGTAATCTCTAAGCTTTTGGCCTTCAATTCCAACTCCCTCAAAACTTTCTCATGTTCAAACTGCATTTTCTTTTCCTCTAGGGCTAATTTCCTAGTTTGCATTTCGAATTCTAACTGCCCATTCAGCTTGAGCTTGGTCAGCTGCATTTCGTGCATCCTACTCTCTTTCCTGTCCTCCAACTCCTCTGGAGACAGTCCTCTGGCAGAAACACTGCTACCTACTGGGGAAGGTGGTCTTCTAGCCCCTAGACCCAATAGCCCCTCCAGCTGCCCTTCTGCATTCTCAGCCCCTCCACAGGGGCACTCCTTGATTCGACCCAGGCCCTAAGTGCCTTCTGGAGGTCCTCCTTCCTGGAGAGCCCGGTCATGGACACTTTAAACTTTTTGCAGAATTGCCTGAGCTGCTTAAGGGTGTAGCATTCTAGCCTCTCTTCTTCCCAATCACACTCAACAGAGGCTACTGATGCTGGTTTCTCCATAGTGACTGAACTTGGCATTTGCAAAAATAGGAAATCCCAGAAAAAATGCTATAAAAGTATGTGGTTGCGTTTTGGTCTGCACTCACTAAGTAGTGTTCACCAATCACTGTACATGAGTCACAAATGCAAGTCCAGAATCCTCACCGCTGACCACCAATGTTAGATCTGGGGGTCTCTAGTTGGCAGAGGTAGGTACCTTTGTCCAAATAGGGACCCTTGAGTCTAGTCAGGGAAAGTAGGTACACTCCTGAAATAACCCCTGCTCACCCTCTTGGTAGCTTGGCACGAGCAGACAGGCTTAGTTCAGAGGCAGTGTGTAAAGCATTTGTGAACACATACAGTAATCAAGTGACAACACTACAAATGGACACCACAGGTTATATATTTATAAAAATAGGTATACTTTATATAGATTTATCACAAGACCATAAACGACAAAAATAATCCACAATACTGTCAAGAATACTTAGTTCTGATCAAAAAGGCTTAATTCAAGGTTCTGTGCGAGTCGGTAGCCTCCTCCGGCGATGCCGGTGTCGAGAACAAACAGAGTCTAACAGATCCAGCTGACCGCGTCGAGACGGGCCAACACAGCGTAGACAGACTCGGTCACAGTACCTTTTACTTGAAGCGGCAGGCACAGGCGTGCGAGCCGGATGGCTGTTCGTCGCGGTCGCGATGCAAAAATGGAAGCGTTGCAGGACGCGTTGTCCCTCGATGCGGTGCAGGCAGCGGCTCGTTGACGTCGTCGAGACGGAGTCGGTGAGACCAGGGCCGTGCGTTGCAGGGCGAGACGGTGCTTCGATGCGGTGCTGGCAGGTTGCGGTGCGGCGAAGGAGCCGGATTCAGGAGCTGGCGTCGATCAGTCCGGACAGCGGTGCGAGTCGGGCGGTGCGTCGCAAAGCGTGCGAGCGGTGCCCAACTCCGGTGCGGTCACAGGACTCGAACTCAGCAGCAGTGACCGTGTCGGTCGGACCAGTTCGATTCGGCGTAGCGAAGTGTTGCAGGACGCGTTGTCCCTCGATGCGGTGCAGGCAGCGGCTCGTTGACGGAGTCGGTGAGACCAGGGCCGTGCGTTGCAGGGCGAGACGGTGCTTCGATGCGGTGCTTACAGGACACCGAGTCGGTCGTGAGAGTCGGTCACAGCTCCCTACCTCTGTAGCCACTGAAACAGAGTTTCCAGCAGCAATTCACAAAGGGGGTGAAGTCCAATGGTCCTGGGACTTCGGTCAGGGGGCAAGCTCTCTTCCAAGCCCTTGGAGATCCTTCACAAGTTGAGGAAAGTTACAGCAAAGCAAAAGTTCCTTTCTCCTTTCTTTGGCAGTCAGGCAAACCACTGCAGGCCAATCTCCCAAGCAGCACTTCAGGCTTAGGGATAGTCTCTCCTCAGTTTCTTCTTGGTTCCGCTCCTCAGCAAAGGTTTCTTCTTGTTCCCAAAAGTGATCTGATCTTCCTGGGGTCTGGGTGCCCCTCTTATACCCTGATTCTCTTTGTTCTCTGGAGGCAGAGAGGCCTCTGCCTAGTCCAAAACCAGTTCTGGTCAGTCCTGGAGCACTTTGTTTTTCTGACTCCTTCTTTCCTTTCAGAATGTGGGGCAGAGTGCTCAGCCGCCCGGCAGGAGGTGGAGCCAGCATTGTGGAAGGCAGGCACAGCCCTATTCAGACCCAGGTGCAACTCCTCCCTCTACTCTGGATGCAGATCTTTCTATTCAGCCCTGCGCTGACTCACCCTGTCTCCGGTAGCCACCCCCAGCCCCTGTCACTCAATCTCCAGACAAGGAATACACAACCTAGCAGAGGCAGGCTTGGATAGTTAGGCAAGAAAATACCCACTTTCTAAAAGTGGTATTTTCAAACACAGAATGTTAAAACCAACTTCACTAAAAGATGTATTTTATCATCCTGAGTTCAGGCATACTAAATTCGTTTTTCTACCATGTTCCCTGGGTCAGTTCTGACTATAAGGTGTAATAGTCAGTCTGCCCATTCTGGCCTATGGGGAGCAGGTAGCCTTGCAATAGTGAAAAACGAAAATGGCTGTAATTCACTATTAGGACATGCCACACACACCAGGGCATGTCCTACCTTATACTTACAATGCACCCTGCCCTAGGGCCTACTTTAGGGGTGACCAACATGCAGTAAAGGGAAGGTTTAGGGACTGGTAAGTGGGGGTACTCACCAAGTCGACATGGCAGCCCTAGGCTGCACACAGGCTCTGCGATGGCAGGCCTGAGACACATTTTACAAGCCGCTTCTGTGGGTGGCACAACCAGTGCTGCAAGCCCACCAGCGGCATTGGATTTACAAGCCCTGGGCACACTGAGTGCACTGTAGTAGGGACTGACAAGTAAACCAATCATCCAATCATGGAGCCACTAATACATATATCAATTAACGATAGGGAGCACTTGCACTTTGGCACTGATTAGCAGCGGCAAAGTGCCCATGAGCATCTAGTCCAGCAAAAACATATCGGCAACAGTGGAGGCATTACGAAAAAATGGAAGGGAGACCCACGCCAAGGATGCCAGGTCTAACAGTATGCAATGCAGCTATTAAATCAGAAATGCCAGGAAACGAAAATAAGAGAAAATCAACAGGGAAGGGTGAAGAGAAGAAAGAGGAGGAGGATGAGACAGACAGTGAATCAGGGGATGATATTTTTGAAGAGTTGCTAGCTGCTAGACCTTCACCTTTTGCCACATCCATTTTTATTAACTGCCCTTTACGGAGAGTTCAACAATTTAATTATATTTCAAACTTTAGGTTGTATGATAGAACCACGAGTGGACAAACCACGCAACCTAAACAACGAATGCGTCTTAACCATGCATTCCTTTACCACGAATGCATTTAACACGTAATTTTGTGGTAAAGGCATGAACAGTAAAGGCCTCCTTCCCTGCCCTAAGCTACAAACTCCCCCCGCCCCCCCCTCCCCGCCTTGAGGTCGAAATACCCTTACCCCCTCCCAACCCCCACGCTGTCCCTAACACTTTAACACCGCCTCAACCCCCTCCCACCCTCTTGCGCTGTCCCTAAAACTGCCCCAACCTCTTCCACTGACCTTAGGCAAAACCCTATTTTAGAATACTACCCAGACCCCCCCCCGGCCCTAAAAACTACCCGCCCTCCCCTAAGCCCTAAAAACTACCCCGACTACCCATTCCCCTTCCCCTGAGGCCTAAAACCCTGTCCCTGAAACCCTATCCCTTAGCCTGACCCAGCCCAGCCTTGACCCAGCCCTAAAAACTACCCCGCCTTCCCTTAAGCCCTGAACACGACCTGACTACCCACTCCATCTCCCTTTGCCTTGAGGCCTAATACCCTAACCCATAATAAAAAAAATACCCCGGACCCCCAACCGTAAAAACTACCCGACCCCTCCCAGCCCTGAAAACTACCCCTGACCCCCAGCCCTGAAAACCACCCCAGCCCTGAAAAGTACCCCAGCACCTCAGCCCTGAAAACTAGCCCCGACCCCCCTGCCCTGAAAACTAACCCTGAACCCCGCCAGCCCTGAAATCTACCTCCAACCCCCACCCCTGAAAACTACCCCGACCCACCCGCAGCCCTGAAAACTACCCCCAACCCACCCCATCCCAGAAAACTACCCCCAACCCACCAACAGCCCACAAAACTACCCACGACCCACCCCCAGCCCACAAAACAACCCCGACCCACCCTTCAGCCCACCAGAAAAGCTCAGACTCACCCCCAGCCCAAAAAACAAGCCCTTATTCACCCCAGCCCACAAAACTACCCAAACCCCCAGCCCAAAAAACAACCCCGACCCACCCCCTAGGCCACAAAACTACCCCGACTCACCCCAGCCCACAAAACTACCCCAACCCACCCCAGCCCACAAAACAACCCTCAACCCACCCCCAGCCAACAAAACAACCCTGACCCACCCCCAGCCAACAAAACAAACTCCGACCCACCCCAAGACCAGAACTACACCCAGCCCCACTTACCTTATCACTTCCTGCGAGGTCTTCCTGCTTCCATCCGCAGCAAGCAGCAGCTAGACAGCGCATTGCCTTAACCACGCAAATGCGTGCAGGGCCGGACTGGCCATAGCGGGCACCGGGAGTTTCCCCGGTGGGCCGCTAGGGTGGGGGCCGGTTTTGGGCCCCTGGGGGGCCGTTTTTGTTACCGGGGGTCGGCAATATCGGCCCCCTGTAACAAAATCGTCCGAAACCGGCGCTCGCAAACTGCTCGGCTGCACCCCCCCTCACCCCAGGGGGGGGCCGGCCGAGCAGTTTACCAGGGGCGGTTTCGGTTGCCAGTCCGGCCCTAAATGTGTGGTTAGTGCATATGCATGGTTAAGTTAAGGCATGCATTGTAGAGCTTGCAGAGTCAGAACACTCGTGGTTTAGACTGTGGTGTTCCAACTGTTTCCCCGAACTTTATGCTCTTTTGATCTCACTCTTTTCTTGTGCTCTTTATGGGTTCTAATAACTTTTGATTCTGATCCTTTATTTAGAATAGAGACTAATTCATGTACGGAACACACTTGTCCTTTTGCATTATTGTTGATTCTAACCATATTTTTCTTACTATAATTTCTGTAAACTGATTTACCTTTTTTTTTTTTAAGTTTTATATAGCGTGAACTTGACCCAAAGGTATCATGTATCAGAGCACTTTACATTAGCAGCAGTTGCATTACATAAGGACAGGACACACGTTCATTTTTGTTAGGCACGGGGAGATTAAGTGATTTGCCCAGAATCACAGGATGTTGAGCGTCGTTGCCGAGACTCGAACCTGGTTCCCTAGATTTGAGGTCGACCGCCCTAGCTGTTAGGCCACATCCTCTCTTCACATCCCCTCCTCTGACTTACTAATTTAATAAAGACAAAAAGAATTTTACTAATCTCTTTATGAGAATAAAGGTTTTCTGAACCAATCCAAAACCCTCATTCTTGACTGAAGATAAAGATTGATATGATAAATTTAAATGTCAATTGATGTGATTTGATTTAGCTTCCATTCAAAAACGGTAGCAAAGATCTGTCGCCTAGAAGAAGAATTTGGTGCGGAGTTGGAGCGCATTCTTGTAAGTCACAGGTTGAACTGGTATTGGAAATTGAATTTTGGACTCTTTCCGTGCTATCAAGCCCAATTCACTCTGTTGATGGAATCCTTCTTCCAACTGCCTGTCCGAGCAGGGCCCATCAGAGGAAGGACTTTACACCATCCGCCCCATTTGGGGTGGACGGTGTAAAGGATTTTGTTTCTATGCAGCTTTTGTTCCTTGGTGTAGGGGTCATTGGTTTTCTATTTTTAAAAAATAAGCTCCTACATTGAGAGTGTGTTTTTCAAAAACATTTTTTTTTAAAAGTGTGACAGTTGCCCAATAGGTCTGGCCATCGTGGCTGTTGGTACCATCCATCAAAGTTTTCATACGTTGACAGGAGCAACCACCATGATATATATTTTTTGTGTATTGTTTATTACCTTGTTCTGTTGACAGACTGTAGTATCAAATGGCTGATGACTGTTCTATAAGCTCCAAACCCTTAAGTAACACGTGGGAGTTTACATTCTGACATATTTCCTGTTTCTGTTGGAAAGTTTGTCAAGCTTGCACTTTGCCTGAAGATTCAGGGTGCCGAAAACTGCATGGTATTTTATTGCTCAAGCTGCAAAAATATGTCAAGATGATGAGAAACTGCAAAGGGAAGTGGTGTGAAGGGAGAAATAGGAGTGGTTGAGACATTCTGAAGGCCACTACCCAATCCAAAGACCTAATCAAAGCTAAATTCAGTCTCATATTTTCGAAATTGCAAAATTTTCAGTTCTAATTATTCACAACAGAATCCTTGTAATTACTCATTGATCTCATACTGCTAATAAGTAGTGGCAAAGCCATTAGGTCGGCTGGTTTAGGCATGTGTTTGTTTTGTGATTTGTCTGTAGGCAATAACACAAAACTCACAGAGATGCACCCAAATATTGGTCAGCGGAAATGCTAAGTGATGCGCAGGATTTCATTTTACCTCTTTCAAGCCACGCCTGCAGTAACAAAGGCCATGCCACTCAGAAAGAATTCCTAATTTCTCTTCTTTGGCCATACCCCTTTTAGATATCCCCCACCTGTTTCATCATACGTAAACCACTGTGTAGTATCATTGCTACAGTACAGCTGTTGTGGTATGTCATGTAATTGCCTCATATAATCTCCATTATTTTGAAGGAGCGGAGACAGGATGAAAGAGAGAGACAGTTACTCATGAGAAGAGGAGGTGGATGCCTAGGACCAGGAATTGTCTCTGACAGTCTATGGGTACTTTGAAGTTACTATACCTTTTGGGAGCCAAGAATCTTTGATTGAGACATGAGTGAGTGAGTGAGTGAGCAAATTAATGTAGATAGTGCTGCACATTTCGTTGTTCATGCTCATGCATTTTCCTATCCACGGTACTAGTCGACTATAATATGTGACCAATTCATTTAATTCTCTAGCATGTTTCTGAAGAGATTATTTCAAATTGTGAGTGAGTCAATTCCTTATGAAACTGAAATGGAAAGCTTTCTATTAAAAATAATGCTTTTACTGTTGCCTTTATGGTTTCTCTGTTGTTCTTTTATTTGGTGAGTTGCATATTGAAACACATTTTAATTGGATTTCTGTCTATAAATAAAACCACTGGACCACTTGAATGATACATTTTCAAGTGGGAGCTATTGGGGCAGTATTTGCCTGATAACAAGATCATATCTAGTCTCTAGTTACACATGATTATATCATTATATTTGAGGCAGAACTAAGATGCTTTCAAAATTACTTCCTTATGTGTATCTGAGAATCCAATCACACGTTCCAACTAAAAACGTGTTTCAATGTCGGTTGATGATATATTTTTCATCCCAACAGATGGTGGCATTGAAGCTAGCATTCAGAGTAGATTCAAAGAAACTCATGCTACGTTTTTGCATCTTAGCAAAGTAATGTAAGGGCAACATATGCTCACTCTGACTGTTGACACAACCTATACATAAGTAGAATTACAGTAGTAATGTTTATGCCATGAAAAAATGAGTTATAGTTTCATGAATGTGATAAATATTGTGGCTAGTCACCAAATGTAGTACTTTTTTAGTTTAATAAAAAACATAGTAATTATGGTGCAACGCATTCAAACTCTATGTCATTATCTAAAGCATAAATGATGCTTGATAGATTCTGTCAGTGGCATTATTTCCACGTAGACTTTAGGGCCAGATATACTAACATACTGGTCACAAAAAGTGATTGCAAATTGTGTACCAAGTTTTTGCGACCATTTTTTTATTTGCAAAGCAGTCTATGTCCTAATTGGTCAGTTCCTAAAATAAGGACTTTGATTGGGTCACAGAACAACCAACCTGCCTAATTAATGCTCATTAGGAAGGTTATAATTTGTGACTCCCTGTGATTGGCTATAGCAGGGGTCTCCAACTTTTTCTGTAATAAGAGGTAATTATGTTGAATGAAAATCCCCCATGCTATTAATATAATTAGTGTTGAAATCTTATCCACATCATATAAGATTACATTAGTGGCACTCCATGCAAGAATATTATCAGTGGTTACTCCAGTGCAGGGTTGCTGGAAGTGATTAATTCAGTGCATCAGGCAGGGTTGCAAGAAGCAATGTAAAAAAGGCTTTGTCAATTTGGAATGCCTTTACATGGGGAATACATAGCAGCAATATCGGCAATGCCTATGGCCCAGGTAATATTATTAGTAATAACTTACCCCCAATGATACATGATTTATCATTTAAATATCATCTTTAAATATATTTTGGATGTCCATCTATTTTTCTCCAAACATTAGCTTATTAGGCCTGAAAAAACACACATTTTCATCTTTTCAATTTTGATATACATACATTAATACAGCCAAACAAAAGCTTTAAATTTAGAAGACTGGAATGCACACATGAGTGCTTCTTGCAGCTAGGTGGAGAGCTACCAGTAGATCATGAGGTACTTATTGGAGAAACCTGGGCTACAATCACAGGGATGGTGACCAGCAAGGGATAGCAGACTAACTTCCCTATGACTGAATTGTAAAATGGATTTTTTAAAAGCAACCTCAATTATTTCAAGAAATGGGGGTGCTTTGAAAAAAAGCTTTCCATTTAGGAAAACATCAGTGAGAGCAGGCCGTAGTCCTATGGACCACTGCCTACTTTCCCTGAAGGTGCTACCCCGATTCCCAGAGGGAGGTGCAGAAGGTAATTTTCCCCTTTACAAATCAGTTACCATTCAAACTTCGGAGTTAGTAACCGATCAATGGCTTGAGATCAGAATTTTGGCAAATCCTTGATACAAGCCACAATAACTCGCGATTTGGAAGGAAAGCCCCCTACAAGCTCCTTCCAAATTGTGAATCAGTTTGGCTTGGATACTCATTTCGCGATTCAGAAAAACATTTCCAAATCATAAAATGGGCTTAGTGCAGTGGCGGCTCGCAGAGGGAGTGCTGCGGGGCGGTGGGCGGGGCGGGGAGGGGCTGGTTGTGGGGGTAGTGGAGTCGGACATACGACGGGCAGGAGTAAGGTAAGTAAATAAATAAATAAAAGTATTTACCTTGCGCTCGCTACATCGCCAACTCTACCCCCCACCCAGCCCCTCCCCCGCCCCGCTCACCACCCCGCAGCACTCCCTCTGCAAGCCGCCACTGGCTTAGTGTATATGAAAATGGATATTTGTGTGCAGAAACCCTGTGGTTTTACGAATCTCAGGGTTTGCAACCACAAAAACTCTTAGTATATCTGGCACTTATTGTGTAAGTGACAATAAAAGTTACTCCTGTTGTTTTTCATGAAGTCAGAATTTAAAAATCACCTCGTTGCTGGTGGATCCAGTTAGTTAAAAGCATGTCAGCTGCTGTCATACTGGTATAAGTGCTTTGCAGTGTTAAAAAAATTGCAAAAACAAGTGGTTGTCAGTTTTTTTGTTTCTTTTTTGCTTCTTGAAAAATCATAGGGATTGTATTTTTCCAGTAGCTATAAATAATTTGACAAGTATTTACTTCCTCTCCTCTTTCATTCCTATTGTCAATTCTCTCATGTTTCATTCTTGCTCCTTCTTTGGCTTGAATTTGCTCCTACAAGTAACTTTCCAATGAGCCCTTATTCTTCTCACCTATCTTAGTTCCATATGGGAAAATATATTTTTGTAATAAAGAACCTGAGAGATATATTTCATAACTATCCTTTGTCAACCCCCTTTCCTTCATTTGCAATTGAGGTTCTTAACAGAATATGTGTATGCTGGTGTTTCCTCCAAAATGGATTTAATAAATTCAAAGTTTTGAACATTTGATATTTTGGGGACTGGAAATCCCCAAGGGTATCCGTCTTGTGTGTACCTTCTGATTTATACTCTTAGATGATATATGGGTAGCCCACTTTTTGTGAATCTGATTTTACAGCACTCAAACTCCTCTTTTCCAAACTCAATTTTCATCCCATCTCCACAATGTGCATGGATGCGGATAGATTTGCACCACAATAATATTTGATTCCACAGATAAAAAGTACATGGGGAGCATTTAGCACAGTTTACTGCTGCTCTATTCTTTAGACCAATGACAAAGAATAACTGAATAGAGATTTATACTTAGGACATGAGATTTATATTGCTGGATGTTGTGGGTTTTGCTATTGCCAATCAGTGTCACGCTGCCCTCTAGTATGCCTCTAAATACCAAAGAAATGCCTGCAGTAACAAATGTGGTACTAGCGTGTGATCTTGGCCTATGCTGGCTCTTTCTGATCATACTGGAGAAGTATTTAATAAGCATACTGCTGGCTATTGTGTCTTTGGTGACAGAAGATTCTGCGGCTGTGTGTAGATGTAGTTGAGATAGTAAAGAAACGTCACAACATATAGGACGCCTTGGGTCTTTTGCCTGTGCAGTTTACATTGTGGATGAAGTTTATTTTATTCTAATGGGCCAGGGCTATGGGATTTTGTATTATTCGCAATCTAGGGCGAGGAACACTAAGCAATGATTTTTACCAACCATGTAGGTAGGCCTAATTTGATATGAAAGCAGTACAAGGACTGTGCTCCTGCCAGGCATGTGTGAGAGTTACCCAGGGCACGTTACATCTGTGTTCTGCGCACTGTTCTAGTGCATTTTCCATGTTCAGGGAAAAGTGAGCACAGCTCAATATATTTCTATTAATTATGGTCACTATAGTTTTGGCAGGTGTCAGAACCTGTTTTAGCACCATAAACTCTTAGCTTCATTTGACATGGAAGTTGTAGCTGTAGAAATTAACGTTGAACTTTGGGTATTGTAAGAACTTGGGTTATTGGTTGAGGGGCGCCACTCAGACAAAAGTTACATTCCCTGTCAGGGTTAACCAAAAAAGTGCTTGACCCTTAACGGGAAACAGCCTTTACAGCGGAAGCGTTACAACACATGCCATTACAACGCATGTCGTTACAACGCGAAAGGCTTGTTGCAGGGGGTTTAAGATTAATTAAATCCACTCAGTATAACTGGAGTTAGGAAATGTTTTAGTGTATCTAGCGCCTAAAAGATCAAAGTGCCAACTGGCGGTATCTGGTAGCACAAGACCATGTCAAAGTCAAAAGTTAAGGGGTGGATTGGGCCCGGTGTCAGCTTCCCTTTGGACTTAAAAACATTTTTTAAGAAAAATCCAGGAGAAAGTAGAGTTCAGAGGGGCAATGCAGGAGGCTGCGTCCGAGGAGGAGTTGTAATCTTGGGAATTCCACCGATCTCAGAGTGGGAAAAGATTTCCAGGCCAAGGAGGCCATTGTCGTCGATAGGGAGCTGGACGCCGATGAGCTTGGTGAAGATTTTCACCTTTGGACTTAGACAACTTTTTAGAAAACAAAAGCCTCCAGAGGAAATGCAGCTGCAGGCTGTAGAAGAAGAGGGCTTCACGGGCTGAATACCATCACTAAGAGGTCCCACTGAAGGGGATTTGCTGCTGTGAAGAAGAACGTCGGGGGAGTTAATGCACAGTCAGGCCGATGGACTTTGGGTCGATCAGCTGGCAGGTAGGTTCCGGTCTTCTGTTGGTTCTCCATTAAGTTTTTGGTGAAAATGTTTTAAAGTCCCAAGTTTTAGAGTGAGGCAGGAGCATTACCACCAACACCACTTTCAAGGATCCAGTGACAGGGATCTGATGCCTAGCTTAAGCTCTCTGATTGCCACTTGATCTGGACTTCCAGGTCTTTACGGTCCTTGTCTGCCAGAGATAGGGGCAACCACTTCCAGTAGCCACATAGCTGCCGACACTAGGCAGCACCTATGCGGAGACTACCTTCAGGAAGAGGCACCAAAGTTGGAGGAAAAGGCACAAGAAAGAAAAAAACACCTTGAAGACAATGACTCCAAGCGGATTGAAGTGGGAGGATAGGAAAGCTGGTGAAATAGTTGCTGCGGAAGGGTTGAGGAAATAACAGGATACCCAGGATGCAGTAGATGGATTTGGAAGAGCGAAACAAGGCTAAATACTCCCAAAGAATAGGCTTTGAGGACAGGAGCAGGTAACACTACAACTGGAATACCAGATGTGTTACGATGTGAAGAGTACCCAAACACATCCCCTTAAGTGGGGAAGAACAGGAAATTACATCAAGGTGTCATCTGGGATTAGGCAGCTTCCCCTGAGGTTCCTTTGGGAGACATACCTTCCCAGAGGCTTCAGCCCTGGGTTTTTTTATAGCGCAAAAACCCTGTAATGTCAGTTTGATGCCTTTTGTATATTGTTGACAAATGACTAAGGGTCTGATTTAGATCTTGACAGACAGGTTACTCTGTCTCTACGGTGACTGATATCCCTTCCACCAAAATATAAATCCCTTTATATCCTATGGCATTAGTATTTCAGCTAACAGGATATCGTCGAGATCTAAATCTGGCCCTAACTCTCACCGCCGTCCATATCAATCCAGACCAAACGTGTGCTGATGGTGCACATAGCAAAAGCTATAATGTTTTCCACAATATTTATCTAGATGGTATAAACATATATTCAATTACTTTTATGTTGGCAATCACCAGACATCTACTAGTAATAAAAATATCGTTAGTCGCCTGCCCATTGCAAGGTTAAAAACATGCCTCTACCTATCTATTTAGCTGCCAGGGTCTTAGGTATTCATCAGGGCAAATACTCTGGTGTTGGATTAAACCCAGATCTGCGACTGGGGTGAGTGTCTAAAAAGTTTCAGCACTCCGTCCATCATCTCCTTGTGTTTGCTTTGTTCGCCCTAAGTTGGCAGGGTTTGCCCGGACGTGGATCCCTTGCTTACTTTGCCACTTGATTCAAGCTAGCCTGGCTGATGAGGGGTGTTACCCAGAAACCGGTCCTAGGATGCTTGTTTCCAGTCCAGGGAAGATCTGGCATGGCAGTTCGGGCTGGACTGTTCCCATGAGGCACAGGATCAAGACTGATTTGCATATAGCTGGGTCTGAACTGGGGTGGCGAAGTGAGCCAAAGAACGATGATGGATTCAACCCAGATCTGTGACTGGGGGCGAGTGTCTGAGAAGTTTCAGTGCTCCATTCATCATCTCCTTGTGTTTGATTTGTGGCGCACCCCCATATCCATAAAATAAAAAAGGTTGGGTAATGAGGATTTGTCTCGCTCTGCCTGTTATGGAGAAACAGAACGGTAGATTTATTGTTCCCCTACGCTTTCTCTTCTAGGAATGCTCTGCTCAGTTTAGAAGCTCCTAATCTGTTTGGCGGAATGGAAGCTTCTACACTTGTTACAAGCCCCACTTCAGTGATCTAACTTTGGATACTTCAATACCTGCGACAGGCCAAACAATTCTGTCTCATATGTGTTGGGGATTTTGGAGATTTGAAAAGTAAAATCATTTTCCTTGGTGGACACCACCCTCCAAATCAAAAGATTTTCTGCATAGTACTTGCAGCTAAATAAAACAGGCCGTTTTGTTCTTTCAGGGAGGCATAATCCAAATGTAACATGATCTGACTAGGTAAACAGACTTCTCCTGCTTACAGGGTGTGCCCCCATAGATCTCAATGAGTGACAGAGCTGGCATTGGAGTTTGACGTCTGGTCATTTGGCTTCACACACTCTAGGGTTTCTCAAATGTCTTATTTAGAATCTGTTCAAGGAAAGGCTTGATCTCATCACACACAGAGATGCATGAAGACACTAAGCATCCTTAAATGAACCTCATGTTTCTTCTGGAGTCCAATGTGATTTAATAAGCCTTTTTCAGGCCAAGCATTTAATAAGTTATTGGGGTATTAGGACTGATGTATTGTCTGAGCCACTGCATGCATTATTCTGTTATTTGTAAAATTGTGAATAAAGGCTATGGGGATGGTTAGAAAAGGAGGGCATTCTCCCAGGTGGACACCATCCTCCAAATCAAAAACCTTGCTCTGACTGAGGCATTTCAGAGTGGACTGTCTCTATTGGAGCAGGACCAAGTCTGATTTGCAAATGGCTGGCCGGTGGAGTTGCATAGCTTGCAAAAAACCTGAAGCCTGGAGTGTAGGACGAGTGATTACAAGTGACTTAAATGAGTACCAGTATTTTATCCATCACTTTTTAGGTCTTGATACAGACAGCTTTACCTGTCTGTGAGACATCATGTTATCAAAACTTTGGAAAGTATATGAACAGAGGGTGAGCCCACTTCAGGCATTTTATTTCATGAGTTTTTCATTATTTGCCATTGTCTGGTTGGGCTGTCTGTCAAGGCAATGACATTTTGTGGATTGTTACATTGTCCCGTTTGCGTTCCCATTTTTGATGATGCCCAAATGCTGCTTTTGTCAGACTGTAGAAGCAGCATAACATGTAGCTAGCAATGCAGAATCAGCGTGTGTTGTTTGATGTATTTACTTAATGTAAGATGATATTTTAGATGCAGGTTTATGTTTTTTTTGTGGGAAGTGTGCCTTGTTTGTCTTCATGGCAAACTAGAGGTATTCACTAGTCACCTGTGCTAGTATACTTGTTTCTATGCTTTTTTGAAAAAATGTCCTGGATTTATAGCTTTTTTGTCACAAACTAAAGACATGCACACACATTTGCTTTGTTACAGCGGCACCAAAATTAATAACCCATTGTAAAAACCATCCATTATCTAATATTTGATGTTTATGCCTTTCAATACAAATTTAATCTTTACGCTACATTTTACAGCTCTAACAGCTTAAATCAGCTACTGCAGTCTGCTTAATAAATGGGTCCGTTGTCCAGTTCCCATATTGTTGTATACAAAAATGTTGCTAGATTGTGATATTTCTTCCTAGGGATAGATGGCTGCAACTGACACAAAGTCATCCAAACAATACCAAACACTCTCTTAGCAAAAAGACAGGCCTATTAGCTTTGACATTACGCACTTAAAAAAGCAGTGCCAATTGGCTTTGCCAAGACATATTTCATTTTGTTGAAACAGGTGACGAATGAATGGCTAGTGTGGTCCCATAGGGATAAACTTAAACTGAACACCATCAAATTTTTCTCAGCATCAAAATATAAAGATTAGGTGATGCGGAGGAGGAGGACCCATGCTTTCAAGTGCACTGCAAAACAAAGGACAAATTAAAGTAATCAATGTTGCTGCACTGTTTATGTGCACCTTTGCATGTGACACTATGTGTGTGCGCGAAATTTCAACACATAATGCATCCTCGGCGTCAATTTTTGATGCAAGGATGCATTTTGTGGTAAAAAGAAAAAGTGCAAAAAACGATTTTACCCCAAACAACAACCGCTTGTGTTCTGGTTGTTAGACGTGTTACAACTCTTCCATGCTCCAGTTTTGCCACGAAAGGTGGCTTAGTTACACGAAGCGGCGTAATGGCATTTTTTTGGTAATTTTGTGTAACAAGAAATTCTGATAATTCAACACATTAATATAATCAATTTTTAAAATAATAATACATTACACACAATATGCCAGCATAATTTAAAATTTGTCCCGCTTGAATAAACACACGATGCCTGGAGCTCTAAACGTAAGCCAAAACATTCACGATTGTTTACAATGCTGCGGATGAAATGTTAAACTGGGAAATAAATTACCTTTCTTAAGAGGACAAGAAACCTTCATATTTATGGACAAAAATGACATGAAAACATCAAAATAGTACGGAATGTTGTGGGGGAAGCTAGACTTCTTGCAAACACCCGTAGGATACATTACTAAGAAGCAATCCTAATCTGGATATTTTTAAAATTTGTATATTTACTTTTTATTTTCAATACTTTACTTTCTAAAGCAAACAAATAGATAATATTCCCACAGTGCTGAATTCCTGATACAATCCCGTCACTCCAAAGTAACCAGAAATACCTAATCACAAAATCGGAGATGAACCGTTCACTTAAATCAAGAAGTGAAAATTATCACTGAAATGAATAGGGCCATATCGGAAACAGACTGCAGTTTATCAATATGCTCATATCCCTCACAATAGATGCACCAGCCATACTGAGGGAATGAAGTTGTCTGGTCCCTTCTAATGTTTAAACTGCTCACCAGTGCCAGTCCTAAAAGAAAATTATACTAGTGCGAAGGCTCAACACATAAAAAACACACGCACGGTGACTCACTCAGTCTCACTGACTCACACAATCTCACTCAGTCCCACTCATTCTCACTCCTGATTCACTTAGTGTTACCTAGTCTCACTGACTCACACAATCTCACTCAGTCCCACCCATTCTCACTCCTGATTCACTTAGTGTTACCTAGTCTCACTTATTCACACTCATTCTGACTTAGTCTCACTCTGAGTCACTCAATCAATCAATTAATCAGGGGTTTGTAAAGCGCAACTACTCAGACGCGAGAGTCTCAAGGCGCTGGTGAGGGGGGCGGCTCCGTTGAGTGCTGGGCTCATCTGAAGAGCCAGGTTTTGAGGTCCTGTTGAACTGGAGCAGTGTGGGAGCTTGCTGGAGTTGGATGGGGAGGTCATTCCAGGCCTTGGCTGTGAGGTAGGAGAAGGACTTTCCTCCGGTTCTGGTCCTGTAGATGTGTGGAACGGTGGCCAGAGAGAGGTCAGCTGATCGGAGATGTCTTTTGGGTGCGTGGAAGGAGAGGCAGTTGTTCAGGTATGTTGTTCCGGTGTTGTGGAGGGCCTTGTATGCGTGAGTGAGGAGTTTGAAGGTTATTTGTCTTTCGATAGGGAGCCAGTGGAGATCGCGGAGGTTTTGGGTGATGTGGCTGCGATGGGGGATGTCTAGGATCATTCTGGCTGCTGCGTTCTGGACGGTCTGGAGTTTTCAAAGTAGTTTCTTGTTGATTCCGGGGTAGAGAGCGTTGCTGTAGTACAGTCTGCTACTGATGAGAGCCTGCATGACAGTTTTTCTGGATTCTGATGGGATCTATCTGAATGTCTTTTGGAGTATGCAGAGGATGTTGAAGCAAGCCGAGGGTGCAGCGTTGAAATGGCGGTTAATTGTGAGCGATGAGTCTAGTATGATGCCGAGATTTCGAACATGGTCCGTCGGAGTGGGGGGGTTTCCGAGGGCGGGGAGTCACTCAGACTCATTCTCACCCCATCTCACTCATTCTCAATCAGTCTAACTCACTCAGTCTCACTCATTCTCATTCAGCCTCACTCAGTCCAACTCATTCTTAATCGTACTGACTCACTCAATCTCAATCTGACTCACTAAGCCTCACTTATTCACAGTCAGTCTTAGCCAATCTTTCTCTGTCTCACCTCAATAATTCTCACTGATTCTCTAAGGTCCACTCATTCCAATTCACTTAATATCGCTCTGACTCACTCAAACATATTCAGTCTCACTCATGTTGACTTATACTCACTCTGATTTACTTAGACTCAATCATTCTCATGCTGACTCACTCTATCTCACTAATTCTCCGACTCACAAAGACTCACTCAGACCTGGCTCACTCAGTCTCACACACAAACACTCAGCTACACTCACTATCATTCGTTGATAGCACCAGTTTCCAACCACCTGTACTCCAGGGAGTCTACGGAAGTGAAAGGTTTGCCACAGATCCCCCTCAAGGGATGAAGGCTCACTACAGGAGAAAGTTCACCATGCACAGGCAAATGAGGGGAAGGGGGGTTGGGATGAGAGAGGGAGAAAGACTGAGTCGAGAGCTCCTCTCCAGATGACTGCCTGCATACTGCTAACTCTCCTTTTCTTCTTGCACAGGTGTTGGCCTTTTGATATGCAGTAGACTCTTTACAGGAAAATACAAGGAAATGGTTTAATTGTGGTACACTCTCTGGCAACCCACTATCTCATGTATGCTGATTTCTTATGTGTGTTTTAGCCAGAGTAGTGGTCTTCACCTTTCGGTTTGATGTTGTTAATTCTTGCCCCTTCTTAAAGTACAAGGTGCCCCGATAAATGAGTTGTTCATAGCACTGGGATTGGTGGAGACTGCATGTTGATTTCTATATTCTGAAGCAAGAATATATGTAATTCCTGCACTTGCCCTTACATATCTTCAATTCCTCCCCAGAGTTCTATTGCTATACCCTAGCTGTGACTCAGTGTCATGAGAAGAATCATGAGACCCACTAGGCTTCTTTCGTCCAATGCTTTTCCTTTAGTATCTCTTTGTTTTGCTGCCAAACCAACACCAACACTCGAATGACAGTTCCTTCTTTCTCTTTTATAACTCTTTGCAAGTGAGAACTGTATCTACAAATATCTCTTTCATTATGGCACTCACTAACCTGAATATGCTTTTTGCATGAATTCTGCAATCTTACTGGGAAGGAGATGGATTAACTTTGCCTTTACTTTTCTATCGAGGTATTTGGAACAACAGACAGAGGAAAAGAAGTTGATCTGGGTCACAATGGGCATTGCTACGTGAGGTAAGTGTGATCCTTCTGGGACATCGGGTTACGGAGCTATAGTGTGGAGATGCTCTCTCTGCTCGGAAGGCAAACCCAAGCAAGGTGAGGCAGCATAGATGCTCCAAGTCCCAAACCTCGCAGGACTTCAGGAGAGGCCAGAACATTCTGAAACACAAACCTTGATGCATGTAGTAAGTAGTTGAAGCCTTAACTCAGGCAGGGAAAATGGAGGCAATCTGTGGCGGGAAGGTCTCGGAGTTCAACAGTAAAGACTTGTAGTGGTGGGAGGGAAGGGGAAGGGTCAAGGTACAGGGCAAGGAAGCTGGATGGAGCAGAAAGCACAAGCAGAGCGTGTCGTGACAGGTGTAGCCCTGAAGCCCTAAAGAAAGAACCGCCACTGCACAATACGTACAAATATCTACCAAACATTGCATGCTTTAGAGATGATTTATCCAGAGTGCAAAAGGAAGAGGGTATATGTTGTATGAAAGGAAAGAGAGGGATTGTTAAGACATTTTAAACGAACCTCAAAAAAGGAAGGAGAATGTGTAGGAAAGACAGCTGAATGGTAAATCTGGTGCCAAACATTAATGACGTTATAGGTAAGATG
Organism: Calotriton arnoldi; assembly: GCA_963921515.1. NCBI lineage: Eukaryota > Metazoa > Chordata > Amphibia > Caudata > Salamandridae > Calotriton > Calotriton arnoldi. The sequence continues at coordinate 224,482 of CAWUFW010007986.1, read as the reverse complement.
ATAAAAAAAAGACTGATATCAATGTATATATAACTAATATGAGTTCCTTTTTTGATTGCACAAGAGTCAGTTTCATATTTATTTTAATTTATTCTGATAAATTTGAATTGGTTAAGCAATACACGCTTTATAGGTATATACATTATTACTTATAAAAAAAATTGACTCTTATACTACCAACTAATTCTACATAGTTTAATTTAGACAATCACACATTTAAAGATGACAAAAGCTGTATTTTCTTTTTAATTAATTTCAGAATTGCTAAATTTATATAACATATTTATAAAAGACTCATGATTAACATTTACAGTATAAAACTGGAAGGATTTCTTTCAATATTTAAGTTGTTACAAAATGGCACCATGTGTCTTTGCAGGCATTTTCTATAATTGGTAGAACATTTGATTCCTCTATAATTTCAATATTCTACTTGGGATCTCCTGCAACAGTAACTGATTCTAACCTCCCCAAAAATTATTTTATCTTGAAAAAGTCACAGAAGTCCATCTTTATTTCCAGCTTATATTAAGATGCAAAATGACTGGTTACCAATTTTCATCAGCAGTGGCGTTGAAATTCTCTAACGGTGTAAGACTGGAAGTTGGGTAGGACTCCCCAAGGCGTATGAGGCTGACATATTTTTACCATGAGCTCCAGTTGAAGCTGTTCTCAATGTGGTAAAAAGCTCAGAGCTTTTTCTTCCCTGCTTTGAGTGTGACCTTCCAAATCATTTAATCTATCAGTCCTCCAGAGGTGCAGAAAAATACTATTTCTGACTTTTTACCAACTGTTGGAATAGTTTCTTCTCATAGGTCCTGCAGCCTGTAGCTCCTCAAGCCAGGCTTCAAAGGACCAGGTCTCTCTCCAGCCAGGTCTTCTGCAGGGTCCTGTCCTCTGTGGTCAGCTGGGCCCTCTTGGAGTCAGGAGTCCTTCTACTTTTTGTGTCTTTGAAGGAGGCCAACCACTTGGTGCTTGGAGAGTAGTTGCTGTCTCTAGGTGCCAACAGTGTATAGTACTTGACTGAGTAATCTTCTTCCAGAAGTCAGGAGTCTTCTTCCAACAGGGATGTCTTCCTCAGGTCCAGAAAATTTTAGAGGAGGTAGTGTTCGATGAGCCAGCTTTGTCCTGTGCTGCAGATAGTAATTGGAGACGTTCTGCCACCCAGTCCTAACTATATGTTTTGTAATCCCTCCATCTTCTTTTGCAGCACTTACTCTTTAACTTACTTTAAAATTACCCAGGAGATCCTGTTTAATATGGTAGAACTCTTCTGCCACCAGGCTGGTCTGTGTTTAGCTTCTTTGCCAATCCCCTGTTTAGATGACATCTCCTCCCATCGGACACAGTTCAAACTGGTTCTCGCCCATACTTTATCCAGCATGGTCCACAAATTGATAGGGGAAGCCCTCCCTGGCATTTCCAAGTCAAAAGAGGTAGGGCTAAGGCTGTCTTTTATTCTGACAAGTGTTCCTGTTCATATCTAGGAAACTAGTTCCTGCTAGGTGGTCAGGGGTAAAACCTCCCTGTCCTTCCTAAGCTGAGAAGCAAGCCATTGTCTTTTGAGCCAGGGTTGTTAACTGCCTCAACTAAGATCATATATTGCCTCTCTGTAGGTGTAATGAATGGCTGAACTGGTTTTAACCCACTTCTGGTTCATGCAGCCTAAAGTATATTTCTATAAAATTACTTTTCCTCCACAATTATAAAAGTTGGTATTTCAACACTGACTCAGATTTTGAGAATATCTTACAAAGACTTTGCTACCAATTCCAGGTGGAGTTATGAAATAAAATATCAACCACACCTAAAGCTATCCTATATCCTATATAAAATGTAATTTGCTCTATGATTTTAATAATAGAGTGTGCACTTTTTATATATGACATGCTGCTTTGTGGGCTTACAAAATGCCCTTTAGGGGAGACATACTAATAATATAAAAATGTTTTTCCTATGTGGCATAGACACTTTTCCTTGCAATGTGTTGCTGCAGTGCATTCAAACTGCAACCCACATAAAGCACAGAGGTGCTCCTGTGCAGATATATTGTCTTGTCATATATGTGGGTTCACTGCAGTCCACTTGTGACAATTAACCTTATGCCACAGGTGCATTTTAGGCACCATTTAGAATGGACATACAGGGAGTTAAATATGCCAAGCAGAGTGTTCCAATCCACAGTAAATGTTTTAGGGGGGGGAAGCAGAGTTGCTTTACATTTAACTAAAGGGTGCACTTTTACAGGAAAGGCAATTTTAAGAGGCCTTTTAGTTAACTTTCCGTAAAATATTTTGAATCAAAATAATCGTTTACTTAACATCCGAACCCTTTGCACATGAACATTGTAATTAGTTTTCTCAATGAGTGTATTATCTACAGCAGACTTCTTCAACGATTAGCTTGTGAGCTACAGGTAGCTCTCCAGCTACTTGTGAGTAGCTCACCTGTGTCCAACTCAGCCTACTAAAGTAGATGCTTTTGCTTGCAGGCGCATCCAGCACAGGTAAGAGTTGTGGGGCGGTGGGACGGGTTGGGACGGGTTGGGGCGGGGTGGGGTGGGGGAAAGTCGACAGACAATGGGATAGGTAAAATTAAATACAAAAACATATAAAGCCACTTACCTTACGCTCGCCGCATTGCCGAATTGGCGATGTGGCGAGCGCAAGGTGAGTGGTTTTATTAATTTTGTTCTTTCATTTTACCTATCCCCTTTCTGCCGACTACCCCCACCCTGCCCCACTGCTCCACCGCTCCTACCTGGGTGACGTGACGTGGTGGCGGCAAGATGGCTGCTTGCTGAAGCGGCTCTGCCAGCCGAGTCCGCTCATCCGCTTACAATCCCATGCACAGCGGCCCATCCGTGGATATAAACCGCGGAATTGGACCGAGAACACTGTTGTGATCGTCCTGGACCCAGGAGCGGTGTGCGGGCAGCCCTCCTGAGCCTGTAAATCACGACAGACGCCGGAGACCTGAAGGCGCATCGCAACTGCAAGATGGCGGCTGGCATAATCAACGAAGCTGCTAAGGGCCTGTGAGGGCACGGGCAGTCCCCGGCCGGGGGCGAGGGCAGAACGCGACCCCCCCTGCCGGTACCGGGAGCGGTCGGTGCTGGAATAGTGAAAGCACCTGGCGAGAGCACCGTAGCTGCAGCCAACGTGAGCCAGGAGTACGGGAGCCTCCGTCCGCTAGTGGGGCCCGGTCGCAAAAAGGAGCTGCGGCCGCGGCGGAGCTGCCGGACCTGTTCATGAAAGCGGAGGTGAGCGGTGAGCCCCGCCCTCCTCCTAACCGGAGTTGTGCGTTTGATCCTGGCTGTGGGCGTAGCGACCGCTGCGGGCACTAGAGGAGCTGTAGCTGAGGCAGGCGGACTCTGCGAGGAGCTCGGACTGCCTGGGGGCCTTTGCCTGCTGTGTGGCGTAGAGTGTGGTGACCGCGTCGGAGCTGCCGGGCAGGTGAGATGGGGCCAGCAGTATTTGTGGCCCGCTGGTTGTGCTGGCGATAAATTGCTGCATGGGCTGCTATCTGATGTGAAGCAGCTGACTGGGCCTGTGGGCGCTGAAGACTGCCTCCCCCTCCGTCGGTGATAGCTGGGTGTGCGACCTTGTGGGGAGAGGGCATAGACGATGTTCCTAGGGGCCATGTGAACGTAGTGGTGAAGATGGTGCACATAATAGACTACACGGAATGCGCTTGGTTGTGGGGGAGTTTGGAGCTGTTCTTTGGCTTGCATTTTCTGTTGATCTGGGGGCCGCCATTTTGTGTCGAGGTTGTTGTGACTGTTACTCTGGGCAAACCATCTTGTTGGCCTCGACCGATTCCTGGATCACTGCTTGCCGCCGGTCCACACCTTTGTTCACCTGCCTGTCCATTGCCCCTGGATGGCCCCCTCTGGAATGCTCTCTCCCACCCAGACATTAATGGCCACTAATGAGGCTCCCCTATTCTCAACCCCGCCTTGAGGTCCCCCAAATTACCGAGATGACCCAACATGGTGATTGAATTTGGCACTGGACTTAGTGACTATGTGACCCCACCTGGGTTTGGGCCCGCTTACTCTAATCTTTTTGGGCTCCAATGAGGTACTTGTCTTCCACTACCGGTCTGACAGAACTGATCTGCTTCCCATCCCCCTGTTTCTACTCCCCTCCCCATTTCCATTCATCCTCCATTGGGGACTTGTCCTTATATGTTTGTCTATGCAACTATAACTAAATGTAACTATGCAAAACTGTTATTCTTGGTATCCCTGACCTCAGAGACCTGAGCAACATGGCTGATGCCCGGTGGAGCTGCTAGACAGCTATAGAGGAGATCGGCCCTGGTTTCCCCCTCAGCCGTCACCTACCCAGCCGGACATTGGGCTCAGTTCTCCTTGTCTCCCCGCTGGGTGTCCTTCCTCCCCCTTCCTCAGATGAACTACTGTAACATTGGTTTTTTGCCTGTGTTTTTACTATGCTCTTGTAACAGATGTAATTTGTATCTTGTAAATCAATGTTCCTCATGTAAAGCGCTCTGATATCTCCGGGTCTAGCCAGCGCTATATAAAACTCTTCAAATAAATAAATACCTGTGCCGGCTGCGCCTGTTTGCTTGGTTGAAATAATAAATGCATCCCAAAATTGAAAAGCATGTATTTGAGAGGAAAATGTGTGCATTTTCAGAAATCGTAAGCTTAGCTGATGTTTGTAGACAAATGTCTAAATTTCCAAAATATATTTGAAGCTGCTATTTGTGAGACAAATCATGAGGCGCTAGGGAGTCTTATCCTTAAAATTATACCTATGGAGCCAATGGCATTTCAGCTGTGGCTGTCATGTAAAAGGATTCCAAATTGATACATTCATTTTCTCTTTACTGCTGCCAACTTTGCCTGATACATTAATGTAGTCACTGTTGGTAATCTTGCATGGGTGGCCTCTAACGTAAATTGCAATGGATCTAAATTGATTTAATTTTTGATTCACAGGCTCTGGATTACTTCCTACTCAACGACCTCTCATCAGCATCATCTCCTTGTGTTTGATTTGTGGCGCACCCCCATACCCATAAAATAAAAAAGGTTGGGTAATGAGGATTTGTCTCGCTCTGCCTTTTATGGAGAAACAGAACGGTAGATTTATTGTTCCCCTACGCTTTCTCTTCTAGGAATGCTCTGCTCAGTTTAGAAGCTCCTAATCTGTTTGGCGGAATGGAAGCTTCTACACTTGTTACAAGCCCCACTTCAGTGATCTAACTTTGGATACTTCAATACCTGCGACAGGCCAAACAATTCTGTCTCATATGTGTTGGGGATTTTGGAGATTTGAAAAGTAAAATAATTTTCCTTGGTGGACACCACCCTCCAAATCAAAAGATTTTCTGCATAGTACTTGCAGCTAAATAAAACAGGCCGTTTTGTTCTTTCAGGGAGGCATAATCCAAATGTAACATGATCTGACTAGGTAAACAGACTTCTCCTGCTTACAGGGTGTGCCCCCATAGATCTCAATGAGTGACAGAGCTGGCAATGGAGTTTGACGTCTGGTCATTTGGCTTCACACACTCTAGGGTTTCTCAAATGTCTTATTTAGAATCTGTTCAAGGAAAGGCTTGATCTCATCACACACAGAGATGCATGAAGACACTAAGCATCCTTAAATGAACCTCATGTTTCTTCTGGAGTCCAATGTGATTTAATAAGCCTTTTTCAGGCCAAGCATTTAATAAGTTATTGGGGTATTAGGACTGATGTATTGTCTGAGCCACTGCATGCATTATTCTGTTATTTGTAAAATTGTGAATAAAGGCTATGGGGATGGTTAGAAAAGGAGGGCATTCTCCCAGGTGGACACCATCCTCCAAATCAAAAACCTTGCTCTGACTGAGGCATTTCAGAGTGGACTGTCTCTATTGGAGCAGGACCAAGTCTGATTTGCAAATGGCTGGCCGGTGGAGTTGCATAGCTTGCAAAAACCTGAAGCCTGGAGTGTAGGACGAGTGATTACAAGTGACTTAAATGAGTACCAGTATTTTATCCATCACTTTTAGGTCTTGATACAGACAGCTTTACCTGTCTGTGAGACATCATGTTATCAAAACTTTGGAAAGTATATGAACAGAGGGTGAGCCCACTTCAGGCATTTTATTTCATGAGTTTTTCATTATTTGCCATTGTCTGGTTGGGCTGTCTGTCAAGGCAATGACATTTTGTGGATTGTTACATTGTCCCGTTTGCGTTCCCATTTTTGATGATGCCCAAATGCTGCTTTTGTCAGACTGTAGAAGCAGCATAACATGCAGCTAGCAATGCAGAATCAGCGTGTGTTGTTTGATGTATTTACTTAATGTAAGATGATATTTTAGATGCAGGTTTATGGTTTTTTTGTGGGAAGTGTGCCTTGTTTGTCTTCATGGCAAACTAGAGGTATTCACTAGTCACCTGTGCTAGTATACTTGTTTCTATGCTTTTTTGAAAAAATTTCCTGGATTTATAGCTTTTTTGTCACAAACTAAAGACATGCACACACATTTGCTTTGTTACAGCGGCACCAAAATTAATAACCCATTGTAAAAAGCATCTATTATCTAATATTTTGATGTTTATGCCTTTCAACACAAATTTAATCTGCTACTGCAGTCTATAAATGGGTCCGTTGTCCAGTTCCCATATTGTTGTATACAAAAATGTTGCTAGATTATGATATTTCTTCCTTGGGATAGATGGCTGCAACTGACACAAAGTCATCCAAACAATACCAAACACTCTCTTAGCAAAAAGACAGGCCTATTAGCTTTGGCATTACGCACTTAAAAAGCAGTGCCAATTGGCTTTGCCAAGACATATTTCATGTTGTTGAAACAGGTGACGAATGAATTTCTAGTGTGGTCCCATAGGGATAAACTTAAACTGAACACCATCAAATTTTTCTCAGCATCAAAATATAAAGATTAGGTGATGCGGAGGAGGAGGACCCATGCTTTCAAGTGCACTGCAAAACAAAGGACAAATTAAAGTAATCAATGTTGCTGCACTGTTTATGTGCACCTTTGCATGTGACACTATGTGTGTGCGCGAAATTTCAACACATAATGCATCCTCGGCGTCAATTTTTGATGCAAGGATGCATTTTGTGGTAAAAAGAAAAAGTGCAAAAAACGAATTTACCCCCAAACAACAACCGCTTGTGTTCTGGTTGTTAGACGTGTTACAACTCTTCCATGCTCCAGTTTTGCCACGAAAGGTGGCTTAATTACACGAAGTGGCGTAATGGCATTTTTTGGGTAATTTTGTGTACAAGAAATTCTGAAAATTACACACATTAATATAATCAATTTTTAAAATAATAACACATTACACACAATATGCCAGCATAATTTAAAATGTGTCCCGCTTGAATAAACACACGATGCCTGGAGCTCTAAACGTAAGCCAAAACATTCACGATTGTTTACAATGCTGCTGATGAAATGTTAAACTGGAAAATAAATTACCTTTCTTAAGAGGACAAGAGACCTTCATATTTATGGACAAAAATTACATGAAAACATCAAAATAGTACGGAATGTGGTGGGGGAAGCTAGACTTCTTGCAAACACCCGTAGGATACATTACTAAGAAGCAATCCTAGTCTGGATATTTTTAAAATTTATATATTTACTTTTTTATTTTCAATACTTTACTTTCTAAAGCAAACAAATAGATAATATTCCCACAGTGCTGAATTCCTGATACAATCCCATCACTCCAAAGTAACCAGAAATACCATAATCACAAAATCGGAGATGAATCGTTCACTTAAATCAAGAAGTGAAAATTATCACTGAAATGAATAGGGCCATATCGGAAACAGACTGCAGTTTATCAATATGCTCATATCCCTCACAATAAATGCACCAGCCATACTGAGGGAATGGAGTTGTCTGGTCCCTTCTAATGTTTAAACTGCTCACCAGTGCCAGTCCTAAAAGAAAATTATACTAGTGCGAAGGCTCAACACATAAAAAACACACGCACGGTGACTCACTCAGTCTCACTGACTCACACAATCTCACTCAGTCCCACTCATTCTCACTCCTGATTCACTTAATGTTACCTAGTCTCACTCAGTCTCACTGACTCACACAATCTCACTCAGTCCCACCCATTCTCACTCCAGATTCACTTAGTGTTACCTAGTCTCACTCAGTCTCACTTATTCACGCTCATTCTGACTCAGTCTCACTCTGAGTCACTCAATCAATCAATCAATCAATCAGGGGTTTGTAAAGCGCAACTACTCAGACGTGAGAGTCTCAAGGCGCTGGTGAGGGGGGCGGCTCCGTTGAGTGCTGTGGTCATCTGAAGAGCCAGGTTTTAAGGTCCTTCTGATGAACTGGAGCAGTGTGGGAGCTTGCTGGAGGTGGATGGGGAGGTCATTCCAGGCCTTGGCTGTGAGGTAGGAGAAGGACTTTCCTCCTGTTCTGGTCCTGTAGATGTGTGGAACGGTGGTCAGAGAGAGGTCAGCTGATCGGAGATGTCTTTTGGGTGCGTGGAAGGAGAGGCAGTTGTTCAGGTATGTTGTTCCGGTGTTGTGGAGGGCCTTGTATGCGTGAGTGAGGAGTTTGAAGGTTATTTGACTTTCGATAGGGAGCCAGTGGAGATCGCGGAGGTTTTGGGTGATGTGGCTGCGAAGGGGGATGTCCTGGATCATTCTGGCTGCTGCGTTCTGGACGGTCTGGAGTTTTCAAAGTAGTTTCTTGTTGATTCCGGGGTAGAGAGCGTTGCTGTAGTACAGTCTGCTACTGATGAGAGCCTGCATGACAGTTTTTCTGGATTCTGATGGGATCTATCTGAATGTCTTTCGGAGTATGCAGAGGGTGTTGAAGCAAGCCGAGGATACAGCGTTGAAATGGCGGTTCATTGTGATAGATGAGTCTAGTATGATGCCGAGGTTTCGTACATGGTCCGTCGGAGTGGGGGGTTTCCGAGGGCGGGGAGTCACTCAGACTCATTCTCACCCCATCTCACTCATTCTCAATCAGTCTAACTCACTCAGTCTCACTCATTCTCATTCAGCCTCACTCAGTCCAACTCATTCTCAATCATACTAACTCACTCAATCTCAATCTGACTCACTCAGCCTCACTTATTCACAGTCAGTCTTAGCCAATCTTTCTCTGTCGCACCTCAATAATTCTCACTGATTCTCTAAGGTCCACTCATTCCAATTCACTTAATATCGCTCTGACTCACTCAAACATATTCAGTCTCACTCATGTTGACTTATTCTCACTCTGATTTACTTAGACTCAATCATTCTCATGCTGACTCACTCTATCTCACTAATTCTCCGACTCACAAAGACTCACTCAGACCTGGCTCACTCAGTCTCACACACAAACACTCAGCTACACTCACTATCATTCGTTGATAGCACCAGTTTCCAACCACCTGTACTCCAGGGAGTCTACGGAAGTGAAAGGTTTGCCACCGATCCCCCCACAAGGGATGAAGGCTCACTACAGGAGAAAGTTCACCATGCACAAGCCAATGAGGGGAAGGGGGGTTGGGATGAGAGAGGGAGAAAAACCGAGTCTAGAGCTCCTCTCCAGATGACTGCCTGCGTACTGCTAACTCTCCTTTTCTTCTTGCACAGGTGTTGGCCTTTTGATATGCTGTAGACTCTTTACAGGAAAATACAAGAAAATTGTTTAATTGTGGTACACTCTCTGGCAACCCAGTATCTCATGTATGCTGATTTCTTATGTGTGTTTTTAGCCAGAGTAGTGGTCTTCACCTGCCGGTTTGATGTTGTTAATTTTTGCCCCTTCTTAAAGTACAAGGTGCCCCGATAAATGAGTTGTCCATAGCACTGGGATTGGTGGAGACTGCATGTTGATTTCTATATTCTGAAGCAAGAATATATGTAATTCCTGCACTTGCCCTTACATATCTTCAATTCCTCCCCAGAGTTCTATTGCTATACCCTAGCTGTGACTCAGTATCATGAGAAGAATCAAAAGACCCACTAGGTTTCTTTCGTCCAATGCTTTTCCTTTAGTATCTCTTTGTTTTGCTGCCAAACCAACACCAACACTTGAATGACAGTTCCTTCTTTCTCTTTTATAACTCTTTGTAAGTGAGAACTGTATCTTCAAATATCTCTTTGATTATCGCACTCACTAACCTGAATATGCTTTTTGCATGAATTCTGCAATCTTACTGGGAAGGAGATGAATCAACTTTGTCTTTACTTTTCTATCTAGGTATTTGGAACAACAGTCAGAGGAAAAGAAGTTGATCCGGGTCACAACGGGCATTGCTACGTGAGGTAAGTGTGATCCTTCTGCGACATCGGGTTACGGAGCTATAGTGTGGAGATGCTCTCTCTGCGAGGAAGGCAAACCCAAGCAAGGTGAGGCAGCATAGATGCTCCAAGTCCCAAACCTCGCAGGACTTCAGGAGAGGCCAGAACATTCTGAAACACAAACCTTGATGCCTGTAGCAAGTAGTGGAAGCCTTAACTCAGGCAGGGACAATGGAGGCAATCTGTGGCGGGAAGGTCTAGGAGTTCAACAGTAAAGACTTGTAGTGGTGGGAGGGAAGTGGAAGGGTCAAGGTACAGGGCAAGGAAGCTGGATGGTGCAGAAAGCACAAGCTTCAATCAGTGAATAGATGGTTGGTGTCTGATTAGAGTGTTACATTCTCTGCTGTTGCCGTAGCTGCCCGTAGCCTGCCTGTAGCCTGTTGAAGCCTGCGCCTGACGAGCACGTGTGCGTCCTGTCGTGCTCGTGCCCGCCCACCCAAACGCTCACAGAACCTTGGAAGGAAGACCCCGAGGAGGAAGACGCGGAAAGGCGCGGAAATACTTGTGAATAGGTACCGTAGGTACCGGAGTTACTCGGAGTTATTATAAAAGCAGGAAATCTCACAGTAATCAGCTGCAACTAGGGCCACTATTACCAGCTTAGCACACCTCCCACCTCCCGACCCAGTGGTAAAGGCTAAGGCCAAGAAAAGGGACGAGGTAAATGCTGTAGCAGGGTAGGGCAGTCCCCGGCTCCCCCGTAGGGGGGGGGAGTCAGGAGGTAGAGCTGCATTAACGGCGCGTATTAGAGTCCGGGACTCCAATGAGAACTAGTACCGCCAGTCAAAGCAGTAAAAGCAAGTAAAGTCAGCAAAAGCCTGTAGAGTGTGTTTACAAAAACCAACACCCAAATACTGTAGTAAAGGTCTGGAGAAGACCGAGAAGATTAAAGAGAACTGGGTGGGACGGCGACAGGAGAGGAGAGGACAAAAACTTCCAGGCGCACAGGTACGTAGGCAAAGGCACAGCAGAGGTAAGTGGTAGTTGGATGTTAAGTTTTCTTAAAGTAATTTAATGAGCAAAATAATTAATTTTTAATACTGTAGGAAGGATAGTTGGTGTATAAAGTATAAGACTACCTGTGGCCAAGGGAAGGAAAGGAACATTTAAAAGGATGGCGCTGGGAAAAGCAAAAGTCCGGAAAGCCCCAAAAACGCTAAAAAGACTGATAATAGCGAATTGGGGATTGAGGTTATGGATGCAAATCAGAAAGAAAAAGGAAATGGTGAAGGAGACCAAGGAGGCCCCGCGGGATGTAATAAAACCATACAGAGGATTAGTCATGCAATGAACATAACCCCGCAGATAGGGAAACAAGGGCGGCAAAGGGAGGAGCATCTGTTTCATCTGTTTCAACTTCGATAAAAGATTTTCTGGGGAAACATTTTAAGGGGAAAGAACTGGTAGATAAAGAACTGAGTGTGGTCGAGATTCATACAACCCCAGCTAATATGACAGTCCAGGATTTAGACTCTCAAAACTTTACCAATTTTAATATCTCAGGGACCCCCCTGGAACCAAGGTTGTCCTCATCACCAAGACTCTTCCTACCCTCATACAATCAGGAATTTGAGGGGGAGGATGAAGAGGTAGTCTCAAGTAGCGAGGCCCAGAGTAAAAGGGATAATATTCATACAAAGGACCATGCCAATAGGAAGGAAGGTGCTGAAAGCCCCCAGGGCACAGGAAATGAACATTCGGGCCCATCCATGCATAGTCTGGAAGTTACGGGAACATCAAGTGTCTCAATGCTTGAAGTAATGCTTATTCTTCAAAAAACATTGCAAGGTCTGTTAGAGGTTTCGATGTTGAACAATGAGATTTTAAAATCCCAAAAGGAACAGTTTAAATCCATGGTAGGGGAATTGATACAAATAAAAAGGTTAATGCCCTCAATAGTCAGGCCGGTTGGTGACCATCAAGCAGGGGTAGTCACCAGGGAGGAAGGAGTGATGAAAGATACCCTCACTCAGAAGGAGGAGCCTAGTGTATATATATCTCGTTACCCAATGATTATAATACAAAGGGGTGAAAGGAGGAGTTGTAAGCAGTGTATCCCACGCCCTAGGAGGTGGGAGAATATCCCTAGAAAAGTCCAAGTCTCAAGTCGGAAGGGAAGTCAGAAGGGGGTAGTGAAACAACTTGTGAATTCAGATAAGATCGTGGGCTCAGCCCCGGTGAAGAAAAATACCCAGGGTAAAGGAAGTTCTATTAGTAAACCTGAAGAAAGGAGGAGGGGGGTAAAAAGCAAAGGAAAAATTAGGTGCACAAAAAATAACCCCAAGAAAACAAAGGGTGAGAAAGAAGAAGGGTGGAAAAGAATTTACAAACGGGGCCTAGCAGCAATCGTAGTTACAGAGGCCAAGTGAAGAAAGCCAAGGATGTTGTCTATCAAGGAAGAAGGAAGATCGATTCATCTGGGGACCCATGGGGGCTAGCGGCAGAATGCAGACAGGATCAGTGTTTTTTTTTAGAGCCAATAAGCCAGGGACTAGGTGGGAAAAAAGTGAGGAAATTAACCCCACTAAATAGATCTCAGCTCCTCTTTTCCCTATCTAAATGTGCAAGTTTATGGAATATCCGCACAGAGGATCTTAGGGAAGTGGGGTTTTTAGAAAATAGTAAAGGGAGTGAAGTAACAACGGTCCTCCTCTACTGAGCCCTCGTAAATACAGCACTAGTAAATGCGGAATATGAGTTACAAAAGGAAGGCATTAGATTAGTAAAAAGGGAAGAACTGCTGGATCATAATATGTGGGATTATAACATGCAGGGGAAGCCATTCCTCACGAATCATGCGGGGTTGGGAGTTCGGCAGGTAAGATTGATGGATACCTGCTGGAACAACAAGGAAGAACTTGAAATAACCATAAGAGGCAGTGAAATAGATATATTGGCTGGAAATAGATACAGAGCCCTAGCATCTCCAGCATCCCATGGTTACGAGGAAGAAGGGTGCTTGAGCGAGAATGATTAGGAGCAAGGGTCGTCGCACAGCCTGTCTATTTTATCCTGGAATATAAATGGTTATAAGAGGATATCGAACCAGGAAAATTTTAAAAAGATCATTGAGAGTAACGATATTGTGTGCTTACAGGAGACGTGGCTGTGCGACTAAACCCCTGCAACCGTAGGGTTTGCTCAACAGTCAAAAGTGGCAAAGAAGAAACCCCTTGGTAGACCCTCTGGGGGGCAATTGACGCTGATTTCTACGAAAATTGCCAGGAAGGTAGATTTTTTGGAATTAAAATGTAAATGGGCATTAGGGTGTAGAGTGTTATTGTTGGTCCCCGTTCCTCGCTACGAAGGTATAGTCTTTGTAAATGTATACATACAGAAGGGGAAGGAGGATGAATATAGGGTGGAAATGGAAAATTTTAAAGAAGATTTGATGACTGTTTCTGATAAGTGAGAAAAAACAAGGACCCCCTGAACAATGGATAGTTCAATTCCTAATACAGGGACTTAAATGGTAGTAACAAAAACTCCTAGGCAATGTCAATAAAGCAAACAATATACACAGTATCTGTAACATTAAGAAAACCAAGGAAGACAGAAAAAATATGTTCAAAGTTGTTACCATTTTAATAATTTCTTCTCATATTGTCTAAACAAATGATATTTATACAAAACATTTAAAAAATGAAACACAATATGTAACACATCACTTTTAATCAATAGATATAAATAAAGGGTTAAAAAGTGGCAATATCTTTATTAACTCAAGTACCAGAAAGATGTTCCCTTTGTGCTGGGTGACTTCAATCACAAATTAGATCCCCGTGGAATAGATCCTTGGTGTAAGGAACTGTTATCCTCATATAATATAGAGGATGCCATTTTTCCTAGGGGAGATATTTTGGCCCAAGATGAGGCTTTTGGTCAACTATTGGACTCAATGGGTTTGGTATGCGTGAATGGAAGAGTGGTGACTGATCAACCGGCAAAGCGCACATTTATGATAGGCCAGCAAGCCTGCCCAATAGATTATGTGTTCACACATGCCTGGAATTTCGAACGAATTAAGTGCTTTGAGGTGGTAAGTGTGGAAGGTAGTGACCACTATCCTCTTAAGCTGGAATTATACGGTACAAGGGGTAAACAAAGAGATACCGCTCTTCAGGTACATGTGGACTATCCAAGGCGGCTTACAACCCGTATATCGGAGGAATTTATTGGAAAATTAATCGCTGTTCAGCAGACCCTTCCAATAGAAAACATTCAGACTAATAATGGAATTGACTGGTTTGAATACACAATAAGACAACAGGTGGAATATTTAAGGATGGAATTGAAATGTGGTAAATCTGGGGAAGGTAGTAAAAACAAAACCCATAGCAAAGAACGACCCTTGTTTGATGACGAATGTCGCAAAGTAAAAGCAAGTATTAGGCAAAGGGAAAGAAGACTAAGAGTGAACTATAATGCGGATTTGGCTCGTACTCTCCTGAAATTAAAGAGAAAATATAAAATGATCATTAGGGATAAAAAAATAACTTATAGAGATAGTTGCTGGGCAAACATGCTAACTGTCATAGAGTCCAAAGATGTGAAAGGCTTTTTGAAACTGGTCCAAGAAAGCTCCGGCAAAACCTTAGGAACTCTGCCTTGTGCTGTCCCAGAAGACGATTGGGTGAGCTATCTGGGGGAAATCTATGGAAAGGATAACTTCTTGGCCAGGAGTGAGGAAGGAAATAAAGGAGTTTTTTACCCCCAGTTATATTAGAAAAGTTATATCAAGCTTAAATCTAACCCGTGCAGCAGGCCCTGACAATTTGCCCGCAGTGATTATAAAATCAAGGCCTGAGTGGTGGGCTGAGTTTTTTGCAAAAATGTTCTTGGAGATTCTTAATACAGGCATTATTCCAGGTAATTGGAGAGGAGCAATAATAAGACCAATCCATAAAAAAGGAGATTTAAAAGCCCCGAAAAATTATAGATTAATAAACCTGCTTGATGTAGGTGAAAAAGTCTTTGCCAAAGTAATTTTGGAAAGGCTTAAATACTGGGCTGAAGTAAATCGAATCGTACCCCGCGAACAGGGGGGGTTTAAAGAAGGTCACTCAACGATTGACCACTGTTTTGTACTCTGGTCCATCGCGCGGAAGTCGATAGAGCAGAGGGGAAGCTTGTTCTGCTGCTTGTGGACTTCCGCGCAGCATTTGACCTAGTGGACCGTGAGTTGCTGTGGGAGACGTTGATCGGGTATAACATCCCAATGGATCTGTTGGGGTTGATCCGAGCACTTCATACCAATAACTGGGCCTAGATAATTTTAGATGTAGAGGGGAGCTTATCCCAGAAAATTCAGATTGGCAATGGGTTGAGGCAGGGGAGCGTATTGGCCCCCCTGTTTTCTCCCTATTTATTGCAGACCTACCCCGTATCCTAGGTAATGAAAGGGGGGCAAGCCCAAAGCTGGATGGGAAACATATCTCATGTCTGTTATATGCGGACGATCTTGTTATAATTGACCAAACAGAGATTGGCTTACAAAGAAAGCTAAATAGGTTTAATGAATATTGTGGTGTAAAAAAACTTGTGGTCAATATGGACAAGACAAAGATTTTATGCTTTGGTAGGAGGAAAATAGGATTTACATGGTTTCTGGGTTCTGAGAAGCTGGAAAAGGTGGCTGAATACAAGTGCCTGGGGATGTGGTTCGAGAAAAGTCTGCATTGGCACATCCACCATGATGCTTTAAAGCTCAGGACAACAGCATCGGTTAGTGGATTGAAAAAATTCAATGGGGTTTATGGTGATATGTCGAATAGACCGGTCCTAAAAGCCTACATAGCAATGGTTCCACCACAATTTCTATATGGTGCTCAATTGATCTATTTGAGTGGTAAAAACCGTTGGGACGTTGAGGAGGGTAAAACCTTAAAAAATGTATTCTCATTGCCTAAGTCTGCAATGGTCCAGGCGGTGAGATTGGAATTGGGAACCACCTCATGGAGCATATTAGCTTGTATGACCTTAGTACGTTTCTGGCAGCGCCAGGGAATGGGAGAAGAGTTTAAAATCTCACAGTGGTGCAGAAACGATATCTTAAAGAGTGAGTTAACATGGGCAAAAGGCATAAGAGCTATCATTAGTAAAGCGTGTTGTATGTTGAGGGTTAAGCTGTGTATCCAGACCCTCCAAATTGAGGTAGATAAGAGAGAACTTAGGGCCCGGGGAAATGAGATTTCCCGAGCACAGGACCAAGATTATCTCTTACAGAAAAGTTCTGTACGTTTTATGGCCACTGCTTGGCAAAACGAACAACAGTTCCCCTACATTGATAGGTTACCCTGCCGCTGGCTAAGAAGGGAATTATTAAGATCAAGAATTGGGGTTAACCCCTGCTATGTTAATAGCGGAGTAAAAAGATTGATGATTGATAATAAGGGTAAGTGTGGCTGCTCTTTGGGAACAACTTGTGACATTTTACATATATTACTAGACTGTCTGAAGGTTGTAGATATACGAAAAGAACTCTTGCGTCCGATTTTTAAAAAGTATGATATGAAAAACAGAGTCCAGGCAGTAAACCTTTTAACGGAAATGAGTACATTGGATATAGCCTGTGCCATGGGGAAGTTCATTCAAAGAGTTAAAGAATTCCTCAGAAGTGAATATACCTGAATGATTGTTTTATAGTTTTAGGTGACCTGTGTATATGCAGTGCGGATAGGACAATCATGTGTTTTATATGGAATTTTTTATGATGTTTTAAGAAAGGTGATTTTATCATTTCTATTAATGTAGTTTTAAAAACGTTTAAAGACCATTGGTCTAAATAAACTTGTTCTTGAAGAAAAAAAAAAGAAAGCACAAGCAGAGCATGTCGTGACAGGTGTAGCCCTGAAGCCCTAAAGGAAGAACCCCCACTGCACAATACGTTCAAATATCTGCCAAACATTGCATGCTTTAGAGATGATTTATCCAGAGTGCAAAAGGAAAAGGGTATGTTGTATGAAAAGAAAGAGAGGGATTGTTAAGACATTTTAAACGAACCTCAAAAAAGGAAGGAGAATGTGAAGGAAAGACACCTGATTGGTAAATCTGGTGCCAAATATTAATGATGTTATAGGTAAGATGATAAAAAAGACTGATATCAATGTATATATAACTAATATGAGTTCCTTTTTTGATTGCACAAGAGTCAGTTTCATATTTATTTTAATTTATTCTGATAAATTTGAATTGGTTAAGCAATACACACTTAATAGGTATATACATTATTACTTATAAAAAAGTTGACTCATACTACCAACTAATTCTACATAGTTTAATTTAGACAATCACAAATTTAAAGATGACAAAAGCTGTATTTTCTTTTTAATTAATTTCAGAATTGCTAAATTTATATAACATATTTATAAAAGACTCATGATTAACATTTACAGTATAAAACTGGAAGGATTTCTTTCAATATCTAAGTTGTTACAAAATGGCACCATGTGAGTTTGCAGGAATTTTCTATAATTGGTAGAACATTTGATTCCTCTATAATTTCAATTTATTATTTATTTATTATTTATTTATTTTGTGTTTTATAGAGCGCGAACTAGACCCGCAAGGGTATCAGAACGCTTTACAGGATTGACATGAGGAATACAAGAGACTTAGGAGGGGTGAATACATTAGGGAAAACATAGATAGATACTTTTTACCAGACACAGGCGGTCTCAGATCCCAGGGGGTATACTTTTGAAATAAAAACAGGTAGATACATCTTGCAAGAAACAAGCGGTCTCAGATCCCAGGGTGGGGTGCCCCGAGGTGTCGAGTGGAAATCATCCGGAAAGCCCATGGTGAGGCCGTGATGGGAGGTAGAACAGAATCGCTGAGGTGACTGTAATGCAAGAGTTAGGAGAGGAATTTGCCCATTAGGAATGTTTTGGCCTCCTTTTTGAAGCGAGCCAGAGATGGAATTCTTCTAATTCTTCAATATTCTACTTGGGATCTCCTGCAACATTAACTGATTCTAACCTCCCCAAAAATTATTTTATCTTGAAAAAGTCACAGAAGTCTATCTTTATTTCCAGCTTATATTAAGATGCAAAATGACTGGTTACCAATTTTCATCAGCAGTGGCGTTGAAATTCTCTAACGGTGTAAGACTGGAAGTTGGGTAGGACTCCCCAAGGCGTATGAGGCTGACATATTTTTACCATGAGCTCCAGTTGAAGCTGTTCTCAATGTGGTAAAAAGCTCAGAACATTTTTCTTCCCTGCTTTGAGTGTGACCTTCCAAATCATTTAATCTCTCAGTACTCCAGAGGTGCAGAAAATTACTATTTCTGACTTTTTACTAACTGTTGGAATAGTTTCTTCTCATAGGTCCTGCAGCCTGTAGCTCCTCAAGCCAGGCTTCAAAGGACCAGGTCTCTCTCTAGCCAGGTCTTCTGCAGGGTCCTGACCTCTGTGGTCAGCTGGGCCCTCTTGGAGTCAGGAGTCCTTCTACTTTTTGTGTCTTTGAAGGAGGCCAACCACTTGGTGCTTGGAGAGTAGTTGCTGTCTCTAGGTGCCAACAGTGTATAGTACTTGACTGAGTAATCTTCTTCCAGAAGTCAGGAGTCTTCTTCCAACAGGGATGTCTTCCTCAGGTCCAGAAAATTTTAGAGGAGGTAGTGTTCGATGAGCCAGCTTTGTCCTGTGCTGCAGATAGTAATTGGAGACGTTCTGCCACCCAATCCTAACTATATGTTTTGTAATCCCTCCATCTTCTTTTGCAGCACTTACTCTTTAACTTACTTTAAAATTACCCAGGAGATCCTGTTTAATATGGCAGAACTCTTCTGCCACCAGGCTGGCCGGTGTTTAGCTTCTTTGCCAATCCCCTGTTTAGATGACATCTCCTCCCATCGGATACAGTTCAAACTGGTTCTTGCCCATACTTTATCCAGCACGGTCCACAAATTGATAGGGAAAGCCCTCCCTGGCATTTCCAAGTCAAAAGAGGTAGGGCTAAGGCTGTCTTTTATTCTGACAAGTGTTCCTGTTCATATCTAGGAAACTAGTTCCTGCTAGGTGGTCAGGGGGTAAAACCTCCCTGTCCTTCCTAAACTGAGAAGCAAGCCATTGTCTTTTGAGCCAGGGTTGTTAACTGCCTCAACTAAGATTGTATATTCCCTCTCTGTAGGTGTAATGAATGGCTGAACTGGTTTTAACCCACTTCTGGTTCATGCAGCCTAAATTATATTTCTATAAAATTACTTTTCCTCCACAACTATAAAAGTTGGTATTTCAACACTGACTCAGATTTCGAGAATATCTTACAAAGACTTTGCTACCAATTCCAGGTGGAGATATGAAATAAAATATCAACCACACCTAAAGCTATCCTATATCCTACATCAAATGTAATTTGCGCTATGATTTTAACAATAGAGTGTGCACTTTGTATATATGACACGCTGCTTTGTGGGCTTACAAAATGCCCTTTAGGGGAGACATACTAATAATATAAAATAATGTTTTTCCTATGTGGCATAGACACTTTTCCTTGCAATGTGTTGCTGCAGTGCATTCAAATTGCAGCCCACATAAAGCACAGAGGTGCTCCTGTGCAGATATATTGTCTAGTCATATATGTGGGTTCACTGCAGTCCACTTGTGACAATTAACCTTATGCCACAGGTGCATTTTAGGCACCATTTAGAATGGACATACAGGGAGTTAAATATGCCAAGCAGAGTGTTCCAATCCACAGTAAATGTTTTAGGGGGGAAGCAGAGTTGCTTTACATTTAACTAAAGGGTGCACTTTTACAGGAAAGGCAATTTTAAGAGGCCTTTTAGTTAACTTTCCGTAAAATATTTTGAATCAAAATAATCGTTTACTTAACATCCGAACTCTTTGCACATGATCATTGTAATTAGTTTTCTCAATGAGTGTATTATCTACAGCAGACTTCTTCAACGAATAGCTTGTGAGCTACACATAGCGCTCCAGCTACTTGTGAGTAGCTCACCTGTGTGCAACTCAGCCTACTAAAGTAGATGCTTTTGCTTGCAGGCGCATCCAGCATAGGTAAGAGTTGTGGGGCGGTGGGACGGGTTGGGGCGGGGTGGGGTGGGGGAAAGTCGACAGACAATGGGATAGGTAAAATTAAATACAAAAATATATAAAGCCACTTACCTTACGCTCGCCGCATTGCCGAATTGGCGATGTGGCGAGCGCAAGGTAAGTGGTTTTATCAATTTTTTTCTTTAATTTTACCTATCCCCTTGTCTGCTGACTACCCCCCACCCTGCCCCACTGCTCCACCGCTCCTACCTGGGTGACGTGACGTGGCGGCGGCAAGATGGCTGCTTGCTGAAGCGGCTCTGCCAGCCGAGTCCGCTCATCCGCTTACAATCCCATCCACAGCGGCCCATCCATGGATCTATACCACGGAATTGGACCGAGAACACTGTTGTGATCATCCTGGCCCAGGAGCGGTGTGCGGCAGCCCTCCTGAGCCTGTAAATCACGATCGACGCCGGAGACCTGAAGGCACATCACAACTGCAAGATGGCGGCTGGCATAATCAACGAAGCTGCTAAGGACCAGTGAGGGCACGGGCAGTCCCCGGCCGGGGGCGAGGGCAGACCGCGACCCCCCCTGCCGGTACCGGGAGCGGTCGGTGCTGGAATAGTGAAAGCACGTGGCGAGAGCACCGTAGCTGCAGCCAATGTGAGCCAGGAGTACGGGAGCCTCTGTCCGCTAGTGTGGCCCGGTCGCAAAAAGGAGCCGCGGCGGAGCTGCCGGACCTGTTTATGAAAGCGGAGGTGAGCGGTGAGCCCCCCCCCTCCTCCTAACCGGATGTGCGTTTGATCCTGGCTGTAGGCGTAGCGACCGTTGCGGGCACTGCAGGAGCTGTGGCTGAGGCAGACGGACTCTGCGAGGAGCTCGGACTGCCTGGGGGCCTTCGCCTGCTGTGCGGCGTAGAGTGTGGTCACCGCGTCGGAGCTGCCGGGTAGGTGAGGAGGGGCCTAGCAGTATTTGTGGCCCGCTGGTCGTGCTGGCGATAAATTGCTGCATGGGCTGCTATCTGATGTGAAGCAGCTGACTGGGCCTTTGGGCGCTGAAGACTGCCTCCCCCTCCGTCGGTGATAGCTGGGTGTGCGACCTGGTGGGGAGAGGGCATAGACGCTGTTCCTAAGGGCCACGTGAACGTAGTGGTGAAGATGGCGCACATAATAGACTACACGGAATGCGCTTGGTTGTGGGGGAGT
The DNA here is from genome assembly GCA_963921515.1 of Calotriton arnoldi. Classification (NCBI taxonomy): domain Eukaryota; kingdom Metazoa; phylum Chordata; class Amphibia; order Caudata; family Salamandridae; genus Calotriton; species Calotriton arnoldi. Next base: position 202,945 of record CAWUFW010007986.1, on the reverse strand, counting down.
TTGGAGCTGTTCTTTGGCTTGCATTTTCTGTTGATCTGGGGGCCGCCATTTTGTGTCGAGGTTGTTGTGACTGTTACTCTGTGCCCACCATCTTGTTGGCCTTGACCGATTCCTGGATCACTGCTTGCCGCCGGTCCACACCTTTGTTCACCTGCCTGTCCATTGCCCCTGGATGGCCCCCTCTGGAATGCTCTCTCCCACCCAGACATTAATGGCCACTAATGAGGCTCCCCTATTCTCACCCCCCCCTTGAGGTCCCCCAAATTACAGAGATGACCCAACATGGTGATTGAATTTGGCACTGGACTTAGTGACTAGGTGACCCCACCTGGGTTTGGGCCCGCTTACTCTGATCTTTTTGGGCTCCAATGAGGTACTTGTCTTCCACTGCCGGTCTGCCAGAACTGATCTGCTTCCCATCCCCCTGTTTCTACTCCCCTCCCCATTTCCATTCATCCTCCATTGGGGACTTGTCCTTATATGTTTGTCTATGCAACTATAACTAAATGTAACTATGTAAAACTGTTATTCTTGGTATCCCTGACCTCAGAGACCTGAGCAACATGACTGATGCCCGGTGGAGCTGCTAGACAGCTATAGAGGAGATCGGCCCTGGTTTCCCACTCGGCCGTCACCTACCCAGCCGGACATTGGGCACAGTTCTCCTTGTCTCCCCGCTGTGTGTCCTTCCTCCCCTCCCTCAGATGAACTACTGTAACATTGTTTTTTTGCCTGTGTTTTTACTATGCTCTTGCAACAGGTGTAATTTGTATCTTGTAAATCAATGTTCCTCATGTAAAGCGCTCTAATACCTCCGGGTCTAGCAAGCGCTATATAAAACTCTTCAAATAAATAAATAAATACCTGTGCCGGCAGCGACTGTTTGCTTGGTTGAAATAATAAATGCATCCCAAAATTGAAAAGCATGTATTTGAGAGGAAAATGTGTGCATTTTCAGAACTGGTAAGCTTAGCTGATGTTTGTAGACAAATGTCTAAATTTCCAAAATATATTTGAAGCTGCTATTCGTGAGACAAATCATGAGGCGCTAGGGAGTCTTATCCTTAAAATTATACCCATGGAGCCAATGGCATTTCAGCTGTGGCTGTCATATAGAAGGATTCCAAATTGATACATTCATTTGCTCTTTACTACTGGCAACTTTGCCTGATACATTTATGTAGTCACTGTTGGTAATCTTGCATGGGTGGCCTCTAACGTAAATTGCAATGGATCTAAATTGATTTAATTTTTAATTCACAAGCTCTGAATTACTTCCTACTCAACGACCTCTCATCAGCATCAGATTTAAAAAGTTCAACATTATGAGCAACTCATGTGCTTGTTATCAAGGTTAGCAAACGTCCAAAACATGCACCTAAATCAATTCTATTTCTTCTGATGTTTGTACAAGAAACAAAACATTGCAAAAAAATATTTACTGTGTGCTGTGACTTATTCTTCATCTCTGAACAACTTTGAAACAGACATATCAATCCAAACTAGACAGTGCTCACATTTTACTACTGGTTCCTGTTTAGTCCAGATTGTGGCGCAAACAACGTACTACTGTCTAGTGACTTTGTCAATGAAATTAATTGCGGGGTCATTTAGTGGCAGGATATGATGTGGCCACTGCCTTTTTTCCTGCCAACCTCTTGCTTCCCCCACTTCATTTAAAGTGCAGGGGAAGGTGGATTTCCCAATAGTTGAGTCACTGCTAGTACTCCCATGGGGACAACACTTTTGGTGGACCTGGCACAGACAGACCCTTCATTGTGGCATTTCTTTATGGAACTCCCAATGAAACCATGGCGGTGTCAGACGCAAAATTATTTTAAACGTCCCACACTGATTCAAAAAAAGAATTTTGATTCCTCTAAATGGACCCTCATTTGGGGTGTGCCCAGAAATCACAGTAGCACTAAAGAAAGAGACAACCGAATCAGTTTCCCGCGGAAACAGGTCCCACAATGCATGCAGCCGCCATTTTGGGAGGAAAATGTGTGCTAGAACTAGAGGTGGGAAAGCCACTGAAGGCTGAAGCATGATGCCTGGTTCTGATTCAGCACGAGGTCCTTTTGGACAGGATCGAATAGCCGATAGGGTAATCTGGTTGTTCCAGAAAAGCTGGTTTGACAAGCTAGTGCGTGGGGTGGTTTCCTTGTTGTCTGTGGGCTTGTTTGATGGTTTGAGGAGCTGGTTTTTACTGTTGATTTCCCAGATATTAGCACAAATATTGCTACAACAAGAACGAATGCATGCAGCCTCCCATACCTTGCAAAACACCTGCACAGTATGTTTTAACAAGTTCAAAATTGCCCTGATTTGCAAACATGGGTCACTTTTATAGCTATCTGATTCTATAATGGGAGCCACTCTTATGTTGATGCCCAGTTCTATTTTCTGTCTCAGTCGAACCCTTCTCTTGGGCCCTCCAGCTCAAAACGAGCCAAGCTTTTATGTAGCGTTTTGCATCGATAATTAAAGACAAACCACTAACCTTTGATGTGAAATAGAAATAAGAAAGAGATAATCAAACAGATGCTGAATTGCACAATCTGAAAGCAGAAAACTGGGATCATTTCCGGATTCTCGGCTTGACGATATTGTATAAGGCTAGGCAAATACCTTATTTCATGGTGTCTACTTTCTCCTCATTCTTGCATATGGAAGCACTTTGAAATACATGAGTTCAGGATATGTGCTATGCAAAAATCCCCTCTTGTGTTTGATAGTAATTGACTATAATGTTGACACCTGTAAGAATCTAGGCCACACACATGACAACTGACTTGCCTTAGTTCATTAATGACATTGTCAACATGGCGGGACAGGAGGAGGAGGGAGCAGGTATGTTTTTTAAGTTCAAGTTTAAAACTTTTAATAAATGCGTCTCAACGCAGTGCTAGAAATCTGATGTATTAAGTGAAATACTTCACAAGTTAAATACACGTTTTTGAACTTTTAAGAAACTTTATCATATTTTTATATAATGTTTGTTGCACGATTTATGTGCCAAGCAATTTCATGACTCGGCTCGTGCATGGACACGTAAAGCCAAGCAAACCATTGGCTTCGGTTTGGGCTCGGCTCTGTATGTTATTTTGCTGGCGCGCTGATCTCTAACCAGAAGCGATTCGTCAATAAATGAGACAGCATGGCTGCCAACAAACTTATTACAGTTCAGGTCTTTGATAGCAGTTTCGATAGACATCGCTAATCAACTGGACACTGGATCTGACCTACACCTTCCGGACCTGTAAGGATGTACATTTCTTTTTGCAGTTTTTAGATTGCGTGTACTTGGCCCAAGGGCATTAGAGTGCTCAACATGAGCACCAGATTACATTGCACGAGATTGGATTAATTTTTTAAGCCACGCATGTTGTGTTACTGGTGAGACTGGACAAAACCAAAGGGGATGATGGACGGAGTGTTGAACATTAAACGCACTCACCCCCAGTCAACTGATCTGGGTTTAATCCATCATCATTCTTTAGCTCACTCCGCCACCCCAGTTCAGACATGGCCATATGCAAATCAGTCTGACCCTGTGCCTCATGGGAACAGTCCAGCCCGAACTGCCAAGCCATGTCTTCCCTGGACCGGAAACAAGCATCCTGGGACCGGTTTCTGGCTTACAGCCATCATCAGCCAGGCTATCTTGAATCCAGTGGCAAAGTGAGCAAGGGACCCACGTCTGGGCATACCCTGCCAACTTAGGGCGAACATAGCAAAACCAAAGGGGATGATGGACGGAGTGTTGAACATTGCAAGCACTCACCCCCACTCAACTGATCTGGGTTTAATCCATCATCATTCTTTAGCTCACTCCGCCACCCCAGTTCAGACATGGCCATATGCAAATCAGTCTGACCCTGTGCCTCATGGGAACAGTCCAGCCCGAACTGCCAAGCCATGTCTTCCCTGGACCGGAAACAAGCATCCTGGGACCGGTTTCTGGCTTACAGCCGTCATCAGCCAGGCTATCTTGAATCCAGTGGCAAAGTGAGCAAGGGACCCACGTCTGGGCATACCCTGCCAACTTAGGGCGAACATAGCAAAACCAAAGGGGATGATGGACGGAGTGTTGAACATTGCAAGCACTCACCCCCAGTCAACTGATCTGGGTTTAATCCATCATCATTCTTTAGCTCACTCCGCCACCCCAGTTCAGACATGGCCATATGCAAATCAGTCTGACCCTGTGCCTCATGGGAACAGTCCAGCCCGAACTGCCAAGCCATGTCTTCCCTGGACCGGAAACAAGCATCCTGGGACCGGTTTCTGGCTTACAGCCGTCATCAGCCAGGCTATCTTGAATCCAGTGGCAAAGTGAGCAAGGGACCCACGTCTGGGCATACCCTGCCAACTTAGAGGCGAACATAGCAAAACCAAAGGGGATGATGGATGGAGTGTTGAACATTGCAAGCACTCACCCCCAGTCAACTGATCTGGGTTTAATCCATCATCATTCTTTAGCTCACTCCGCCACCCCAGTTCAGACATGGCCATATGGAAATCAGTCTGACCCTGTGCCTCATGGGAACAGTCCAGCCCGAACTGCCAAGCCATGTCTTCCCTGGACCGGAAACAAGCATCCTGGGACCGGTTTCTGGCTTACAGCCATCATCAGCCAGGCTATCTTGAATCCAGTGGCAAAGTGAGCAAGGGACCCACGTCTGGGCATACCCTGCCAACTTAGGGCGAACATAGCAAAACCAAAGGGGATGATGGACGGAGTGTTGAACATTGCAAGCACTCACCCCCAGTCAACTGATCTGGGTTTAATCCATCATCATTCTTTAGCTCACTCCGCCACCCCAGTTCAGACATGGCCATATGCAAATCAGTCTGACCCTGTGCCTCATGGGAACAGTCCAGCCCGAACTGCCAAGCCATGTCTTCCCTGGACCGGAAACAAGCATCCTGGGACCGGTTTCTGGCTTACAGCCGTCATCAGCCTGGCTATCTTGAATCCAGTGGCAAAGTGAGCAAGGGACCCACGTCTGGGCATACCCTGCCAACTTAGGGCGAACATAGCAAAACCAAAGGGGATGATGGACGGAGTGTTGAACATTGCAAGCACTCACCCCCAGTCAACTGATCTGGGTTTAATCCATCATCATTCTTGAGCTCACTCCGCCACCCCAGTTCAGACATGGCCATATGCAAATCAGTCTGACCCTGTGCCTCATGGGAACAGTCCAGCCCGAACTGCCAAGCCATGTCTTCCCTGGACCGGAAACAAGCATCCTGGGACCGGTTTCTGGCTTACAGCCATCATCAGCCAGGCTATCTTGAATCCAGTGGCAAAGTGAGCAAGGGACCCACGTCTGGGCATACCCTGCCAACTTAGGGCGAACATAGCAAAACCAAAGGGGATGATGGACGGAGTGTTGAACATTGCAAGCACTCACCCCCACTCAACTGATCTGGGTTTAATCCATCATCATTCTTTAGCTCACTCCGCCACCCCAGTTCAGACATGGCCATATGCAAATCAGTCTGACCCTGTGCCTCATGGGAACAGTCCAGCCCGAACTGCCAAGCCATGTCTTCCCTGGACCGGAAACAAGCATCCTGGGACCGGTTTCTGGCTTACAGCCGTCATCAGCCAGGCTATCTTGAATCCAGTGGCAAAGTGAGCAAGGGACCCACGTCTGGGCATACCCTGCCAACTTAGGGCGAACATAGCAAAACCAAAGGGGATGATGGACGGAGTGTTGAACATTGCAAGCACTCACCCCCAATCAACTGATCTGGGTTTAATCCATCATCATTCTTTAGCTCACTCCGCCACCCCAGTTCAGACATGGCCATATGCAAATCAGTCTGACCCTGTGCCTCATGGGAACAGTCCAGCCCGAACTGCCAAGCCATGTCTTCCCTGGACCGGAAACAAGCATCCTGGGACCAGTTTCTGGCTTACAGCCGTCATTAGCCAGGCTATCTTGAATCCAGTGGCAAAGTGAGCAAGGGACCCACGTCTGGCCATACCCTGCCAACTTAGGGCGAACATAGCAAAACCAAAGGGGATGATGGACGGAGTGTTGAACATTGCAAGCACTCACCCCCAGTCAACTGATCTGGGTTTAATCCATCATCATTCTTTAGCTCACTCCGCCACCCCAGTTCAGACATGGCCATATGCAAATCAGTCTGACCCTGTGCCTCATGGGAACAGTCCAGCCCGAACTGCCAAGCCATGTCTTCCCTGGACCGGAAACAAGCATCCTGGGACCGGTTTCTGGCTTACAGCCGTCATCAGCCAGGCTATCTTGAATCCAGTGGCAAAGTGAGCAAGGGACCCACGTCTGGGCATACCCTGCCAACTTAGGGCGAACATAGCAAAACCAAAGGGGATGATGGATGGAGTGTTGAACATTGCAAGCACTCACCCCCAGTCAACTGATCTGGGTTTAATCCATCATCATTCTTTAGCTCACTCCGCCACCCCAGTTCAGACATGGCCATATGCAAATCAGTCTGACCCTGTGCCTCATGGGAACAGTCCAGCCCGAACTGCCAAGCCATGTCTTCCCTGGACCGGAAACAAGCATCCTGGGACCGGTTTCTGGCTTACAGCCATCATCAGCCAGGCTATCTTGAATCCAGTGGCAAAGTGAGCAAGGGACCCATGTCTGGGCATACCCTGCCAACTTAGGGCGAACATAGCAAAACCAAAGGGGATGATGGACGGAGTGTTGAACATTGCAAGCACTCACCCCCAGTCAACTGATCTGGGTTTAATCCATCATCATTCTTTAGCTCACTCCGCCACCCCAGTTCAGACATGGCCATATGCAAATCAGTCTGACTCTGTGCCTCATGGGAACAGTCCAGCCCGAACTGCCAAGCCATGTCTTCCCTGGACCGGAAACAAGCATCCTGGGACCGGTTTCTGGCTTACAGCCATCATCAGCCAGGCTATCTTGAATCCAGTGGCAAAGTGAGCAAGGGACCCACGTCTGGGCATACCCTGCCAACTTAGGGCGAACATAGCAAAACCAAAGGGGATGATGGACGGAGTGTTGAACATTGCAAGCACTCACCCCCAGTCAACTGATCTGGGTTTAATCCATCATCATTCTTTAGCTCACTCCGCCACCCCAGTTCAGACATGGCCATATGCAAATCAGTCTGACCCTGTGCCTCATGGGAACAGTCCAGCCCGAACTGCCAAGCCATGTCTTCCCTGGACCGGAAACAAGCATCCTGGGACCGGTTTCTGGCTTACAGCCGTCATCAGCCTGGCTATCTTGAATCCAGTGGCAAAGTGAGCAAGGGACCCACGTCGTGGGCATACCCTGCCAACTTAGGGCGAACATAGCAAAACCAAAGGGGATGATGGACGGAGTGTTGAACATTGCAAGCACTCACCCCCAGTCAACTGATCTGGGTTTAATCCATCATCATTCTTGAGCTCACTCCGCCACCCCAGTTCAGACATGGCCATATGCAAATCAGTCTGACCCTGTGCCTCATGGGAACAGTCCAGCCCGAACTGCCAAGCCATGTCTTCCCTGGACCGGAAACAAGCATCCTGGGACCGGTTTCTGGCTTACAGCCATCATCAGCCAGGCTATCTTGAATCCAGTGGCAAAGTGAGCAAGGGACCCACGTCTGGGCATACCCTGCCAACTTAGGGCGAACATAGCAAAACCAAAGGGGATGATGGACGGAGTGTTGAACATTGCAAGCACTCACCCCCACTCAACTGATCTGGGTTTAATCCATCATCATTCTTTAGCTCACTCCGCCACCCCAGTTCAGACATGGCCATATGCAAATCAGTCTGACCCTGTGCCTCATGGGAACAGTCCAGCCCGAACTGCCAAGCCATGTCTTCCCTGGACCGGAAACAAGCATCCTGGGACCGGTTTCTGGCTTACAGCCGTCATCAGCCAGGCTATCTTGAATCCAGTGGCAAAGTGAGCAAGGGACCCACGTCTGGGCATACCCTGCCAACTTAGGGCGAACATAGCAAAACCAAAGGGGATGATGGACGGAGTGTTGAACATTGCAAGCACTCACCCCCAATCAACTGATCTGGGTTTAATCCATCATCATTCTTTAGCTCACTCCGCCACCCCAGTTCAGACATGGCCATATGCAAATCAGTCTGACCCTGTGCCTCATGGGAACAGTCCAGCCCGAACTGCCAAGCCATGTCTTCCCTGGACCGGAAACAAGCATCCTGGGACCAGTTTCTGGCTTACAGCCGTCATTAGCCAGGCTATCTTGAATCCAGTGGCAAAGTGAGCAAGGGACCCACGTCTGGCCATACCCTGCCAACTTAGGGCGAACATAGCAAAACCAAAGGGGATGATGGACGGAGTGTTGAACATTGCAAGCACTCCCCCAGTCAACTGATCTGGGTTTAATCCATCATCATTCTTTAGCTCACTCCGCCACCCCAGTTCAGACATGGCCATATGCAAATCAGTCTGACCCTGTGCCTCATGGGAACAGTCCAGCCCGAACTGCCAAGCCATGTCTTCCCTGGACCGGAAACAAGCATCCTGGGACCGGTTTCTGGCTTACAGCCGTCATCAGCCAGGCTATCTTGAATCCAGTGGCAAAGTGAGCAAGGGACCCACGTCTGGGCATACCCTGCCAACTTAGGGCGAACATAGCAAAACCAAAGGGGATGATGGATGGAGTGTTGAACATTGCAAGCACTCACCCCCAGTCAACTGATCTGGGTTTAATCCATCATCATTCTTTAGCTCACTCCGCCACCCCAGTTCAGACATGGCCATATGCAAATCAGTCTGACCCTGTGCCTCATGGGAACAGTCCAGCCCGAACTGCCAAGCCATGTCTTCCCTGGACCGGAAACAAGCATCCTGGGACCGGTTTCTGGCTTACAGCCATCATCAGCCAGGCTATCTTGAATCCAGTGGCAAAGTGAGCAAGGGACCCACGTCTGGGCATACCCTGCCAACTTAGGGCGAACATAGCAAATCCAAAGGGGATGATGGACGGAGTGTTGAACATTGCAAGCACTCACCCCCAGTCAACTGATCTGGGTTTAATCCATCATCATTCTTTAGCTCACTCCGCCACCCCAGTTCAGACATGGCCATATGCAAATCAGTCTGACCCTGTGCCTCATGGGAACAGTCCAGCCCGAACTGCCAAGCCATGTCTTCCCTGGACCGGAAACAAGCATCCTGGGACCGGTTTCTGGCTTACACCCGTCATCGCCAGGCTATCTTGAATCCAGTGGCAAAGTGAGCAAGGGACCCACGTCTGGGCATACCCTGCCAACTTAGGGCGAACATAGCAAAACCAAAGGGGATGATGGACGGAGTGTTGAACATTGCAAGCACTCACCCCCAGTCAACTGATCTGGGTTTAATCCATCATCATTCTTTAGCTCACTCCGCCACCCCAGTTCAGACATGGCCATATGCAAATCAGTCTGACCCTGTGCCTCATGGGAACAGTCCAGCCCGAACTGCCAAGCCATGTCTTCCCTGGACCGGAAACAAGCATCCTGGGACCGGTTTCTGGCTTACAGCCGTCATCAGCCAGGCTATCTTGAATCCAGTGGCAAAGTGAGCAAGGGACCCACGTCTGGGCATACCCTGCCAACTTAGGGCGAACATAGCAAAACTAAAGGGGATGATGGACGGAGTGTTGAACATTGCAAGCACTCACCCCCAGTCAACTGATCTGGGTTTAATCCATCATCATTCTTTAGCTCCCTCCGCCACCCCAGTTCAGACATGGCCATATGCAAATCAGTCTGACCCTGTGCCTCATGGGAACAGTCCAGCCCGAACTGCCAAGCCATGTCTTCCCTGGACCGGAAACAAGGATCCTGGACCGGTTTCTGGCTTACAGCCGTCATCAGCCAGGCTATCTTGAATCCAGTGGCAAAGTGAGCAAGGGACCCACGTCTGGGCATACCCTGCCAATTTAGGGCGAACATAGCAAAACCAAAGGGGATGATGGACGGAGTGTTGAACATTGCAAGCACTCACCCCCAGTCAACTGATCTGGGTTTAATCCATCATCATTCTTTAGCTCACTCCGCCACCCCAGTTCAGACATGGCCATATGCAAATCAGTCTGACTCTGTGCCTCATGGGAAAAGTCCAGCCCGAACTGCCAAGCCATGTCTTCTCTGGACCGGAAACAAGCATCCTGGGACCGGTTTCTGGCTTACAGCCGTCATCAGCCAGGCTATCTTGAATCCAGTGGCAAAGTGAGCAAGGGATCCACGTCTGGGCATACCCTGCCAACTTAGGGCGAACATAGCAAATCCAAAGGGGATGATGGACGGAGTGTTGAACATTGCAAGCACTCACCCCCAGTCAACTGATCTGGGTTTAATCCATCATCATTCTTTAGCTCACTCCGCCACCCCAGTTCAGACATGGCCATATGCAAATCAGTCTGACCCTGTGCCTCATGGGAACAGTCCAGCCCGAACTGCCAAGCCATGTCTTCCCTGGACCGGAAACAAGCATCCTGGGACCGGTTTCTGGCTTACACCCGTCATCAGCCAGGCTATCTTGAATCCAGTGGCAAAGTGAGCAAGGGACCCACGTCTGGGCATACCCTGCCAACTTAGGGCGAACATAGCAAAACCAAAGGGGATGATGGACGGAGTGTTGAACATTGCAAGCACTCACCCCCAGTCAACTGATCTGGGTTTAATCCATCATCATTCTTTAGCTCACTCCGCCACCCCAGTTCAGACATGGCCATATGCAAATCAGCCTGACCCTGTGCCTCATGGGAACAGTCCAGCCCGAACTGCCAAGCCATGTCTTCCCTGGACCGGAAACAAGCATCCTGGGACCGGTTTCTGGCTTACAGCCATCATCAGCCAGGCTATCTTGAATCCAGTGGCACAGTGAGCAAGGGACCCACGTCTGGGCATACCCTGCCAACTTAGGGCGAACATAGCCAAATCAAAGGGGATGATGGACGGAGTGTTGAACATTGCAAGCACTCACCCCCAGTCAACTGATCTGGGTTTAATCCATCATCATTCTTTAGCTCCCTCCGCCACCCCAGTTCAGACATGGCCATATGCAAATCAGTCTGACCCTGTGCCTCATGGGAACAGTCCAGCCCGAACTGCCAAGCCATGTCTTCCCTGGACCGGAAACAAGCATCCTGGGACCAGTTTCTGGCTTACAGCCGTCATCAGCCAGGCTATCTTGAATCCAGTGGCAAAGTGAGCAAGGGACCCACGTCTGGGCATACCCTGCCAACTTAGGGCAAACATAGCAAAACCAAAGGGGATGATGGACGGAGTGTTGAACATTGCAAGCACTCACCCCCAGTCAACTGATCTGGGTTTAATCCATCATCATTCTTTAACTCACTCCGCCACCCCAGTTCAGACATGACCATATGCAAATCAGTCTGACCCTGTGCCTCATGGGAACAGTCCAGCACGAACTGCCAAGCCATGTCTTCCCTGGACCGGAAACAAGCATCCTGGGACGGGTTTCTGGCTTACAGCCGTCGTCAGCCAGGCTATCTTGAATCCAGTGGCAAAGTGAGCAAGGGACCCACGTCTGGGCATACCCTGCCAACTTAGGGCGAACATAGCAAAACCAAAGGGGATGATGGACGGAGTGTTGAACATTGCAAGCACTCACCCCCAGTCAACTGATCTGGGTTTAATCCATCATCATTCTTTAGCTCACTCCGCCACCCCAGTTCAGACATGGCCATATGCAAATCAGTCTGACCCTGTGCCTCATGGGAACAGTCCAGCCCGAACTGCCAAGCCATGTCTTCCCTGGACCGGAAACAAGCATCCTGGGACCGGTTTCTGGCTTACACCCGTCATCAGCCAGGCTATCTTGAATCCAGTGGCAAAGTGAGCAAGGGACCCACGTCTGGGCATACCCTGCCAACTTAGGGCGAACATAGCAAAACCAAAGGGGATGATGGACGGAGTGTTGAACATTGCAAGCACTCACCCCCAGTCAACTGATCTGGGTTTAATCCATCATCATTCTTTAGCTCACTCCGCCACCCCAGTGCAGACATGGCCATATGCAAATCAGTCTGACCCTGTGCCTCATGGGAACAGTCCAGCCCGAACTGCCAAGCCATGTCTTCCCTAGCCTGGAAACAAGCATCCTGGGACCAATTTCTGGCTTACAGCCGTCATCAGCCAGGCTATCTTGAATCCAGTGGCAAAGTGAGCAAGGGACCCACGTCTGGGCATACCCTGCCAACTTAGGGCGAACATAGCAAAACCAAAGGGGATGATGGACAGAGTGTTGAACATTGCAAGCACTCACCCCCAGTCAACTGATCTGGGTTTAATCCATCATCATTCTTTAGCTCACTCCGCCACCCCAGTTCAGACATGGCCATATGCAAATCAGTCTGACCCTGTGCCTCATGGGAACAGTCCAGCCCGAACTGCCAAGCCATGTCTTCCCTGGACCGGAAACAAGCATCCTGGGACCGGTTTCTGGCTTACAGCCGTCATCAGCCAGGCTATCTTGAATCCAGTGGCAAAGTGAGCAAGGGACCCACGTCTGGGAATACCCTGCCAACTTAGGGCGAACATAGCAAAACCAAAGGGGATGATGGACGGAGTGTTGAACATTGCAAGCACTCACCCCCAGTCAACTGATCTGGGTTTAATCCATCATCATTCTTTAGCTCACTCCGCCACCCCAGTTCAGACATGGCCATATGCAAATCAGTCTGACCCTGTGCCTCATGGGAACAGTCCAGCCCGAACTGCCAAGCCATGTCTTCCCTGGACCGGAAACAAGCATCCTGGGACCGGTTTCTGGCTTACAGCCGTCATCAGCCAGGCTATCTTGAATCCAGTGGCAAAGTGAGCAAGGGACCCACGTCTGGGCATACCCTGCCAACTTAGGGCGAACATAGCAAAACCAAAGGGGATGATGGACGGAGTGTTGAACATTGCAAGCACTCACCCCCAGTCAACTGATCTGGGTTTAATCCATCATCATTCTTTAGCTCACTCCGCCACCCCAGTTCAGACATGGCCATATGCAAATCAGTCTGACCCTGTGCCTCATGGGAACAGTCCAGCCCGAACTGCCAAGCCATGTCTTCCCTGGACCGGAAACAAGCATCCTGGGACCGGTTTCTGGCTTACAGCCATCATCAGCCAGGCTATCTTGAATCCAGTGGCAAAGTGAGCAAGGAGCCCACGTCTGGGCATACCCTGCCAACTTAGGGCGAACATAGCAAAACCAAAGGGGATGATGGACGGAGTGTTGAACATTGCAAGCACTCACCCCCAGTCAACTGATCTGGGTTTAATCCATCATCATTCTTTAGCTCACTCCGCCACCCCAGTTCAGACATGGCCATATGCAAATCAGTCTGACCCTGTGCCTCACGGGAACAGTCCAGCCCGAACTGCCAAGCCATGTCTTCCCTGGACCGGAAACAAGCATCCTGGGTGAGACTGGAACCTGGTCGACTAACTCCAAAGTCGGCAGCTCTAGCCGCTAGACCCCATCCAGGGGCATATTTACTAAAAAATGTCAGAGCACGGAGCAACGACAAATTTGGCAGCGCCACGCTCCGACCTTTCCAAAATGCAGGGATGCACCGTATTTACTACAATACGGCACACTCCTTTGTTTTCCCTAGTGCTGGCGCTAAATTTAGCTGCCTCGTGCCAACGCAGGTACCCTTGCACTATACCCTTGCTCTATTGTGTAAGGGTGCATGGCTTTTTGCTCTTCCTATGTGTGCTGCAGAATGCAGCACACATTGAAAAGCAAAACGAGGAGAAATAAAAGCATTTCTCCTCATGAGCCATTCTATTGCCTGCTCTTGCATGGCATTAGTTTTTGGTGCTGCCACAGATTTACAACTCCTTGTAAATCTGGGTCAGCCTCGAAAAGCAATGGGTATTGCGGTGGAACACCCACAGCAACACCTTTTGCATGCCCCTTTGCCGCAGAGAACTACGGGGGAAAGGGGCATATTTACAAGGTGGTGTTAAGCCACGCTAAGTGGCTTAGCGCCACCTTGTAAATATTGAAAATCGCTCTACGCCACTGGAGCATCAAAAAACATTCCGCTCCGGTGGCGATAGGTGCATGTAAATATGCCCCCCAGACTCTACGGGCCGTCGTTCAATATACATTACTTGTTATACAAAAAATATTGTTTCCTGTATGTATTTGCATCGCTCAAGATTGCGAACGTGCCATGTGAGAACAGTTGCCCACTTTCTTGCATTGTTTTGCAGTTGTCTCAGGCAAGGATAGGTTTAAGCTATGATTCTAATTCTTTCTCTATTGCTTTTTATAATTTTTTCTCTGACCTATCAATCATTCTGTAATGATTAGAATGAAACATTAACGTTACTTTTCAGCCTGTAAGTGTCACATATTTTGCTGTGCGTGTCTAGAACACATATTTTGCCCTAAATGTTAATTTCCTAATATTGCTCTTAACCCTCTTAGAAAAGCAGATGCTTATTAAAAGCAGTGCATGTGTATTTTTAAAGCATGTTGCCTCTTTAATTCTCAGTTCTATGATACTAGTGACACAGCATTTCTAGTTTCGCCTGCTTTAGCTGATGCAAACTTGCCTTTTGTGTTTTAGACTTTTAGTGTCTCTAGTTCAAAAAAAGAATCAGTGGTCTCTTGGGAACAGGTCCCTTGTTCCAGACTCGTTGCAGGTGAGAGCTATGATCAAATGACACAGTCATTATTATCCGTCAGTAGCTGAGGAATTCCCTAAGGATCCCGTGATCCCAGGTAAACAATCTATAAGAGCCTTTCGAGGAGGAATATGTTCCAAGAAAGCAGCTGCTTTGCAGTCATTGGCATTCGATTCTGCTGTAGTCAGAGCACGCTCATGTTTATTATTATAATGCAATCTGTGGTTTAAGTACATACTGGCAAAGGACATTTGGATGATCAAAGTATCTTGGTGGTTATCTACTTTAATCGTACAGTAAACTAAGAGTTAAAAACAAATTGGCCTCATTTATGCCTCGAGGCTCCACCAAGCGAATGAATAGAATAGAACGCATCCTTGGCATACACCAGCCCAAAGAATATTATTCATAAAAGGTCAGACCGTCTCTATCATTAACTTTATTATGTAATCGGTTTACATAATTAAACATATTTGCACCCAAATATACGCTTATTTTAAATGATTCGCAGACGCTATTTGCCTTAAAATCACAGGGGCATATTAACAAGGGCTGGCGATAACATTATCGCCGCTTTAGCGTCCGTTTTCGGGCGAAAAGCGGCGATAATGTTATTGCAATATCATCAAGGACACGCTAGCGCGTGTATCCTTGACTTAGCGCCCGTTTCCAGCACGCCTAACTCGCATCTCTAATGAGATGCAAAGTGAGGCGTCACTGGGCGTCCCCTGACAGACTACCCTGTAAAATATCGCGAAATGTACATCGCGATATTTACAAGGTGGCACGCATTTTGCAGACGTTAGTTTTTGGCGAAAACCACGGTTTTCGCCTAAAACTAACGTCTGCAAAATGCAGACTTACCTATACCTGACAATGGGGGTGGATTATGCTAATACGACCACAGGGTCGTATCAGCAAGGTTATCGCCGTTTTCCATGGAACATCGCTGGAAAACCAGCGATGTTCCATGGAAAACACTGCTATCGCTGGTAAATTATCGCCATTGCGCTATGCGTTGTTGATACAGCGATAGCATGGCGATAATTGCCAGTGATAGACGGCGATAGAAAAGTTCTCGCTAAGAGCGGCCAGCGATAATTATCGCTGCCGCTTGCTGATATGCCCCACAATGAACTGGTGCATTGTAGGCACAGTTCTACTGATGATGTGATGATAATTGTATGCGGTTCACCAAGGACCATTCCCTGCGTAGGATAAGACAAGGTTTAAAAAGCTGATAGGCTTGAAAACCCCACCACAACCGTGAAAGTGGCTCGCTTTCACATTCTCAATATTGGATACACAATTCTTTATGAAACACTAATGAGCCCCTGGCAGCTGTGCAGGAGTGGCCAGCACATGTAACATCGGTGTGGCAAAGCCGGGGGGGGGAGGGGGTGGTGAGTCGACAGACGACAGTATAGGGAAAGTAAAATAAAAAAATAAATATAACCACTTAACTTGCGCTTGCTGCATCACCGAGGCGGCGAGCGCAAGGTAAATGGTTTTTTTATTTTTTTTATTTTACTATCCCTATCCTGTCGTCTGTTGACTTCCCCCTCTGCCCCACCTCGCCCCACCGCGGTTACCTGTGCTGGCCTTGCCTGCAGCTGTGGCACAAACATCAGGCAATTTCCCAGAGGTGTTAAGTTCAAGCATTACCCACCATTTCAAAGTCAAGAATATAACATAATAATATTCTGTAGGAAATAGGATTATTAATTGGTGTGAAGGACAGCCCAACTCAAGAAAGAATCACAACCCTTTTCAGGGTAAACTGTTAAAGTCACTAAATTAAGCTGAGCTCAACCCCCCTGAAAGATGTGGCACAGACCAGACAGGCCTAATTTAGGGCAATGTGTAAAATATGTATACAGTACATAAACAGTAATAAAGTAAAAACACAACACAGTAAAAATTCCCATACTGACTTTGAAAGATAGAATAAGTTTTACCTAATAAATGACACCAAAATGTCAAACATCCAATTAGGGGGAATCAGAGACATGGATTTTAATTTTTTTAAATAAAAATAGCTCCTCAAGACATTAAGCCCTAACCGCAGTCAAATGGTCATGGTAGACCGAACCTATGTGCACTTTTGTAGCAACCGCAATGAAGCACAGGTCAGATACAGAAACCAGTCTCGACTTGGTCAGTGGTTTTACCCTGGAGCTTAGTTGCGAAAAAGCAACAAGGTGATGGAAGGAATGCTTGTATTATTCTCAGCCACTGGCAATCACTCGGCCTGCATTCCAAACATATGGCTGGGTCCCAACTGAGGTGGACTAATGAGCAGAATAACTATGGACTGGATGTGGCCTCGACGAGTAATCACTAGTGGCGGAGATTAATTGAAGCACTCCACTCACTTTTTCATTTACTTTAGAGATTATAAATGAGAAACTTATTAGTTTTAGTCAATAAGGTTTGTCATTTTAGATAAATATTGAAGTTCCTTCTAAAAGTCAAACTTAATTCTTGTTCAGATTTGGCAAATGATTTGAACATATTTAACATTTGAGCAACCTCTTTAATATCTTACTTTTCGCATTGACCTTGTATTTTAGTGAGATAGTTTGGAAAAATAGGATTTGTATGTAAACGAATACAATGCACATGTCCGATAATACAAAACCTACCAAGACATCTGTGAACGATTAAACATGCCACTTGCTTTGAGGCTAATTTAAACTGCCACTGATGCTTTAGTTGGTAAATTCTCCATAGGTAAACACACTGCCCTTAATGATCAATAATTTCAGCAATTAATCCTCAGGGTATTGGTAATCTAATTTAGGAAAGCTAGCATGTTGCTAAAATCAGAATTGTGCTGCAAGACAGTAATGTTCACAATAAGGGATTGCCCATCCTCTGTCCTTGATCTTAACATATAACTCAATTCTAGTCATCAGGCAGGTTCTTCCAGGTTCTACTGTTGCAGGGATTCCGCACAAACACAGAACTATGCGCAGGAATATGGGACCTAGGTGTATAGGGACTGGGTCTTCCTACCACCTTAGTACCCATGAACCCAGGACCGACTAGCTATAGTGTCTCACTTGCTCTCCTACTCACTCACGGAGAAACAAATGATTAGACACCCCAGAACACAACACTCCCAGATCCTTCAGGAATGGCAGTAACAAGACACATCCTTTTGCTCACTCTCTTGTACTTTTCCACAGTAATATCTGACAGAGACATAGAATAGTTTTAAATATTTATTTTAACTAAGGTGCACTAAAATGCAGTTTACGTGCCACAACAAGCAGAAAAATGCAGAGCACAAATACAGTCTGCATAGCAGCTAGTCCATATATCATGAAGGGAGATGTCATCATAAAAAGACAATGGAGAAAGGACTATAGTGCCTAACCTCCCTCCCCTTGCTAAGAAGAAATATTATTATATAATAGAAGATCTCTGGGCTTTGTCAGCAGACCCCATACCTTAGCCAATAGATGGTAGATTGACATCATAGGTATGTCTCGCTCTTCTCCCTGGAAAGGTCCCTCTCCAAGTGAGTGTCACTTATTCGTGTACCCCACTAAAAACCCAAGTACGCTGTCCAAACAACAGCTGCATTGGTATGTTTTGTCTAAGGGCTATGGTCTGGCCAGAACAAAATAACAACGGGCATTGTTGTTCGACCTTGCACATGATGTTCAGTCAAAATCCCAGGAACATGCAGAGAGCGAACACAACGATGAGTTCTCATGTGAAAGCAGTCATGGAAATTATTGCAAAAAATAAAGACGTGTAGTAACGTGTGCAAAGCAGCAGGCAAGCTGCAATGTGCTCATGCCAAGTTAGTGAAAAACGACAATGTCCCTATGGGCCATGTGACACTACCAGACCAAATAAAGCCACTACTTACCAAATTCAATGTCTGAACTAATCCAGCATCCATAAAAATGGCATATTTTCAAACAAAACTAAATATTGAAGAAGGATATTCATACTACTAATATGGATATATCCCACCAAATATGAAGGGATCTGTTTCCAGCTATGCAATTCTTATTTTAGTTTACATAGTAATCGAGCAAAATTGTTTTTAGATAAATCAGATATCCTTGATGTAACCATAATCCCTAACTATTGAGTTGGAATATTGCCATAGTCCCCCTTCCTAGTTCAATAGGCATGGCATTCTCCCCAGTGTGGATCATAATTTTGTGGTGGGCAGAACTTGCAGATTTTCACTCCGTAGAGTTCCACTCTGTGGAACTCCGCAGAGTTATATAAAAACTCCACGCAGTTCGTAGTCCGCGTAGTTCCGCCAATGGGCAGAAAATATTATGTTGTGATTCTTGTGCTGCAATTTAGCACCGGTAAGACGAGCAGTGCCAAGAAATCAGCATGAATAGCACCATGTGGTCTGCAAGAGTGCGCTGCGATTCAAGTTGATTTTGCTTCTGCTCGAATAGAAATCTACTCGGGCGGCAGGAAATCTATTTGAGAAGCAGCCCTCTCATCGCAACCACTCACCACTGACTGCGACCGTCCACATTAGAAATTTGCACTAGGGGATGCCAAATCTTGCTGACGCTCAGCAGCTTACATTTCTAGAGCCTCATGGGAAAAAGGTCTGCCACACGGTGATTGACGGAATTTGGCCGGAACTCCATGTTATAATAGTAAAGTGGAGTGGCAAAATACCATCAATTCTGTGGGCAGAATGAAACACTCTGACATCCCCTAAATTTTGGCAGTCTTACTGATGCTAATGCTAGATCCAGAATTTTTTTTAGAAATCTTTGTCTTAATTTGAACAGGGCATTAAATTATGTACATTAGGTGTTATACGTAAGGCAATATCACCTGCATAGAGTTAAAGTCTCCCCCATGCATGTTGTCAACAATGATGTCATTTCGTATGTTGCAGTGATGTTATCAATCATGTCATAGAGCATTTTATGAGTGATGTAATATGTGAGGTATTTAGCAGTGCATGGTGAGGGCAGAAGGTATAGTCACTTGAGATAATTATAACTGATAGTTTTTCAGTGGTTGTGTTTCTTTTAAATGGTATGTTTTAACAGACATTTTCACCTAATGATAATGTCCCTGTAACCTGTGGTTTTTTTGTGAGTTTCTATTTCTTTATTTAAAGTGGGATGTAATTACAATTCCTAGCTATAAAATGACTTTATGGTATCGAACAGAGTTGTTTACTAACTTCCTCAGTATTAACCAGAAATTACCAAACTTGACTGATGATTTACTGAGAAGGACTTTCAGTCTATATATTACGGATGGATGATCATGTTATATAATCTAAGAAAATACTTGCCTGATATTATTTTAAGCCCTGATGAAATTCCAGGAGTAATTGGAATGAAACGTGTTTGCTGGATTTTATCCTTTTTTTACTGACAAAATAAATATTCTCTGGTGAACCTTCCTAAGTGCTATAACATCACTTTAACCTATTTTTCTTACAGTGAATTTCTATGTTTTTTAAACATAAAGTAAAATGTCCATTGCTGTGCGCTGTGTAGGCACAGGGCCTGGGCACTGTGCCTGGTCCTTCCTGCCCCTGCCAGTTACCGGGCCAGTACCATACTGGGTGCAGGCAGGAGCCGGCTGTTTCTTTGCTCCTGCCTGAGCAAGAACAGCAATTTTCAAAATTGTGTTTCCTACCCGTGAGAGTGAGGGCAGGGTATGCCCGCACTCTCCCAGGCAGGGAACTACAGTGTGACACTGCTTGACCAAGCTCCAAAGGATTGGGCCCCCGGAGCAGGCCTATGGCTCAGGTAGGGGGTCCAAATGCACCCTCTCCAGAAAACAAGTGGCCCCGGGTGATGGGAGAGGCCTGGGGAGTTGGGCTGCATAGTCCTCTCCCCTTTATTTTAACTATGGCCCCAGGGGATGGGGTCCCCAGGGAAACTCTGAGGCTTGGGGAGGGGGGCCTGCAGGCCACGTCCCCTTTTGTAGATCAATCATCCCCACGGGATGGGACCCTCTGGGCCTGGAAATAGCCAGAGGAGGGGACCACAAGCCCCTTTGCCTTGTGATATATATTGTGCCGTCCTCCACAGGCCAAAGCCCACCACAGGTGTTAATTTTAATGGACTGGAGCCTGCCTCTTTCAAAAACATTCTTACTGTGGACCTTCCATGAATTCACATTAAAATTAAAACTAAAATAGGCTTTTGGCCCGGATGGTCCCTCTAGGACTCCCATCAAGCCTAGGGGTATATCCATACCCTGCCCCCTATATGTTTTTATACTATTTTGTAGGACAGTCCCTGAGCTCTAAAATGGCTGCCGCCGCATGGCGTGGTGGCAGCCAATCTGATTTTTTCTTCAGATCTGTTGGTTCCACAAATCCTATGAGGTGTGAAATATACAAAGTTTCTGAACCTCACCTTTTTAAAACTATTGAATGGATTTACACCAAATCACAAAAAGCATACTTTCTTGACCAAGATCTAGCTTTCTGCCAAATTTGGTGAAATTCTGTTCAGCCATTTTTGTGGTATCACTCTTCAATTTTCCTATGCAAAAAATTCATGGGGAAAAAACTTTCCAGGAAGGAGCTGTCATGTCCTTTAGGATAGTCCTGTCATGTATACTCCATTTTACATACATTGTCCAATCCACATGACAATAACGATTCTAAACAGGTAACCTTTTACCTAGTAGATTGCTCCTGTCTCTTCAACACCGGCTCTCGGTATTCTATCATAATCCCTGTACCTGACGTACATAAACATGTCCTCAGGCACAGTATAATTATTCTGTGTAAGGGTCAGTACTTTTTCATCCTTGGCCAACAGCCAGCTGTGCATGATCGCATTTGTTTGAAAAAATATTCATGATTGTTTCCAAAACATTTATGGTTGTTTTCAAAACATATCGATTCTAGAAGAAACCCTGGAGTGATCACTCTAGTATAAAAGACCCTTATTTCCCCCTACAAATTAGAGGAGAATTCCTTCCCAGCTGACACGGGGTCCTGCATACTGAGTCTTCGACATGCAGCGGTCTGACATCCATTGCGGGGTGTCATCCTCGAAGCCGAGACGGGGTCCTTCGTTCTCAACCATCAGGTGAGGGGGCTGGTTCTTCCCTAGGGGTTTCCTGGCTACAGATACCCATAGCTACATGCATATACATGCTACACATACAGATCTAGGCTAGGTACATTTAGGCAAATTACTTAGGGAGCGCATTTTAGGAATATGCAAGTGCTACTGTTTTTATCTGAACTGCTTATGTTCATCTTATTAGCACTATGGTAGAATGTATCTACTATTTACTATATTGGTACTAGCAATCTCTTTTGTATGCTTCTGTCTCCTGATTGTCGCAGCACATATGTTTTACACAAGGCTGTCGCTGGACAAAATAAATACTTATTGAAACGTCCTAATCGCCATCCTGTGTATTTTCTGAGAGTAAGCAAGCATGGGTGTCTGAGCGAAACATACTGTACTGTTTTCCACTATCCCTGAGGAATCAGGCTTGTCGTGTTCAGTGTTTGCCAGAGACTACCTATACCACTGTAAGATGCAGGGGGTGGTAGTGGCACTGTAGATCTAGCTGGTCTAGTGGCTGACATATCCTGTGGGGGTGTACGGAAGTGGTCGGTACACCAAGCCCTCAGTTTAGGTCATCCAAAATGCGCAGGTCCTGGGGGACTCCTAGGAACTACACGACGTGGCACCCAACGTTGGTTTGGTTCTTATATTAACAGTGAAAATCTGAGTAGGTCAGTACTGCTTTCTCAGAAAGCCCTACTCACACCTTTCAGAGACTTCTGAAGTGGGAAGGGAAATCTGCCTCAGCTAAGCTCTGTGTATTAGCTGAAGGTTTAGCAAGCTTGTAAGGATAAAAGGTTCCCCACATTGTGAAAAACCCTTAGTTACTAGACCTTTTTATTACTCTCCTGAGAATGACTGAGTCCACGAGTGGTGGTTCGGGCTGGGGCAAGACAAATTGGCTAACGCTCTTAACATTACAGAGAACTGCAGACATGCAGTGACTATGAAATTGATAGAACATGGCCTACCAGCAACAGGTGGCTGTGTTACCTTCGTGATTGAGGCACACTAGGTGTTCGGATCAGAGGTATTCTATTCTTGGGTTCAGTTCCCACCTGCAGATCAGGTGACTAATTTGTTCAACAAATACATTGTAGTTGAACCACCAGAAGAATACATTTCATACAAAGACATTGAAGTCCAGTTAACTTACCAGCAACACAGAAACTGGTTTAAATATGCCCCCACACACACAACATCTGACGTGAGACTCGGTCCACTCAGCAGAGAAGGAGCGACCTGGCCAGTCTTAGCGACATACACTCCACATCCCGAGATAGATACACTACAAGTGGATGAAGTCCATACAATATACAAAGACATAGTCCGGCTATACAGACACATTGTTCAGTTTGTCATGAGAACATTAACACTAACAGTCCAACCTGCAAGAACTGCTCCAGTTGGTCCACATCAAGCCACACCTACAATTAGACCACAAACACTGAAATCAGTAATGGGGACAATTCCTTCCAAACAGGAGCAAATTCTGTTCTGGATAGCACAAAAAATTGCACAGCTGGAAGCAGTATTTCCCCATACGGTTCTGCAGGAAAAACATAGAATGCTAACAATTTGCTTGCCAATGGGGATGGTTCCCTCGATCAAGGATTGTACCACTTGGGGAACAATCTTTGCTGCCGTTTACATCCGAATACATGGTACCCCTTCAATATCAGTCATTCCAGAAGTATTGAAACAGATACAGAATGAGTACGGGGCAATCAATCAATCAATCAGGAAAATTGTAAGTGCACTACTCACCCATGAGGGTCTCAAGGCGCTGGGGGAGGAGGGTAACAGCTCCGGTCAGTCGAAGAGCCAGGTCTTGAGGGTCTTTCTGAAGATGTGCAGGTTGGGGGCACATGCAACACACTAACCCTAGCAGATACCAGGGGAGGGAAAAAGAGACGCGGGGCACTCGGAGACAGCTAGCCTCCAACCTAACGTGTAAACACAACAGAAGCTGCTCCAAGTAATGTGACTGCAACCTAGAAACTGCTAAGTGAAGCGAGTGATGGCATCTCACAAAAAGTTAAGGACTCTCCTCACACACCACCTGGTGTCATGCTTCATCATCGGCAGTCCTCGCTCTCCAAAAACTTGGTTTGATGGAGAGCGGGCCTACACCTGGAGACAGGGAGGCACTTCTACAACTAAGTGGGGGCCCATAAAGTGAGTGAGTTTAAAAATCAGTATAGCAAAAAAGGAATCCGTAGATGACGGATCAAAAGAACCTAGCCAAGAAAAAATGGGGGATTCACCAATTGGTTGAAAAACGCCTCTGCTAGTAGAAAAGAAAAATTTATTTTCTTGAGTCCCCTCACTCACCCAGGGTTGCCCCTAGGTGACATGCTTCATCATTGGGGCCATCCCAAACATCTACTGCTTGGGGCGTGCTGTGACTTGCGGGGTTACGTAGGAGCACTTACTCTGTGAGGAATATGTGTAGTGCAGTGTAGGGGGAGTGGTGTGAGTGATATTAAAACATTTTACCTAACTAGTGAGCTAATGTTTTATTCCTGCTCCTGGTAGGTAAGGATAAAAAGGGGTTAATACCTATTGTGTGAGCATTGGAAAAAAATACATACGGTTGATTCAAGATGCGGTCCGCCCTGGGAATGAGTAGGTCGTAATGACGGAGGGTTGCTGAGCACAGGTTTCTACAGGCACCTCCACCCAGACAGACCATGAGGCGTATTTTTGCCAAAAAATAAATACTACGTGTTCAGAATCAACCGTATGTATTTTTTCCAATGCTCACACAATAGGTGTGCATTCATAATAATTTTTTATAATTCACTTTACTATAGGTCCTGCACGCAGTGGTACACAAGGGGCTGGCCCCTTTGTTGTCCTGAAGAAGAGGTTTAGGGGATACCTCGAAACATGTCGACACAATACTAGGGATTGTAATTACATAACAGTTATTTTTCCCTTTTATTAACCCCTTTTATCCTTACCAACCAGGAGCAGGAATAAAACATTAGCTCAATAGTTAGGTAAAATTTTTAAATATCACTCACACCACTCCCCCTACACTGCACTACACATATTCCTCACAGAGTAAGTGCTCCTACGTAACCCCGCAAGTCGCAGCACGCCCCAAGCAGTAGATGTTTGGGATGGCCCCAATGATGAAGCATGTCACCTAGGGGCAACCCTGGGTGAGTGAGGGGACTCAAGAAAAGAAATTTTTCTTTTCTACTAGCAGAGGCGTTTTTCACCCAATTGGTGAATCCCCCGTTTTTTCTTGGCTAGGTTCTTTTGATCCGTCATCTACGGATTCTTTTTTGCTGAACTTTGAACACACAGGAGGGTGAACCTAGCCTAATCCTCCTCCTCCCCCTATTTTTGATTGATAAAAATCAGTATAATCATCTGGTCACCGTCCCGGAGACCAGATGCACACAGGTTACGGCGAGAGACGCACCTTGACGAAAGTGTGACTACAGGGGTCTCTCCCTCTCTCTCCTCCCATGGGGCGTGTAGGTTCCCCTAATAGGACTTCATGAAGTGTACATTAGGTAGAGCTTTGACATAGGTCAGCCTAGGCAGTGGTGTCATCCTACCAACGTGTGTGGTAAGATAAGGAGCCCCTTTTCTTTATTCTTTGTCCTGATGAATGGCACGGACCCCTTGGGCCAGATAGGCAGAAACATGTCGACAACACTTACCAATACGGTGATGGGGCAATAAGCTCCCCACGCTCACCGGTCTTATATTTTAATATCATATAATCCCCTCCTCAGAATAAATTTCCTTCTGGGGATTATACTGATTTTTAAACTCACTCACTTTATGGGACCCCACTTAGTTGTAGAAGTGCCTCCCTGTCTCCAGGTGTAGGCCCGCTCTCCATCAAACCAAGTTTTTGGAGAGCGAGGACTGCAGATGATGAAGCATGACACCAGGTGGTGTGTGAGGACAGTCCTTAACTTTTTGTGAGATGCCATCACTCACTTCACCTGGCAGTTTCTAGGTTTCAGTCACATTACTTGGAGCAGCTTCTGTTGTGTTTACAGGTTGGGGGCGCGCCTGATGTTGATTGGCAGCTCGTTTCAAGTCTTGGCCACGATGTAGAAGAAGGTTCTTCCACCCGTTCTTGCTCTGCAGATGCTCGGGGTATCGGCGAGGACGAGGTTGGCGGATCGGAGGTTCCTCTTGGGTACGTGGAACGAGATTCTGTCATTGAGATATTGGGGCCCGATGTTGTGGAGGCATTTGTAGGTGTGGGTGAGTATCTTGAAGGTTACTCGTTTCTCGACAGGGAGCCAGTGGAGGTTACGTAGGTGCTGGGTGATGTGTTCATGTCGAGGGATGCCGAGGACGAGTCTTGCTGCGGTGTTCTGTATGGTCTGGAGTTTGCGGAGCAGAGATTTGTTGATCCCGGCGTAGACAGCATTTCCATAGTCCAGTCTGCTGGTTATGAGTGCGTGGGTGACGGTCTTCCTTGAATCGGTGGGGGTCCATTTGAAGGTCTTTCGGAGGATGCGGAGGGTGTTGAAGCAGGTGGAGGTGACAGCGTTGACATGTCGGGTCATGGAGAGGGAGGAGTCGAGTACAATGCCGAGGTTTCAGGTGTGGTCCGTGGGGGTGGAGGGGTTACCTAGGGTGGTGGGCCACCAGGAGTTGTCCCATGCAGAGGGGGATGGTCCGAGGATGAGGACCTCTGTCTTCTCCGAGTTGAGCTTCAGGCAGCTGCTGCTCATCCAGGATGCAACGTCTTTCATTCCTTCCTGGAAGTTGAGTCTGGTGGTAATGGGGTCCTTGGTGAGGGAGAGGATGAGCTGGGTGTCGTCGGTGTAGGATACTATGCTGAGTCCGTGCTGTCTGGCGATGGCGGCGAGGGGGGCCATGTAGATGTTGAAGACCATGGGGCTGAGCGACGATCCCTGGGGTACTCTGCAGTTGATTTCTGTGGGTTCGGAGATGAAGGGTGGGAGTCTGATTCTTTGGGTTCTGCCAGCAAGGAAGGAGCGGAGCCAGTCAAGGGTGGTTCCCTGAATGCCGGCTTTGTGGAGTCTGGCGGTGTGTGTGCGGTGGGGGACGGTGTCGAAGGCTGCAGAGAGGTCGAGCAGGATCTGGCGGTGTGTCCTTGGTCGAGGAGGGTGCGGATGTCGTCTGTGGCGGTTAGTAGAGCGGTCTCCGTGCTGTGGTTGCTGCGGAATCTGGATTGGGAGGGGTCGAGGATGGAGTTTTCTTCGAAGAATTACGTTAGTTTAGTGTTGACGGTCTTCTCGGTGACTTTGGCCGCGAAGGGGAGGAGGGAGATGGGTCAGTAGTTCTTGAGATCCGTGGGATCTGCTGATAGCTTCTTGAGTAGGGATCTGACTTCTGCGCATTTCCAGTCGTCTGGAAAGATGCCGGCTCCTAAGGTGGCATTGATGGTGCGTCGTAGTTCCTAAGCGATGGCGGTGGCGGCTCTGTGGAAGATGTGCGGGGAGCAGGGGTCTGTGGGGGCTCCTGATTGGATGCCTTTCATGGTCGATGCGGTGTCTTCGGTGGTGAGTGGGGTCTAGGAGGAGATGGTGGGCTGGCTGGCGTTGCTGGGGGATGGAGTGGTTTCGGAGTTGGGTGTCTGGTCGTTGAAGTTGTCATAGAGGCCCTTGATCTTCAAATAGAAGTAGGAGCCCAGCTTGTTGCAGAGGTCCTGGGAGGGGGTGATATCTGTGGTTTCGCTGGGGAGTTTGGTGAATTCCTGGATGATGCTGAAGAGTTCCTTATAGCTGCTGGAGTTGGCGAGGATCTTGTTCTGGATGAAAGCCCTTTTGGTAGATCTGATGTGTTGGTGATATTCTGTCATGACGTTCTTGTAGGTGGTCCGGTCTTCCGGGGATTTGCTGTTTCTCCAGTTCTTCTCGAGACGTCTGCAGGTGCGCCTGGAGTCTTGGAGGTCGGCAGTGAACCAGGTGGCCTTCCCAGGGCGTTGTCTGTCGGGGTTGCGTAGGGGTGCGAGCTCGTCTGTGCAGTTGAAGATCCATCTGTGGAGTTCTTTGGCTGCGAGGTTGGCGTCGGTCGAGGTGGCGGGGTAATCGTGACTGAGGGTGGAGTTGAGTTGCTCCTCTGTGATCTTGCTCCAGTTTCTTCGTGGAGGTCGGGGAGCCGGTTTGGGCACTGTGGGTTTGTCGACGTGGAAGTGTAGGCAGTGGTGGTCCGTCCATGGGGGTTGTGTGGTGTGGCTGAAGTGGATGTTGTTTCCTCCTCCGAAGATGGGGTCGAGGCTTTGTCCTGCCTTGTGGGTGGGGGTGGTGATGAGTTGTTTCAGTCCGAGGTTGTCTAGTAGGGTGGCGGAGTTGGGGTCGCTGAGGTTGTCGAGGTGGAAGTTGAGGTCTCCGATGAGTATGTAGTCCATCAAGGTGATGGCATGGGGCGCAATGAGGTCGGCGATGGAGGTGGTGAACGCAGTACGAGGTCTTTAGGCGAGTGTGCCTCTCAGGGTCGTTCTGGGGCTGGTCTGGATCTGGAAATGGAGTTGTTCGGTGGTGGGCGGGCTGTCACTCGAGCTGGAGGTCGTGAGTCAGAGGGAGCTCTTATGTGCGATGGCAAGTCCTCCTCCTGGGCTGTCACAGGGACCTCGGCGGCCTCTTAGGATCGGTTCGTTGCTCAATTCCGATTTGCCATTATAGCACGGAATATTAAGGTGGTCAATCGGGGGAAGGAAAGGTTGGGAACAGCGGGGAGGGACACTTGTGAAAGAGAAAGGCTCATTTAGAAAAGGAACTAATTTGTAAATACAATTTAAACATATAATCTATGACTGCTCGATCCCTATATACCTGTAAAGAAAAATAACAAGATCCTGCAGTAGTATTTAAGAAGGACGATTTGTCTTTTCGTTGAGACCCTTCCAATGGCTACCGCGTCTTCTATCGAACAGAAGTTGCCTAGACCCAGATCTCAGTCATTAGATACTGCGAATAGAAACAATTATTTTATGCAGTGCCTAACATATATATATATCTACACAAGAGATGCATTCGTCTGTAGATCAACTTAGTACCCACCAATGTTGGTGTACGTTTGTGTATCACAAGGGAGGAAGGATAAAGCTTAACATCAACCTCTCACTGTCCCCCTGCTAGAAGACGAACAAAAAACACACAACATTTAACACTTCCATATGACATATGGCTGAGCACGCTGGGTATCATTCCAAAGGGAATGCGTGGTAATAACACACAATAATAACTAGTTAATTGATGTATATGAATCATAAAGAAAGAAATGACATAGCCTTCCAATGCGGATAATATACCACCTGGTATATCTGAAGTGTCAAAGTATCTGAGGCAGACACGAATCCAGAAAAACAATCCGTAGAATAATTATGAGGTTGTAACTCATGCAACTGGCTCCTGAACCAAGTATGGCATACGTGTTCTTTTAGCCAACTCAAGAATGCGGCTTGCCCTTCTACAAAGGCTAAACTTCAACGGAACTGTGGAGGTGGTGTCAGAGACACCCTTACCGCACCGGACAATCTACAAGCTCCAAACTCCTTCGTTCTTGCGCGGCTGACCAAACAGGATAATCTGCGGCGTCTCCTCCGTGTGAGCTGGCTTTCATAGCCTACTGGGAAAACGTCATTTCCTGTACGCGCACGACGCGCCGCACAGGCTTCTGGGAAATGTAGTTTCTTTGCTACATAGCGGGGAAACAGCCGTGTTTTCCTTCCTGCCATCCCGCCTGCAGCGCCCGATAGATGGTGGCGCATTTCTTCCAATTGAACACCCTCCTTGTCAGCCGGTCCAGAGAGGTGTCAGCGGTCGTTGGCTTACGGTATGTAACAGCACATTCCTCTTCCGAAGAGCGCTGACACGAGCTAGGCTTGTTGGGATACTTAGCGTGAAAA
This sequence comes from Calotriton arnoldi, assembly GCA_963921515.1. Classification (NCBI taxonomy): domain Eukaryota; kingdom Metazoa; phylum Chordata; class Amphibia; order Caudata; family Salamandridae; genus Calotriton; species Calotriton arnoldi. The sequence continues at coordinate 173,379 of CAWUFW010007986.1, read as the reverse complement.
GACCTGATACATTTCGGAGCATGCATTCCCGCAGCATGCTCCCACGAATTCTCTTCCACGCCATATCCTTTCCATGCTACCAGGTACCACAGTCGCAAGCCCCTCATCTTGGAATCCAAAATTTTATGCACTTCATATTCTATCTCATTGTCCACCCATATAGGGGAAGGTCTTTTTATTACTGGTGTATAAGACGGTTTTAGAAGTGAAACATGGAAAACAGGGTGTATTCTCATGGACCTTGGAAGTGCAATAAGCACCGCAACTGGTGAAACAACTTTCTTGATTCTATAATGACCGATAAACTTTGGGTTAAAAATGCTGTATTTGCGAAAACGAATGTTTTTTGTAGACAACCATACCACATCACCCACTTGGTATATAGGATTTGGTTTACGGTGTTTGTCAGCCCTTGCTTTATATTGTACTTTGGCCTTTTTCAGGTTACGGTAAGTATGTTTCAGGGTTTGTTGTATGTGGTTTATTCGGGTTTGCACTTCAGGCATCTTTGGGTTGGTCACTGGATGGATCAAAGGTATGAACCGTGGATGAAATCCGTAACTGCTGTAGAAGGGAGCTATTTTGGTTGACTGATGTTTTGCACTATTGTATGCTACCTCTGCCAGACACAACAACTCCACCCACACATCAGAATTCTCCTCTACATAGCACCTTAAGTATTGTTTCAGTGTTTGATTGAGTCTCTCAGTCTGACCGTCTGATTGTGGGTGGAAGCTGGTTGATTTAGAGGACTTCATATGTAAAGCAGTACACCAGGCCTTCCAAAACCGAGCTGTGAACTGTGGGTCCCTGTCTGAAATAATGTTAGTAGGAAGACCATGTAACCGGATCCCATGCTGCATAAGCATCTTGGCCAGTTGCCCTGAGGTGGGTTCCTGTGCACATGCTATAAAATGGCCCATCTATGAGCATTGTGGCACCATTGAAACACCTCTCTTCGCAAGGCCTGATTCGGCACTAACAATTGTTTGCCTTTCATGGGAAGTCCTTTGATCAGGGTCCATTGGATATGTTTCTTTAGCCATTCCTTCCAATAGCGGTTTTGCACATCCAGTGCTACCTTTTGTAGAAAGGAATCTGTTGAAGTAATCCTACTACTTGTTGTGGCTTTAAAATGGACTGTTGTTTCTCACTCCTGCTTTGTCTTTTCGTTGAGACCCTTCCAATGGCTACCGCGTCTTCTATCGAACAGAAGTTGCCTAGACCCAGATCTCAGTCATTAGATACTGCGAATAGAAACAATTATTTTATGCAGTGCCTAACATATATATATCTACACAAGAGATGCATTTGTCTGTAGATCAACTTAGTACCCACCAATGTTGGTGTATGTTTGTGTATCACAAGGGAGGAAGGATAAAGCTTAACATCAACCTCTCACTGTCCCCTGCTAGAAGACGAACAAAAAACACACAACATTTAACACTTCCATATGACATATGGCTGAGCACGCTGGGTATCATTCCAAAGGGAATGCGTGGTAATAACACACAATAATAACTAGTTAATTGATGTATATGAATCGTAAAGAAAGAAATTACATAGCCTTCCAATGCGGATAATATACCACCTGGTATATCTGAAGTGTCAAAGTATCTGAGGCAGACACGAATCCAGAAAAACAATCCGTAGAATAATTATGAGGTTGTAACTCATGCAACTGGCTCCTGAACCAAGTATGGCATACGTGTTCTTTTAGCCAAATCAAGAATGCGGCTTGCCCTTCTACAAAGGCTAAACTTTAACGGAACTGTGGAGGTGGTGTCAGAGACACCCTTACCGCACCGGACAATCTACAAGCTCCAAACTCCTTCGTTCTTGCGCGGCCGACCAAACAGGATAATCTGCGGCGTCTCCTCCGTGTGAGCTGGCTTTCATAGCCTGCTGAGAAAACAGAACAACGTCATTTCCTGTACGCGCACAACGCGCCGCACAGGCTTCTGGGAAATGTAGTTTCTTTGCTACATAGCTGGGAAACAGCCGTGTTTTCCTTCCTGCCATCCCGCCTGCAGCGCCCGATAGATGGTGGCGCATTTCTTCCAATTGAACACCCTCCTTGTCAGCCGGTCCAGAGAGGTGTCAGCGGTCGTTGGCTTACGGTATGTAACATGGGCGGTTGGGGCGGTCCTTCCTCTGGATCTTGTATCCATTTGGGATGGCGGTGGCGATGTCGGGGGCGGAGTTGGAGTTGGTCCAAGTTTCTGTGAAGAAGGCGACTTCTGGTGAAAGGGTGTTGAGGAGGTCCCAGATCTCTACCGCATGTCTGTGCACGGAGCACACTTTGAGGAGGATGCACTTTAGGGATTCGGAGGTGTTGGTGTTCGGCGTGGGGGTGCGGCCAGTGGTGAAGGTCTGGCAGCAGTGACGGCAGGTGAACTGTCCGTGAGTGGTGCTCAGCGTGGACAGCTGGCAGTTGTTGTTCCTTCCGGGGTTGAGTGTGAGGAGGGCGGGTCATAGTGGTGGGTGGCCGGAGGACCAGGATTCCTGGCACTGGTCGCGGTCGCGTCGTGGACGGGCGCAGACAGACTGCAAGTGGTGCGGCCGTGCAGTGGCCGCCATTAAATAGGGAAGAGGGCGGGCCGCACAGCTGGGAGGCGGGAGCGGGAATCGGCTGGGGGGAGGGGCCGCAGAGCAGCAGCGGCGGGAAAAGGTAGCGTGAACAGAGACAGTGAACAAGGAACAATACATGTAAAAATAAACAGAATCCAGGCAGTACTAATTACAGAAATACAGGCACAATACCAGAAAGCAAGCAAGAGACAGAAACCAGGCACAATCAGGACTGTGAGCTGAGCGGGGCACAAAGGGCTCGAACACCTACCAGGAGTGGTGTAGATGGCGACGACAGCACAGCGGAGCTGCTGGGGCAGAGAGCAGGGACTCCGGCCAGGAGGTCTGAGGTCCTGCTCGCACGCTCCCTCAGCGGCCGCCATTAAATAGGGGAGGGCCGCGCAGCTGGGAGGCGGGAGCGGGAATCGGCTGGGGGGAGGGGCCGCAGAGGCAGTAGCGGTGGGAAAGGGTAGCGTGAACAGAGACAATGATCAAGGAACAATACAGGCAAAAATAAACTGAATCCAGGCACAGCACAGCGGAGCTGCTGGGGCAGAGAGCAGGGACTCCGGCCAGGAGGTCCAGGGCAAGTCCAGGACCTGCCCTGGACTTGGGGATGAAACTGATGGATAATTTTGCCCAAGTCTCTGAAATCATGCTGAGCAACAAAAAGGGGGAGGCAGCAGCAGTGGCTATACACCACTGCCTAAGGGAAATAGCTCCTATAAATAAGGAGCAAGAGTTACCAAAAATTATCGAAGAAACCTATGTTGCAGTAGGTAGAGATAGTTTGGGAGCCAAACCAGGGAAGCCACAAATGGCGGGTAGTCCCAATAAGGACAACTCAAAGCAAGCACCCTCTTCTTCTAAAAAGAAATGGGAGAACAAACAATCAAAAAATAACAACACAGAAAAGAATTCACGATCAAGGGGAGGGTCTCCCCAATGGGAGTTCTCTGAAAAGAGGTATAACCTTAGGAATTATGATAACATTAGGAAACCTGATAGGTATCAGGACATTGATACACGTTCCTTCCGTTCCTTTCAAGGTTTATCAGAAAACTCGAAGAAGGAAGGGCGATTAGAACAAAAGACAGAAGATCGACCAATGACAAAAAGGGAAACACATTGTACTTCAGATCACATTATCAAGCAGGAAGAACAACTTAAAGCAAAACCTCTATTTAAAAAGAAGAAAGTAGCTGGCTTGAAAATTAGACATGCCCAGGTTACTGAGGACTCAGCTTCTGAATGGGGAATGGGCTCTGACGATGCTAGACAGTGCGGCAGAAGTAACAATAGCTTACCAGAACCTGAAGGATTTTCTGGTGACAGCAGTATTGAATGAACATATCACAGTGGAAACACCTGATACCAGAGTTAGTGTCCCGCATAGACTGTATGAAATTAAACTACAAATAGAGGGGGACACCTCAAAAAAGGTTAAATATCTCTTTTGGAAGAAGTTAACATATGGATATGACACACTGCTAGCAGAAAAAGATCGGCCGTCTGAGTTTGTGATGGAGTGCCCAAAAGGGGAAAGCGTAATTTTGCCTGCTTTCTCCGACCTCGTTCCAGAATCTTTAAAACATTCATACGCGCAGGAGTGGGCGCTAGGGCTAGCTCCGGCATTATACTGCAACCATGTAGGGTGGGGCGTGGAGTCTACTCACCACAAAATCCCATTAAAATCTACTCCTAATCCTCAGAGACAGTACCCTATAAAAAACTATGCAAAAAGGCAGGTCAAAGAAATTCTAGACCAGCTCGAATACCAAGGTGTAATTGAGGCTTGCACCTCCCCGATGAATAATCCTTTGTTTCCAGTACTGAAACCTGACAATTTATATTGTCTAGTTTTAGATTACCGACATTTAAACACATGCACGTGAACATTTGCAGTTCAAAATGCACACAATGGCGCATTAATTAATAACATTGTGCGGAAGAAATACTAAATGACATTAGATATTGCGAATGGATTCTTCTGCCAAAATATAGCTCCAGAAAGCAGATATTTGACGGCATTTTCTGCCCTCGGCACTCAGCGTCACTTCTGTCATTTGCCTCAAGGGTATAAGAACAGCCCAGGGCTATTCTCGGCAAGGGTGTCAGAAATATTGCAAGCATGCGATGAGGAGGCAGTGTCTTATGTAGATGACATCTATCTGACAGACGATGAATTACTTGAACACTTGTGCAGGGTGAACAACATAATTGTGGGATTCACCAATTTGGGCTACAAATTTAATTTCAAGAAATCTAAAATTGCCCATCTTAATATCCTATTTTTGGGATATGAGCTATCAAGTGAAGGCAAGAGCCTGGCAGCCAACGTTTTAGAAAAATGTGCGCTGCTCCAACCTCCAAAGACTCTCAAAAGTTTGCAATCCATTTTAGGATTTCAAAATTTTGGCTGAACATACATTCTAGATTACGCAGAAAGAGTAAAAACTTTCTACGACTTAATCAGACCTGATTTCACACCACATCAGTGGACACAGCAACACACAGATACTCTACGTTCAGTTCAGGCTGATATGATAGCATCCAAACATTTGCACACACGTGTGAATTCTACAAACTTGCTGATTCGGAAGGTCCCGGGTTTATCAGGATATACATACATCACTTTCAATGAAGGTGAGACAGTCCCAATTGCATACAAATCACATTTATACACAAATGCGGAAATGCGATTTGCGACAACTGAAAAAATATTGACCGCCGTACAGACTGCTGTAGTGAGAGAAAGAGCACTAGCACAGGGGAAATGCTTTATTGTTGTAACCCCAGTACCGACTTTAGAAGCTGTTACCAAAGCGAGCATTCCAGATGCAAAAGCACTACATCCCGATGGATACAATGGGCTAATTCTCTCACTGCAAAAGATGTAGATTACAAATACGATTCATCATTAAAAACACAAGCGTTCCTGCAGTATGAACAAGAATACCCTCTCCCAAATGAAATCTTGCCTCTAGAGAAATATGAATACATCATTTATACTGATGATTCTGCTCAGCCTGCCATAGGAAGTAAACAACAGTATAGCGCAGCATGTTTTATAGTGAAGGGGCGTATGAGGGACGGTAAGTTCCATCCCAGCAATACGACTACGCAATCTCTAGGAGATTGTACAGCACAGTTGGCAGAGCTGAAGGCCCTGATACTAACACTACAATATACAGATCGAGAATTCCCCACACTAGTGTGTGCGATAGTGTGATAGTGTGCGATTCGTTTTACTGTGTGCAGTCCTATTATGATTATCTTCATTAAAGGAGGCAGAATGGGTTTAGAGATTCCAAGGGTTGCACAATTAAACAGAAATTGTTATGGAAACAAATGGCAAAGCTGAAAGCATGCCTGCCACGGGCTCAAGTTATTCACACCTTGAGTGATAAACGTGTTGGAATACACGTTGAAGGGAATTCACTGGCTGATGAAGCCGCCAAGGCGACAGTGCAAACTGCTGCAGTTGCTGCAATCACTCGTTCTAGCACGAGGAAAGACAGAGACAAATTGATAGCTGTCAACGCCTCAAAGAACAGCTCTGCCATCCCAAAGGGCTTTCCACTCAAATATTCATATAAATTAGATGTGCAAAACACACCGTATGCTCAAATTCCAGTAGTGGGGGATAGAGTTATACCAAACATGGATCGCAGATTAGGTTTAATTCTAGCTGCACACAAGGGTCTGGGCTCTGCACACGCAGGAGTCACTGCTACAGTTTTGTTACTGAAGCAGCGATTCTGGTGGCCAAGTTTGTCTAAACAAACAAAGGCTTATGTCTTAAAGTGCGACATCTGTCAGCAGATGAAAGGTTCCATTGTAGCACGGCCTCCACAAACACCATTACTCATTTCAGACAGACCACTCGCATGTGTCTAATTGGATCACTGCGGCCCCTTAAATTCAGATGGGGCTTACAAGTACATCTTGGTGGCAGTAGATTCATGCTCTAGATTTCTAAGGGTTTGGCCTCAGCGCTCGGCTGGCGCTCAAACTGTTATAAAGGATTTACGAGTCTTCATCGGGACATACGCAATTGGCATGTTACATTCCGACCATGGCCCTGCGTTTAGCTCTCGGGCTTACAAGGAATCCATGGAAAGTATGGGCATGTCCTTGTGGTACTCTTCCCCCTTTCATCTAGAGGTAAATTCGGTGGTGGAGAGGAAAAACCGGGACCTAAAGCAATCCTTAACAGCAAGGGTATTAGGTGCGGGAGGTAGTTGGGTCAATCACCTATATGGGGTCCAGAGGGCACTAAACAATATGCCAAGAAAATCCTTGGGAGGACGTACCCCCTATGAGATCCTGTTTGGAACAAGAATGTGGGTACCTGACCTCAATTGTGCCAGCACAGTGGCGGATGTAAAACCATTTGAATTGAATGATCGTCTGCCTGTTTTACAGGAACTCAGTGAATTCCGGGCATTACAAAGCAACCTCCAAGTAAAATGCACCGCCACTGGGGAATGAAACCGGTTCCAGCAAGACCTGTCTCGGTTCCAAAGGTTGGGGACCTGGTCAGAGAAAAGATCGTGGACAAGAAGGAGTTTGATCCATCCTACAGAACACCTGTACCTGTCCTGGTGGTTCAGGTAACAAGAACAGTACTTCTTCCGCCTCTTGCGGGCAACAAAGAAAAAAGATTAGTCTCCATTGATCTGATCAAACCACACTATGTGGCTGATTCTCAACAGCAGGCCACACGGAGTCCTGAGTAGCCGCAGATCTCCTCTCGCTAATATACTGGAAGTTCAGGTGGAAAGACTAATAACGTTTCAGGACTCCTCTGCGTTAGATGCCGGAGTAGCAAACAACGGAGTATGAATTACACCGGTTGAAACAGAACAACATCCAAATGAAACTGAAATGCAAATTGCAATTCAGCCTAATAATGAACTTTACATCAACGTGCCTTCACAAGAAGCAACTGCCAGTTCTACTAACACTGCTGAGCTCCCAAAGATAGATCGAACTGCGTCTGGCTACTTCATCAACTTCGATGACTTTTCTTCAGATCCAAGTGCACCTGAGCAAATGCCACCCATTTCCAAAAAAGAAAGATTTCGACAATTCTATCTCTGGCTGAAAAAGATTTACTTTGTGAACCCTTGGTTGCATCTTTGGTTTGCATTAGGGATCCTGTTCCTGTTAATTTGGATTGGTATAGTAACTGTCTTTTTCCTACTACTGAATGGACATTACCTCCCACAATGCTCTGCAATACAACCTGTAAACTGGGTCTTGAAACCTCATACGTCATCACACCGTGAACAGAGAGACCTGTCCCTAGTGAACATTTCAGCAGTTCCAGTACCAGATGGTATAGTTTGGGATAGGGTTTCATATGATGTATTTGGTCCTACTGAACATTTGAAAATTCCACACGTATTTAAATTTTCAATTAATGATTTCATTACCCTTATTACACGCTCTGATGATTGGGACATTGAGACTGTAAATCTGTGCTCTCAGATTTAGAACAATCTGCTGCATTTTCTTACACGGAATTGTATGAAGACACACCTGACTTCGACAGTATGTATTGTTACCAGCACTTTGGTCATCATTTTTTGCACAGATCTAGTGTCCCACGCACTGTTAACACTTACCGTCATTGGGAACATTGCCCGACACCGCCAACAGGTAGTTCTGCCACATTCACACAGTAATTTGCGTACTTTTCAGGGTTTAATACATCAGACCCAATGTCATATTATTATAAGCGAAGAAAATGATGCTGACAAATACCAAGCTCATATATTCAGCACCTTTTATCTCCCAACTGTCTATACAAGGTTTTGACTATTGGAGGGACACAATAGACACAAAATCCATCTGGGGGATGAAAGACCAATAGTATCTGGGATAGGCTCTGTTTTAGAACCGTTGTCACAATTTTGTGATTTTTTCTTGAAGCCACTGGCACAAAGTAGACCCGCATATGTGAAGGATACAACAGACGTCCTAAATCTATTAAAGGAACATCCCTTTGATACAGAACGACACTTTCTGATTAGTCTGGACGTAGAGTCTCTCTATACAAATATTCCACAAAGAGAGACTCTCAGAGTAGTGGAAGATATCCTTTTCAACATGGATTGGAACTATGAGACACCAAGACCCTTTATCCTTCAACTAGCTGAAATAGCACTCACAAAGAACTTTTTTGAGTTTAAAGGCAAGTTCTATTTACAGACACATGGAACTTCGATGGGCAGTGTTTTTGCCCCTAGCTTGGCAGGGCTCTATGTAGCGGCTTTTGAGGACCAACATATATACACACTGGGTGGTCTTTGGTCTAGTCAGATTAAAATGTGGAGACGCTACATAGATGACATCCTGCTGATCTGGGAAGGCGATGAAAAGTCGATCGAGACTTTTATAGTATGGCTCAATTCACGAAATCCTTTTCTTCACTTCACTTCCACAATCTCTAAAAAAGAACTGCCTTTTCTGGATTTTACCATCTATCCAGCTGAAGGGAAGCTACAAACAAAAATGTTCCATAAGCCTTCTGATAGAAATGGCCTTCTATTGTTTGACAGCTATCACCCTAAATCACTCAGGGAGAATTTACCAGTGGGTCAATTCCTGCGTATTCGCAGGAATTGTTCGGATAAAAATGAATTTAGAACAGAGGCCTCTTCCCTCACTAAAAATTTGGAACAAAGAAGGTACCCTATCAGGACTGTGAAAAGAGCGTACAAGAGGGCCTATAATTGCAACAGAGAGGCACTACTGGATACCAGAGAGAGACCTCCCATGGACAAAACTATTTGTGTGACGACGTACAGTACAGCTTCCAACCACATCAAAAAGATCATTTTGAAAAACTGGAGAATTTTAAATTCCAATGGCCTGAATATAGAGAAACCATTGTTCTCTTTCAAAAGGAGTAAAAATATCAAAGACCAACTGGTCCATACTAGACCTAGTAGTTTTGACATAGGAAGAAATCGAGCAGAAGGTCTAGGCGGAACATGGAACCTTCCACCGGTTCAAGGCCATACTAAATGTGGAGGATGCGACGTGTGCCATCTGACAGACAACACAAAGACAGTTGATCTGGGCCTACAATATCCGTGGGAACAACGACGGCACCCAAATTGCAACACTGCAAATGTCATCTACATGTTGAAATGCACGTGTGGGCTCATATATATAGGCATGACAACCCGCAAGATTAAAGTACGAATCATGGAGCATAGGTCAACCTTCAGGTGCCTTAAAACCTTCAGCCGCTTGACCACTCATTTTGTGGACAAGAAACACAGAGCGGATGATTTTTACTGGACTGTCATTGACAAATTGGAGATTGGTTCTTCTATGAATTTATCAAATGCACTTTTTTTGAGAGAACAGAAATGGGTGCACAGGCTTAGGAGCAATATTGTGGGGCTCAATGATGAGATACCTTGGAGTACATTACACAACCTATGAGTGATTTTTTAATCATGATATCTACATTTACTCGGGTATTTGGGGTGAAGAGAGGGGCTTTTCAATACATATAATATACATGTCACCGCCCCCAGTTCTTCCTTTTTAAACAGCCAGCCCTCGTGGCCATAGGAGGGTAATCTGGCCAATACCTTGGCTTATAGAATAATCAATAGTCCGTAGGGCTCCTATATCTCCACTTTCATGAAAATACTCACAGTACTTGCGATTTGACCCATTTTGAATTTTTTGTCGATCCCCTTTATTAAGTTCACGTCCCTCTTTGCTTAGAATGTGAGAACTCTACATATTAATTTCCTTCCCCTAGCTGTAATAATGGGCATCGACCAGCCGCGGTATTTGATCGGGCTAGGGAGATGCCGCTATGGGTTTCCCTTCAGTAGGGTGTTTGCAGAGGTTAGCTCACTAGTTTTTAGACGGCCCTCTGAGTTTCGTTTAGCACGTAACGGGAGGTGACACCGGACGTCATGACGCATCATGCGTTAGGTCCCCCCGGGGTAACACCAAAGAGGGTATTTTAACACTCAGGCGGTTTGGGACTCGATTACCTGCACGGTGCCGCGAGTGACGACTTAGTCAGGCAACAACTCACCTTGATGAAGTAAGTGGACTTTGTCTATCAGATCTAACCTCAGGGACTACATAATCGGTCCCTGCATGTGTTATTATGGTTGGTTCGTCATACTCGGGAGACACACTCCTTGAATTACAGCCCGAGGGCTCTTCGCAGAATTTAATCGGGGCAGACACGAGGCAGTAGCCTCTAATTGTTTCGTTTCTTTTCTTTTCTTTTATGCCTCTCCTTCTCTCCCCCGTCACACAATGCATTTCCTTCCATCCAGAGTGTGACTACAGGGAGTTGTTCTCACTCTGACACCTTTTCAAGCCGGGTTCCACAGTAAACTCGGTAAGCAGGACGACTACCTTGAGTCTCTCGCAGCTATGCACTGCAATCGTCTTTTTCTAGTTAATTCTAAAACTATAGATACATATATCTTTGGTGACCTTATGGCTACTTAACATCATGCATGTAGGTGGTTTTTTAATATAATGTTTTGATTTTCGCCGAGGGTTCCGTGAACGAGTAATTAATTATATTTTTAGTCCGTTCATGCCCGGCGCGGTTGATTACTTGGGGAGATTTGCCCTGCCAGTGATGGAGACATTGTTTTCATCCATTTAATGATCGCTTTTCTGGCTATTTTGGACACATTGGGTTTTTCCCTGGTGTTTGGTGTTTTGCCTATTCACTTTTTTGCACTAATTTCATTTTACTTAAGTGTTGTACTGGATCACCAGCTCTTGTTTTTAATTATTCATTGTCTGTACCTTTGTCTTATAGGTTCCACACGGATTTTACAACAATTGAATGATTGTTTTTTTTCCTGACCTGTTCTCCACACTTTGGGTTTCGGGTTAGTACAACAGGGATCAGTTGAGGATTGTCCTGATGAAAGCCGGTGTACTTATTTACTAATTCCTCATACGGCTGAAACATGTCGACATACAAAGCAGAGTGGAGGGGTAAGTGACCCATTATTGGCCACGTTACCACCATCCACAGGTCTGACGGATAGACCCATATTTTAAATCCAGGTGAGAGTGTCCATCAATAAAGTTATGAGTAGGATTGCTCTCACCTGTTTTTAATCACATTTTTTCTGCGCTATTTCTTTTCCCTCACTGTTTGATCCCCTTGGCAGAGGTGTTCCTTCTATGTTGTTTTGTCCACCCCCTCCCTATTGCTCCATCCCCGCGTTGGCTAGCGTGAGGTGTGTTAGCAGCCCTATGATGAAGCATGACACAGCTTGCTGTGTGTGAGGGCAGTTTTTATACACCTGGGTATCCCCCATTACAGCTAGAATGTTTTTGATAAGTTTAGGTCCTGTATCTTTGTGTGTGTGTATACTTCTTGAGGAGGCTGATACAGGACATACTATTTCCTCTTCCCCTTTTCCTTTGTGTGGACGGATGAAAGATTGGCAGGTTCAGGGAACAGAGGCTTTATTTAGAGCTTGCCTCATACCATTACAGATAATTTTCCTGAACAGAATGGTGCAACAAAGTACCTGCTACGGGGCTCCATCCGCACTGTCGATATTGAAAAAAATTAAAATAAAAAAGTACCTGCTACGGGTTTTCAAAAATTAAAGATGTGAAAACACCCCGCATCCCCTTACCCACACCTATTGAAGGTTTATTAAATGACACACAGATAAGTGAGGAGATGCTGGGTGCAATGATACATAATGGTACATACAGTTCATCAGCTCCTAATTGGAAGGGATGGTTGATTTGGCTTATCAACACAAATAGTTGTCAATCAAGATTCAAGGGTAGCACCGGAGGGTTTACCATCCATAGGCCTGACCCACGCTATGTACACACAGATGACCCAGGGGTAGTGACTTCTTATAGTGTTGGGAAGTTGTGCCTAGAATGGCTAAGAACCTCAACACTATTATAGGTGAAACAACACTTGTCCCTTCTGTCAGACAACATGGATCTTAGGGATTTCTTGCTAGGGCCCAAGAAACCGCATAATAAACGCCTCTTATATGCCATCTACAATGAACTATGGAAAGTCTCCCAACAGGATGCTGCTGGAAGATTACTTGAGAATGATAGGATTAACCTAGAAAAGGCCTTGGCTGTGGTAGACAATGGTATGACCACACTTTCCTCACGTATTTATTCACTGGGCAACATTGTGTCCTCGGCAATTGACATAATGGAACAAGATTTGTCTATTTTATAACACGAGCAATCTGAATTGCGCTCCATTATGCTTTTGTTTTCGGCATATAATCTGACCCACAGACAGTTTACCATGGCACGCAGAGATGCAAAGAACACCATGCTGCTCATTTAAAAATTATAGAAGTTACCTTTTACAGTAGCAGAGTCACCGTCTACGGAATGGTTATTTCATGGCTATATCACACTGCCAAGCACAACATTCCAGTTCCAATACTGCCTTAGATACATCCAAACAGACAGGTATGAAGCATTGGGTGAAGGGCACATACAGGAAACCTGGGAGTTACCGTATAGATATAGGTGCAGAAATAAGGACACTGACGTTTTCTTAAGTGAAACAGACTGCGGGCAGGCTTTAAGTGGGTCTTTAGTGTGCAAAGAAGTGTCGCTTCATTGAGCGTGTAATGCGTCAAAAGCGAACTTATCTTGCTACTTGAAAGGCTCTGCAGCTGCAGTGATTCATCTAGTTAGGTCTCGGCTAGGCAGCGCGCATGAGCTGTCTCTCCGAGACATTTAGTAATCTATATTGGTGGTGAAACTCCGCCTATTGCAGAGTAATTTCTCGCCGCTTGCCATTTGTGGACTTTGGCATTTGTTTTGTTAGCGGGCTTCTTATTGGATCTCGATCTGATACGTAACTTCCGTTTCTACCGGAAGCAGCACCGCCTCACTACAGTCTCATTATGCTTACACAGCGTAATTGTTATTTTATAAAATAGTGCGCATTAACATGCACGCGCTACTTGCATGTCTGTGTCATGCCCCCACCTTCATTACCCCTACCGTGTTTGGTTTCCTTAGTGTCCGCTTTGCGGCCGTCGCGCTTTCATCTTTTAGCATGGCAGCCTTGCTATTTTGGGATTTTTGTCATTCTTTTGACAGAAAGCGTTTCAGTCTTTGCCGCAGGCTTCGTTGCGGCACTTTTTGCGTCATTCAAGAGTGTCGGCATTACTGCTTTGTTGTTTGCCTTAGCCAGCCTCTACACTCTAAGAATCCCGACGTGGGGATGGGCGGAACAGGCAGTGTCACGGAAGCTGCACAGCCGAGGTCGCCGTAAACATTGTTCAGGTTTCCCTTTATTGTTTGTTGTTCATCAACCCCACATCTACTCTGGAAGATACGGAAGGGCTCCCCCTCCCAACCCCACCTTCCGGAGCTCCATGCGCTAGTCATTTATTGCAGTTCCCGGGATTGACCGAGTGTACGGCGGAAAGGGTTGTAAGACGCGCAAAAGAAATAGCCACTGGGTGGCTGGTATGCAGTCTGAGCTAGGAGCAGATGGGAAGGCTTCACTGGGGCCTGGGCTCTCCGGTCACCCATTGTTTCTAAGAAACGGAACTACCAACACCACAGAAGCAAATTCTCCTTACGTACAGTCTGCCACACAGCACCCTGTGAGCCCTCCTCGACCTAAAAGTGCCCGTTTTAATATAAGAAAGACTCAACCAGTTAAAAGAAGGCCCGCGATTACAAGTATTGTACTTTTTGTTTACATAATGTCCCTGCGCCGTTTCGATTTTTTTTCTGTAATTGTACAATTGTGCTTTCCATTAAATATGTTTCTATACTTTATGACACCTATTCCTTTATGAAACAACGCTTTAACTCATTTCAGAAGTTTTTTGTGCTTTTACACTAACTTCACATCTGTGGAAACCTGTCTTGCTGCATGCACGCACCCCTCAGTCTGTATCTTCCTTCCAAGTCTCCTTATGTCTCAGCCTGAAACCTACTCTACAACAGTAGTTGAGGGAGCGGGGCAGCAACACCCAAATGTTTACCTTGTGGCTTTTGTGGTAGTCATGTTAGGCTTGCCCACGTGGAGTTACTTTATTTCCAGGGGTTTTATCTTTCTCTGCCTGTGTGCATAAATGTGAGGACTGACCGGGATTAGGTATGTTAGGAGATAAGGAAAATAGTTTTTATGATTTTTTTGTACGATGGCAAAAACATCAAAATGAACTCTGTTCACTTTCTGGCAGCCCTGTAAAGTGCACACTCCTCACTCGTCTTTAGTTTCACCTCATGTGGGACCGGATCTGAAAGTATTTGTAAGCTTTATAACTACATTTCACAACTTTGTAAAGAAAACCGTTCCTGCAGTTTCTTGGTTTTGTGTGTCTATGCCACCTCCTTCACCCACATGCGCCATGGTACCTGCCTGCCCTCTGTGGTAGATTAATTTTGGGATTCCAGTGAGTAATAGCTAGCCAACGTGTCCTAAGCCTTAGTGCAAGAATGGAACTGGGCCAACTGGCCGCTGTTTGAACTGTGAAATACAGCAATAATTAAGGCCCCTCACTCTTCGGTGCCCCGGTGCCACTACACCCGATTCACCAATGGAAGCTGCAACACTGCTGGGGATAGTAAAGCCCATATGTAGCCATGTTGGAATACCTGGGTGTTTTGAGATACTGTATGAAGGAGTATATTATATATTTTGTTACGGTAACCTTTATTAGATACGACTTTCTTTCAGCTTGCAGTTTTGTCTTTTATTTATCTTACTTTCATGGAGAACAGTCCGGCGGAAACGTCAGCCTTGAAATTAAACTAATCTGTGGTTTTAGGCCAAGGGTCTAAACAGACACCATTTTGTGTAAATGTAAGCATTTGATTTGCATAGCAATAAAGGTTTCTGCAACATGGCTGGCAAAAGAGTAACTTAGTCTTGTATTGGTAAGAAATCTCCATTACAGGTCTGTTGAATTATTTTTCGGGTGACAGGGGAGCTTGACTGTACTACAGTTAACCGCTGGCAAAGGTACACGTACCCACCGAACTATCTTAGCAGTGCATTCATCTGCTCTGTGGGGCATGCCCACAGCGCACTGGCAACCTTTGTGCGCACAATTTCTTTCATTGAAAAAATGCATAATAGGTTTGTCAACTGCATTACAAACTGGCTGCCAGCTCGAAAGCAACCCATCCACCATGACACTCTGCCAAAAATCCATACAAAAGTATATAGAAACGTATATATTAAAGCACACAAATTCTGACTTGCAATCAATTACCTTTGGTAGGTCAGGTTAAGGACTTGCTTACGTGGGAGAAGAATGTACACGCCAGAGAGCAATGTTGAATACACAATATAACAGAAGTCATTAATTTGCCCTAATTATGCCTCCTTTCCCAAATCTTAAACTATTCTTTGGAGCTGTCCTCCACCTGCTGCTAAATGATATATTTTACATCGTTTTCCATTTTTTTAAACGTTTAAGCTATGGTATTTCATGGCCCACGCACAAACAAAATGCAGATCATGCCTTTTATAATAAAGGGAGCATTTATTCAACATCTCTTCATGGCACTGAAGCCTTTTTATAACTTATTTCTTTAACTCATTTCTGGGTTGTTTCATTTCAGCCATCCGTCTGCAAATCTCCAGATGCAGTTACTAAATTAACTTTATAGTGAAAGTGAAGTGTTTCTTTTCACCAGTGTTTAGCGTGTCTTTCAACCTTGACATCTAGCTAATTTTGTGAATTTGTGCGTAATGAAAGGCCTCCTTTCTTTGTAATTGTTTCATCATTTTTAAGCTTGGTAACACAATCCACACAAATACACTCCACATCTTGCCACATATTTCCAATCAGCATAATTTCACTCAACCCCACACACTTACGCACCACACAATTAAACTCTAAACATTTCCATTCCACACCACATAATTCGACAACAAACCACATTATTCAACACAATTACACAACACACATACATCCAATCCACACCACAGAATTTCACATCATGCCACAAAATTCAACAGCATACCACATAATTAAACTTCACTACATACCACTCCACAAAATACCATTCCACATAATTACACTCCATGACACACAATCCCACTCCACATGATTCCAATACATTCAATACCACATAACTACTATCCACATAATTCCACTGCACACCATGCTACATAATTCTACTACACAGATCCACTCCATACCACACAATTCCACCACACACAATTCCACAACTAACAATTACAATCCAACCCACATAATTCCACTCCACACCACATACATCCACTCAAAACCAAAACACATGGGTAAAAGACATTGTAATTTACAACGCCAATAGCTCTAACTCTTACAAATCCGAGACCTATTGCATTGCAAATGCTTGTTTTTGAGTTGCTCTCAATTGGGAGTTATTTAATGCTGAATGATCAAGGCTGTTGCGAGATGGCACCAGGCATTGCATATCTAGTCACAGTAAACCTCAGGGTTGTTTGCTGTAAGGAAGTATTATTTCCCCTGGCTCGCACAGTTAGGGAGGCACCACTGTGGCCTTCATTGAATGTTTCCAGTATACGGTTTGATTCACTGCGTAGACTGAAAGCCATGTTGTTTCAACAAAATGTGGCCTTAACTTCAGCCCAAGAGACTTTTGATCTCCAGGTTGCAAGGTCGTCAGCAGAGATACAGGCCCTGGTCTGTACAAACTTCCCAATCCATTTCAGAGCAATGGTTCATCGTATCTTTAACATGTCTGATAAGAGTGGGATCGTACACTTATTTAAGCGACTTGGATCAGGTCTCTTAACCACTTTTCAGACCATCTTCGGAGTAATTCCAGCCTTCATACACTCCGTACTTGGAAGCGTTTTTGGAGGGCTTCCTTTGGTCCTGCTATCAATAGCGGGCATCCTAATTTTATTCCTATAGCTTCACAATGGACGTTTCAATCCCTCAAGAAATGGAGAGAACACTGCTGGAACGACATTGTCGTGAGCGAATGGTGTTCTACCTGACTACGCCTCGGCTTTGAGAGCTGAGTGAGCATTGGTTCCTGTCTTTTAGACCAGTCTGGCTAGACTGTGTCCTGCCTGTGTTCCGTTGCCTCTTCTGCGGATTTGGCTGCATGTTGGACCTGTGTCTGATACTTCCATTGGTTGCGCCGCCGGACATAGAAGTGCTCCTGAAGCCCTTGCAGGCCCACATGTACAGTTGTCCACAGCGTATTCCCATGTTGGAAGGGAAATCGCCTCTGCTCCAGAGGTACATGCATCAGTATCAGGCGTGCAGGCATCAAATTTTTCCCCGGAGTCTGCTGTGGGAACCGGAGATGAACATCTTTGCTCACTCGACATGATACTGGAAGTTCTGGAGGGATTGCCACCTGCGGATACGATGTTCAGTGATGTTGAGTGTTCCACGCAGGATTCTTAAACAATCTGGCCTCTCCTGTGCTGGGAACCATTTGGCAGCTTTTTAAACATTTACTAAATTGAAGGTTGAAACTGACTTTGTTTTATTTTTTCCTTCCCTGCTCTAACAGAGCTTCATGGCTTTCAAGGTGCTCAGTGTAATAAGAACCACATATACAAGTATAGAGGACATTTCTGAATGCTTTTTAAGGCTTTTAAAGTGTTTTTAGTATGTTTTATTGTAAATGATTTTTATGCCTTTTTAATAGCAAAACCAAAAGCGAAACAAAGTGACGGACCAGTTAGATAGCGCCTCACTATATTGTTGCAAATAAGTCTTTGAGAATCGTGCACTTGTCACCCTTCAGTGCCACTGAGTACAGATTACGATTTTTGGTGAACAAAAAGGAGGTGTACCGAAAAAGTGAATTTAGTCCATAGTGATTTCTTCAAAAAGGTTCTTTATTTAAAGATTCATACTCAATCACAAAAAACAGCCAACGCGTTTTGTTCCCAAAATGAAACTGTGGAACTTCATCAGGGCTGCAACAAATAACATAAAAACACACATAAGAAACATGAAATGACTGACGGACATGGCTGATAACATGAAAAATTCCAACATGGATACTGACATATATAGTGAGTTATGTCAGTGTCCACGTTGGAATTTTTCATGTTATCAGCCATGTCCGTCAGTCATTTCATGTTTCTTATGTGTGTTTTTTTATGTTATTTGTTAGTGCCCTGATGAAGTTCCACCTTTTTAATAGCGTTAGCTTTTATCATTACCTAGCTGACCCTGTTGACCTCTTGATGAGGAGTGGGAGTCATGTCCTTTAGGATAGTTCTGTTATGTTTACCCCATTTTACATACATTTTCCCATCCACACGAAAATAACGATTCTAAACAGGTGACCTGTTGCCTAGTAGCTTGCTCCTGTCTCTTTGACACCAGGCTCTCGGTATTCTATCATAATCCCTGTACCTGACGTGCGTACACATGTCCTCAGGCACGGTATAATTATTCTCTATAAGGGTCACCACTTTTTCATCCTTGGCCAATAGCCAGCTGTGCATGATCGAATTTGTTTGAAAAAACATTCATGATTGTTTCCAAAACATTTATGGTTGTTTTCAAAACATATTGATTCTAGAAGAAAACCTGGCGCGACCACTCTAGTATAAAAGACCCTTATTTCCCCCTACAAATTAGAGGAGAATTCCTTCCCAGCTGACAAGGGGTCCTGCATGCTGAATCTTCAACACGCAGCGGTCTGACATCCATTGCGGGGTGTCATCTCGAAGCCAAGATGGGGTCCTTCGTTCTCAACCATCAGGTGAGGGGGCTGGGGCTGGGTTTCTTGGCTACAGGTACACATAGCTGGATGCATATACATGCTACACATATAGATCTAGGCTAGGTACATTTAGGCAAATTACTTAGGGAGCGCATTTTAGGAATATGCAAGTGCTACTGTTTTTATCTGAACTGATTATGTTCATCTTATTGGCACTATGGTAGAAATGCATCTACTATTTACTATATTGGTACTAGCAATTTCTTTCGTATGCTTCTGTCTCCTTATTATCGCAGCACATATGTTTTACAGAAGGCTGTCGCTGGACCGATAAATACTTATTGAAATGTCCTAATTGCCATCCTGTGTATTTTCTGAGAGTAAGCAAGCACGAGTGTCTGAGCAAAACGTACTGTACTGTTTTCCACGATCCCTGACAAATCAGGGTTGTCATGTTCAGTGTTTGCCAGAGACTACCTACACCACTGTAAGATACAGGGGGGCGGTAGTGGCACTGTAGAGCTAACTGGTCTAACGGCTGACATATCCTGTGGGGTTGTCCGGAAGCGGTCGGGACACCAAGTTTAGATCATCCAAAATGCGCAGGTCCTGGGGTACTCCTAGGAACTACACAACAGAGCTGAGGTGGACTTATTTGGGAACATTTTGGAAAGATTCATCAAATGGCACCAAAGTTATTAGCAACTGCCACTAGGTAAGATATACATATATACTTGGGAGGCCCACTGGAGGGCACAGCTAATTAAATAAGCATTGGGAAAATAATATGCAACAGTTCCAGCCTGTCGAACATTTCTCTTGCTGGAATCCTGTGATCGAGAACTTTGTTAAGTTCGAAACGTGTAAGGAAAAGCATGATTATTATTTTAACTGAACCGGAAATGCAACTGCCTAATTGAATAAATACCTGAATCAGGAGTGCTCCTTGTTCTTGGGACAAACTTGCTTTTACATTCAACACGGCCGTCCAGCCGAGAGGATGCACCACCATTCACAAATTAATGGGTCCTAGTGGAGTGCACTGGAGCTGCCACAAAAAGGACGATTCAGTGGCGCAGAGAAATACTTGCAATTCCGGTATAATTGTCTTAGGCTGACCCACTTAAGGGTGAAAAATATATTGTGCAGAACTATTTGTCCCAGAATACAGCGTAAAGTTACAAACCCACTTGGGAGGCCCACTGGAGGGCACAGCTAATTAAATAAGCATTGGGAAAATAATATGCAACAATTCCAGCATGTCAAACATTTCTCTTGCTGGAATCCTGTGATCAAGAACTTTGCTAAGTTCGAAACGCGTAAGGAAAAGCATGATTATTATTTTAACTGAACCGGAAATGCAACTGCCTAATTGAATAAATACCTGAATCAGGAGGGCTCCTTGTTCTTGGGACACACTTGCTTTTACATATGTATATATATATAGGTGTGAGAGGCCAGGTTATATATAGCCAGAAGAGATTTCTTTATGTGGCAATATAGTGGGTGCATGTTGCAGTGAAGATTAGATCCATTGTCCCCACTCAAACATGTGATAAGCATCGATAGGCAATAAAAATGTAATTTATGCCGTTTATTTTGATAAAATGTTTATGACTATTAATAATAATTGCATTGAGTATTAATGAATCAATAATGTATTGAGGGGGATTACGAGTGTTTAATAAGACTTGTAAATATATTTATTTGAAAACATGCACATTTGCACATTCTAAGATGGCGCTGGAGTTTCATGAAATGAATTGTCCTTCTTTAGTTGTGCTTAATTTGAAACTTTATTTAGATGTTGACTTCGATGGCGCGCGTCAAACACTGATGAAGGCTGAGGCTGAAACGCGTTTGTTTTCATTTGCTGTGCACTAATAAATCTTTAAGCAGATTTTCACCAACGAGAGTGCTGGTCCTTACTGTTGAAAGACAGTGGAGCGTGAGATATATATATATATATATATCCCTGCTCCAAAATTTCTTGTTTAAAGAAATTATAGCACTCACGGAGTCGGCAATCAGTTGAACTTTATTTTCTCAACAAACAAACGCGTTTCGGAACCAGTCCTTCATCAGTGTTTACACATCATATTCTGAAGCGCCATTTTTAAAGAGGCAAAATCATAGAGACAAAAAGAGGATGTGGCGCATATTTACTAAGCGCCATTTCTAAATGGTGATTTTTAAAGAATCAGGAAATCTGATCTATTAAACTAAATAATATGAGAACCCATGTTCATACATACAATTAATAACACGAAAATTATTTACAACCTATCGCGTGCATCACCATTGAACCATAATCTCGCCGTGGATCGGCTTCAGGCAACCTCCAAAATGGAGATTGCCCCAATTCCTCTATTACCTTTCGCCGTGAATCGGCAAGTCTCATATTAATATTATATACAGTAGCAGTGTGATCTTAAATTCATTTACATCATTACTCTCCTATTTGCTAGAATTAATTCACTAGATGTACACATCATATTGTCAAGCGCCATTTTTAAAAAGGCAAAATCATAGAGACAAAAAGAGGATGTGGCGCATATTTACTAAGCGCCATTTCTAAATGGTGATTTTTAAAGAATCAGGAAATCTGATCTATTTAACTAAATAATATGAGAACCCATGTTCATACATACAATTAATTACACGAAAATTATTTACAACCTATCGCGTACATCACCATTGAACCATAATCTCGCCGTGGATCGGCTTCAGGCAACCTCCAAAATGGAGATTGCCCCAATTCCTCTATTACATTTCGCCGTGAATCGGCAAGTCTTATATTCATATTATATACAGTAACAGTGTGATCTTAAATTC
Organism: Calotriton arnoldi; assembly: GCA_963921515.1. Classification (NCBI taxonomy): domain Eukaryota; kingdom Metazoa; phylum Chordata; class Amphibia; order Caudata; family Salamandridae; genus Calotriton; species Calotriton arnoldi. The sequence continues at coordinate 151,272 of CAWUFW010007986.1, read as the reverse complement.
ATTTACATCATTACTCTCCTATTTACTAGAATTAATTTACTAGATGTACACATCATATTGTCAAGCGCCATTTTTAAAAAGGCAAAATCATAGAGACAAAAAGAGGATATGGCGCATATTTACTAGACGCCATTTCTAAGTGGTCTATAAAACTAATTCATGTAAAAACCAATGTTCCTACAAACAATTATTTACACGAAAATTGACAGTCTCATATTCGTATTATGTACAATAACAGTATGATCATAATTTCATTAGCATCATTACTATTCTCCTATTTACTAGAGACAAATTAATTAACTAGATGTACAGCCAATTCTTCCCCACTGTTGAGTCCATGCGGAGTCCTAGTCTGTAAATCGATTATATATCGTGACTCCATTCTTCGTAGTTTTAAAACTCTGTCTCCCCCTCTGATATTTATAGGGACATAGTCAAAGACTGAAAAATTGTAATAGATCCCTATTACTCCCATGTTTAATGGCAAAGTGCCTGGCGACTGGATAATTCAAATCCCTTTTCGCTATGGCACGCATGTGCTCTAATATTCTTATTTTGACACTATGTATCGTGCTGCCTATATACCTGAGGCCACACGGGCAACTCAGGCAATAGACACAGTGTGTAGTTTGGCAGGTCATACATTTTGAAATCTTCCTGCGAATATTAGTTCCTGTCACCTCATAGCTAAGTACTCTTTTACTAAAGGCACAGGCCTTACATTTGCCACACGGATAAGAACCTCTCAATTCGCTCAGTGTACTTTGCCTAGGGGAGATCTCATCCAAATGACTATGGACCAAACTGTCTTTTAGAGAACGGGCTTTCCTAAAAGTGATCATTGGACATGCTGGAATATCCATGCCAATGATCAAATCGGTTTTTAATATGTGCCAATTTTTCCTCATTATTCTTTTGAGAGACTCCGCCTCATCCGAATAAGTAGTAATCATTCTGAATTTCCCTTGGTCAGTGCCCTTATCCCTCCCAAGATGAGTTACCTTAGTTCGTTCATCTCGTCGCAGAGAATCCACTTTGTTTAAGATGTTTTTCAGCAAATCTAGGTTGTATCCTCTAGCCAAAAACCTGTCCATACTGTCCTTAATAGCTACATCAAAATCACATTTCCTAGAACAATTCCGTTTTATCCTAAGGAACTCCCCATAGGGTAGACTACTTTTGAGTTTGGGAGGGTGACTGCTGGTAGCATGAAGCATGCTATTTCCAGCAGTAGGTTTTCTGTAGAGAACAGTTGTTAATTTCCCTTGCTGTACTTGCACCCTTAAATCAAGGTAATTGACAGTCACTGTGCTAACTTCCCCTGTAAAGCGTAAATTGACTTCGTTTACATTGAGATGTTGAATGTATGCCCTTGCCTTATCATTTGACCCTCTCCATACAATGAAGAGGTCGTCAATGTATCTGTGCCAGGCTACTATCTCCTTCGTCCAGATTTCATTGACTGCGGACCAGGCCACCTGCTCCTCCCACCAGCCCACGAATAAATTCGCGTAGCTGGGGGCGAAGCAGGTGCCCATCGCAGTCCCAGAAGTCTGCCTATACAAGTCTCCCTGAAAGAGAAAAATATTATTCAATAGGCAGAATTCAATAAGTTCCATCAACATGATATTATGGCTTGCGAATTTCAATGATCTTTTTTGCAAAAAATATTTTACTGCTTCCAATCCCTTTGTATGTTCAATGCAAGTGTAAAGACTTGTAATGTCCAACACTATGAAGCAGTAAGATGATTCCCATTGTAGTTGTTCAATGTGATTTATAAATTCCGTTGTGTCTTTTATATATGAGGCCAATTGCAGTACTAAAGGGAAAAGATGATGGTCCACAAATCTGGACAGGTTTTCCGTGAGGCTGCCCAATGAGGAGACAATCGGACGTCCTGGTGGTCTAGTGGCATCCTTGTGGATCTTTGGTAAATGGTAAAATGTAGGGAGAATCGGATTCAGGACTCTGAGAAAGAGAAATTCATCCAGATCCAGCATCAATTTATCATGCCACTTTTTGATCAATATATGGTACCGTGCCACACTCTCATGATATTGTTCTTTGGTCGTTAGTTCGTAACAAGTTTCATTTTTTAGTTGTCGTAGGGCCTCCTCCACATACTGATCTCTTGAAATCAGAACAATATTACCCCCTTGTCTGAGGGTTTATAGATGACAGTCTTATCGCTCTCCAAATTTTTTAAGGCTATTCGTTGTGTTTTGGTCAAATTCCTCATCCCGGCTGATGGTTTAGCATTGCTCCGGAATTGTATTAGGTCTTTGATGACGGCTTCAGAGAAGACATCTATCGCATCCGATGGCATCTGCGGTAGAAATTGTGATGGTGGTTTAAAGGGGCTTGATGCTGCCTCTTGTTCTATGCCGTGGATACTAGTCCTCTGTGTCATGGTTACACCCATTCCAGTGTGTGCATTCTCATTGTCTTGGCGTAGTTCTTCCAACACCTCCAAGGTGGTGAGATCATTGACCGTCAACAGATCCGTCTCCCTGGTCTTGGATTTCAGAAGCCTTACTTCCTTCACTGTTGGTTTTAATTTAAAATATTTGTGCAATTTCAATTTGCGTACAAATTTAAAAAGGTCAATTCTGGTCCGGGTGAACTCCAGGCGACTGTATGGGCAAAAGGTGAGCCCCAATTGCAATACTGATTCCTCCGTGGCAGTGAGTGTCTTAGATGTTAGATTCACTATCGTGAAATTATCTACTTTCATTGTCGTCTGCCTCTCCTGTTGCTTCTTGTCGCCCGTGGCGTCGGGTTGCCTCTTCCTCTTCCCCTTCCAGCCGCCCCTTCTAGTTTGTTTTCTCCTTCTGGGGGTTTGCTCTTGCCCCCTCTTAGCCACGTTTGTCGAATTAAAGTGAACTCCTCGTGAAAAGGAGTTTTCCTCGGTCTTTCCAAGGGATCTACTGTCTCATCCCCTGAGGCCTCATTCTCCGTAATATCAGACTCTGAAGTTTCCACCCTAGTAGCCACTGATGCCGGAACAACTTTCTTTCGTGACAACTCTTTTCGTGGCTCGTCGAATTTTTGGGAGAAAGTTAAGACTCTTCCCAAAGCATAGTCTCTCTCATCACGTTCGTGTTTCTCTTGTTTACGTTGTCTTATTTTCATTTCATACTGCATCAGCCGTTTTTTCATAGCTTCCCTTAATTCATCTTGTTTATTTTTATCCATATCTTTGCTAATTTCCTCTTCCAATTCCTGTATGTCTTTTAAAGTTTTTTCTCTGTCACTCCATGCAAATTTTACAAGTAACTGGAGCATCCCTTTACATGACAAAGCTGTGTGTTCAGCCCACTCCTCAAGGAGGAGGGGGTCCGGATTTTCGTATGCTGGAACTGTATAGATGCGCAATCCTCTGGGAACTCTATCTACCTCAATATAGTGCTGAAGAGAGGTAGCCTCCCACCATTTGCGCATCTCTCTTTCATAGAGTCTCTCAAGTTTAGTAAATTGAATGTGTAGGGTATTGGCCACATGATTGCTCTCCATCGTCTCTTTGTTTCCTTTAACTGCTACATTTTTCTTTTTAAACATATCCATGGCAGCCTTTTTGCGCGCTGTTTCGCTGAACATGCTGAACAAAATATAATGTGTAGGGAGCTCCGATCCCGGGCTCCTCTTATGACTGTGATGAGAATTCTCTAATGCCAACCCCTCGCCCTGACCCGGGTTTCACTTTTAGATGCTAACATGCAAGCGCGGCTTACCAGCGTCTCCGTTGCTCGCTGCGCATTCCCAGTGCTTCATCCAGACCTCTGACTTCAGCGTTCTTAGTCCCGAGTCGGTGCCTCCGCTAATTACATCCAGCTCCAATGCACCCCACTTGCGGGTCACTCGAAGGGCGGGTGCTTCCCAAACCACGGCGGTGCCTCGTGGTTAAAAATCCCTGCTCCAAAATTTCTTGTTTAAAGAAATTATAGCACTCACGGGGTCGGCAATCAGTTGAACTTTATTTTCTCAACAAACAAACGCGTTTCGGAACCAGTCCTTCATCAGTGTTTACACATCATATTCTGAAGCGCCATTTTTAAAGAGGCAAAATCATAGAGACAAAAAGAGGATGTGGCGCATATTTACTAAGCGCCATTTCTAAATGGTGATTTTTAAAGAATCAGGAAATCTGATCTATTAAACTAAATAATATGAGAACCCATGTTCATACATACAATTAATAACACAAAAATTATTTACAACCTATCGCGTGCATCACCATTGAACCATAATCTCGCCGTGGATCGGCTTCAGGCAACCTCCAAAATGGAGATTGCCCCAATTCCTCTATTACCTTTCGCCGTGAATCGGCAAGTCTCATATTAATATTATATACAGTAGCAGTGTGATCTTAAATTCATTTACATCATTACTCTCCTATTTGCTAGAATTAATTCACTAGATGTACACATCATATTGTCAAGCGGCATTTTTAAAAAGGCAAAATCATAGAGACAAAAAGAGGATGTGGCGCATATTTACTTAGCGCCATTTCTAAATGCCAAACTACACACTGTGTCTATTGCCTGAGTTGCCCGTGTGGCCTCAGGTATATAGGCAGCACGATACATAGTGTCAAAATAAGAATATTAGAGCACATGCGTGCCATAGCGAAAAGGGATTTGAATTATCCAGTCGCCAGGCACTTTGCCATTAAACATGGGAGTAATAGGGATCTATTACAATTTTTCAGTCTTGACTATGTCCCTATAAATATCAGAGGGGAGACAGAGTTTTAAAACTACGAAGACTGGAGTCACGATATATAATCGATTTACAGACTAGGACTCCGCATGGACTCAACAGTGGGTAAGAATTGGCTGTACATCTAGTTAATTAATTTGTCTCTAGTAAATAGGAGAATAGTAATGATGCTAATGAAATTATGATCATACTGTTATTGTACATAATACGAATATGAGACTGTCAATTTTCGTGTAAATAATTGTTTGTAGGAACATTGGTTTTTACATGAATTAGTTTTATAGACCACTTAGAAATGGCGCCTAGTAAATATGCGCCATATCCTCTTTGGCTCTATGATTTTGCCTTTTTAAAAATGGCGCTTGACAATATGATGTGTACATCTAGTAAATTAATTCTAGTAAATAGGAGAGTAATGATGTAAATGAATTTAAGATCACACTGTTACTGTATATAATATGAATATGAGACTTGCCGATTCACGGCGAAATGTAATAGAGGAATTGGGGCAATCTCCATTTTGGAGGTTGCCTGAAGCCGATCCACAGCGAGATTATGGTTCAATGGTGATGTACGCGATAGGTTGTAAATAATTTTCGTGTAATTAATTGTATGTATGAACATGGGTTCTCATATTATTTAGTTAAATAGATCAGATTTCCTGATTCTTTAAAAATCACCATTTAGAAATGGCGCTTAGTAAATATGCGCCACATCCTCTTTTGTCTCTATGATTTTGCCTTTTTAAAAATGGCGCTTGACAATATGATGTGTACATCTAGTGAATTAATTCTAGCAAATAGGAGAGTAATGATGTAAATGAATTTAAGATCACACTGCTACTGTATATAATATTAATATGAGACTTGCCGATTCACGGCGAAAGGTAATAGAGGAATTGGGGCAATCTCCATTTTGGAGGTTGCCTGAAGCCGATCCACGGCGAGATTATGGTTCAATGGTGATGCACGCGATAGGTTGTAAATAATTTTCGTGTTATTAATTGTATGTATGAACATGGGTTCTCATATTATTTAGTTTAATAGATCAGATTTCCTGATTCTTTAAAAATCACCATTTAGAAATGGCGCTTAGTAAATATGCGCCACATCCTCTTTTGTCTCTATGATTTTGCCTCTTTAAAAATGGCGCTTCAGAATATGATGTGTAAACACTGATGAAGGACTGGTTCCGAAACGCGTTTGTTTGTTGAGAAAATAAAGTTCAACTGATTGCCGACCCCGTGAGTGCTATAATTTCTTTAAACAAGAAATTTTGGAGCAGGGATTTTTAACCACGAGGCACCGCCGTGGTTTGGGAAGCACCCGCCCTTCGAGTGACCCGCAAGTGGGGTGCATTGGAGCTGGATATATATATATATATATATATATATATATATATATATATATATATATATATATATATATATAAATATTCACTGAAAAAACCACAGGTTTCAGGGACATTATAGTTAGTCTGACATTTCACTCGTACAAAACCAGAGAAATTCAGCTGTTATAGTTAGCTGAGCTAACTATAACTCATGCCCCCGCAATGCACTGCTGATGATGTCACATATTACATCACTCATAACATGGTCAGTGACATCACTGATGCCATCTCAAATGACATCACTGATGACATCACTGACGTCATCATCCAGTGACTTTGAGTGTTTCAAAAATGTTTAAGAATGTGATATATATATGATGATTCAGTCAGTGTGTGACTGACTGTATAAGGGAGTGATTATATGTGTCTCAGTGAATGTATGGGTGAGTGACTAATCTGTGTGAATGTCTGTATCAGTCTGTCACTTGGTGTGTAAGTGGCTGCATGGGTTGGTGAATAGGTACATGAGTGTCTATATGGGTTATTGATTGGTTGTCTGAGTACCTGTATGGGTGCCTGGGTGTCTGTGTGTTGTGTGACTACCTGCATGGATGTGTGAGTTGGTGATTCACTGGGTGTATGGGTTCATGAGTACGTCTGCGAGGGGCTGTATGGGTGAGTGAGTGTGCATATGGCTGTGTTGGTGAGTAAATGGATGTCTCAGTGGTATATGTGTGAGTAACTGCATATATGAATGGCAGTATATGTGAGTGTTGGAGTATATAAGTGACTGTATGTGGGAGTGAGTGATTGTGACAGTGGATGTATGGATGAGTGTGTGCTTGTGTCAGTGATTGTATAAGAGAGTATGTATGTGTTAGTATCTGTATGAATAAGTGAGGTGTTGTGTGTATAACTGTATAGGTGAGTAAATGGCAGTGTGATTGACTATTTGGGTGACTGACTAGGTGTGTGAGTTACTCTATGGGTGAGTGGCGGTGTGTGAGTGTCTGTACAGGTATATGAGTGCATATAATAGTGGCTGTATTGATGAGTGACTGCATGTAGTAGAGACTGTGTGGGTGAGTGAGTGGGTGCATGTGTGTGTAGACTTAAGAATCAGTGTGTGGGTATGTACTAACTGGTATTGGTGTGTCTATGGTTTTGAGAATGGTAGTCTGTATTTTAGAGTGGGTGTATGAAAGGTTATATTAAGGTGTGAGTAGGTGCATCAGAGATTAAGTGGATGATGTCATCAATGATGTCATCAGTAATGTCATTTGAGATGTCATCAGTGATGTCACTGACCATGTCATCAGTGATGTAATATGTGACATCATCAGCAGTGCATTGCGGGGGGGTGCTATAACGGCTGAATTTCTCTGGTTTTGTGCGAGTGAAATGTCAGACTAACTATAATGTCCCTGAAAACTGTGTTTTTTCAGTGAGTATCTGAGGTTTTTTAAATGCTAATTTCAAATTATAACGTCCCTGAAACCTGTGTTTTTTTCAGTGAATTTCTAAGGTTTTTTAAATGCTAATTTCCATCTAGCAGAAAGAGAAAGAAAGGCACAGAAAGAAACAAGAGAAGTGCAGAAAGAAGCAAGATACGTGCAGAAAGAGGCAGGAAAAGTGCAGAAAGAAGCAAGAGAGGTGCAAAAAGAGGAAGAAAGGTGCAGAAATAAGCAGGAGAAGTGATGAAAGAGGCAAGAGAGATGCAGAAAGAAGCAAGAGAAGTGCAGAAAGAATGCACCTTTCTTGCCTCTTTCTGCACCTCTCTTTCCTCTTTCTGCACTTCTCTTGCATCTTTCTGCACCTCACTTGCCTTTTTCTGCGCCTTTTTTCCTCTTTCCGCAGCTCTCTTGCCTTTTTCTACACTTCTCTTACCTCTTTCTGCACCTCAGAAAGAGGCAAGAGAGGTGCAGAAAGAAGAGAGTGAGGTGCAGAAAGAGGCAAGAGAGGTGCAGAAAGAGGCAAGAGAGGTGCAGAAAGAAGAGAATGAGCTGCAGAAAGAGGAAAAAAAGGCACAGAAAAAGGCAGGTGAGGTGCAGAAAGATGCAAGAGAAGTGCAGAAAGAGGAAAGAGAGGTGCAGAAAGAGGCAAGAAAGGTGCAGAAAGAGGAATAAAGGTGTAGAAAGAGGCAAGCAGGGCCTGGCCTGGCATTGTGTTGCCCCCACCCAAGCTTGCTGCTCCTGCCTCCCCTCCTCCTTGCCATCCATTGTCCAAGTCCATGCCCCTGCTCCCTCATTATAGCCCTGTGTGGCCATTGTTCTGCCACTGGCCTTCCCACCTTCTCTGAACCGTTAGCTTGCTGCCCCATCCACTTCTTCCCTATCCTCTGTTGTCTGAATCCATCCACTAGCCTCTTCCCTCCTGCCATGCATGGTCTGCTGTGCTGCCACTGCCCTCCATTTAGCATGATGTCCCAGTCCACTCCTCCTGCCCTCCATTGCCCAATTCTATGCCCCATCATTGCCCTCCTGCTTAGCCTCTGTAATTAGCTTGCTGCCCCTACTCTCCTTCCCCCTGCCCTCTGATGTCTGTGTGCATGCCACTGATCCATCCTTTTTGCCCCTCCTATCTACTCTGAGTGTTCTGTTGAGCTGCCACTCCCCTCCCACCTGCCTTGCATTGTCAGATGACTGTAACTTCTCTCTGCCACCTCCACCCTGCCTGTCCACGTTCCATGCCCCTATCCCCTTCCTCCTGTCCTCCATGGTCCATTTTACTGCCACACCCTTCTGTCCTCCCTGGTCTGTTGTGCTGCAACTGCTCCTCCTGCCTGCCCCGTTTGGTCTGTTGTGAGGCCCCTTCCCCTGAACTCTCTTGTCTGTGCCCAGCTCCTACCCCTCCCTTCTATCCTCCATGGTCCTTTGTGCATGCCCCTGCCCTCTCCTTCTTGCCCAGCATGGCCATTGTGCTGCCACTAACCCTCCCGCTTGACATGCATGGTCTTCTGTGCTGCCACGGCCCCTCCCACCTTACCTGTGTGGTCAGCTAGCTGCCCCTGACCCCCTCCCACCTTCCCTCCATGGTATGTGTGTATGCCATTATAGTCCCACTGTTGCCCTCCATGGTGTGTTGTGCTTCTAGTGCCCATCCTGCCTGACCTCCATGGTCAGCTTGCTGCTCCTGCCCTGCCCCCTTGCCAGCTGACCCCCGTTTCCCATGTGCAGACCCCTATTCCCTCCCTCCTGGATTGTCTGTTCCATTGTCATGCCCCTGATCCCTCCCTCCTGCCCTTTATGGTCCGTTATGCTGCAGCTTTCTCTCCTGTCTGCCCAATATGGTCAGCTTGCTGCCATTGTCTCTTTCCCCTCTGTTCTCTGTTGTCCATGTGCATGGTCCTGTCCCCTCCCTATTGCTTTCCATGGTTTGTTGTGCTGCACTGCCATCCTGCATGCCGCATGTGGTGTATTGTGCTGCTGCAAACCCTGATGCCTGCCCTGTAAGGTCAGTCTGGTGCACCTGTCCATGTCCCTACTGTCCTCTGTTATCCGAGTCCATGTCCCTACCCCAATTCCTCCTGCCTTCCATGATCCAATGTACCATACTTGCTAACATTTTGAACTAGGTAAGAGGGAGATTTTGACAAAAAAACTGGGGAATTGATTTTCCCCATTGACTTACATTGAAAAAGAGGAGATTGCAGACAAGAGACAGATAAAATAAAGCCCTTTTGGGCTTAAAAACATTGTGTGTTTCCTGCCTGAATTGGCTTTGTTGGCATATAGGGTTGTACTACCACTGCCTCTTCCTTCTGCCCTCAATGGTCTATTATATTGCCACAGCCTCTCTTGCCTGTCCTGCATTGTTGGTTTGTTGCCCTTGCCCCCCTTTCTACTTCCCTCCATGTTGTGCTGCCACTGCCCTTCCTGCCTGCCCAGTTTTGACAAATGGTTGCCTCCGCACCCTCCTACTTGCCTTCTATTTTCCGAGTCCATGCCCCTGACCTCTGCCTCCCAACAGTATCCTAATGAACAACTAGATAGCTAACATTCTATATTTATTACAAAAGTGTGGCACTCCTGACGTCATCTTGATGTAATCAAAACTGTAATACCTAAAGCATTTCCTTTAGAAATTATAGAAATGAGAGGGTCTTATTTGCATCGAAATTATGGTTAGTGCTCTAAAAACTAAAATGAGGACATATTTTCTGAGTTCTCAAATAGCGACAAAGCACTTTTAAATTATTTGTTATCTTTATGTTTTTTTATCCAGTTGACCACTTGATTAAATGTTACGCTTAGGGGAGAGGATGTGGTGTTACGTCCAGAGCTACAGACTTTGCAACTGGGGAACCAGGTTGGAGTTTCTGCTTCAGCTCGACATTCTGTGATTCTGGTCAAATCACTTAATCTCCCCATGCCTACAACCAAAATGAATTTGTCCTTGTATAATGTAACCAATGCTCATGTATAGCACTCCAATACCTGACCAGTCTGCACTATATAAAACTGCAAACAAACAAAGAATAAAAAGTGTTTTCCACACGTCTGTCATTGGGCTATACTTGGGCCACATCTGGGTGATATTTGTGCTACATTTGGGCACCTTTTTCTCTGGTGGCCATCTTGGGAGACTTCAATTCAATTCAATAAACTTTATTTGAATTGATTTAGAAACATAGATCATAAAAGTGTACATAAAAACAGTAAATCCTCTTTCTTAATACAATACAATGAAAATTGATTAAAACCAGTAGGTAAAAACGGGTGTTACAAAGCCCAGCTCAGAGCAACTTCAGGTTAACAGAATAGTAAAGTTCAATGTTTCGCAACATCAATCTCAAGTACTTCGTGCAAAATACGCACTAAGGGGTCCAAGTAAGATGCAACGCTCCAATACACGACCAGTCTGCACTATATAAAACTGCAAAAAACAAAAAATAAAAAGTGTTTTGCACACTTCTGTCATTGTGCTATATGTGGGCTACATCTGGGTGATATTTGTGCTACATTTGGGCTCTTTTTTCTCTGGTGGCCATCGTGGGAGACTTATTTGTTATGAACTTTCCTAATTTCCTCATTTACTGCAGTCTCCTCAGTAGGAAATGCTTTCAGTTTTTTACTTTGATTCCATCAAGAAGGCATTCAGATGTGTCACAAATTTGCCATAAATTCGGAATGTTAGCACTCTAGTTGCTCATTACATCACTGTAGTAAAGCTACTGCTCACCAGGGAGTTAACTGGAAGTCTGCTGCTGGCATTGCTGCATGTCAGAATTTTTTAATGAAATAGAAGAGGATTTGAGAAGTCACTCAAAATGTGCCCTAATTTTTCTTTCTGCAGCATTAATCATAATTTCTATGGCAAAATGAACCCCCTCATTTTGTTCCTTTTTAAATTAAATGTTTTAAGTGTTACCAGTTTATTTCAATCAAGATGGCTTCAGGTGTGCCATACTTTTGTTATAAGTAAGACTGTTAGCACTCTAGTTGTTCTTTAGAACACTCTGGGAAGCTGCAGTAGAACACAAAGGAATCATCTGACAGTGGCTGCCTTTGTTTGATGTACATGTTTTACTGAGAATGTCAGACTTCATTCTCAAATGACTGAGAAAGATAATGTGAATTTACAGAAAATATGCTCTCATTTTAGCTTCTGGAGCACCTTCCAAACCTCTATGGGAAAAGTATGAGAAAATAGTTTTCTCTCAAACATGATTCATGATATCCCAGCAGAAGGCTTTTTCACAGGGTAAAATCACCTTAGAACACACCACAATTCCTAAAATTAGTATGGTACTATCAGCAAATGAATTATAATGTAACTAAAGTCTGTTATCACCCTTTATACGTTCTCCTTTTGGTGACCCTCAAAACCTTCTATTCACTGCAATGCATATTAATGGGGTACTATCATGTATATTGGTCCCAAGATGGCTGCCAGCACTTCCTGGATGAAGTGCTGCCAGCCAATCAGATCTCACGATGAGATGTGATGTGTGGTTAGGCTCCGCCCAGATATCGATATTTCTTTTTCTTTTAATATTTCAAAACTACTGAACGGATTTACACCATTTAAAGCAAAGAGTGCACTCTGGACCAAGAGCTACCTTTCTGCCAAATGTGGTGTAATTCCGTTCAGCAGTTCGTGCTGTAGCTGCGAGAAAAGTTTCCTATGGAAATCAACATGGAGAAAACATGTTTTGGGACCCCCCTTTTTTCTCAGCCCCCGCATGACGAATCACCCCGCAATTTTAAAGACAGGAGCTGACCGGAGCGGGCCATTAGTTGTGAAAATTTCGCGAAGATTCGTCAAACGGCGCCAAAGATATTGGCAAAAGAAAAAATGCTTTTTGAATAGAAACAAGGTCCTACCTATAACTACCTACTGGCGACCGCCAGGAGGTAATATAGATATATATATATATCGCCAGTTTTGAAAGTTTCGCGAAGATTCATCATACGGCGGCAAAGATATTGGCAAAAGAAAAACGCTTTTTGAATGGAAACAAGGTCCTAACTATAACTACCTACTGGCGACCGCCAGAAGGTAATATAGATATATATATATATATAGATAGATTATATATATCTATATTACCTACTGGCCGTTGCCAGTTGGTAGTTATAGTTAATACCTTGTTTCCATTCAAAAGCATTTTTCTTTGGCCAATATCTTTGCTGCCGTTTGACGAATCTTCGCGACATTTTCTAAACTAATGGGGCGTTCCGGTCAGCTCCTGTCTTGAAAGTTTCGGGGTGATTCCTCAAGTGGGGCTGAGAAAAAAGAGGAGTCCCAAAACACGTTTTTTCAATGTTAATTTCCATAGGAAACTTTTATCGCAACTACAGCCCGAACTGCTGAACGGAATTACACCAAATTTGGCAGAGAGGTAGCTCTTCGTCCAGAGTGCACTTTTTGCTTTAATGGTGTAAATCCATTCAGTAGTTCCTGAGAAAATGATATATAAAAATATTAGTATCTGGTGACCGCGGTGGATCTGCGAACCCTCCCGATCACGAGCTGACTTCTAATTGGCTGCCAACACTGATGACGGCAGAATAGCCAGAAACCGGTCCCAGGATGCTTGTTTCCGGTCCAGGGAAGACATGGCTTGGCAGTTCGGGCTGGACTGTTCCCATGAGGCACAGGGTCAGACTGATTTGCATATGGCCATGTCTGAACTGGGGTGGCGGAGTGAGCTAAAGAATGATGATGGATTAAACCCAGATCAGTTGACTGGGGGTGAGTGCTTGCAATGTTCAACACTCCGTCCATCATCCCCTTTGGTTTTGCTATGTTCGCCCTAAGTTGGCAGGGTATGCCCAGACGTGGGTCCCTTGCTCACTTTGCCACTGGATTCAAGATAGCCTGGCTGATGACGGCAGAATAGCCAGAAACCGGTCCCAGGATGCTTGTTTCCGGTCCAGGGAAGACATGGCTTGGCAGTTCGGGCTGGACTGTTCCCATGAGGCACAGGGTCAGACTGATTTGCATATGGCCATGTCTGAACTGGGGTGGCAGAGTGAGCTAAAGAATGATGATGGATTAAACCCAGATAAGTTGACTGGGGGTGAGTGCTTGCAATGTTCAACACTCCGTCCATCATCCCCTTTGGTTTTGCTATGTTCGCCCTAAGTTGGCAGGGTATGCCCAGACGTGGGTCCCTTGCTCACTTTGCCACTGGATTCAAGATAGCCTGGCTGATGATGGCAGAATAGCCAGAAACCGGTCCCAGGATGCTTGTTTCCGGTCCAGGGAAGACATGGCTTGACAGTTCGGGCTGGACTGTTCCCATGAGGCACAGGGTCAGACTGATTTGCATATGGCCATGTCTGAACTGGGGTGGCGGAGTGAGCTAAAGAATGATGATGGATTAAACCCAGATCAGTTGACTGGGGGTGAGTGCTTGCAATGTTCAACACTCCGTCCATCATCCCCTTTGGTTTTGCTATGTTCGCCCTAAGTTGGCAGGGTATGCCCAGACGTGCGTCCCTTGCTCACTTTGCCACTGGATTCAAGATAGCCTGGCTGATGATGGCAGAATAGCCAGAAACCGGTCCCAGGATGCTTGTTTCCGGTCCAGGGAAGACATGGCTTGGCAGTTCGGGCTGGACTGTTCCCATGAGGCACAGGGTCAGACTGATTTGCATATGGCCATGTCTGAACTGGGGTGGCGGAGTGAGCTAAAGAATGATGATGGATTAAACCCAGATCAGTTGACTGGGGGTGAGTGCTTGCAATGTTCAACACTCCGTCCATCATCCCCTTTGGTTTTGCTATGTTCGCCCTAAGTTGGCAGGGTATGCCCAGACGTGGGTCCCTTGCTCACTTTGCCACTGGATTCAAGATAGCCTGGCTGATGACGGCAGAATAGCCAGAAACCGGTCCCAGGATGCTTGTTTCCGGTCCAGGGAAGACATGGCTTGGCAGTTCGGGCTGGACTGTTCCCATGAGGCACAGGGTCAGACTGATTTGCATATGGCCATGTCTGAACTGGGGTGGCGGAGTGAGCTAAAGAATGATGATGGATTAAACCCAGATCAGTTGACTGGGGGTGAGTGCTTGCAATGTTCAACACTCCGTCCATCATCCCCTTTGGTTTTGCTATGCCAACACTTCAAACCAGGAAGTGTTGGCAGCCATCTTGTGACTCGGTTGAACCGAGTCATAAGAAAAAAGGTGAAAAAAGAAGAAAAGGGGGCAGGGTAGAAACACCCTGACCCCCTAGGACTGCTCAAGGGGTCACAAAAAAGCATTCTTTAAAAAAAAACATTGGCGGATTCGCGTAGGGTCCGCGAACACCACAGAAAAAGAAAAAAACAAAGCGTGGTCTCCCGCGCTTCGTTTTTTTTAAGCCCCCTGGTGGGCCAGGTCCGGGGCATTGGTTAATTATCATGCAGGGACCCGCGGGGGCCCCCGCAGCCCCGGGGACCACCACATCCCCGGGGCTTTTTATTAAAAATGCGTGGGGGCTCCTGCCCCCCCCACACTGCCCCGGGGACCACCACCTCCCCGGGGCATTGAGTAATTAAAATACGCGGGTCCGTAGCAGACCCCGGGGACCACCACCTCCCTGGGGCTTTCATGCTGTTGGTAGGGGGGCCACGTGGCCCCCCTTCTGGAGCCCTCCTTGGCCCTGGGGATCACCACCCCCCCAGGGCCGGCTCCAGCAATGTCCTGGGGTGCCCACCCCCGGGACATTGCAGTTTGCTATGGCAGGGCGGGAGCACTGCTCCCGCCCTGTCATAGGAAACTTCTGCTTCGCTTCATGAAAGCGAGAGCAGAAAAACTGCTCTTGCTTCCATGAAACGAAGGAGATTTGCTTTTGGGCAAAGGGAGCTGCATGTTTGCAGCTCCCTTTCTCCAAAAGCAATGCTGGCTCCCGCAGGAGGCAGGGAGCCAGCAGGTACCGCAGGCCCCCCACGGTACCCTACAGTGAGGCCATGCCCGGGGATGGGGTCCCCGGGGCCAAAAATGGCTCAGGAGGGGGGCCACGTGGCCCCCTCCTGTTTTTATTTCATTAAAAAAAAAAAGTAAGGCTGGCACCAGGGGAAGGGGGCCACGCGCCCCCCTCCAAAATTTATTAAAAAAAGGAAAGGCTGGGCAGGCCCCGGGGGATGGGGTCCCCGGGGCCAAAAGAGGCCCAGGGAATGGGGTCACGCGGCTCGCCTTCCATAAATAATTTTTTGCCGGCCCCCGGGGGCAAAATCAGCCTGGGGAGGGGGGCTGCATGGCCCCCCTTAAAAAAAGAAAAAAAAAGAAAGGCATCGCTCTGGGGGATGGGGTCCCTGGGGCCGTAATCGGCCTCAGGAGGGGGGCCTTGCACCCCCTCCCTTTTCAATTAAAAAAAACATGGATCAGGTCCTGGGGGATGGGGTTCCTGGGGCACAAAAGTCTCAAGAGAAGGGGGGCCACACAGCCCCCTTCTTAAAAAAAAAACTCACTGGAGTCCCCGCCCCCTCCCTGCATGACTCTGCAAACGCACCTTCTAGTGCGCTCTGGGTTGAGGGATTAAGTCCCAGTCACTACTGAGGGTCCCTGGGGGCCAACTGGGCCACCAGAGACCTCCAGTAAGCCCCACACAGTGGGATTGCTGAGAGGTGGTAGGAGGCTACACCCCTTTTTACACCACTCTGCAAATGCGCCTCTTGGTGCACTGCTGGTGGGGTGATGAGGTCCCCTTGTGTCCTGAGGACCTCAGGACTAAAGTGGACGTCATCCCCCAAGCAGCAGTGAGCCAGGAGGCGCGTTTGCAGAGTGGTGTAAAAAGAGAGCGTGGCCTCTAACCAATCTCAGCAATCCAGCTGTATGGAGCTTACTAGAGGTAACAAGAGGGCTAGTTGGCCCCCAGGGACCCTCATGAGGCAAGGGGACTTCATCCCCCAACCAAGAGTGCACCAAGAGGCGCATTTGCAGAGTGGTGTAAAAAGGGGTGTAGCCTCCTACCACCTCTCAGCAATCCCACTGTGTGGGGCTTACTGGAGGTCTCTGGTGGCCCAGTTGGCCCCCAGGGACCCTCAGTAGTGCAGAGTTTTGGAGAAAGGAGGCGTGGCCTGTGTCTGCCTCTCTGCAATCCCACTGTGTGGGGCTTACTGGAGGTAAGAGGTAGGCTAGTTGACCGCTAAGGACCCCCAGCAGTGAAGGGGACTTCACTCCCCATCCAAGAACGTGCCAGAGAGCGTGTTTGCACAGTGGTGGGCAAAGGGGGCGTAGCCTGCTATGAGAACTTACCAATCTTGCTGTGTGGGACTTACTGGAGGTAATAGGAGGGGTAGTTGGCCCCCAAGGATGTACTTGGGGAGCAACTACCCCTCCTGGTACCTCCAGTAAGTCCCACACAGTGGGATTGCTAAGAGGTCTTCGGAGGCTACACCTCCCTTTCTCCACCACTCTGCAAATGCGCCTCCTGGCACACTACTGGTTGGGGGATGAAGTCCACTTTACTCCTGAGGGACTTTGGGGGCCAAGAAGCCCTCCTGGTACCTCCTGTAAGTCCTACGCAGTGGAATTCCTGAGCGCTGGTCGGAGGCCCAGCCCCCTTTCTCCACCACTCTGCAAATGTGACTGCTAGTTGTAATAGGTCTCGGATTTGCAAGAGTTAGAGCTATTGGCATTGTAAATGTAAAAGTCTTTTACTAATGTTTTTGGGAGTGGAGTGGATGTACGTTGTGTGTAGTGAAATTATGTGGTATCTTGTGCAGTGAAATTATGTGGATAGAAAGTATGTGGTATTTAGTGTATAGGAATAATATAGAGTGGGATTATGTGTATGGAGACTAATTAGGTGGTATGGTAGTCTGTGTTGTGGAGTGGTAACCTCAGGTTTAGTCTTCGTCGTTTCCATAAAAGCTAAACTATAAACTCAATGAGACAAAAAAATGAAGGAACCACTGAAGGGCACTGCTGGACCTGGTCCAAGGACTGAGCAGGGCCACTGGAATTATGCGACTGTTCGGCTGCACCAATTTTCGCATAATTATACATTTTCCGCATTTGCCACATAATCCATCATCTGCTGCATAATCTGCAGATTTGAACAAAAAAACCTTGTTTCTGGCTCAAACGTTACCAAAAATACAGCGACAAGTGTTACAGCGTGGTGGAAGGCCCTTTGCAAACATAGAATGGTCACCTGTTACTTATTGCTAAATGTGGGTGTTAAATTGGTACTAATGGGGTGCAAGCCACTCTTGCTTCTTTCTGCACCTCTCTTACCTCTTTCTGCATTTTTCTTGCTTCTTTCTGCACCTCTCTTGCTTCTCTCTGCATCCTTCTTCCCTCCTTCTGCACCCCTGTTCCCTCTTTCTGCACCTCTGTTGCCTGTTTCTGCACCTCTCTTCTTTCTGCACCTCTTTTGCTTCTTTCTGGACCTCTCTTGCTTTTTTCTTCTGCACCTCTCTTGCCTCTTTCTGCACCTCTGTTGCTTGTTTCTGTACTTCTCTTGCCTCTTTCTGTACTCTCTTCCCTATTTCTGCATCTCTCTTGCCTCTTTCTGCACCTCGCTTGCTTCTTTCTGCACTTCTCTTGCTTCTTTCCGCACCCCTCTTTCCTCTTTCTGCACCCCTCTTGCTTGTTTCTGCACCTCACTTACCTGGGGGGTTCTCCTCCACTCTCTCTATTATCACCGGGGCCCCACACCGCTTTGTCGTGCAGCAGTGTATCACTGCTGTTCCTTTGCATCAAGTGTTCTTGGCCAAGTGCATCACACATGTGCTCCCACTGGTATCACACTCCCTCGCAGTGCCACCGCTTCTGGACGTGGCTCTGTCAGCACAATTATCTGGAGTGTTACACACCTATGCTCCTCAACACACACCGGCCATCCAAGTGCAGGCCGCTGACTCAACTGAGCAAACAGCAGGGGCCCCCTCCTTCCCTAAAGCTCGGCGCGGGCCTACCTGGCCCTCCCTCCGCTACTTCCACCTCTGGACGGCCACTGGCACCATCTCACTGTCTCTGTGAGGCTCTCATGGGGGATTCCCTGTACCAATGCAACATCCGGGGGCACGGCACGGCACGTACCGCTGTCCGGGTCCGGAAAAGCAAGGCCCAGTCAAAGGCATCTCGCCCGGCCACTCAAGGCCACGATTTCTCCGCTGTACGCCAGCACCTCGTAGTGTCACGGACAGTTCGCTCTCCGGACCCCGCAATGACTTCCACTGGCTCCCGGGGGTGTCACTAGGACATCACCCACTGCCAGATGTCGGCAGTGCAGGAGAATTGTTTCGGATTAAGGGGACATACGACGGAGCACCTCTAAAATGCGTCCGCCATGCTGCCCCTGCTGGCCACATACCCCCTTCTTTCTGCACTAATCTTGCCTCTTTCTTCACCTCTCTTGCCTCTTTTTGCACATCACTTGTCTCTTTCTGCACTTCTCTTGCTTTTTTCTGCACCTCTCTTGTTTCTTTCTGTAACTCTCTTGCTTCTTTCTGCACTTCTCTTGCCTCTTTCTGCACCTCTCTTGTTCCTTTCTGCAACCCTCTTGCCTCTTTCTGCACCTCTTTTGCTTCTTTCTGTACTTCTCTTGCTTTTTTCTGCACTTCTCTTGCTTATTTCTGCACCCCTCTTCCCTCTTTCTGCAGCTCTCTTGCCTCTGTCTGCACCCCTGTTCCCTCTTTATACACCTATGTTGCCTGTTTCTGCAACTCTGTTGCCTCTTTTTGCAGTTCTCTTGTCTCCTTCTGTACATCTGTACCCCTCTAGCCTCTTTCTGCACCCCTATTGCTTCTTTCTGAACTTCTCTTGCTTCTTTCTGTACCTCTCTTGCTTCTTTATGCACTCCTTTTGCCTCTTTCTGCACCCCTTTTCCCTCTTTCTGTACCTGTCTTGCCTGTTTCTGCACCTCTCTTGCCTCTTTCTGTACTTCTCTTACCTCTTTCTACACCTCTGTTGCTTCTTTCTGTACTTCTCTTGCTTCTTTCTGTACCTCTCTTGTTTCTTTCTGCACACCTGTTGCCTCTTTCTGCACTTGTTTTCCCTCTTTCTGCACCTCTCTTGCCTCTTTCTGCACCCCTCTTTCCTCTTTCTGCACCTCTCTTACTTCTTTCTGCACCCTCTTGCCTCTTTCTGCACCCTTCTTCCCTTTTCCTGCACAGCTCTTGTTTCTTTCTGAACCTCTCTTGTCCCTTTCTGCACCCCTATTGCCTCTTTCTGCACCTCTGTTGCTTCTTTCTGTACTTCTCTTGCTTCTTTCTGCACCTCTCTTGCTTCTCTCTGCCCCGTGTTGCCTCTTTCTGCACTAGTTTTCCCTCTTTCTGTACCTCTGTTGCCTCTTTCTGCACCCCTCTTGCCTCTTTCTGCACCTCTCTGGCTTCTTTCTACACCCCTCTTGCCTCTTTCTGCACCCTTCTTCCCTTTTCATGCACGTCTCTTGGTTCTTTCTGCACTGCTCTTCCCTCTTTCTGCATCCCTGTTCCCTCTTTGTGCACCTCTATTATCTGTTTCTGCAACTCTCTTGCCTCTTTCTGCACCTCTGTTGCCTCTTTCTACACCCCTCTTGCCTCTTTTTGCTCCCCTCTTGCCTCTTTCTGCACCCCTGTTGCTTCATTCTGTACTTCTCTTGCTTCTTTCTGCACCTCTCGCCTCTTTATTGACCTCTCTTGCCTCTTTCTGCATCTCTTTTGCTTCTTTCTGCACTTCTCTTGCCTCTTTCTGCACCCCTCTTGCCTCTTTCTGCACCTCTGTTGGTTCTTTCTGCACTGCTCTTGCTTTTTTCTGCACCTCTCTTATACATTTCTACATCCCTCTTGCCTCTTTCTGCACCCCTCTTCCCTCTTTCTGCACTTCTCTTGCCTCTGTCTGTACCCTGTTCCCTCTTTCTGCACCTCTTTCGCCTCTTTCCGCAACTCTCTTGCCTCTTTCTGCACTTCTCTTGCCTGTTTCTGTACCTCTTTTGCTTCTTGATGCACTTATCGTGCCTCTTTCTGCACCTCTCTTGCCTCTTTTTGCACCTCACTTGCCTCTTTCTGCACTTCTCTTGCTTTTTTTTGCACCCCTCTTGTTTCTTTCTGCAACTCTCTTGCTTCTTTCTGCACTTCTCTTGCCTCTTTCTGCACCTCTCTTGCTTCTTTCTGCAACCCTCTTGCCTCTTTCTGCAACTCTTTTGCTTCTTTCTGTACTTCTCTTACTTCTTTCTGCACTTCTCTTGCTTCTTTCTGCACCCCTCTTGCCTCTTTCTGCACCCCTCTTCCCTCTTTCTGCACCTCTCTTGCCTCTTTCTGCTCCTCTCTTGCCTCTTTCTGTACTTCTCTTGCTTCTTTCTGCACTTCTCTTCCCTCTTTTTGCACATTTGTTACTCTTTCTGCACCTCTCTTGTTTTTCTGCACTTCTCTTGCTTCTATCTGAACTTCTCTCACCTCTTTTTGTGTACTCAAATGGGAAGTGGAAGCTGTCAAGTTTAAAGGTCTGCGTGCTATCGTGACTGAGGTATATGTCTACTTGTACATGTATTCTTACATGTGTTATGCATCTGAAGATTGTAGCTTAAAAAGCGGGTTGCTTCTCTTATAGGTGGTCAAATCTTCTCAGTTCTGCTCTGTCATTCAGTTGCACAGGTAGACATGTCTTATGTATATAGGTGTTACAGAGCCCCTCAAATATACTATTGAATACCCATGTGCGATGTATTATGAGCAGAAAGAAATGCATACACCGTTTTGTACACACGTTTACACAGTATGCTGTTTGAAACACAGGTATTCAAGTATTTGTATGTTTATTTTTATGTAACATGTCACTAGGTAAAAGCAGAGACACACGCATGCATACCTTCACAAACTTGGTGAGACTTATAACAGTGATATGGTTAGGATTGCTGTTTTACATTTGGTAAGCCTAACATTTTTAGCAGTCTATGAATAGTGAACCTTCAAGAGAAGAGTGAGGGTTAAGACATCTTGGGAGAAGGATTAGTGATTAGGCTACTTTCTATGAGTCTGTGGAAAGGTACAGTCGAAGTAGGCCTCTTTCTGCACCTATGTTGCTTCTTTCAGCACTTGTTTAGCTTCTTTTTGCACCTTTCTTCCTCTTTCTGGAGTTTCTGTTGCCTCTTTCTGTATTTTTCTTGCTTCTTCCTGCACCTTTCTTCCTCTTTCTGCACCTCTCTTGCCTCTTTCTGCACTTCTCTTTGCTTCTTTCTGCGCTTTTCTTTCTCTTTCTGCACATGTCCTACCTGTGTAGGCATAGTTAGGAATTAGCATTTAAAAAACCTTAAATATTCACAGAAAAAACACAGGTTTCAGGGGCGTTATAGTTAGGCTGACATTTCACTCGTACAAAACCATAGAAATTCAGCCGTTATAGTTAGCTGAGCTAACTATAACTCGTGCCCCCGCAATGCACTGCTGATGATCTCACATATTACATCACTCATGGCATGGTCAGTGACATCACTGATGACATCACTGATGACATCTCAAATGACATCACTGATGACATCATTCACTTAATATCTGATGCACCTCCTCACACCCTAATATAACCTTTCATACACCCACTCTAAAATACAGACTACTATTTTTGAAACCATAGACACACCAGTACTAGTTAGTACATACCCACTCACTGATTTATAGGTCTCCACACACATCTACTCATTCACCCATACAGTTATTCATACACACAGTCACTCATCAATACAGCCACTGATATATGCACTCATACACCCATACAGACATCACACGCCTCCACTCACCCATAGAGTTACTCACACACCTAGTCAGTCACCCAAAGAATCAATCACGCTGCCATTTGCTCACCTATACAGTTATACACACACACCACCTCACTTATTCACACAGATAGAAACACATACTTACTCTCTTCTACAATCACTGATTCAAGTACCCACTCATCCATACAGCCACTCTCACAATCACTCACTCTCACATATAGTCACTTATATACTCCAACACTCACATATACTGCCTTTCAGATATGTAGTTACTCACACATATACCACTGAGACATCCATTCATTCACCAACACAGCCATACGCACACTCACTCACCCATACAGTCCCTTGCAAATGCACTCATGAACCCATACATCCAGTGAATCACCCACTCACACACCCAAGCAGGGAGTCACACACACCTCCACCCACCCACACAGACACTCAGGCACCCATTCAGGTACTCAGACAACCAATCATGAACCCATATAGACACTCAAGTAGCTACTCACCAACCCAGGCAGCCAATCTAAACACATCTGCTGCTCCAGTACTGTTGACAGCTGTGAAAAATGACTTGAAATTCTCCCCAGGAGGTATCCCTCCACATCTATCACCGGTATTCTGTTTTGGATTGCTGTATATTTTACCTTCTTGAGACTTCTCCGAGGCTTAGTCCCTCCCCGCCTCCCTCGGCGTTCATCTCAATGGGCCGTGATGGCCGCACCTCACACCTGTGATTAAGTGTGAAGCGCCCCCAGAGCTAGAGTGAGAATGTTTGTTTCCTATGTTCCAAATACAAGCTCGAAGTACATTTTGAAAGAAAGGTGGAGGGTAAAGAAATGTGTAAACTGAAACAAGTAGATTTTGTTTACTGTGACAGTTATGGATTTTGTGGAAATCGGTATTTTAGTCACAGCTGCCATAGCAAGTGCCTAATTTGTAGTGATGAAAAAAAGTACAAGGGGTCCGAATTGCTTGTAGGAGCCCGTCGTTGGCTCTGCCAAATACCAGAATTGATGAATATGAAGGCTGACTAACATTGATTCCATGTCATGCCTCTTTCTTCAGCCACTCTACATAACTTCTTACTCTTTATTTCACTGTTTCAAGTTATTATTTTTATCTATTCTTTCTCCCTGGGCCCCTACTTGCTCTTCTTCCTTTCTACCTTTTTGTAGGAGTGAGCTATGGCTCCGGTAAACTCCGCCACATTGCGGAGCGGAGTTTTTTTGTCAAACTTTGCACTCCAAGCGGAGCGCAGAGTTGGCAAAACTCTGTGAACTCCCCTGGCGGAGCCGAGTTCCCCGCCCACCGCTTATATATATATATATACATATATATATATATCCCAGAACTTCGCCATGCAACATCCATTGGAAAGGACAAGGACGAAAATAGACCCAATTTGCAGTGCGTAAATATTTATTTGTTGCCATGCACCTCTGCCACGACGCGTTTCGACCTTCAAGAGGTCTTGTTCACATAACGCGCATGCGAAGTGTCCCAAAAATTTAAAGTGCTCGTGCATAGTCTCGTGACCAATCACATGACAGTTTTAAAAAAACATGAAGAGTTGGTTCAAAGGCATGATACTGACAATAACCATTCTCAATTACCTTTGGAATTAGGACACGCATACATATTTACAGCACGAAATGACATATCACTAAAAACCTCTAAAACCATAATAGTTAACAGAAGGTTTAGCCAATTCATTTCATTTTGTGTCAATTGGCTTGTACGGAATATATTTCTATAAAAGTTTATAAAAATATATAAAAATGATTACATACATGATAAAACCATAAATGGAAATAATTTCACAGTTTTAAAGTGAACGTGCCATCTGTAAACGTTTTTATGATAGCCCTAAACATACCGGTATATACCTGGTTGGAAGAAATAGGGCTCTATCACAGTGTGTCCTACACTGGTTTGGTGCCTATTTGTCTGATAACACCCAAAGTGGGCTTTGTGTCAACTCATTCACTTAGTTGTAACCTAAAGTGCTAGTGCTAAATGTGCCACCCGATCGAACCGGTCACGGCTCAAAAAGTGCTAAGTGTTAAAAATAATAACTAAAAATTAGGGGGTTGAGGAGGCATCTATACAATTAATACAGGCTGAACATAGACATAAAACATTTGCTTTAAAATGTATGCAAGTGTGGAGCGAATCAGAAGAATAGTCAAATGGAGCTGGCTTTCATTATAAACAGGTAAAAAATTCCTCACTGGAGTTCAGACCTGACGGAAACTTTGTGTCTAGCTCCAGGATATACCTGGTTTCCAGTTGGCGTAATCGTGCTTCTCTGTTGCCTCCCCTACGTAGAGGTAGGATTGTGTCAATCACATAGTATTGTAGGTGGTCAGGATTATTACCATGTGTGTCCTTGAAGTGTCTCGCGACAGGATATGCTGGGTCACAATTATTAATGGCCCTAATGTGCTGGAGTATCCTCTTGTGGACCTGCAATTTGGTACTACCAATATAACTCAGACCACAGGGACACTCCAGCACATATATTGCATATTCTGTTTTACATGTTAACAGTTTTTTGATATGTATTGCCTCAGCTCTAAATGGGCTAGTGCATGTTGTTTTACTGCTAGCATGTTTACATGCTTTGCAGGTAGAACACTTCACAAATCCTTTTCGGGAGGTCAACCAATTTTTGGTATTGGTAACTTCAGGACTACTTTTTACCAACATGTCATTCATGGACCGTGCTTTCCTGAATGCTAGATCCGGGGTTCTAGATATATGTTCCCCCAATACCGGGTCATTTCGTATATATGTATATATATATATGCATATATTTTTTCACAGAAAAAAACAAAGGTTAAAGTAACGTTATAGATAGATGAAAAGTTCAGTAACAGCATAATTATCTCAGATAGCTATAGCTCTTGCCCCACCATACATAGTTTTCTCAGCAATGATTTCATTGCAAATGTTGCAGTGATAGTTTCAATTATGTCATAGAAGATGTCATGAGTGATGTAATATGTGGGGTAATTAGCAGTGCAAGCCAAGGGCGCTAGTTATAGTTACCTTAGGGCATGAACGCAGGGAAGGCCTCTGAAGATTCAAGACAGGCTTCAGGCAGCCAAGCAGTCCTTCTAGGTGCAGCAAAGCAGCCTTCCTAAGTACACAGCAGGCCACAGCAGTGGGCAGGTCTCTGAGAGTCCTTCGGCAGGGCCATAAAATTAACTGAAGAGTGGGTCTGAGGTTCCTATTTTTATACCCGGTGCCTTCTTTGAAGTAGAACTATCTAGAGAATTGCCTTTGAAGTGCTTGAAGTCTCCTGCTTATCTCGGACTGGATTCTGGCTGTCTGCATGAACAATGCAGTGATGACAAGTCCTTTGTGTAAAAGCAGGGCACAGCCTATTTATTTGCAAGAGGAACTGTGCCCAGCTCCACCCCCAATCCTGCCACTTGTTGACCCATCCAGGCGCACCAAACCCCTCTATTATGTGGCAGTCTGGGAGGAATAAAGAAAGTCCAACTGCCAACTACACCCAGTCAAGTGACACAGGAACAGGCTGCAGGCACCAGGTAGCTAGGGCAGACAAATGACAACTTTCTAAAAGTGCCATTTAGCAACTTGCAACATAAAATCCTACTTTATCATTAAAGAGGGTTTTAAATTACAATTTCTCAGACATCAAACATCAAATGTTTAATTCTAGACCTGGCTTTTTCAGCTGGTTGATCCCCAGACTTTTTGCTTTTCGACCTCCTGTTTCTGACCCTGTTTTGGTTGGTTTTATGACTCTGGGCACTGTACCACTACTTATCAGTGCTAATGTGCAAATGCTCTCTGTGTAAGTTGTTGTCATGGATCAGTGTTTCAATAATTGGCTTATTTGGTTTACTGTTAATTCCCTAGTACAGTGCACTGTGTGTGCCCAGGGTCTGTAAACCAAATGCTGCTAGTGGGCTTGCAGCACTGATTGTGCCACCTACACAAGCAGCCTTGCAAAGGGTCTCAGGCCGGCCATTGTAGAGCCTGTGTGCAGTCTAGTACTGCCATGTCGACCTGGCAAGTGCACCCACTTGCCGGGTCCTAACCTTCCCTTTTCTTACATTTGAGCCACCCCTAAGGTAGGCCCAATGTACCCCTGTGGGCAGAGTGCAGTGTATGTGAAAGGTAGGACATGCCCTAATGTGTGGCATGTCCTGATAGTGAAAAACTGCCAATTTCATTTTTTTCTATTGAAAGGGTATCTGTCCCATAGGAGAGAATGGGGAGTTTACTTATAACATCTTATAAGTATAACTGCCCATGGGAATAAAATAAGAAAATGGAGTTTGGTATGCCTAAATTCAGAATATAAAGATGCATCTTTATAGTAAGGATGATTTTTATATGCTGGATATGAACATACCACTTTTAGAAAGTGGATATTTTTTGCTTAGCTATCCAGTGTGCCTCTGCTAGGTTTGTGTATTGACTGTCTGGCTTTGGAGTGACAGGGGCTGGGGATGTGCATTCTGTTCAGACAACCACTTGGGGGGTGAGGTGTGTCCTGCCTTTCCAGCGTGGGTCAGGGCCGGGCTGAATAGACCTGGGCTGCATTCAGAGTAAGGGGAGGAGATTTCTTTCACACTTGAATGGGCCTGGTCTGTCTTGGACAATGCTGTCTCCTCCTCCTGCTAGCAAGCTGCACCAGAGAGAACGGAACTGGTTTTGGCTGGGCAAAGAGCTTCTCTGCCACCAGAGAACAAAGGAATTTGTGCTATAAAGAGTGGGGCCCAGACCCCTGAACTTTATGTCACTTCTGGAATTCAAGAGAAACCTCTGCCAAGGAGAAGAGCTGGGAAGACTGAAGGAGAAGTACTGTCCCTTTGCTGTGTGCTGTTTAGGGTTGGCCTGCAGTGGCTATTTCTGCCAAGAAGAGGATAAAGACTTTGCTGTGTGCTATGTCTCCTGATTGAGGGAGATCTCCAAGGGCTTGAAGTAGAGCTTGCCTCCTGTTCTGAAGTCTCAGGGACACAAAGACTTCAATACCAACTACCCTGAACTTCCTTGCTGGGAGTTCTTACCTGCCAAGAGGAGCCTGTTGCTGTATCAGGCCCCTGGAGGTTGTTCCTGCTGTTGGGAGCTGGAAAAGAAACGCAACTTCAAGAAGCGTGACGCATCCTCAGCTGTTTCTGATGCATCGCCAAAGAAACTGACGCCACGCCTGCCCGCGGATCAAGAAATCACTGCATGCTGATTCCCGTGCACCAATCTCCAAAGTCCGAGATCACCGCACCGATTCCGACCCAGGCCCTGCTTTTGCGGCTGCAAGAACCAACGCATCGTGAAATAGCAGCTGGAGATACCAATGCAGCGTAGTTGCCTCCGCTGCATCGAGAACTGACACATCTCTAATCTTCACGCATCGCACCAGGGCGCCACACCTGAAAAAACGCTGGGGCCACAGTAGGAAACCGACACATCACCTCCCAGCACAGTAAGAAACCAACGCATCACCTCCCCTTTAGTAAGGAGCCGACGCATCAATGCCCCTGTGTGGCAGTAAGGCACCGATGCATCACCTCCCCTGGAGTAAGGAACCAACGCATCACCTTCCCTGGGCGTAAGAAACCGACGAATCACCTTCCCTGCGGCAGTTTTTGTTTGTGACCGTGATGCATCCAAGATACTTTGTGTGAAAAGTGTCGCAACTGTAGTTTGCTATGGACAGAACTGTTTCTACCTTTTAAAAGTCATATTTTGATTACTGTATAGTGGATTTGTGTCATTTTGGTCGTGTTTGGTTTAGCTAAAGATTACTTATTTTTCTAAACTGGTGTGGTGTCCATTTATGGTGTTTTCACTGTATTACTACTGTATGTGTGCACAAATGCTTTACAAACCGCCTCTGAGATAAGCCTGTCTGTTCGTGACAAGCTACCAAGGGGGTGAGCAGGGGTTAGTTTAGAAGTGTATCCCCCTTACCCTGACTTGGAAGAAGGGTCCCTGCTTGGACAAGGATGCAAACCATTGCCAACTAGAGACCCCCATTTCTAACATTTAACTTTTCCCAATCAAAGTTAGCACTTATTAAATGTAATAAGGCAAACCAATGTTATCCTATGCAAGAGGAAGGCCTCACTGTAGTGAAAAAAACGAATTTAGGAATTTTTCACTACCAGAACATCTAAAACTTAAAAGTACGTGTCTAACCTTTTAATTACAATGCACCCTATAGGCTTCCCAGGGCCTACCATAAGGGTGACCTACATGCAATAAAAATGAGGTTTAAGGCTTGGCAAAGGGGTTATATTGCCAAGTGGAATTGCCAGATTAAAACTGCATTCAGGCTGCAATGGCAGGCCTGGGACAGGTTTTAAGAGGCTACTTAAGAGGGTGTGGCAACTGGCTCATGGTGTGTTTGAGTAGCCCATGCTCTTAATGTTAGTAATCCTTACCTTCTAAGTCAAAAATCATGTAGGTGGATGTACATGTGCAGAAGGTCTAGTTGTTTGTCTTCTGAGACCTATTCTTCTTTCACATACTGTAGTAGGACTTATTATATCCATTAGTGGATGAAGATCAATGATGGAAATACTCTGATCCTTTACTTCATCCTGATCTTCTTGCTCAGGGTGATCTGATATGTTTGCCTCAATATCTGTAGTGAAAGGATGGTAGAGTAAGATAAATTATGCTGGACATTAAATGGATTTCCATGTCTAATGTATGTTTCAGCTTTCAAAGGTAACACATTTAATGCCGTATTAAAGATAAGAACAGGTCACGTTGTTTAAAATATGTATGCTGGATATTGTTTTTTTTTAATATAGGGACGTGCAGTATAATGGACTGTAAATCCCATAATGCATCATACCATACAAAGCAATATATATTTTGTTTTTTCAAGGTAACCTTTCACAAATGGAAACAATTACGAAAATGTAATCTTACACTTTCCATAAAGGTAAATATTATTTTAAAGACAACATAATGCTTTGTTTCTATTTGTTAGTAACTAACCTGACGGTGGCTGAGGAAGTGGAGACATGTCAATTGCCTCATCCAAATTTGTGGGGGTGGCTGTGTGAGTGCCCCCCTCACCCCTTCACCGCCACCACCCCCCTCCCCCTCCCCAGCTCCGGCAGCTTCTTTCCTCCAACTTGAAAACTTTTCCTTAGTTCTGGAACGAAGGTCACATCACCTTTTTCTAATTTCTTCCACACTGCATGTTGTTATTGCCACAATGCACTCTTATACTCTGCTCTATTTTTTTAGGTCGAGCCTGGGGCAGCGCTCATGCGCTGCTCGCTCTGCAAGCCTGCTGTAGTAGAGTATGGGAGAGAAGCCGCGGCCACTCTCCTCCCATATTTTTCATTGGCTTGTGTCATTGTCTTTCGTAAATGCTGCCTTCGGATTCGTTAGTCCCTCCTTAGTACGGCCTTGTCTTCATTTGTACCCTCCCATGGCGACTGGCCCTTTTTCTTCAGTTGTTGCACGGACCTGTTATTTAGTCTGTAAGTACTATTTACTTTATTGAGTTTCTCTTACTGCAGGCCGGACATGCGCTGCTTCAGCTGAAACTGCTTGTGTTTTTTTAAGCAGCACAGCCTCCCCCTAACACGGGCGCCCGCTTTCTATCACTTTAACCCGGCATTATGTTGTGCCTGTATCAACCCCCAAAGTAAAATGGATTTAGAAATGATTAGCGTATTAAGTCATTTGAATTCCAGGTAGCACATAATCCTGTGCTAAGGGGCTGAAGCTGGCAACAGCACATCTGTGTTACATGTCATCTGTACTAAAGCCACCTGACGGGTTGTTTTCAAAAGCCTGTTTTATTAACAACAACACCTCCAATACCACCACCAATACCAATACCACCACCACCACCCATACCATCACCTCCACCAATACCACCACCACCAATACCACCATCAACAATACCACCACCAATACCTCTATCACCACCGCCTATACCACCACAAATACCACCACCACCAATACCACCACCATCAACACCACCAATACCACCACCAATACCACTACCACCACCACCACCACCAATACCACCACCACCAATACCACCACCACCAATACCACTAATACACCACCAACCAATGCCACTACCACCACCACTAATACCACCACCACTAATATCACCACCACCAATACCACCACCACCAATACCACCACCAATACCACCAATACCAATACCACCAATACCACCACCAATACCATCATCACCATCAATACCACCACAAATACTAGCACCAATATAACCACTAGTACCACCACTAATACCACCACCAATACCACCACCACCACTATCACCACCACCAATACCACCACCACCACCAATACCACCACCACCAATACCACTACCAATACCACCACCACCACCACCAATACCACCACCACCAATACCACCACCACCAATACCACCGCCAATACCAATACCACCACCAATACCACCACCACCACCAAAACCTCCACTGATACCAATACCACGACCACCACCAATACCACCACCACCACCACCACCAATACCACCAATACCCCCAATACCACCAATACCACCACCAATACCACCACCACCAATACCACCACCACCAATAACCCCAATACCACCACCAATACCACCACCACCAATACCAATACCACCACCAATACCAGTACCACCACTACCAATACCACCACCACCAATACCAATACCACCACCACTAATACCAATACCACCACCACCAATACCAGTACCACCACCACCATGACCAATACCACCACCAATACCAATACCTCCACCACCAATACCAATACCGCCACCACCAATACCAATAATGCCACCACCACCAATACTGCCACCACCACCAATACCACCACCACCAATACCACCACCACCAATACCACCACAATACCACCATCACCAATACCACCACCTCAGCACCTCTCGCTCACTAGTAATAGCAGGGTCACTGTACAAGGCCGGAGCTGCAGCCTAGACCATACCTCCCTCCCTCCCTCCCTGCCTGCCATAAAGCACAGCCCGCCCTGCACCAGGAGGTGAAGCCAGGGCCCTACTACAGCTGGAGTGTTTTTTATTAGGCCAAAGATAGCAATGACATTACGCAATGCCACACTGCACACTCAAATCACGGAGAAAGCAGGAAATAGATCCCCCCCCCCCTCTTCCTCCTGAGCCATGACAGTGTAATCAGAGAGCAATAGGTGTTGGAGCGCTTTGTTAGTGTTTATAGCTCGGATCATATGTAACTCTCACTTCACACTTTGTGTCTGTGTAATTTACAATGCTTACACATCTTATTCACTGCACTATTTATCACTACTTTGAAGACGTCGCAGGCCGGTCTCTTCCTCTGATATTTACAATCTAACAAGCGGTCGAGAAGGCCCTTTATTGCAATGCAATAGTTCTCACATTTGCGAGAGTTTAAGCTATTAGTATTGTAAATGACAATGCCTTTTATTTATGTTTTAAAACCCAAAACATAAATAAAAGGCATTGTCATTTACAATGACAATAGCTCAAACTCTGGTGAATGAGAGACCTATTGCATTGCAAATGCTTGTTTTTGTGGCTTCTGGAAAGGTGAAAGAAGGTTTTCCAAAAAGTTGCTCATTGTTCCTCTACAAGTCTCTTGATTTCTTCATTGGAGAATTTCTGCTTCCTTTTATTTCCTGACTCCTCCTACTGACCTTCCTGACGACATTCTTGGAGATTTCATAACATGGTATGTCCAGCATTTGGTTCCTGGCAGCTCCTATGCTTTTTAATGTGAAAGCCACAATGTATGTCCTGGTTGTGGTGTCATGTGTGTGTGTGTGATGTTTGCAATTTGCGAATGCAAACAAAAACTTTTTGCAATTTTAGAAAAGGGAATATCAAGAAATCGCTATTCTGAGCACGTACTAGATAATATGTCACTGATTCACAAATTGCAATTTCTTATCAATTGCAATTTATGATTCAGTAAATTACACATTTGTACATCTAAACCCTCCGTAATTTCCAATTGTGATGGAATACATATCAGAAGTTACAGCCCTATTTCCTTACCGTGCAAAGTTTCAAGCCTTTACCATCAAAATGTTTTGCTTAAAATTGCATTGTTTTTTCAATTACCCTTCACTCATTATTCATTGCACTCATGAAACTGGCAGCTTAAAACTAGATACAGTTTCGGGTGTAGACCCTCATTTCAAGTTACCCAGCTTTTCCGAGATAGTATTAAAGGCCATCATGAGTGACAACCTGCAGAATCATGGTCTGCACACCCAACCTTTCCTCTTCATGGTCTTTTCACAGGGTTAATTTTACCTACTATTTTCTGTCAGAAAATGTACGAGTAAAAATGTAGGGAGTGCACAAATGAACACAACTTGTACCATCAATGCAAGCACGATAAAGCCATTTGCACCCAATGAGGTCTATCTGGCACCTTCATGGTGGATATCTGTACCTCTAAAAGTGGAAATGGTTTGAATATACTGTCACCATATTAGTTGTATACTTCTTTGGGACACTTGGGTTTTGTACAACATTCAATCAGGATTCAAGTTAGAAGTAATGCAGGTTCTCTATGTGGGATAAACTTGCACTGAGAATCATTCCATCTTTTATTAGTGCATTCCTCTGTGTAAGTGTGCACACCTACACCCCTCAGTTTTTAGGTCTCGCCTACGCAGCGTGCATGCGCTGCATAGGCAAAAAGACCTTTTGGAATCGCTTCGGCTTTTCAGCCAAAAACGTGCACGCGTTCCATTGCCTTCAATGGCAACGCGTGCACGTTTGGCGATTCACTTGCGGGAGCGAGCGGCGCCATATGGTAGCAATTATCGCTCCTGGCGCCGCCCGCTCCCGCAAGGGAATCACGCAGGCCCCCTCCTCTCTCCCCCTGCTGCCGCACGAGGCGCCCGCGCTTGTTTCACGTTTGACACCAGGGCCGGGAGCACGCAAGTGTTACGGTGGTGTGCGTTTATACTAGATTACGGGCAATTTTACATCAGTAGAACGGCATGTTTGCACGGACAAACTGGCCCCAAAATGTTACTTCTCTGATCTGTCTAAGTGTTGCAGCATTTACCTGACCTCAGTGTAACAGTGTGCAGTGCATCACTCCGCACGTGATCTGTTCAAGCTTTACTCGACAGGTAACAGCGGACGCGTGAATGCATCACTGTGTTCCGACAGGTTGAGTGCGCGTGTGAACCACTGTACTCGGACAGATAGGAGTGCACGGATGTGCGCATCGCCGTGTTCGGACGGGTTAAGATGGTTTGAGTTGTACTAGGGTACCATGCTGGAAAAACAGCCTCACTCTTCAAAAATGTTTTGTTCTCAATTTACTTCAGTGGGATCACCCTCCTAAACATCTGGTCTCGCTCTCGTTCCTGAGACATCTGGTTGACAAGTATGTATTCACCCCATGCACCCCTGCTTTGAGGTGTCACACCACCTCATTCACTTCGCACTCTCTTTCTGATGTGTTTTAACGCCGTATTCACCTCACAATATACTGTCTTGTGGTGTAACAGGACCTTATTCACCCCAGCCCCACATATCCCGAGTTGTCAGAAAGCCTCATTCACCTCACTCTCTCCCGAACAGTGACACCACGTCACTAACTCCACCCTACGATGACTGTGGGAGAGGGACCCCCGGGGGCTCGCAGTCATAGATCGGCGTTGTGCTCTCTGACACTCCACCACTCCACGGAGTCACGGGGTGGGGGTTGAGGACTTCTCCATTCTGAACACGCCCGGCCATCACACGCAATGTGCGCAAACCTACTGTCATGGTTGCGATGGGTTTCCGTGAATCACGAGCAGCAAATGTATCGTGCTCCACGATTCCGCGGAACAGACTTGCCTCACTTCCGCCCTAAAAAGGTCCGTGGTCTAGTCTTTAGCACCGGAAGCCACTGCCACGTCACTCAACGCTTCCGGTACGAGCCGCTTAAACCTCTGCGGTTCCGCCAGGTCAGCGCTTCGTATTCTCAGCCCTAACCGCCATCGGACGCCCTGCCATTCCGGACGCCAATTCCAGACATGCAGAACACCACGCTGGAAGCTGCCGAGCCGCAGGTAAAGAACCGCGCTGGAGCGCCTTGCCTCTTGTTGCCTGTTTGTTTGTGCCTTACCCGCGCTGGAGCGCCTTGCTGATTTTTCCTGTTTGTTTTGTGGTTTCCCAGCGCTGGAGCGCCTTGCTGATTTTTTCTGTTTGTTTTGTGGTTTCCCCGCGCTGGAGCGCCTTGCCTCTTGTTGCCTGTTTGTTTGTGCCTTACCCGCGCTGGAGCGCCTTGCTGATTTTGCCTGTTTGGTTTTGTCTCTTTCCTGCGCTGGAGCGCCCTGCTGATTTTTCCTGTTTGTTTTGTGATTTCCCGCGCTGGAGCGCCTTGCTGATTTTGCCTGTTTGCAACTTACCTGCGCTGGTGCGCCTTGCTGATTTTGCCTTTTTTGTGTTGTAACTTACCCGCGCTGGAGCGCCTTGCTGATTTTGCCTGTTTCAGTATTTGACTGTTTTGCACAGGAGCGCTCATGTTTTCTTTTACTGTCAGGATGAGGTGGTGTAGTTAGCCCCTTTTCTCTTCTGGTGCACCGGAGTTCGAACTAGTTCCTGGCCGTCTGTTACTTTCTCCTTAGTTGGATGTATATGTACACAAGACGGTACACCCGGCCATCTTACTGGACTACGGATGATTCCCTCCTTGTCATCTGGACACCAACTCCATCACCTCTAGCTTCCTTCCCCGCTCCCAATGCCATCCTAGCTAGATTACGCGTTCTACTGGGATAAGGTGGGTACGGTGGCGGTAGGTCATGTCGTCTCTGCAAGACCGCTTCACAAGCATAAGGTAAGTCTTGTGGGGTGCCTGACAGAATACGAAGCCCAAGCATAAACGTCT
Source organism: Calotriton arnoldi (assembly GCA_963921515.1). NCBI lineage: Eukaryota > Metazoa > Chordata > Amphibia > Caudata > Salamandridae > Calotriton > Calotriton arnoldi. The sequence continues at coordinate 116,196 of CAWUFW010007986.1, read as the reverse complement.
TGCCCGGGCGACATGAGCAACCCCGAGATCACCCTGCAGGATATAGCGACCATGCTCACCAGTATACAGGCCGAAAACCTCAGCCTGCGCCAGGACATGACAGCCTTACAAGGCCAAATGGCTGCTGGTGTAACGGGACCCTGGGGTCAAACACCCACATCTAGAGCTAGGCAGGAGGGGCTGTTGCGGCCACCTACGTTTACCTTTGGGGGTCCTTCTTCCTCCCAGGACACCTCCATACAAGTAATAGCTCCACATACCGTGCAACTAGCTCCTCCTGAACGCTTTTATGGCGAAAGCGCCAAATATAGTGTCCTCTTGCATCAGTGCCATCTACATTTCATGGCTCGAGCAACTGCCTTCCCGGATGACGCAGCCAAGGTCGCCTTTATCCTCTCCTACATGGGGGGTGATGCCGCCCAATGGTCCATTTCATTAGTAGAAAACGATGGTCCGATGTTGTACAACTTGCCGGTATTCAAGGAAACCATGAGAAGGATGTTCGCCCGCCACACCTTTGTCCAAGCCGCTGACAATGAACTACTCAGTCTGAAACAAGGCAGCACTGACCTGCTCCATTATATCACCACATTCAGCAGACTCGTCATCGAAGCTCGCTGGCCAGAATCCAAGAAGATATCCGTGTTCTACAGGGGTTTACGTGACGAGTTGAAAGACCTGGTGTCACAGATGCCCGAACCACCAGAAGAAATAGGACCGTTCATTGATTTAGTAGTCAAGATGAACTACCGGATACAGGAGCGAAGAACCGAGAAAACCAAGACGGGCGACAGCCGGTTCTTGGCCTTCAGGGACAAAACCAAAAACGAACCAGACCAGTCTAGTGAGGCACCGGAACCAATGCAAATAGGCAGCATCCGGGGCCCTCTTACCAAAGAAGAAAGGGAGAGAAGAAGGAGTCAGAATCAGTGTTTGTACTGTGGCAAGAACGGCCACTTCGTTAGGGACTGCCCAGTAAAACCTACCCGTGCTAGAGGGAAGAGACCGTTTGCCTTTTCTGTCTCCAAAGGAAACAAGTCGGGAAACGAAGAAACCCAGTAGATAGTGGGGTCCAGCTACTGGGTTCGTCGTTCAACAAGACAATGACCCCTGCCTGTGTTGGTAACACTCAACACTTAGGAGTGGCAGTAACTTTACAAGCACGGACAGGCCAGACATGGCAGATTTCTGCCCTGCTCGATTCCGGGGCCACAGGCAACTTCATTGACACCCAGTATCTGGTGAACCTGGGTATGGCCACCATACCAAAGGCTAAACCAGAAACCGTAAAAGCCGTGGATGGTACAGACCTTACCTCCGGCCTTATCCGTTTCCAAACCGAGGACATGGAAATGACGTTCGATAACAATCACACTGAAACCATCGCCTTCGATGTCATTGATGCACCCCAGTTCCGGGTGATATTGGGTCTCCCGTGGCTAGTGCGTCACAATCCAAGGATAGATTGGGCATCCAGACTGATGGTCCTGGATTCGGTCAGTTGTACCGCTTCCTGTTATCCTCGGACAGCCTTTTCCGGTGTCAAGGCCGTGCAAGTCCTCGCTCTACCCTTGACAGGAACTGGTGTGACTACACAAGGAGCAGTGCCAGAAGCATATTGGGACCTCGCCGCGGTATTCGACAAGAAGGGCGCCAATACACTGCCTCCTCATCGTCCCTTTGACTGCAGAATAGACCTGATCCCTGGTTCAACGCTTCCTTGTAGCCGGGTCTATTCCCTCACAGAAAAAGAGAACGACCACCTCCGCTCTTATCTGGATGAGTTTTTGCGCAACGGGTTCATCCGCCACTCCAGGTCTCCAGTGTCATCGCCTCTTTTCTTCGTGGCCAAAAGGAGGGGACCTTAGGACCTGCATCGACTACAGGGCAATAAACGCCATCACCATAAAGAACAGGTACCCCCTTCCTTTAATATCAAACCTGTTGGACCAGGTTAAGGACGCCTCCATATATACCAAGCTGGACCTGCGGGGGCCTATCATCTCGTCAGAGTCCGGAAGGGCGACGAATGGAAGACCGCGTTTCGGACCAGGTTTGGTCTCTTTGAATACCTGGCCCTTTGGACTCTGTAACGCTCCCGCGGCCTTCCAGTTCTTCATCGACGAAGTATTAAGGGAATTCATCGACCTCTTCTGTATAGTGTATATTGACGATATACTGATCTTCTCACAAACCCCTGCAGAACACGTCCGACATGTACGAGTCGTCCTGCAACGACTGGAACAAAACGGTTTGTACGTCAAACTAGAAAAAGCGTTTTCCACACTACAACTGTCGAGTTCCTGGGTCATCTCCTTTCCCCTGCGGGTGTCGAAATGGACAAAAGAAAGTGGAAGCCATACTGCACTGGCCATCCCCAAACACCGTGAAACACGTCCAGAGGTTCTTGGGGTTCGCGAATTACTACCGGCGTTTTATCACAGGCTTTTCCGGGTTAGCCACCCCCATCACCAAACTGCTGCGCAAAGGTGCCCTGTTCCGCTGGGATTCTGAGGCTGAACACGCCTTCCAGGAATTGAAGAAGAGGTTCATCACGGCCCCCATCCTGATACACCCCAACTCAGAGCGGCCTTTTATAGTGGAAGCTGACGCCTCACAAGACGCTCTGGGAGATGTGCTGTCGCAAAGAGATGTTGACACAGGTCTGTTGCACCCCGTGGCCTTCTATTCCCGTAAACTGCAACCTGCCGAACACAATTACGCCATATCGGACCGTGAACTGCTCGCTATCAAGGCCACGTTCGAGGAATGGCGCCATTACTTGAAGGACGCCAAACATCCTGTGACCATTTACACGGATCACCGGAATCTGCAATTCCTCCGCTCAGCTCGTGCCCTTACGTCTAGACAATTGCGTTGGACTCTGTTCTTTAACGAGTACGACTTTCAGTATCACGTACCGACCCGGCAGAGAAAATGCCAAGGCCGACGCATTATCACGCCTAGAAGGAACAGAGGACACCGTAACCACAGCCGAGCCGGTGTCTATCCTCCCTGAACGTTGTTTCCAGGGAGTGGTTCTTTCCTCCGCTTTTTGACCCAACTACAAGATGACGTCAACCAGATCGACCAGGTTGCCTTGATAAGGAACCATAAAGGGATTTCGTCACAGAACGGATTCATGTACAAAGAGGGCAGGTATGTCCTACCCTTGGTGGCACGCCAACAACAGGCATTGTACATGTGTCACGACCACGTACTGTCCGGACACCCTGGATATCATAAGACCATGGACCTGTTACAACGACGTTTCTGGTGGCCTACGCTGGAGGCAGACGCACACACACACGTAGCTCGCTGTGCGGTCTGTGCTCGAGGAAAGAATATGCCGGGATCCACGGTTGGTTTATTGCATCCTCTTCCGATTCCTCCCTATCCTTGGCACACCATCTCCATGGATTTTGTTGTGGACTTGCCCGCCACCAGAGCGGGATACACCACTATTCTTACCATCGTAGACCACCTCACCAAGATGGCTCATTTCGTACCACTGAAGAAACTACCCTCAGCGGCGGAGCTGACAGTGATCTTCCTGCAACACGTAGTACGTCTTCACGGCATTCCTTCTGTGGTGATAACAGACCGAGGGTCCCAGTTCGTGTCCAAGTTCTGGAGTGAAGTGTGCGCAGCCATGGATCTGGACGTGCGCTTATCGTCTGCTTATCACCCCCAGACCGACGGGCAGGCGGAGAGGACGAATCATACCATGGAACAGTACCTTCGCTGCTTATTGATAACGGTGGAGAAGGAATGGGCGGATGTGTTGTGGATGGTGGAATACGCCTACAACAACAACCAACACTCAGCCATTGGTATGTCTCCTTTTTTTTGCCTCCAGGGTCGGCATCCACGGACGGATGCTTGGGAGGAACAACGGGACAGTCCCTTGCCCACGGTTCAGGAATATCACACCATGCTTCGCGGGCTTTGGCAGCGGGCCCGGTTTGAACTGGCCAAGGCTAAGGAAACCTATAAACAGTACGCTGATGAGCACAGGGCCATTGAACCCGCTTACAAAAAAGGGGATAGGGTATGGCTCTCCATACGGAACCTTAATGTGCGCGGCCCTAAGAAACTGTTGCCTCGCTTCGTAGGTCCCTACATCATTGACAAGGTGATCAACCGCGTTTCCATGAGGCTTGCTCTGCCCCCGCAGATGAAAGTGCACTCTGTGTTCCATGTGTCCCTCCTTCGTCCTGTTCATCCTGAATGTTCTGTCTCATCTCCTCCTTCTCCGGTCCTTATTGACGACCACGTGGAATATGAGGTCAGGGCTATTCTTCAATCCCGTCGTACCCGGGGTCGGCTCTTCTACCTGGTGGACTGGAAGGGGTATGGTCCGGAGGACAGGTCCTGGGAGCCCTTGTCTCATGTTCGTCATGCTCCCCGATTGGTACGTGCCTTCCACGTCAGTCACCCTCTCAGCCCTCGTCCTGCCACCCCTGTGTTAGCCGATGGATGTTGGCTGGGGGGATCTGTTTTGGTTGGGGGTACTGTCATGGTTGCGATGGGTTTCCGTGAATCACGAGCAGCAAATGTATCGTGCTCCACGATTCCGCGGAACAGACTTGCCTCACTTCCACCCTAAAAAAGGTCCGTGGTCTAGTCTTTAGCACCGGAAGCCACTGCCACGTCACTCAACGCTTCCGGTACGAGCCGCTTAAACCTCTGCGGTTCCGCCAGGTCAGCGCTTCGTATTCTCAGCCCTAACCGCCATCGGACGCCCTGCCATTCCGGACGCCAATTCCAGACATGCAGAACACCACGCTGGAAGCTGCCGAGCCGCAGGTAAAGAACCGCGATGGAGCGCCTTGCCTCTTGTTGCCTGTTTGTTTGTGCCTTACCCGCGCTGTAGCGCCTTGCTGATTTTTCCTGTTTGTTTTGTGGTTTCCCCGCGTTGGAGCGCCTTGCTGATTTTTTCTGTTTGTTTTGTGGTTTCCCCGCGCTGGAGCGCCTTGCTGATTTTTTCTGTTTGTTTTGTGGTTTCCCCGCGCTGGAGCGCCTTGCCTCTTGTTGCCTGTTTGTTTGTGCCTTACCCGCGCTGGAGCGCCTTGCTGATTTTGACTGTTTGGTTTTGTCTCTTTCCTGCGCTGGAGCGCCCTGCTGATTTTTCCTGTTTGTTTTGTGATTTCCCGCGCTGGAGCGCCTTGCTGATTTTGCCTGTTTGCAACTTACCTGCGCTGGTGCGCCTTGCTGATTTTGCCTTTTTTGTGTTGTAACTTACCCGCGCTGGAGCGCCTCTGCTGATTTTGCCTGTTTCAGTATTTGACTGTTTTGCACAGGAGCGCTCACGTTTTCTTTTACTGTCAGGATGAGGTGGTGTAGTTAGCCCCTTTTCTCTTCTGGTGCGCCGGAGTTCGAACTAGTTCCTGGCCGTCTGTTACTTTCTCCTTAGTTGGATGTATATGTACACAAGACGGTACACCCGGCCATCTTACTGGACTACGGATGATTCCCTCCTTGTCATCTGGACACCAACTCCATCACCTCTAGCTTCCTTCCCCGCTCCCAACGCCATCCTAGCTAGATTACGCGTTCTACTGGGATAAGGTGGGTACGGTGGCGGTAGGTCATGTCGTCTCTGCAAGACCGCTTCACAAGCATAAGGTAAGTCTTGTGGGGTGCCTGACACCTACTGGTTGAAATGAACAGTGACTGCAAGGGCCATAGTCCAGTGATGGACTGTACCGATGAGGACCACGATGAGGACAGCATAATGCGGGCGTTGGTCTAGAGGGGCGAAGTAGTGAGAAACTATAGACTGGACTTTCTGCCTCAAGCGATCACGAGTGGCTAACATGTATACAAACGGTGTTTGTTGTAAGGCATATAGAGCGTCAATTGCGGGCACATAAGCACACCTTTCATGTCACTGATCTGAATAATTGGTGCCGGGTTTAAATCCCTGTGCAACTGAATTTCCTTTAACGTACTGGCGTTGATAAAATGAGTCCCGTTTCGATGGATCATAAAGGCACTTTTAAAACGCGTAAATACATCCAATTCGTTGTGCTTGTTCTACAAATAGGATATCTATCTATCTATCTATCTATCTGTCTGTCTGTCTACTGTCTGTCTATCTATCCTGTTAATCTTTTTCTTTCCCTCCGTCTGTCCCTGCCCTTCAGCCTTCCCGCCCATCCGGAGCACATCTATCTAATCGTCCATCATTTTACCACTCTGTCTGACAACCTGTCTATTCATCTACCTATCAGTCTGCCCCTGCATCTACCCGTCTTAGTCCCTTTCCACCCAACTAACCAATAAACCAACCACCCCTCCTTCCGCATACCTGTCTATCCATCCTTCCCCCTGTCTGTGTATCAATCCTTCCAGGCCTCTGTCTCTCTCTCCAGTGAGGGGTACGGCAGTGGAATGTCTTTGCCTCTGTCCCAGTGTACTAGACTATCACCACATGCCAAGACAGCTGAACGCCTCGCATGCCCTTGGAATGGCAGAGTTTCACAAGGAAAGGCAGCGCATTGATGTTTACACTGCTGGTTGCATTTACGCATTGCCCCTCTGAACAAGGGCACTGTGTATATCTCTAACAAGGTTTCAACCATTGGCTTAGGCGTACTCGCTGCAGGAATGAGCACTCAAAGGCGGCTGTCCTGGCTACGTGAAGTTAACGAGCCTCACCGGAAGTGACGGCCTGCAAGCGCAACAACCTAGACAGGCGGCAACATTCAGTAGACTGCATCTGCCTGGAGGTGAAAGCGGGTACCTCTTCAGGGCATGCTTGCCCAACGACGTGGGTGAAACCAGGTCAGAGCCATGGCAGATTTTTAGGATAGACCCATAAGGTAAAATTCTTTATTGTAAGGAAATCAATTTAAAAAACAGTCAAATGTATGTTACTTGACTTATTCAAACCAATAACAATAAAATGCCATGCTGTATTGTGCATCACCCCTTCCGAGCCGTATCCTCCCTCCCCCGGGCGCACTGCTTTCTGCTGTGTAGACATTTTCTCATCAAAATTGCGCAAAACACGGCTAAGGGGGAGTGCGTGGCTCTAAGTTTTACAAACTTCTACTGAAATTTGCGGGTAATTTAAAGAACCACGCGGTATAATGAGCTGATCCCAAGTGCGCGTGCTACCTGGGTGAAGAGCACCATATGATGAGGAGAAAAGGGACTTTTCTTCAGTTCAGCTTTTGGGGCTCGCAGGTTGTGAGAACTTCTAGCTATGTGCACAGAGGTGTCAGTTCATCGGCCTATTGCGTGTTGATCCTTTGGAGCACTAGATATGAAACTCTTCACTAGGCGCTGCAGTCTCATGAGGCCTACATTACGGTCAACTTTTCATGCATCGGGAGCTCCCGTCATGCTCCGCGAGTGAAGGCGAGGCGGGTTGGGCGGCTGACGGCAGTCTGCTCTTTGCTGGCTTGGAAGGAGGAACGGATCTGATTTCTCTCCCCTGCGGTATCTCGTTGCACCTCGTTATGCTCCGCGAGTGAAAGAGAGGCGAGGCAAGGTGGACTGGGCGGCTTATGGCATTCCGCTCTTTGCTGGTTTGAAAGGAGGAGCGGGTTTGACTTCTTTTCCCCCGCGGCGTCTCGATGCACGGCAAGTTCGTGGGGAATGCTACAATATTGCAGCGCACTAATTTGAGGCTGGCAATAAAAGGAAAACAGGTCTTTCCCTCGTGCTGGACTTACGTGGCGCTTGAGATAAGGACGGATTCATTGTTACATTGTTGCAGTATACTTGCTTTCGAAAGAAGTCTGCAGTTGGAACGGCAGGAGGCAGGAAATAGAACGGGACGATCACTATTCAGTGAACTGCTGCTTCTTGCATTATAGTTCTGCTCTACTGGCTTCCCTGGGAATAGCAGTTGGCAATTCCTCTCGCACAGCAATATTGGAGAATTTTTCAGGCATCCCAGGTATTTTTTTTTTTTCTCAGCCTTGACTTTATTTCCCGGTCTCCCTTTTTTCAAGACTTTCTAAATTTAAATCTAATTGGTTCACTGCTATTGTGAAAGTAATATACGGGGGATAGCCGCTAGGGCAGTGGACGCGGAGGTAGCATAGCTAGGCTCTGGTTCATCCCTCCCCTGAGGCTGTCCTCTTCCAGTGTTTTCAACAAAAAGTCATGAAAAGAATCTCTCGAGAGAGCACTATTAAACCCCGACTAGTGGCCAATTCTACACGGGCTGCCAAAAACCGCAGTAGAATCACATCCATAAAAGAGATGGACTCCGGGTTGTCAAACGGGAAATCTAAATGTGTCTCGCCCAAAGAGAACTTGTTCTCCAAGAAACCTAGTGAGCAGGAGGCTCACAATTTAGCAGCGTCCTGGAGTCTTACAGCTACTAAAAGCCTTTTTGATCCTCCACATGTAGCAGACCAGGACTCCCCTCCAAGTCTAGAAGCCAGCGCATCGGCATCAAATGTCATACCTGTAATGAAATTGCCCCCAAGAGAGATGCAACAGGGAACTTATTCGTTATTGCAGGTATTGGCATGAAGACTCATTCAAACATTGCCAACTCTACAGTGTCGAAACAAGGTCTTACTCTCGACAATCATGCAGCAGGCTTCTTGGGGGAAGAGTCAATAGTTGAGCTCCCCAGTACTTCTCCTTTCACTACTGCTATTGAAGCTCCAGGTGAAACCTCAACAGAGGAGATTTCCTTAAGTCCAGCGACTGTTCAATCTATGAAGCTGGAAAATCCAGGAGCAGTGGAGGCTACGTCACAGGTTTTACTGCAGCAGATACTGACAGAACTTCAGAATATGCAAATTTCTCAAGGGGAAGCACAAAAGAAAATCGAATCTCAGCTGGGGTTGATACATTCTGACATCCAGCAACTAGCATCACGTACCACCGATATAGAACAACGGGTGTCAGATCTTGAAGATAATATGCCTGAACAGACAAGTCAGATCTCAAAATTGCAATCCGAACTTATCAGCCTCCAAATTAAAGTGGATGACGCAGAAAATCGATCACGAAGATGTAATCTTTGCTTTATAGGAGTCCCTGAGGGCAGTGAAAATGGCCGACCTGTGGTGGAAGTTGTTTTGGATCTTATCTCTAAATATATCTGTCCTGAAATGGCAACTGAAGGGACCGATTTTACTATCACCAGAGCTCACCGTGTCCCGGCGGTTCAGTATCCTAACGCTAAATATCCAAGAACTATCATTGCAAATTTTGGTGACTTCAGAATTAAGGACAAGATTCTGGCGCGTGCCATCCAATAGAAAGGATTTCAGACCACTGATAACTTTTCATTCAAAATTTTTTCAGATATGTCAGCCTTCTCAGCACGGAGAAGAAAAGAGTTCAGAGGCATGATTAATTCCTTTCAACAGTTAGGGCCCCGGCGGGTATAATCCAGCAATCTAAACTGAAAGTTTTAAATAAAGGGCGTGTCAGGATTTTCCAATCGGTTGAAACAGCTCAGGAATTCCTACGGTCCCTACAACATGTAGGGGATGAAAATAAGGGCTAGTGCTTTTTGTTTCCAGTCTTTTCTGCTTTTTCTCTCTTCTCTGATCTATAGATGGTTATAGACAGTAGTGGATCGAGACATGCAGGGGATGTGAATAAGGGTTAATGTTAATGTTTTCTACTTCTTGTTTTTCTTGAGCTATAGATGGCTTTAGACAGGAGTAGATTTAAATAGGTTTTCTCTTCTCCCTTTTCTTTCTTTTTTTTTTTTTTTCTTTCTTTTTTTTTCTTCTCTTTCCTTTTTTTTCCCCTTCCCTTTTCTTTGAAGAATGTTAGCCGCCCGCCCAATCGCCTTGGGTGCCATGTCATTGCACCCCAACTTAGGGAGAAGAAGGGGGTGGATAGGGTCACGGAGGGAGGGGGGAGGAGGATCACTTATGAAGGGAGGGGGCACCCAGGGTTCCCTAGACGGGCAGGGGTTCCAAGGTCAAGGGGGCCTGAGGGTTGGTGGGGTGGGGGTCACTTCAGTGGGTTGGGAGGGAGGGTGGTAGGGTCACGGGAGAGAAAATAAAATGTAGCATTTGTATAAAAGCTCAAAAGACCAATGAAAAATTTTCTGTTGCTTCTTGCTTTACTATTAGACAGCCTTTTATTGTACAAGGAGGAAGGGAAGGGAAGGGAAGAGGAAAAAGGATGAAAAATGAAAAAAAAAAAAGAGAATGTTTTCTAAAAGGTTATATGTTGTGTCCTGCAATGTTAACGACTTTAAGCAGCATTTGTATAGAAGCTCAAAGACCAATGAAAAATTATTTGTTGTTTTTTGCTCTACTATTAGACAGTTCTCATTGAAAAAGGGAAAAAAAGGAAAAAGAATGTTTACTAAAAAGTTACATGTTGTGTCCTGCAATGTTAACGGCTTCAATAACAAAATTAAAAGACGATCTATGATGGCTTGGTTCAGAGCTATACAGGCCGATATAATGCTCATTCAAGAGACACACTATAAGGAGGGCTCCCCTTTAGATAGACCACCTGGTTATATCCAATATGAATTCTATGCTTCCTATAATGCAGCTGTTAGAGGGGTGGCTATTTTAGTAACCAAGAATCTCCAGTGTGAGATACAGATGGTTCATAAAGATGATAATGCCAGGTGGCTCTGGGTACAGATGAAGATCTCAGACCAACTTTTTAATTTTGTGAGCTACTATGGCCCCATTGAGGACTCCCCAGCATCCCTGCAGTCCCTGTATGATTTTGCAACTAATCAGTCCGGGTATTTGGTACTGGGGGGTGATTTCAATCTATTGATCAATCCAGCTATAGATTGTTCTCGGGCTAATAAAACACAAACCAAGCCTAAGTCTAAAAGGCTATATCAAGATCTTTTAAGGGACTTTGTACTAGTAGATTGCTGGAGAAATGAATACCCAGATAAAAGGCAGTATACTTGCCATTCAGGAAGATTTCATTCCTCCTCTCGGATTGACTTCTTTTTGATTTCACATACTGTTTTAAAAACTGAATCTGAGATTTATGAAAATCCTTTTTCGGATCATGCCTTGATTACTGTGAAATTTGAAGTTAAAATTCAATCAAAAATCAGGCCTAGATGGGTATTTGATAAGTCCCTCCTTGTTGATGAACATTGGGTTTCACACATGCGCGTGTCGCTTGAGGAGTTTCTGAAACTAAACATTAACACCGCCTCTACGTTTAATGTCTGGAATTCCTTAAAAGCTTTCTTTCGAGGTGAGGTGATTGCATACTTGGCCTTCAAAAGGAAAAAAGAAAATATTCTAAGACTCCAATTGGAGAAGGAGCTAAGTAGTGCAACAGCAGAATATCTTGCTACGCCATCACAAGTAGGTAAAACTAAACTTGCTGGTGCCAAGTCCAATTTACAAGAATTTTTTGTAGCTAAAGAAATTTTGCATCATGATTCAGTACTACAGAAAAGATATGAGGAGAGCGATCACATAGGTAGATTCTTAGCTTGGTCCACTAAAAAGAGATCAAATACTAATTACATAAAAAAAATAGTAGACCCGATTACTTTACGTCCTTCGTCTCTCCCCTCGGAAATCTCTGAAGTTTTTTTTAATCATTATAAAGACCTTTATACCGAAACACATAATACAACCTCTGAGGTTGCTTTAGCTTGGCTAGATAAGATAAACATCCCTATATTATCGCCCGAGTTTCAAGAGCTTTTGAGCTCAGCTATCTCTCTGGACGAAGTCATACAGGCAATAAATTCATCTCCTGCAGCCAAGGCATGTGGCCCAGATGGAATCCCTTCCGAGATTTATAAGATTTTTTCACCCCAACTTTCTGTTTTTTTAAAAACGTTATTTAATGGAATTTTTGAAGGGGATCCAATTCCAGATAACTTTACTCAAGCTACAGTAATAAGTTTCGTTAAAAAAGGGAAACCAGAAGATGAGACCAATTCGTATAGGCCTATTAGTTTATTAAATTCCGACTACAACATTTTTACTAAAATTCTTGCAAATCGACTTGCGCAGGATGCTCCTTCACTTATCCATCATGATCAGAATGGCTTTCTTAAAAACAGACTTTTGGCTTCCAACACTCATTATTTGGTGCAGGCAATTGATTATTTATACGCTAATAAAATCAAGGCGGCTATAATAATGCTTGATGCCGAAAAAGCATTCGACAGAGTACAATGGCAGGTCTTATTTACAATCTTAAACAAATTTGCGATCCCTAGTGTATTCTGTCAGGTGGTGAAAAATCTATATCACAATGCTAAAGCGTCCATAATTATCAATGGGAACAACGCAGGCACAATCTCCATTAGTCGGGGGACCCGTCAAGGCTGCCCCCTCTCCCCTGTTTTATTCTCTTTATTTATTGAGCCCTTAGCATGTGCTATTCGGCAGGATCAAACTATCACCGCTCCCCTACCGGGCTCAGCAAAACTTAAATTATTCGCCGACGATATGGCACTTTATTTAACAGCTGATAGGGATAATATATTGAGGACCTTAGATAAAATTAAGGAGTTTACTAATATCGGAGGATATAAAATAAATCATGCCAAATCAGAGGTGCTTCTTTTTAATAGTTCCGTGGATATTTTGCCCCTCGCTATGCGGGACCATTATATAGCCACCAAGCCTATAAGATACTTAGGGATTTTTGTGACTACTAGATTGGAGGACCTTTATCCATTAAATTTCATCTCTACTTTAAATAAAACACGACACCTCTTGAAACAATGGGAACATTTTCCCATTTCAATTATGGGGCGGGTAGCTCTCATTAAGATGAACATCCTTCCATTATTTTTATTTCTTTTTTCTAATTTAATGATTAAAATTCCTAAAACCTTTTTTGATTCCGTTCAGTCAGAATTTAGACGTTTTATTTGGTCTGCACAAAAACCGAGGCTAAAACTGCAAATTCCACAATTAGAAGCAGAGGAGGGAGGATTAGCCTTGCCGGATTTGCAGCTACATTATTACGCCTCAATTCTTAATTGGCTAAACTACAATAACTCAGAGGAACTGATCGATGCCAATTTTTTTCTCACAATCATGCTCAAGGAATTAGAGGTAGATCTTGCTCCTTTTTTACGTTTACCCAAACTCCCCAAAAAAACGCGCTATAAGATCCCTAGGACGATTATTTCGCTTTCTCAGAGAATATGGGAAATATATGATATCCCATGGCTTCATCCCCAGATGAAATTAAAAGAATGCATCTCCCAGGGGCTGCAATGGTCTCATCAGAACTGTGCTCAGTGGGGAACACTGGGGTTTCTTACCCTTCAAGATTTTTATAGAAATGAAAGATTTCTCACTTGGCAACAAGTACTAAACCTTAATAGCAATATAAGCAGTCTCCTGGTGTTCAGCTTTGCACGGGTTAAGCAGTTCTGCGTAGGTCTAACCTTCAAGAAAGACTGTCCTGGCGTTACTTTGGGGAAGGCTCATTTTATTTCTAAAATTAAGGGGATAGGCAACTGGTACAAATTACTTAAATCAGTGGAGAATAAACAGGTAATCTTCAATCACCTAGAGAAGATTAGTTCAACTACTGGTTGCACTTTCAATTTGCAACAATGGCAGAGCTACAACAAAATGAGCTACAAAGCAGTTAGGGCGGCCAATCTAAGAAGAATTGCATGGTTCAGCAAATGGATGATTTACTACACTCCTGATCGACTTCACAAAATGTTCCCCACGGTTGATCCTAGCTGCTTTAGATGCGGATTTACAACTGGGGATTGGCTTCACGTGGGGTTTACATGTAGCTACTTAAAACATTTTTGGCAAGATATTTTCTCTGAAATTAGTAAAAAATTGGAAATCGATCTTCCTCCTAGTCCTCTATCTGCCCTCTTTGGTGGATCAGAGATGAGCAAAGACCTGACTTTTGGCCAACGTCAATTTATCTTTATTGCAACACTAATTGCAAGATCTCTTATCCTTGCAAATTGGAAATCTCAAGTAGTTCCAACGGTCCATCAATGGATTATAAAAATGCAAAGAGTTTTTAAACGAGAGACATTATATGCTAAAAGACTGGGTTCTTTTGCTAAACTTGATAGAATTTGGCGATTTTGGAATGAAAGCACTTCTGTAATTAATTTATAATTATGTGTTATTCTATTATAATTTTACTTTAAAATTATAAGTTTTATAAATATAATTTGGAACTATTTACATTTAACAGGTTTTGTGCTTTTTAGTATATTACAAATTCTTGAATTCTTTTTCTCTTTCTTGTGTCTGGGGAATTGTGTGAATATAAATGTTTGTAACATTTTGGATGACGTTTTTTTAAAGTTAAAATGGCTTATTTTGTAGAGTATACTTTTGCTACAAATAAAAAATTAAAAATGTTTAAAAAAAAAAACTTTTCATGCATCAAAATACAACTCATCCTAATTTCAAGGTGGTGTCGGGGGTCACAGTTGCAATCTTACTCTAATATCGACTTATGGGCTTTGGGGTTCATCAAAAATGAAATCGGCTTTTCTCACAGGGCCTACCTACAGTTACATAAGAGCACATGCAGCCCTATGACGCAGAAAGATGCAGCAACTGTTATTAGCGCTGAATGTAATAAGCATCGAAAGGCTTCAGACCCCCTGCATTCACGGCATTTTGAACTATGACCTGTAACTGTGCACAACAGAAAGTGGTATTTTAATAAAGACGTAACCCTTTCCACTCTGTCAAAAGTGCTTAACTTAATCCACAGGTTCGAGTTTATACAGTAACAGCTCTTTTCTGCAATCAACACGTCCAAGTATAATCATTCCTGAGATGGAAAATGACCCCTTTTTCGGGATAAAGGATTAAGATGATGAGTGAAAGACGACTGGCACGCAACAAGGGCTCAGCCGGGCGCACAGAAAGCTTCTATTGCAATACCACTTTTCTAGAATGCTATGACACCACAACGTAAAAGCGCTTCTCAACCTTCTATCATTACAGATGTCAGTCAGTCACAGTTTTATTTTGGTTGTATGAACCATAAAATTGTACAATATAGAAATAAAAAACGATATACAAACAAATAACAGTGCAAATGTATAAGTGAATTGCAATCATAAAACAACCATTAACAATAATGTGCGACGAAGTTGAGACAATGACGGCCCCCGGGGAAAGCAAGACGCAGTCTAGTCTTTCCCCGGGGGATTCGCGCCGGACAGGGAAGGCTGGAGGGGAAGGGGAGGGAGTAAGAGAGGCTATAAGGGAGCAGGAAGGGGAAACTACTTCCTCTTCCTGTTTCCTAGCGCCAGCGGGAGGGTCGAAGAAAGTTGGCCACCCACCCACCCTACAGTAAAGAGGGAAGGGTTAACTGAGGTGGATGGAGCATGCCAGTTTAGGGCAGGTTGTAGGGAGGTAGGCGGAACTTTGGAGGGGTGGGGGGAGTCCTGGACGGGCCCACCCACCTCTCGGGGGGGGAAGAGTGATTGATGGGGCTGCGGGATGCAGGAGTGCGATGACAGGTGATGCAAAAGAGGACGTCAGGAGACAAATGAAGAAGGATTGAGAACGGAAACGGGTTGTTGTGGAACGTGAAGAGAGATGGGGTGCAAGGGGAAAGAATGGAGCAAGTGAGACGAAGAAGCAGGGGGGGAAGTTTTGTTGAGGTTATTGTTAATAAGTATTATGGTTAAAGTTATGTTTACAGCCTGTCCTAATAAATGGCCTTTTACGCTTCACCGACAGCGTGGACTGGTTATTTGGCGCGAAAGCAGACGAACAAAAAACCTCAAAATAGTCCATAAAGAAGGACTCATAAAGGGTCTATTATGTCACTCGGGATGTTTTAACAGCTTACTAATTTGCAGAGGAGGCTCCTCCACTCAGGCGGAAGAGCGTCACCTCCATGCGTGGGTGGGAGCCTGGAAGGAGGGGAGCTGGAGGGTGGAGATTAGGAGAGCGGCAAGAGTGATGCACAAAGTGTCACTACTTCTCATCCCACCACTCACAGCCATTTGTATATATTTGTTTATGGCAGTGTAGAGAGGAGGAAGGTGCTTTCCAGTACATGACAAAGGAGAGCTGGCGTTGCTCTTGAAAGCAGGCACTCTTCTCGTCACTGACTTGCTAACAATGCTGATAAGCGCATTTATTTTACTCAGGCATGGTGACGTGCAAAGTCCTGCGCCGACTCAGGGAAAACACACTCCAGACCGGCTAAGATCGGAAATGAAATGAAAGTCGGTGGTTCACCTTCATTTCCCCTCATAATTGCACGTTGTTTTGTAGTAATCTCAGTATTTACGATGACAGCGTTAAAAGTGAAAACGTGTTCGCTTTTCTGCTTAAATACAACACATGGGTGAAAAATGCACAATGTCCTGTACTGAGTAGACAACGCTGCTCTACAACATGGTTCAAAGACATTGACTGAGGCAATAGTTCAGGCTAAACACTTATAAGGTCCCAAAGGCGAGACCTATTGGCTATGCCAATGCTTGTTAATAAGGTCTGCACAGGAAAGATTCTGTTTGTGTATAGTAAATTGGCCAATGCATTTGATAATGTAAATTAGGATTGAAATACCAGCTTCTCTCACGGTGGTCCTCCTATACTTTACGTGTTAAAATCTCATAAAACAGCAATTTATCTTCAATCTGAGTTTGGCACCAAAAATTACATTCTCTTTTTTTTATTTCTCATCCTGTTGTCTAATTACATTTCGCTTTATTAAATATCATAATAGTATTCCAATTTCTAGAAAACAAAGAATAAACGGATGCTATTGCCTGAGGGTGGCATTGATGTGGTGCTAAGTACTGAGAGCAGCAGGGTGCTGCTAGTCACAGATACACAGCCTGTCATTCATCAGAATTATGCCAGTAATGCTTCTTCTGAAGAAGCTTCGGGACAGCATCAATCTCTGATGACACTCTGTTAATTGTCCTGTTCCCAGTGACATCATTAATTCCCTGATTATCCCCACCGAGGACCCACTGAGAGTTGTGGAGCAAGGTCCTCCCAGGGCAGTCTTTTCCAGACCAGTCAAAGGATCTCTGGTAAATGCAAGAGTGGCCACAGATCTTGCATTAATGGCTTCTGATAACCAGACGATCACTCAAAGGAGCTCAGGGCCATCGCGCAATGTGTCATGGGAATTACACGCCTGATAGCAAAACTAAAGGCAGAGTCTGCTGTTTCACATCACTGCTGGTTTTCGTTGGGGCGAGCTGAAAACATTTGATCAACAAGATCTGTGTTTTTTTGCATGCTGTTCTTTTACGTGTTGGTGTTCTGCCTTTTCGCATTGCGCTTCTCACCTGTTCTGCCTTTTTGTTAAATTTCTAACCAAAACAAACTAAAATAAACCAGAAATTTGCTCTAAAAAGTATTGCTTGTGCACAGCGACAATAGAGACAAGCAGTGTTTGTAAGCCTCCTCTCAGGACATACCTGGGCAGGCACAGGCATTTCTCAGCAAGGAGAACATTCGTACATTTTCTAAAACTCTGCGTTATGGAGGAAAGCCGGTTTGATTAACGAGTTGTAAATAAAACAAAAAGAATCACATGTAATAAAAACCCTGCAGCCCACAGCAAAAACCTGCCATTCTGCGCCTGCCTGACCCTTAATCTGTCCAATGATGATATTGCACGTTCTTTAAGCTATTTGTTATTCTATGGAAAATGTACATAAATAAAAAGTTGCCTTCAGAATGCGTGTTAGGTATTATTTATCAACAAGAAAATAGGCCCATGAAGCCAAACCTTCCCAATTGTTTTACAAAGTACAGGGAGAAATCTATGCACGGAAATGAGTGCATAACATATTTCTTTTTATTTCAATAAGTTTTTATTAGTTGTTCAAAATGTACAGTGACAAAAGCATAAATATAGAAGGACATAAGTATAGAGCACAAAAAAAAATAATCAGAATACAAAGCACATGATAATAATGTACAATAAAGGTACCTTTGTTCAAAGCGATACAGTACAAAGCAAACAATATTTAATAAAACCAAAATATAATGAGAAAAATATCATCTAAATCAAGTAGATATATCCCAAGCCGGTTTCGCATTTCTATTTTTTAATTGCGTACATTTTTGCATTACTGGGCTCATGTATTGGCTAGGGGTCTTGAAGGAGATAATATTAGGGTTACAATGTTAAGGTTACAATTACAGTGCTTGGCGCAAACAGAGCAATTTAACATCCACTGGTAGTCGCTGTGAGTGATTATTTATTATTATTTTAATTCATTTTGTCCTATGTATACAATATTTTAATCTTGATTCCTACCTTGCTGGGCGCCGTTTTCTACTCCCCGGTCCATCACAGCTGGTGCTGTTTGTGTGGAGGGAGGTTTCTCAAGACGCGACCCATTACATTAATTATCCTCACTTCCGGTGGCACACTTGAGGGGGCCATCTTGGAATAGGTGACGGTCTAGTCTTCTGACTAGGATCAGTCGCTCTCACCTATTTAAACACTGATGGCGCCAACGCGCAGCGGACGCGCGCAGCTGGCGCGCCGCTGGCGCGCCGGAGGCGCGCCAGAGGGAAGCCCGTCTGCGCCCGTCCGCGCTGAGACCGGGCCTAGGGCCAGTCATGCTGCTCTAATATGTCCAAATCAACCTCTTTCAAGGGACCTTATTTTATCTTTAGACAATGTCAATATTAAATGTCATCAGTCTCTGAATGCGGCAAGCTGGGAGGGACCTGTTAGTTGTAATAACTGTAAACAGGTCTTTAACTGCATTCAATCACCTATACCCTTGGAGAAGGATACACGTAGAACCCTACGTGGTGGCCTTATAAATGCAAGATCAATGTGCAAGCATGCACTTCATATTTTTGATCTTATAGTGGACGATAAACTGGACTGCCTCTTTGTAACCGAGACCTGGCTGAAAGCATGGTGCAGCCCAGACATTGTGAATACACTTCCCCGGGCTATCTTATACAAAGGGTAGATAGACCAGAGCAACGTGGGGGTGGTCTCGCAATTATCTATCGCGACACACTTAGGTGCACAATAGAGGAGCTACCTGACCTGAAAGGAGCAGAGAGCATTAGTTTTTGTATCCAACTACATGACTCCTTCTCCTTTGCAGGGGCTTTAGTTTACCGCCCTCCCGGACAGCACAGTGAGTTTCTAGAAAGCATTGGTGATGTGATTAGTACCCTTGCTCTTAGGTTCTCTAATTTCACTTTACTAGGTGATATTAATTTACATCTTGACTCCCCTAAGGACCCTGGTGTAATTCGTTTTAAGGAGGTAATGGAGGTCTTTGGCCTGCAACTACTCTCGTTGTCTGCCACACACAAAGCAGGCCATATTCTGGACTGCATTTGCTCCAATTTAAATACCCTTGAAGTGAAGCCCCCTGTTACGCAAACCTGGTCCGATCATAAATTAATCCCCTTTGAACTTTTGATAAAGGATAAGGCCTCAGTCAAGAATAATACGAATATTCAACAACAGGACAAAGTTAGCTGGAAGGCACTTATGGGGCGTCCAGACCTTGTCCCTAAAGCCATCATGAGTAGACCCAACTTGGTTGGTGATCCTATAATCGACACCCAGCTCTATGGGAACTGGATGCTCGAACTAAAAGATCAGCTGACGCCTACAATTACACCACATAGGCCATCAAAAAAGAAGTTTTCTGCACCATGGTTTTCGTTATCCCTGAAAGAACTGCAAGCCCAAGTCAGAGTACTAGAACGTAGATGGCGCCGGCATTATGATAGGACTGATCTCAATACTTATAAAATTGCACGCAGAAAATATCATGCCTTGATCAAAGTTTCAAAAAAATCTTCTCTACTGAGGCTGTTAAAAATTCCAAAAATAAACAGAAGGAGATCTTCAAAATAGTTAATCTGTTCACAAATCCGTATAGTCTACTTCAAGAGATCCCTCCATCACAGAACCTCTGCAATAACATAGCAGATTATTTTGAAGGAAAAGTTCTGACACTGATAAAAGACTTCCCTTCCCCTATGCCAGTCATCATAAATAAGAGAGCCTCTGTAGATACAGATATCGCCTGCATGAAAACCTTTCAACCTATTACGATGGAAGAATCACGGCTGGCCATCTTATCTACCAAATCAGGTTCCCCTTTCGACCCTTGCCCCCCACTCTGTTACATGCCCTCATTGATGTTGTAAACCCTATTATTAATAATATTATAAACTCGTCACTTCTCACAGCTAAGATTCCAACAGAATGGAAACTTGCAGCGGTAAAACCCCTCCAGAAAAAGCAACTGGCTGATCCTACGACACTCTCCAACTTACGACCCATCTCACTTTTACCTACCTTGTGTAAGTTAACTGAAAAATTTGTCAATAAACAACTTACCACGTTTTTAGAGGAAACAAATGTATGGCATGCTAACCAGTCAGGTTTTAGAGCCCAACACTCGACTGAATCTGCCCTTTTGTACACTGCAGAAACTTTACGAGCGGCCCTGGATCAGGGAAAGAAAGCAGTCCTGGTGCTGCTTGACTTGTCTGCGGCTTTCGATACGGTCTCTCATACCATTCTGCTAGACCGTCTTGCATCATATGGAGTTTCCGGGAATGTCCTAGAGTGGATTAAGAATTTTCTTCAAGATCGGCGCCAAGTTATCACGTTAGGACAATATAACTCAGAAGAAAAAACTCTTGTATCAGGTGTTCCCCAAGGATCGAGTCTGAGTCCAACCCTTTTCAATGTTTATATGTCCCCCTGATGAAATTAATATCGTCCTTCAAGATTAATACCATCTCATATGCGGACGATACTCAGCTTATCCTGGTCCTGGATAATGACACTACTAAGGCGGAAGAAAATCTTAGGAATTGTCTCTCAGCAACCTTTAAGTGGATGAGTAACAACCATTTAAGGTGTAACTCGGAAAAAACAGAGATCCTGCCATTTGGCAAACAAAATTCCTTTGTGCCTAAACTCTGGTGGCCTGAGGATGCCACACCCCTGCTAATACAATAAATGCAGCCAGAAATCTAGGAATAAAATTTGACACCACACTATCTTTCAAACAACAGTCTCTGGCAGTTGCGGGCACATGTTTTCATCTGATAAAAAGTCTAAGGAAATTCTTTGACTTGCTTCCCTTCTCAGCCAGGCAAACCGTGGCTGTGGCACTCATTACATCAAGACTGGACTACTGTAATAGTCTTTATGCAGGAACTAATAAATCAGTCTTGCATAAGCTTCAGATGGTCCAGCACAAGGGGGCCCGGCTGGTATTGAAGTGGCCTAGGAAATCATCTGCCTCCGCTGCTTTAGACATCTTACAATGGTTACCAGTCCACAAACGAATTCTGTTTAAGGTTCTTATTATTACATTTAGGGCCTTTCATTCACGTGGCCCACAATATCTTCAATCCAGTTTCAAACGCTACGCTCCTTCCAGTAGTTTAAGATCATCTAGTGCAAATCTACTGACTATTCCATCTTTTAGATTGGTGACAAAGGGAGGAAAATCCCTTGTAGTCCTAGGCTCAAAGGCTTGGAATCAACTTCCATCTCAGCTACGTCAGATGGTCTCCGAGTCTGTCTTTAGGAAGGCACTTAAAACTTGGATCTACATTGCATCAGATACATTATGCAAAACTCTGATTTAAACACCTATCTCCCCTCTGGCATGAGTAGTAAACCAGTTTCTTCCACCTCTGGTATTTCCGCCCCAGCGCCAAGATGCTCCTTGGAGTGATAGCAGCGCTATACAAGTGCCCATTTACATTACATTACATTAATAATAGTAGTAGTAGTAGTAGTAGGGGGCTCACAGTGGTTTATGTGATTCAAAGAAGATGTCGAGACTGGGTTTTTCCATGGAGAGTTATGAAGCACAATATTGTCTGCCCCTCGAAGGTTGGTGATCCAGTTTTGCCAACAGTTAAAGGACGCTTTACTAGTATCCTTCCAGTTGGTAAGGATGATTTTGATAGCCGCTATTATGAGGAGGTCAAGGAGTGCTTTGTCGTTTTCACTCAAGGAGTCTGCTCTTGTGGGAGCGAACAGGAGTGACGAGAGGTCATTACAAGCGTCAAAGGGAAAGAGGTTAGATATGAATTTGAAGACCCTCTCCCAGTAGGAAGTTACACAGGGGCAAAGCAGTAGCAAATGTTCCAGGTCACCTACTGCATTCTTACAATTCCAACAGACATCATCCTCTCAAAGTTTATGTTTGTGTAGGCGGGAGGGCGTCCAGAATACTCTGTGGAGGAGCCAGAACTTAGTTTGGGACAGTACAGGGCTAATTTTATTCTTAAATATCGAATTCCACGTCCAGGTCCAGTCAGAGTCTGAGACCGGGGTGGTATATTTTGAATTCCAAAAGGATATAGTTTTCGCGTTGAGTGTAGACTGTTTGGGGCCTAGTAGTCGGTATAACCAAGAAACTTGGTGGCCTAGGGAGTTTAGTTTTAAGAAATAATTTGCCAAGGAAGGCGGTGAGGTTGAAATTTTTGTTTTGGATATGGTAGCTTTTACTTTCAGGAAATAATAGAATTCTATAGGTTCGAGGTGGTATGTAGTTTGTAATTCCTTAAAGGTCAGCGGATGTGTGTCTGTATAGAGTTGGTGAAGGAAGAAAATTCCTTTCTTGATCCAGTTGTCGTTGTGTAAGGTGAGACCTCTGTATAACAAATTGCGATTGTCCCATATAGATTCTAAATTGGAGTTCTTTACCCTGACCTCAAGTAATTTGTCTATCTTCAGCAGGGAGGATTTAGTCTGCTTGAAAATAGTAGTACCAGAGCACGTTAATTGGGCGAGGTTGGTGGTGAGGAGGGTTAGGGGGTGGATATTGAGGAGGAGAGATTTCTCCATTTCTAGCCATACTGGGGTATAGTCTGACAGGGGTGCAAGCCAGTGTGACCCTTGTTTTGCCAAAAAAGCCACCTGATATCGTTTAAAGTCTGGTAGGTTGACACCTCCAAGAGATTTGGGAAGTTGGAGTTTTCTCATACTAATTCTTGCCTTCTTCCCCTTCCATAAGAAGGTCGTGAGAATGACTCTCAGTTTATGATGGAAATCATCCGATAAAGCAAGCGGTAGCATTGTAATTAAATAATTCACCAGAGGAGATACCATCATTTTTATTGTTTCAATTCTCCCCCACCATGTTATGAATCTGGGTGACCAAGAGTTTAATTGAGTTTTGATCCGCTCAAGCGTTTTGTTTTCGTTATGTTGAAGAGTCTCCAGAGTTGTGGCACAGAACTCGATTCCCAGATATTTAATATGGTTGGGTTGCCACGTTAGGCCCGAGCTGCCTAAGAGATCCTTTGTGCTATAAATATTGAGGGGTTTAACTTCCGATTTATCGCGGTTAAGTTTATAGGCTGAGTGGCTAGCATGGATCACTGACAGAATATCGATAACAAGAATATCGACCTACAACAATATCGAAGTAAAAATATCGAATGTCAAAATATCGACTCCCTATCTACAAACAGGTAAGTACAAAAATATCGACTCCAAAATATAGTTGTAAAAAATATAGTCAGTCAAAATATCGAATTTTTTAAATGTATGAAAAGTAATGTAAAATTAATGAAATAATATATATAATTAACTAAAACATACTTAAAAATACTTAAATAACTTTAAAATTAATAAATAATTAATGTAACTTAAAAAAATAAACATACATTTTAATTTTTTAATACATAAATATATTAACGTAATATTTATAAAAAATATTCAATATTTTTAGCGTAGGATAGCGGGACGGTAAAATTTACTATTACCACTTCAGTCAGTGCAACAGTAGGGAAAGCGTTGGATAGTGGGAGGGTAAAATTACTATTCCCACTCCAGTAAGTGCAACAGTAGGGAAAACGTTGGATAGCGGGAGGGTAAAATTACTATTCCCACTCCAGAAAGTGCAACAGTAGGGAAAACATTGGATAGCGTAGGGGTCAAAATTACTATTCCCACTCCAGAGAGTGCAACAGTAGGGAAAGCGTTGGATAGCGGGAGGGTAAAAATTACTATTCCCACTCCAGACAGTGCAACAGTAGGGAAAGCGTTGGATAGCGTAGGGGTACAAATTACTATTCCCACTCCAGAGAGTGCAACAGTAAGGAAAGCGTTGCATATCGTAGGGGTAATAATTACTATTCCCACTCCAGAGAGTGCAACAGTAGGGAAAGAGTTGGATAGCGTAGGGGTAAAAATTACTATTCCCACTCCAGTGAGTGCAACAGTAGGGAAAGCGTTGGATAGCGTAGGGGTAATAATTACTATTCCCACTCCAGAGAGTGCAACAGTAGGGAAAGAGTTGGATAGCGTAGGGGTAAAAATTACTATTCCCACTCCAGTGAGTGCAACAGTAGGGAAAGCGTTGGATAGCGTAGGGGTAATAATTACTATTCCAACTCCAGAGAGTGCAACAGTAGGGAAAGAGTTGGATAGCGTAGGGGTAAAAATTACTATTCCCACTCCAGTGAGTGCAACAGTAGGGAAAGCGTTGGATAGCGTAGGGGTAATAATTACTATTCCCACTCCAGAGAGTGCAACAGTAGGGAAAGTAATATTTTAATATTTTACTAAAAAATAATTAATTATCAATACTAATAAATATTATTAATAACACTAATTACCAATTATAAAATCTTTAATAATTAGTTTATTATAAATACAATACATATGATTTATTAAAAATTAATTACCTATTAATAAATCATTAACAACCAATTAATAATCATTACCAGATTTGTATAAATATTTAAATAAATACCAATTAATATTTAATTACCAGTAAATTAAGTATCAATACAAAAAATATTTTCTATAATTAACTAATTACAATTAAATTACTTCCCCACATTCCCCTATAAACCCACATCCCACTACAACTATTTAATTAATAGAAATAACATAATTACCAATAAATAAATTTAAAAAAAATTATTACCAATTAATAAAATGTAATTCGCAATTAATAATTAATTAACAATAAATTAATTATCAATACCAATTAATATTAATTAATATGTACTTAATTTCAATTAAATTACTTCCCACCCTATTCCCCTATAAACCCACATCCCGCTACAACTATTTAATTAATATAATTAACATAATTACCAATTAATGAATACAATTTTTTTTACCAATTATTAAAATGTAATTACCAATTAATAATTAATTAACAATGAAGTAATTATCAATACCAATTAATATTTATTAATATGTACTTAATTTCAATTAAATTACTTCCCACCCTATTCCCCTATAAACCCACATCCCGCTACAACTATTTAATTAATAGAATTAACATAATTACCATTTAATCAATTAAAAATAAATTACCAATTAATAAAATGTAATTACCAATTAATAATTAATTAACAATAAATTAATTATCAATACCAATTAATATTTATTAATATGTACTTAATTTTAATTAAATTACTTCCCACCCTATTCCCCTATAAACCCAATACCCGCTACGGAATTAAATTACGCAAAAATTAAATAACATAAAATTCATTGCTTTTAAAAAATTAAACATACATTACAACAACTAATATACACTTTTAACACATATACTAACATACAATACACTTAGAAAAATTCGATATTATTAAAAATTCGATATTTTTTAATGCCTATATTATGTACTTCGATATTTTAACAATCGATATTACTTACCTTAATTTCAATATTTTTAACGACTATATTATGTCCATTCGATATTATGTCCATTCTATATTTTGGACTCGATATTGTGTCCATTCGATATTTTTGTTTCGATATTATGTCTGTTTACCTCCAGCATATGTGTCTATAGAGTCTGTCAGGGCTTTAATAGAGGTCTCCGGTTCTTCTGTTATTATCAGAATATCATCCGCATATACGGCTAATTTCACCCGTGTTTCACCAAAGAGTACACCGCTAATCCTCTCGTTATGTTTTATGTCTTGAATTAGTGGCTCTAGGGCTAAAAGAAAAAGGGCCGGCGAGAGGGGGCAGCCTTGCCTAGTACCTTGTTCCAGTCGGAAAGGCTCTGATACAGAACCATTAATGGCTATCCAGGCAGATGGGCTAGAGTAAAGGGCCATAACCATGGCAATAAATGTCTCACCAAGATTGAGCTTTTGCATACAATGTTTTAAAAATTGCCATGAAACCCTGTCAAACGCTTTTTCTGCGTCTAGTGTGATGGCCACTAAGAGGGTAGTTGTCGTTTTTGCTTTTTCCAGGACATGGCAGAGTAGTCTAGTATTATCGTTGGATAAGCGGTTCTTAAGAAATCCCACCTGTGAATTACTAATTAGATTGGGTAGAAATTTGTTTAATCGACTGGCTAAAATTTTGGCGTAAATCTTACAATCCACGTTTATTAAGGAAATTGGCCTATAATTCTTAGGTAGTAATGGGTCTTTGCCTTCTTTGGGAATAACAATAATTGTGGCTTCCCTCATCGAGTCTGTGACATCTCCGTTCCTGGCCATAGAGTTAATAGTCTGCGTAGGGACGGTTGAAGAGGGGTGATAAATGCTTTGTAAAAGGAGCCTGAAAAGCCATCCGGCCCAGGAGCCTTGTTAGTCTTGAGCGTTTTAATAGCCATGGAGATTTCCTGATCTGAAATGGGAGCCCCCAACTGAGTCTTATCTGTATTTGACAGTTTGGGAAGGTTGATTGATTTTAAATACTGCTCACAGTCTTCTGCATTAAATATTAATTTGTTGCTGTAGAGGTCCTTATAAAATGTTTGGAAGGCATCTAGGATTTTGTCATGCTTGGTGTGTGTGATATTGTGTTCATCTTTGATGGAAGTGATGGTGAATTGTTTGTGTTTGTGTTTAAGATATGAGGCCAGAAGTTTCCCAGCTTTGTTTCCTTCGCACAACTTAAGTGCTTTGAATTTATTGATCCAAACACCAGCTTTTTACTTACAATGGTGTTGTATTCGTATTTCTTGTTAGTTAGGCTAGTGAGTAGTTCTTGATCGTCTAGCCTGACTGAGTGTCTTAGTTCCAGATTTTTAATTTCGTTTTCTAGAGATATAAGTTCCTGGTTTAAGTTTTTATTAATCTGGGCCTTGATTCCAATAATGACACCGCGTAAAGTGGCTTTTAGAGCGTCCCAAAAAATAGCTGTGGAGATTTCGGGAAGGTCGTTCTTGGCTATGTAGTCCTCAATCGCCTTGGATATTTTCAGTTTATTAGTTTGATCTAATAGAATATCATCATGAAATCGCCATCTCTGCGGAGGCGAAGTAGGGTGAGAACCAGCAAGTTTGGTAGATATACAGGCGTGATCTGAAATCAGAATAGGGGCTATACTTGTCTGGTCTATTCGGTGGGTGAAGTTAGCGGAAATTAGGATATAGTCTATTCTAGAGTAGGAGTTATGTGGAGATGAATAGAAGGTGTAATCTCTCGTGTCGGGGTGTTGGAGGCGCCAAGCATCTTTTAAGTCATATTTGGTGCAGATTTTCTTTATGATATCATGTGACCGGGACTGATGGTATTTACATTTTGATTGTCTATCTAGGATGGGGTCAAGTGGCATGTTGAAGTCCCCTCCCACCACGATGAGGTCGTCTTGGGGTAGTCCCTCAATAGCGTTTGATATTTTTCCCAAAATGAAGGTTCGTCTGAGTTAGGACCATATATGTTAACCACATGTATGAGGTCATCCCCTTTTTGCAAATGTGTAATTAGTAGTCTACCTTCGTCATCATGTGTATGAGAAAGGAAGGAGATATTGGATTTTTCGCAATGAGAGTAATAACTCCTTTTTTTTGTGGTCTGCTGGAGAGCAAGTCAGGGTAGAGATCCAAGCATGTTTGATGAAGCTTGTATCTTCTTCTGATAGTTTTGTTTCTTGGAGAAGGATAATATCTCCTTTAGTTTTGGCAAGATAATCAAACACTTTTCTACATTTCACTGGATGGTTCAGGCCTTTGACATTTAGTGAAATGACGGTAAGGTCATCTGTAAGTGTATTATTCTGGGTCATCGTATGGGTTTGTAGATCGTGACAGTGTAAGATTGACCGTTCGAGAGGAATGGATTTCCTGTAATCGGCAAATAGCTACATGCACTAGCATGTGATATTGGTGTGTCTGTACGCAGCACTATTCTCTGGTGTGTGATAGGGATGACGCAGCGAAAAAAATAAACCAAATAAGCCATGAAGCAGAAAAAAACAGCGAATAAATCTAGAACAACCATTTTCAGCATTTCCCCTTCTACCCTCCCCCCCACCTCCCTCTCTTCCCCTCCCACCCCACCCTAAGTAAATCATATAAGGAGGCTGCGACGACAGAACCGACCGTCAACAGACCGAAATGGAGGACCATACATTAGCCACATACCTCCTGGGGAGAGCACTTTTAGTGTGGTTATTTTCAAAGATAGTTTACCCTCGAGCTAACTCAACACATGATGTATCAGGGCATAACAACAAACCTAAATCCTAGGCAAAGAGCACATCAATATATAAATGTATTAACGTAAGTAGTAACTTTACCACACATTATTAACCAAGCAAAGTGCCCAACAGGGTTTACGTAACATGTGCGTCATTGCTCTAAACTGCATTATGCTGGGTTATTATACCTAGGTGTCAAACCATACTGCTGAACCTGAACCTGAACCTGAGTATGTAAAAAGATAAAGACAATAAACAGTGTGGTAACGTAAGTCGCCTATACGACTCCAAGCATTAACCAACCATCAATATCAATCAGAGCTTGCATAGCACGTAGATGGTTGCGTCTACAATGTACTAAGCTAAGGTATTACAGCCAGCCATCTCCAAGAAGAGGTATTACTGAGGATGCATATACAGAGGTACAATCAATTACTATCTAGCTCCATATGGATGGCTACATATCTTAGCAAATACTATGTGAAATACTGAAATTGGTGATAAGATTAATTTACTAAACACTAATTATATTTATCCCGTAACATTGCTAAGACATATTTGAAGCACATTTAGGAAAAACAGTCACTCATCCGGAAATAGAGAGGATATGGTTTTCCTTTTGTTGGAAGTGCCCGCCTCAGCATCCATTTCCTGAGAGGGAGTGCCCTCCAGATGTTTCGCCAGTTCATGAGGGGATGTGAAGACCATGGCTCTTCCATTCTCCACTATCCTGAATCTTGAGGGACCATTAAATGAGAAGAGGATCTTCTTTTCTCTTAGCTTCTCACGGAGTCGGAGGAATCCCTTTCGTATATCCACTGTCTCTTTGGAATAATCTTGTGTGAATGTGATCCTCCTGCCCTCCCAAGTGATTTGTTGAGATTTTCTGGCAAAGGTGAGAATGGCTTCTGTGTGTTGGAAGCGGAGTGGTTTACAGATCATAGGTCTTGTACCAGTTCTATGTGGGTTGGAGAAGGTAGGTATTCTGTGGGCCCTGTCCAGTTCCAGGCCCGGGTTGAACTTCAGGCCGGTTAACATGGGGATCCAGGCCTCCAAAAAGGCCACACACGACCCTGCATCTTCCTCCGCTTTTTCCGGAATACCAAAAATTCTTATGTTCCCTCTTCTGTTTCTGTCTTCTAATTCCGCATTCTGTTTCCGTAATTCATCTGTAACTCTATGGAGGTGCACCAATTCTTTGCATGCTTCAGTGGTTACATCTTCCACGACACCTATTCTTTGTTCCGCGTCCCCTAATCTCACATTCGTCGCGTTCATATCAGCCCGTATCGCTGTGAGTTCCAATTGCATGGTGTCCGTATTACTTTTCGTGGACTTTGCTAAGTCATGGACTTCCGCTAGCTTTTTTAGGATCATTTCCATTGTCCCGTGAATATCCGGTTTAGCCTTTATAGGAGAGTCTGAGATGACCGGTTCTGGTCTCACTTTCTTGGTGTTCCTGTTCTTCTCGTCCGCCATTCCACTTTGTGTGAGTTACCCCTTATTCAAGCTTATTGATCTTTATTATTCCTTGATTGGTGGGTGTTGTTGTTCGGACTGGTGCCTTAGGTTAATATTTGAGGCTAGTATGACCGGCGTGATGGTCTGTTTGCGGTGTTTGAACCCGGTCAGGAGTTCTGGGTAAAGTGTGCTTGTGCTCCGCTGCGCACTGTTGCCGGTATTCCTGACGTTGTTGGTGGGCGCTTAGATTCCAGGGGATCTGTGTTCTAAATCACCTCTCACGAGTCAAGTGCGCAGTAGTCAGCAGAAGGGTCAGGTAATGGACTGGTACGTACTGCGCGCTGCTGGGTTGTTGGTCAGGTATTAATTGGAACTCCCTATAGAAATGTTCGCAGCATCACCATGGTGAAAGTCACTGGTCTGGCATTGGTTTGGCACTAGATTGGTAATGGACATGGCATCTTGTAGAGGGAGACAGGTCACACAGGTATAGGCAGAAGGTTCCATTCACTCACTGCAGGCACAAGAGGTTGGGTCGCTGTTAGATGCTGTTAGTTGCCTATGGTACAATCAGGGAACACATAGATCCATGTTGTGTCACTCTGTAGCACACACTGCTATGTATACTAGTACAGATCCCAAGGCAACCAGATGCAAGAAAGGCTGCGCAATGGTTAAGGAGAGGCCTAGGTCTCCGAATTGATTCACGAGTTTTCCGGCGTTTTGGCGGCCATTTTGGGGTCAGGCATCACGTAGCGAGTCTTCGCGCGTTACCGCATAAACTCGGCAAAGGGGCACTTCTCACCGGTCATGCGGGAGATGGCAGTGTCCCACGCAGGTTCTCTGACTGCAGGGATGGTCTTCAGCCGTCTTATTAGGATGACGCTGTTGCTGCTGTGTAGCTACGTCCTGTGAGGATTCACTTCATCGGCGCCATTTTGAATATTCTGCCGAGCGCCGATCCGCTACTTTCCCTCGGTTGATCACCAGTTGTCCGCTGTGCAATCGATTAAAAAAGGCTCACATTTCGAGCCCGACCCTTACACCCGTTGGAGCCCGAAGTTGGGACTCAAATTGATACGCCCAGAAGGTCCGTTTTCACGTTCAATCTCCCTCCGGTCTGGCGAGCATCGGAGCTAGGCAACCATGCCTTCCGCCGTCCAAGCCACGCCCCCAGTGCATAACATATTTCAAGGAGAGGGCGATAGGTGTATCTAATTCTGTTCATGTCTTAGGTTTTCAATTATCTTTCTTGTATTTGTGCTCCTCACATATATTTTTCACTCACTTTCAATGGCCAACTATGTAGCGCTATTGGGTAGAACCATCCCACCACGCAGCGGAAGACTGTTATGGTATGGCATAGAGAATGCATCATGCCCATGTGAAGCAGGGTGAGGTCAGTGAGTTAGCAAAGGGGTGAGGGTGGTCCGCCCCGGGCGGCACAAGTTTTGGGGGCTGCGGTCTCCTCCCCCTTACCTGCAGCCATCGCGGGAATCGCCAGCACACCCCGATCCCCTCCCCCACTCTTACATGCCACCACGGGCGGCGAACGCAGGAACCACCATGAGCGGCACATGGTCTAGCTACGCCACTGGGTGAGGTTAGTAAGGCAGGAAGTGCTTCCATTGCAGAGACAGAATGAATAATTCACATGTGCTGATTCTTCACTAATATCACTCTGGTATTAAGAATTCTCCATAATTATGGTAGTAAAAAAATTACACATCTACAATATAATACTGGTCTCGGTGGTCTTCCTCACAAGCCGGAAGTTCGCAAACTCCAGCTCAGAAACCACCCCGTTTCTGCTCCCACTAGAACTCTGCTGAAGAGCATATCCTGGCGCTCCTTTCCTCTACCCCATGAGATAAACTTGTTTATTGATTCTGTCTAACTTTTAACCACAAAAATAAAGTTCCAGCAAGTTGTATTTTTGAAGAAATGCTCAATCTTTCAGGGTATTAGGACAATGTTTGGTCTTGTAGATTGTGAGGTAAGAAGCAGCTGGAGCCTTTCAACACTCTGCAGAGGATGCAGTGAAAGAAGAGCAGTTATGAAATCAGAGCAAGTTTAGACCAGGACCAGAGGCAGGCTCTCTTCTCAGTAGTAGGTTTCCAATGCCACAGTCGTTAGAGGCTACACATTTAAGCAAAATATATGTGGAAGAATTCAGGGTTCTGCTCCAGCTGAGATCCATTCATCATATTGTCACTTGTTTCAGTAACATCTTCAATTCTTGGGCTATGAAATACTAAATAAAACAAGCATTTGCAATGCAATCGGTCTCGCCTTTGGGACCTTATATGTATTTAGCTATGCAGCACATTAGCCTGGGTGCTGAAACATATACTGTTTTTTAACATGGTGGGAAAGTAAGCACCAAACTGCGTGACATGCCAGGTATGGGAACACATGGAGAGAAATATTGCCTTTCAGCGGGAAATGGTATAGTCCAAAGCTCTGTTTTTATTATAAAAGCAGGGCCTTCTGTGGTCATATCACTGAAAATACAAGATTTGAAAAAAATATTATTGTCTACGGGTGCTCGTGGAAGACAATTTCTATGGACTGGAATCTAGAGAATACTAAAGTGATTCTGGTATTTTACTGACCTCTGCTGGTCGCTTTCTATCAAGACAGTTAAATAGAGGCAGTTGAACAGAGAACAAGTCACTAAGCGGAAGCAGACAAGTCCTAGGGCTGATCTCGAGAGCCCACAAAGTACATACACATATAAGTATATACTAAAGTATATACAAAAGTATTGATGGAGCAAGGACTCAAAATGAGACTTGCTCGAATGCAATCTCCTCACAGTATTAAATTATTAATCTTGTATTGTTTATAGTAACTTTGCATACACTACATGAATTAGCAAGGAAGCTTGCCTATGTGTTCTAACTAACAAGTAACGCTTGTCTTTTTCTAAAATGGCCGCTAAAGCGCGGGAACTTTACTGCGCATGTCTCAACCATATCACGTGGTGTGACGTCTTTCTTTACTTGGTGGGAAATTTCTGCTTCTGCGCAGTGTGCATTAAAATGGCTGCTTGATGTTTTCACATGCTTCAGCTTGCTTTTGCATTATTATTAAATTGTCGTTTTCTTAACGCTACTAATGCGGGATAGATTTATAAGTAAAAGGGGATAGAGTAGAGAGAATGGGTATACAGTGAAACATATTATTTGTGATTTTAATATTTTCTTCTTTGACTTTTATTAGTTCGTAAACTTGGGCCTGGGGTTGGTGATCTGAAACTCGAGAGACAGTGGTTCTGCGCATGTGTCCTGCTTGGCTGACAAAGAATAAAGATGAAGTCAACCTGGACGTCGTCCAAGGCCACGACCTAATGGCCGATATTGATGTATTCATGTGTTCTTGCCAAACTTGTAACTATGTATATGGAAAATGAATAAACTTTGTCGTGAGACGGGTGGGAAATAAAGCCAATGTATTAAAATTGATGGGCGGTAGTTTAAAAACAAAGGTCTTCAGAATTCAAACCAAATCAATATGGTGTGAGGATCAACACCCTGTCCCTGTCCAATCAGAAGTAGTGGTCCCATATTTTGGCAACATTAAGGGGAGGTACATGGGCGTAGAAGAGTATAATAGATAGAATTAGTTAATTAGACAATGCTTAAGGCAAAGGCATTGCATTAGCATTAGGACGCTGACCAAGTGCCTGCTGAACCGCTGTCCAGAGAGGTCCTGAGGAGGGGGCGGCGGAGTCCATTAGAAGAAAGGCACGGGAGAATCAAGGAGAAGTCGAGTATCAGAGAGGGGAACGACGCAGGCGTCGTTGTAGAGAGGTCACCGGTCCTGTCCTGATCCTGGAGGAGGTCTTTGCTCTTCATCCTTCCTGGGTCCTAATCTTTCCAACTCCTTGGCCAAGGGGTTTGGTTCTCGCATTTAGCTAAATATAAATGCAACCTTTAGTTGCACTGCTGTCTCTATCTTCTCCTTTCTGAGGGACCGTCATTAATCAATAATTATTTTTCTATGCTTCATCCGTGATATGCGATTAAGTACCATGTGTTTCTGTAATTTACTCTGCTAAAATCTTTAGATAAACATTTTAAAACTTCCTGACTCAGTGGTTATTTCAGGATTATGTACTATAATGAATGTCACTCATTTTAAACTTCCCAATTAGCAAAGGATTCATTGGTAAGTCATTACTCTTCAATCGGAAGGTAATTGGTAGCAGGGATTTTGATAAAGAGTAACAACTGATAACCCCAGCGTAAGTATTTGCTTAGTATGAATGTATGGGCCCAAGTGAGTATCTAGTGTATGAATGCTGTTTGCTAATATCGCGCTGGATCAGTTTTCTGGTAATCAGAGGATGGTTACTCTTTGTTAATTGGGTAATGAGAATTTTATTTTTATGAACTAACATCCGTGTATTCAAAGTTTGTTTTATGTTGTCTAGAATCCCCGGGGAAAATTGAATAGCGGATGGTAAGTGGAAGCCATACTGCAGTGAGGTTATCTGTCAGGCAGAAATAGTACTGAAAAGTTAAGCAGGACTATCAGTACTGGTTAGGGAATCTATACATGTGAGTGATAGCAAAGGAGTACGCTGGTGAAAATTTGATGTTATATCACCTAGAAAGGGTAACATTGGAGAAGTAACAGGTACTTCTGGAGCTCGTGTGAAGAGTAAACGGAAGGGTTTTACTCGTAGTGTATGTTTAGTAAACGGAAAGGTTTTACTAAGTGAGAGAGAAAATTATCTTTTCTATTTTAGAGAAACTGGCACGATAGCGAATGTTTTATGTTGTTACTGAAATTTAATTAAAGATTTATAAAGTTTGCGTACGATTTTGTAAAGGGAGGTTCAGCTGCCGGAGAGGGAGCTGATGTCACAAACGCTGCGCTGGGATTGGTTGAAACAGCGGGTGTGGAACGACTCTTGTAAAGGCGGGGTCAGTAGTCAGGAGCAGTACTGACGTCACAGGTACCGCGCTGAGATTGGTTGAAACAGCGAGGGACAGAGAAGAGCAGATTGCAAAGGAGGGGTTGACAAATAAACGTCACCGAAAGGCTGCGTTAGGATTGGTTCAGAAATAGAAGAAAGCAGACACTTGATTGGTTGATATTCTAGAAGCTAAAATCTTAGTGGATAGAGATTGCATGCTAAAACGCGATCCGACTTTAACAGGAACTCGTCCGGATAGGAGATTCCTAGGGTTTGCAGAATATAACTTTACACACCGAAGATTGGATAGAATGTACGGAGAGAAGAGAAAAATGTCCTTTCTGCAAAAGATTAAGAACTATTTTAAAAAAGGATAAACCAGTCAAAACTAGGGAAGGAATTATCATTCCACCAGCTAAAACACCCGCTTCATTCATGATGATGGAGAGAGGTTATCATACTTGTGTATGGATAGAGAATTGGATAGAATATACAAAAAATGATGGAATATTAGCATTTCCCGAAAATGGTACCTTCAATGGAAGAATTCTTCAAAATTTGAGATTGAGAATGAATGATTTGGAACCCAGACCTAGATTAACTCAATATGAAGCCTTAGAGGAATGGGAAACCGAGGCATTTGAGCGTGACCGATCCAGGAGTAATAGGGGTTATCGAGGATTTTTCCCCAGATACCAACATGAGTCTAGGGACGGTCAGATGAAACAATGGAGGAGGGCAATGCTTACAGAAGGATTATATCCATTGTTAACAGCAGAAGAAAAATTGGGAAGCAAATGCACAGAAAAGACAAAGCATTTAATGAGAAATGGAGATTCCGAAGATGAATTTATAGAAGAAATATTAAGGAATCCCCCACCATATCAGGAAGGGACAAGTGGATGCACCCCAAGTGCCCCACTGTTAAAAACTCCATTAGTACCACAGGTAATGCATGAATTTACTCCCAGTAGGATACTTCACGATAAAGAAAAAGAGGCCCTAGAAAAGACAAGAGCAGAATTAGATACCAACATGAGTCTAGGGACGGTCAGATGAAACAATGGAGGAGGGCAATGCTTACAGAAGGATTATATCCATTGTTAACAGCAGAAGAAAAATTGGGAAGCAAATGCACAGAAAAGACAAAGCATTTAATGAGAAATGGAGATTCCGAAGATGAATTTATAGAAGAAATATTAAGGAATCCCCCACCATATCAGGAAGGGACAAGTGGATGCACCCCAAGTGCCCCACTGTTAAAAACTCCATTAGTACCACAGGTAATGCATGAATTTACTCCCAGTAGGATACTTCACGATAAAGAAAAAGAAGCCCTAGAAAAGACAAGCAAAACACACAAGATGATGGACGGAATGCTGCACATTGGCAAACATTCACCCCCAGTCACAGATCTGGGTTTAATCCATTGTTATTTTGCTTTACCACGCCACCCCAGTTCAGACATAGCCATATGCAAATCAGTCTTGACCCTGTGCCTCATGGGAACAGTCCAGTCCGAACTGCCAAGCCATGTCTTCCCTGGACCGGAACCAAGCATCCTAGGACCGGTTTCAGGCTATCAGCCTTCATCAGTCAGGATAGCTTGACTCCAGTGGCGTAGTGAGCACGGGACCCACGTCTGGGCATACCCTTTCCACTTAGGGCGAAATGCAAAACACACAAGATGATGGACGGAATGCTGCATATTGGCAAACATTCACCCCCAGTCACAGATCTGGGTTTAATCCATCGTTATTTTGCTTCACCACGCCACCCCAGTTCAGACATAGCCATATGCAAATCAGTCTTGAACCTGTGCCTCATGGGAACAGTCCAGACCGAACTGCCAAGCCATGTCTTCCCTGGACCGGAATCAAGCATCCTAGGACCGGTTTCAGGCTATCAGCCTTCATCAGCCAGGATCGCTTAACTCTAGTGGCGTAGTGAGCACGGGACCCACGTCTGGGCATACCCTTCCCACTTACGGCGAAATGCAAAACACACAAGATGATGGACGGAATGCTGCACATTGGCAAACATTCACCCCTAGTCACAGATCTGGGTTTAATCCATCGTTATTTTGCTTCACCACGCCACCCCAGTTCAGACATAGCCATATGCAAATCAGTCTTGACCCTGTGCCTCATGGGAACAGTCCAGACCGAACTGCCAAGCCATGTCTTCCCTGGACCGGAATCAAGCATCCTAGGACCGGTTTCAGGCTATCAGCCTTCATCAGCCAGGATAGCTTGACTCCAGTGGCGTAGTGAGCACGGGACCCACGTCTGGGCATACCCTTCCCACTTAGGGCGAAATGCAAAACACACAAGATGATGGACGGAATGCTGCACATTGGCAAACATTCACCCCCAGTCACAGATCTGCCAAATGGGAAGGGTATGCCCAGACGTGGGTCCCGTGCTCACTGCGCCACTGGAGTCAGGCTATCCTGGCTGATGAGGGCTGAATGCCCGAAACCGGTCCTAGGATGCTTGATTCCGGTCCAGGGAAGACATGGCTTTGCAGTTCGGTCTGGACTGTTCCCATGAGGCACAGGGTCAAGACTGATTTGCATATGGCCATGTCTGAACTGGGGTGGCGTGGTGAAGCAAAATAACGATGGATTCAACCCAGATCTGTGACTGGGGTGAATGTTTGCCATTGTGCAACATTCCGTCCATCATCTTGTGTGTTTTGCAATTCGCCCCAAGTGGGAAGGGTATGCCCAGACGTGGGTCCCGTGCTCACTGCGCCAC
This sequence comes from Calotriton arnoldi, assembly GCA_963921515.1. NCBI lineage: Eukaryota > Metazoa > Chordata > Amphibia > Caudata > Salamandridae > Calotriton > Calotriton arnoldi. The sequence goes on along the minus strand of CAWUFW010007986.1, from coordinate 78,741 downwards.
TGGAGTCAGGCTATCCTGGCTCATGAGGGCTGAATGCCCGAAACCGGTCCTAGGATGCTTGATTCCGGTCCAGGGAAGACATGGCTTTGCAGTTTGGTCTGGACTGTTCCCATGAGGCACAGGGTCAAGACTGATTTGCATATGGCCATGTCTGAACTGGGGTGGCGTGGTGAAGCAAAATAACGATGGATTCAACCCAGATCTGTGACTGGGAGTGAATGTTTGCCATTATGCAACATTCCGTCCATCATCTTGTGTGTTTTGCAATTCGCCCCAAGTGGGAAGGGTATGCCCAGACGTGGGTCCCGTGCTCACTGCGCCACTGGAGTCAGGCTATCCTGGCTGATGAGGGCTGAATGCCCGAAACCGGTCCTAGGATGCTTGATTCCGGTCCAGGGAAGACATGGCTTTGCAGTTCGGTCTGGACTGTTCCCATGAGGCACAGGGTCAAGACTGATTTGCATATGGCCATGTCTGAACTGGGGTGGCGTGGTGAAGCAAAATAACGATGGATTCAACCCAGATCTGTGACTGGGGGTGAATGTTTGCCATTGTGCAACATTCCGTCCATCATCTTGTGTGTTTTGCAATTCGCCCCAAGTGGGAAGGGTATGCCCAGACGTGGGTCCCGTGCTCACTGCGCCACTGGAGTCAGGCTATCCTGGCTGATGAGGGCTGAATGCCCGAAGCCGGTCCTAGGATGCTTGGTTCCGGTCCAGGGAAGACATGGCTTTGCAGTTCGGTCTGGACTGTTCCCATGAGGCACAGGGTCAAGACTGATTTGCATATGGCCATGTCTGAACTGGGGTGGCGTGGTGAAGCAAAATAACGATGGATTCAACCCAGATCTGTGACTGGGGTGAATGTTTGCCATTGTGCAACATTCCGTCCATCATCTTGTGTGTTTTGCTAGAAAAGACAAGAGCAGAATTAATACAGAAAATAACACAGATAAAGGTACATCCTGATTCTTTGACCATACCTGTAACAATTGGTCCAGTAGTCCCATTATATGGTAATCAGGGAAACTGTCCTCCACCGTTAGTTATGCCTACTCTTGTGAATATTCCTAAACCTGAAGCCACAGTAATGGTTGAGGATCATTTTAGTGATTGTGAATCTATGATATCATTAATGGATATACCAATTCTGGATTCTGTCAATAGTACTCCCAGAAGAACTACACCTGGGTGCTCGAAAGAGGTAAACTTGATAACTTCATCAGGAGCAAAAGTGTCACTGTAGTGAGTCCAGAAGACTTAGAAAGGTGGGCACAAGGATCAGATCAGCAGTGTACACCTCCAAACATTTTGGATATTTATAAATTAAAAGTTGAATTAGAAGAAATAATAGCAGGAAATGTGGGGCTAGATCGCCTAAATGCTTAAGATGAAGAAGAATTATTGTTCATATGCAGAAGTATCACCAGAAATGTAAAAATATTTCATGAAAAATTATCAGATTTGGCTTTACAGGTGGGAATTGAAATAGGGAGATCAAAGGTGTTGCAGAAACCCTATAGAGCAGATTTTTCAGACAAAGATTTAGAAAATATGAACGTTTCTGGAAGAAAGTTACAAGTAAAAGAGTTAATGACAGTCTTGCAAAAATGGGGAGACCTAGATAAATGGAGAGTTCGATGGGCAAAGAAAAAGGAAGAGGCATGATCCAGTAGAACAGCCTCTGAATATTTAATGAAGGAAACAGGGAAAGCAGACCAAATGTACCCGATGCGAGAAGTACCAGGAGGGGGATATGTACATGTCCCATGGAGCAGACAGGATATTTTGTCATTTACGAATGATTTTCCAAAATTGAGAGAAAAACCAATTGAATGGTACAAGCAGGTTGAGAGGTTTGTGAAGGTGTCAAAGGTATTGTTGAAAGATTTGGATGGGTTGTTTGACATAGTGGTACCTGCCGATTTGTGGACAGATTGTAAAATCACAGTTGATTGGCCTAGTGACGAGTATCCTAGAGATCCAAAAACAGGTGCCCCGTCAAATGATGTAATGAAAAAGTATCAGCAGGTGATAACTTACCTGAAAAGCAAAATACCACCGAAAGAAACAGATTGGGTAAAAATAGACCGAACCACCCAAGAAGCTAGTGAATCGGTACACGCCTATTATGAGCGTTTATTGCAGGTATTCAAGCAGTATAGTGGATTTGAGGACATTGGAGACAAGAACATGAGTCAGTTTGTGTATCGATTTGTTTATGGTCTGAAGCAAGAAATTTGTCAGATGATTAAGCAGCACATGTTATGTTGGCAGGGGAAGCCCATAGACGAGATTCTGAAATATGCGAAATATTGTGGAGACGATATTGAGGATAGACACAAGAAATTGCAGGAAAAAGTGATGTGGGCACAGGTGAAAATGGCCGAGAAACAGGGAATTAATTTGGAAAATCCAAGTGAAAATCAAGGAAAGGATTCTGGAACAAATGGTGATACTGGGAATGGTGGAAAAGTGAGAGGACGAATGAGTAGAGAAGAAGCTAAAAAGAAATTTCCTTGTCATGGATGCGGAAAATTGGGGCATTGGAAGGATGAATGTAAAAGATTCGGAATAATAATGGCCCAAATCAAAATTTAAATCCACAGACGCAGAATGACTCACAGCAGGGTGTAAACCGTCAGAGTCAGTTGCCACCTTCACCTATTCAGGGTAATGTAAGCAGAGCAAAACACGGTACAGACGTCGGATATCAAGGAGGAAGTGGAAAGAATGATTATGTAACATCACAGTTTCTTTTACAGGACGATTTCTGTCAATACAGTTCATGACGGTGCCTGGGAGAGGGGAAGAAGGAGTGCGTACTTGGCGCATCCTTATCGGTAGATCAGTCAGGTCCATATGTTGAAGGGAGTGTAAAAGGTAATGATATTACTTTTCTTTTGGACACTGGTGCTACCGGGTCTACTGTGAGAACAGCAGACATTCCAGACCTTCCTCTCTCTGGAGAAGCTATCCAAGTAGTGGGGGTAGCTAATTATTTTGATGGCTCTTAAACGCCATCAGAGAGGGGATTGATGGAGCAAGGACTCAAAATGAGACTTGCTCGAATGCAATCTCCTCACAGTATTAAATTATTAATCTTGTATTGTTTATAGTAACTTTGCATACACTACATGAATTAGCAAGGAAGCTTGCCTATGTGTTCTAACTAACAAGTAACGCTTGTCTTTTTCTAAAATGGCCGCTAAAGCGCGGGAACTTTACTGCGCATGTCTCAACCATATCAAGTGGTGTGACGTCTTTCTTTACTTGGTGGGAAATTTCTGCGCAGTGTGCATTAAAATGGCTGCTTGATGTTTTCACATGCTTCAGCTTGCTTTTGCATTATTATTAAATTGTCGTTTTCTTAACGCTACTAATGCGGGATAGATTTATAAGTAAAAGGGGATAGAGTAGAGAGAATGGGTATACAGTGAAACATATTATTTGTGATTTTAATATTTTCTTCTTTGACTTTTATTAGTTCGTAAACTTGGGCCTGGGGTTGGTGATCTGAAACTCGAGAGACAATGGTTCTGCGCATGTGTCCTGCTTGGCTGACAAAGAATAAAGATGATGTCAACCTGGACGTCGTCCAAGGCCACGACCTAATGGCCGATATTGATGTATTCATGTGTTCTTGCCAAACTTGCAACTATGTATATGGAAAATGAATAAACTTTGTCGTGAGACGGGTGGGAAATAAAGCCAATGTATTAAAATTGATGGGCGGTAGTTTAAAAACAAAGGTCTTCAGAATTGAAACCAAATCAATATGGTGTGAGGATCAACCCCCTGTCCCTGTCCAATAAGAAGCAGTGGTCCCATATTTTGGCAACATTAAGGGGAGGTACATGGGCGTAGAAGGGTATAATAGATAGAATTAGTTAATTAGACAATGCTTAAGGCAAAGGCATTGCATTAGCATTAGGACGCTGACCGAGTGCATGCTGAACCGCTGTCCAGAGAGGTCCTGAGGAGGGGGCGGCGGAGTCCATTAGAAGAAAGGCACGGGAGAATCGAGGAGAAGTCGAGTATCAGAGAGGGGAACGACGCAGGCGTCGTTGTAGAGAGGTCACCGGTCCTGTCCTGATCCTGGAGGATGTCTTTGCTCTTCATCCTTCCTGGGTCCTAATCTTTCCAACTCCTTGGCCAAGGGGTTTGGTTCTCGCATTTAGGTAAATATAAATGCAACCTTTAGTTGCGCTGCTGTCTCTATCTTCTCCTTTCTGAGGGACCGTCATTAATCAATAATTATTTTTCTATGCTTCATCCGTGATATGCGATTAAGTACCATGTGTTTCTGTAATTTACTCTGCTAAAATCTTTAGATAAACATTTTAAAACTTACTGACTCAGTGGTTATTTCAGGATTATGTACTATAATGAATGTCACTCATTTTAAACTTCCCAATTAGCAAAGGATTCATTGGTAAGTCATTACTCTTCAATCGGAAGGTAATTGGTAGCAGGGATTTTGATAAAGAGTAACAACTGATAACCCCAGCGTAAGTATTAGCTTAGTATGAATGTATGGGCCCAAGTGAGTATCTAGTGTATGAATGCTGTTTGCTAATATCGCGCTGGATCAGTTTATATACTAAAGTATATACTAAAGTATATACAAGAGGTCTCGAATGCTTGACCTTAAAATATATGTTTGGACACAGAAATGAGATTATAGAACGCAAAATTTCAGCAAGAAAGCAGTCAGCAAAACATTTTTAGGATTGTGAAAGCTCAGGTTCCAGAAAAAGCTTGAGTCTGCAGACTCCCCAAAAAATGTAAGTCTTTCATGGTGGTATTTTGAGTGGTTGATGTTACAGCCTTGTTAAAGTAAATTGACAATGAGGCCGACCAAAGCAATTTGAAGCTTTTAGCTAATGGCACTGAGTTGCTTTTTAAGCTTTTTTATTGGCTTCTATGAATGTAGATCACATGTGGGAAATTTTAAGTATTACCATTTTCAGGGCTGACTCTGAAGAACCTTAAATGCCTATGTACATGTGGAGAAAGTGACACAGTAGTCAAAGATGGGCCCGGAAAATACCTCCTTTTGCTTAGTCACCCCCATTGTTTGAGGACTGATGCTGCTGGTTTTTTAATTCTGCACACTTAGGCACTCCTGTCCAGTCCCCAGTGTGTTTGCTCTGACCCCTTAATCATGGTAAAGTTGACTTATTTAACCTTAACCATAGTGTTTGGTACAAGAAATACACCAATGGCATGGAAAGTTAAATGTCACCTGTGCCATCCACAAGCGTGACAAAGACAGCATGGCTTCGGGCCTCCCAGTGTAACTTGCCTCTTGCAGCTTTTAAACCTGCTGGTGAACCTGTCAAAGTATCTCTTTTGTGACAGGAAATACCCTACTTCTAAATATTAAATAAGTCAGTCCGAAGTACACTGTGTAGCCCACAAGATAATGTGTCTAGCATTTAAACGTGGTAATGTAAGAATTTAGTGTTGTCATGAACCGACAATGACTGGTCCCCAAAAGCTATTTTCACAGTAAATGGACAGTAGCTGTCCTATGAGAAAAATTAAAGTTCAGAATAAAATCATAACTTTGCTTTCGTTGGTTTGGGACAGGCTGCCAAAATAATTCAACTACTATTTTTATTGCTTATTAAAAATCCAATTCAGTGGTGGAGTCGGATGTTTAATAAATATTTAGGAAATGTGGCTTTTAAAGAATTAGACTTTGTCTGTCTGATTTTGCAATAGGCTAATTACCATTAAGCTTGCAGCGACTGTCCCTCCTGTCAGTGGTCAATGAGGTATGGAAACTACTCCAAAAGCAGAACTAACAGCTTAGTCCTTTTGCAAGGAAGGTGCAGGTGTGAGGAACATGACTCCTATCAGCACTTAAATAGACCAGGATAAGGCCTTTCCATTCATAGTTAAGTGCAGTGAGAGACCTGGAGAAGAAAGCCTTTGATCTCTGTGTCCAGCTTTAGCCAGTTTGGCACCAGCCAAGTGGGTGGGGGAACTGGTCCAAAAACCATTTTGGTGTAGTTGAGGAGGAGACTGCTCATTTATTTAAACAAACCCCTGGTCTGCACACCCGCCACCCCTAAGGGAAAAAAGGTTGTGCCATCATAATTCAACTAAGAATAGTGCAATGTGGGATAGTTTACAGTGAGGCAAAGAGGATGTGCTGCAAAAGGGGGAAGCATTGTCCCTGGGCACTTTAGCCCATTGGTTAGGGAGTATCCAGGACACACCCCCACCCACTGGCTAGTGTTTTCTCCAAACTGTTTGCCACACCCACAGCTCATCAGAAAACGTTTTAGACTTGGGATGAACAGAAGAAGACTGGGTAAGTTGTTTTAAACCTGTGTGGAAGATTGAAGGGCTAGACCTGCTCTCACTTGTACCCAGGACTATGAAGTGGACTCCAAGGGTCAATTGGCTGACATATGTATGGCTACAGAGACAGAACAAGTTGCAAAGTGCCCAGTTGAACAATAGCAAATGGCACTGGACTGGACCCCGCAAGGGAACTCTGCTCGAGGGAGTCCTAGTCCCTAACTGCTGTTCATGAGATTCTGAGAGCATTAGCAGTGGCCAAGAGGAACTGATTAAGAAACTGTGAAAAGTTCAGACATAACATTTCCGGACTTTCAAGACCTTTTGAGCTTCAGTTGCACAACTTTGAAAGAACTTCATTGGATAAAACTTCCCGGTTTGTCATGCTGGAGGATTTTGAGCTCCAAAAAGGAGACTAATTTCGAAGGTAGAAATCTTGACTGGGCAAAGGCGTGAAAAGTACCTGCCAATGGGAGAACTTTGGCAGCCATGAAATTCGTATTTTCCTGCTTGGAAGTTTTCCCACCAAAACCAATGGCTTAATGTTTTGTCAATTTGGTGGTTTTTTTACCCATTAAATATTTCATTATTTTTAGAAATTGGCTGTGGGATTTTTATTGTGTTGTGTTTTCACTTAATAACTGTTTTGTTGCTGCTAAATCCTTTACACATTTTCCTAAGTAAACCTGTCCACTCTATGCCATAGCAACTAAGGGGTTGAGCCCAGGTTTAAATTATTGCAACTGTGTTTCATTGTGGCATCTTTGTAACCTTATTAGTTGTGGTGGACTCATATCCACTCCAATTAGTAACCCACCTTTTTTACAGATATTGTAAGATGTGTGCTTGGCTTTCAAGCGCTGGGTAGGAGATTCTCAAATTTGAATCTGGACACTTTTTCAGCCTGCCCACTCTTACCAACTGTTCAAGCCACTATTTATCCCTTCAATTGAGGGCCAGTCGCTTAGTGATAGATCCACAGAGGGGAGAAATATCAGGTTTTGGTTCTCTTGACTGTCCATGAAAGGGAGCATGACTCTCACTGAAAGTAGGGAGTCCGTAGTGACTGCAGTAGATCACAAATGAATAAAACATAGCGGGGACTGTTTTTATTTGCTGTGTGAGTTTGAAAAGGTAAGATTCCAATCACTAGATGACAAGCATGATGGAGCAATGGATTCTTTCTTCAAGTTTGGTAGATTTCCATGGTGTAAACTAAGAGATGAATCTGAAAAGTTGAGGAAAATCAACATTTGACTTAGTTGGAGTCTGCTTTAGTTGATATGCCATCCCATAGATTAGCAAGCACAACCTCAGTGCCATGTCGGCAGAATTTGGACTGACAATGGATTAAGTCAGAGGGGATAAGAATACATTTGTTGCAGCACAGTGTGATAGAACTTACAGGGATGTAGAACGGTGAGGAATTAAAACAGAGTTATTGTAATATATTGGAGGAAGATGGATAGGTAAGAATAGGTGATAGTCAGGTGAGCAGGACAAGGAGAAGAATATTAATTCTGCAGAGTGGAGTTGGTTGAGACGTAAGAGTTGTCCCCGTATAAAATCAACATGTTCAACATGCTGAAAAAGCAGAGATGGCAACCTCTTGGGTAAGTGTAAAAAAGAATAGCAAGGGCAACAAAAAATAATTTAAGATAAACAAAATGTCACAACATAATCACATAGCTCACATTATTCATTAATGAGCTGTCTGCTGCATTTACATGTTTATGTTTAACAAAGCCATACCAGCAGTATGGGTTTGAAATACGTGTTATGCAGTCATAACACCGTTGCATCTTCCCTGCCATTAACAACCCACCAGTATCACAGAACACTAACATGCACCCTGCCAAGTGCTGGCGGGTAATCATAAATAGGCATTGGCAAAGCCAATAGGTCTCATCTGTAAAAGCCAAATGGTTTTGCCAATGCTTCTTGCTGAGTCCATGCACAAGCAAACGTCAAAACCCATGAGCACATATGACCCTTAATCTTGGTATGGATTTTTTTTTTAAAGAAAACCCATTCCATTTTTGCTGTCACTGCAAGTGCAGACATGCATCATAACGCATGTGCACGTGTTGCATGCTTGCGCATACTTTTTGACCCATAGTGGCCATTTTTAATTTACCATACTTACAACCATGTTAGAACAGTAAATTAACTGTAAAAAAAAGTTAGTAGGAACTGTGCATGAAATGCAAAAAAGGATATGAGTGCCCCTACAAGTCTTTGCAGCTACCAGGCCCTCCTAAAAAAAGAAACAATAAATAAATAAATTAAATTAATGTTAATAACCTGGGGTGAGGGATTGGGAGTGGGACGGGGAGTAGAGCAGAGTGCATCAGGAAGTGGGTGAAGGTTAGAAGTTAAAATAGGGCATATATGGAGTCCAGAAAGAAGCAGCAGCAGGGAGAGAGTTCAAGGAAACATATGTAATTCAACTGGAAAATTAAAAATAGAGTCTCTCAAGTATGCAGTAGAAAATAATACTTTTCCAAACGGAACACTAGGGTAAAGAAATGCTCCTGGTTAGGACAAGCAATGGAATAGGAAAGAAAGCCACGGAATCAAGTCAACTAAGATCAACAATAAATCCATCCCAACAAGAGCAAAGGGCTTACCCAAAGCCCACACATAGGCCCTGAATACAAATGGGGGAATTCCACTAGAGCGAATTCTACCACCTACACCTACAATTGTTTTCTGGGCCTGGAATGTTTGGGTCCACAAACTCTGGACCCACTAATTCCAGGCCAGGAGATTCCAAACTTCACTTTGCTGCTGCTAGAAAGGTGGCCAGCAGTAATCCACTCAGCCTGGTCCTACCTGACCTCTGCAGCAGCATGGAGAAATAGGCAATTCTCCTCCAGCCAGACAAAAATCTGACTTAACCCTCCACTCCTCGACCCCACTCTTTCACACCTCACAAGTCCTTCCAAAAACACTTTCCAAAATGTCAGCTGTTTTCTTCCCAGAATGGGGAAAAATGGACAGTAAAAGACCCGGTTCTTCTGTGTCGATGCAGCTATTTCTTAGTTTAGCAAGAAAAGCAAAGAAATAGCCACATCCTGGTACAATGATGCTGTCCATAACAGGAGACCTGGGCCTCGGGCCCCCGTATCCTTGCATCAAATTCTGCATCATGGCCTAAGTATATGTTTTGTGCCAGAAACAATAAGTCTACCTGCAGAGATCTGAAGCTGCCTGTAGCCAAGACCTAAAAGTACCATAGCAGCAAGAAGGAAGAAGCAGGTACACAGGTGAACCACCATAATTAAACAAAACAATGATACTGGGATTAGAAGTTGTGAAAATATCCATTGCAGATTGGGTATGGGGGTAACCTTGCGAAAAAAGCAAAAGCCCAGGATGAAAAGGGACAACATTTTGGCAGTAAATACTGGGCAGCAGCACCCCAAGGCACCATCATGAAGGCCAGCCACAGAGCTAATCCTATCTTTGCATCCACATGGCAGCCTGCTGTGCAGCAAGCATCAACTTTTCATATCAAAGACTGTCAGTGCTGCTCTTCCCTTAACAGCGATGGAATGCGAAGGGTGGAATTGCTAGAAAAGTACTACCCAAAGGACGAGGTACTAAGGGTCCCACTTTCAGCATCAAGTGCCAAGCCAGAGCCGAGCACTGAGCACTGAGCCTGCCCTATCAAAAACGCGCAGAGTGCGGAGAGTGGACTGGAAACCCTCCCCTTCTCTCCTCTGTTTTCATTTTTCCATTTTTTTTTGGACATTTTTCCAATTGTAAGAGGGCAGCAACTGACGCGGAACCCGCTGTGTCCACCGCGGATTAAGCGTCGAGACAATACCCAGATAACCCTGACTAAGGGCACTTGCACGCCTCCACTGCCTCCTGCCCCCTCTGCCCTTACTGCCCGTCATCACCGCCGGGAGGGCAGATGAGAGGCAGGTAATGCGCACAGAGGAAAAGCACTACGCACCAAACACCCAAGTACGAAGTTTGCCTGCAGTGCTTCAAGCAGTGCCAGCGAGAGTGCGGCCCCCGCTATCGGCGGCCGCAGAGTGTTGAGCCCGGGAGTGCCTACTGAAGCGGCTCAACTAGGTTGGGTGCAGGCTTTTGGCGCTCCCAGTGTGCCCTGCTCCCGCACCTCCCGCACCTCCTGCACCAACGGTTCCCCCAGGCCTTTAGAGCTCTGCAATCCAGGTCTGTAAGCTGGAAAATGCGTTCAGGAAAAACCAGAGGAGCGCCCCTACCTACGGAAAAGCACAAGGCAAAGGAGGAACTAATGGCACTAATGGCACCTACTATAGCCCCTTCCAGCGAGCGTCTCTTAGGACCAGGAACACCAAGCAGTGAAAATCTGGAATCGCCGTGTGATTCGGCGGCCTTTTCAGCTTCAATAGCCCATGAAGATGGAAATCACGCCCAGGTGGGCGACGAGCCAACAGCAACTCCGACAAATCCCATAGTATCGACTCCGGAAGCTAAGTGTAAAGGCAGCACCACAACCTCTACTAGGCCTCACCTAGCTCGGAATAGCAGCAAATGGGCTCTGATCACTGATTTTCTAAAAGTTGCCATCAAATCTACTGCGGAAACCGGATACCCTCATCACTCCAAGACTCCGAAAACAAACATTTCAACTCATTCCACCACAGTTTCTGCAAGCGAGGTTTCCACGAGTCCTCCACGCGATAGTTCCTCGACAAGATGCGAGACCATTAGGAGTGGATCTAGGAGTGGTCCTCAGGCCAAAGGCTGGGCAGCTACATCCAAAGCAAATAGCATAGTCCCAAGTCTTCAAATTCTATCATCAACAGCCCTCCACCCCGCGGACCCGCATCAAAAGTCAAAGCCAAAGCCCCTAGTCATCGAGGCACAATTTCGTCATCATTTTCAGCCTCTTACAGCTCCTTTGAGCTCACAGCCACTACTTTCACCTTCGTCGAGCCCCCAAGACTCTAAAAAACCTAAGGATGGCATCCTTATTGACCAATCAATTATAAACATTATGAGCCCATTGAGCAATTTGATCACGCTATCAGGAGGCCCACACCTTGAAGCACAAAATAGCAGAGAGAACTTTGAACACTCTTCGCACCTGCGTGAAGCAACAGACCACCAAGGCCAGAACTCCAGCCATATTGAATTACTGGAGGAGTCGTTCTTTCAGTTTGAATCACCAAGAAGCCCTCCTGCGATTTCTTCCCTTGAAATTAAGGACCTTAAGAAAAGGGATAAATCCAGCAGGTCCCCGGAATGTCAGAGCAACTCTCTTCCTGAATTTCCCAGCAACAGGGATTACCACGCTCAGGCTCCCTCCGGCGAATCTAGTTGTTCCCCAACATCTCTTGTTTGGCCACTACTGCTCAATACTTTGGATACTATCGGCAAAGCCATGACCCTCCACGCTGACAAGCTAGATACACAAGTAGATCTTTTAAACATCTTAGCAATTCATGTCCAGGGGGTCGAACAGAAACTACACAGATTTAATGAGATGATCACGAAGGTGCAGCAGGATCAGGACACCACATACCAATCGTGCCACTGCCATTGCACTCAAATCATTGACAAGCTTGCTACTGTCCCAACATTACTGTCAGATCTCCTGGGCACCACCAGGGAAGCCCTATTAAACATCTCTCCTCAGGCCAGGAAAACTCATGAGGCCCCACGGGATAAGAAAACGGCAGGCTCTAGCCCCATGGAGGGTCAAACCACTGTTAGTATGGGCATCCCTCCAACACCAATAATAGCCAAAACATCGGCACCCGCGGCCGCATCCTCCCGCGACAAACCCAACACTTCGGCCTCCCAATCCTTTAACAATAGCGATCATTTACCAGGAAGGCTGCCAAAAGAAAACAAGCCACTGACTAAGCGGGAGAAAAAACGCCTTAGAAAAGCGAGAAAAGGCAAACAACCAAGACAGTCAATTAACATAATTTCCATTAAATCTGAACAGGGAAGGAAACAAAGTGAAAACGACGAGGCTTTAAATGTCCCGGAAGCAATAAGCAGTAAGGAACCCTTGATCATGCCACTCGGCTCCCCGACTACACTCAGTAGCCCAAACGACATCAAAAGGGAACAACCGCTGTCAGACAAACTATACAGTTTATTTAAATCCCCAACCAGGAAAGAGAAACAACATCCTAACACCTCGGCCACACAATTAGCAAAACTTGTATCCCCATCTAGGACTGAAATGAAAGAAGTAAGCACAGTGTGCCCTAGAGAGGTTTACACGATCAAGGAAAATGCCGGGAAAGTTTGCTGCAATCTAGTGATAACTGACAAGCCGAGTCCGAGATGCAATGATATCACCAACACAAGGGTCAACGAAATTCATTCCCAAAACAATACCAACGTTTCTTTGCACCCGCCCTTGTCACATTCAGAGCCGAAAGGGGGCGCTAAAACAACCATAATGGGCGCCGAACGCGTGCTGCAGCATGACTATTTCCTATACAAAAAAAAAAATGGAATTTATTCCATACTATGTTTCAAGGGGTAATCACGACATCCTCAATAGAAGCGTTCTATTAAAACTATTCAAAGCCCTTCCCCCCCTTGAGCCACATCAATACAAGGAACATTGATAGCATAGAGTTCAAACAGAACCCGCATTCCATGGAATTCCAAGAAATAACTACAGCCACGTTCACAGACCCCCTCTTTACCGAGCAAATCTGGCAGCAGAGGGATCCCCTTGAAAAGTGGGGTATCAAGTTAAAAAAGATCGACCATCCGCGCTATCCTAGTCCATTAAACCAGCCCAAACATTCAGCAGGCCTGTTAAAAGGCGCCAAAGGCCCGGACAATTGCAGCCCTCTATCAGGCATAGCCTCAAAGGCCAGGACATTCCAAATCACCTTCGCTCATCCTGAAGCTAGCCAGTCATTAGGACCTCGGCATCCAAACATGGCTGGAACATCTCAAGCTAGGGCATGAAAAAACCCACAGGTAGCCATTGATCCACCCAAGAGCTTCAAAATTTGCTCCTGGAACGTGTTTGGACTCGGTACGAAACTAGAAGATCCTGACTTCATGGAGTTCATCACACAGTACAACATACTCCTCTTTCAGGAGGCTTACAAACTCTACACCCCTAGTCGGCTACAAGGAATTCCTGAAACCTGCCAAGAAGGGGACTAACCAAGGGAGAGCAAAAGGGGGTCTCTCCACTTTCATTTCGACTGATATTTCTGGTCTTGCCTCCGCTATAGACCTCAATTCCTTCTGGTTGCAATGTGTCAAACTTGAAGCCCCGTCCTCAACCAGCCTGCTGACCGTGAACACTTATATCCACCCCGCGCTCAAACAAAAACGAGCAAGTATTGAGCATTTACTAGCCTCACTTGCCACATTAAAACTCGCCTATCCTGACGCTAATATCATCCTGTCTGGGGACTTCAACATGAATTTATTGCAAGAGACAAAAGGCATTAGGGGACACGCTCGGGCCTCAAATCGACATGACACCCTAGGTAAGAAATGTGCAGCTCGTCTGCACGATCTCTCAATGCGTATGCTCAATGGCCAAAGCCCGACAGACTGTCCCGCAGCATACACAAGGGTCACTCAAAAGTCAGCCTCAACCATCGATTACACTCTCATGGATCATAACCTTGCTCCTTACATTACGAACTTCCAAATTTTAGATAGAGCAGAGAGCGACCATCAACCGCAATCCTTCACGCTCTTAAGAAAAATCGCAAATCCAATCCTTGTTAACGCAACGCTACAACAACTTAACTGCCATAACCTTAAACGTCTCACATGGAAAAAGGACAACATATGCGACCTTATGGGCACATGCATTAGCATTTTGGAGAAATCCAAAACAGAACCATCAAGCATCTTGGCATGGGAGTTATTTATCAGAGAACTAAATTAAAAATGCTCCAATCCAGCAACTGGCAGCAAAGCAGGAAAACCTTTAGGGGCAGTATGGTTTACTAAAAGCCTTAGATCTCAAAAACAACATTTGAATAAACATTTACGCCAATTAAGATCTCGGGGATCACCCTTTTCCCAAGACCTCCTGCTTTTAATTTCAAAAGCCAGAAAAGACCTTAAAAGAGACATAAAGGCAGCTAAGAAAGCGTTTCACGAAAACATCTGGGCGAAACTCCATTACTCTTGCAAACAAAGAGACTCCAAGCTCTTTTGGGGAATCATTAACCAGCTCACCCACGGTAGGAATCGACACCACAACTCGGACGTAATGGAGTAAACATGGAGAGCTCATATTGAATCACTATACAACGAAACTTCGTCTCCAGGTATCGCTGACTGTGGCTTTCCAACAAGGAACGGAGCCGCTGCCAGACATCTGGTCAAACACGATTCCATCTCTGATTCACCAGACTCCTCACAGCGGATCCTTAATGAGCAAGTCCTAAAAATAATAAAAAACTTAAGATCCGAGGGCGCCCTAGGGCCCAACGGCCTCCCAAACGCCTTGTTTCGGCAAAATCCACAACTGTGGGTGAACCATCTGACTCCTCTTTTCTCGGACATTTTAGTCTTCAACACGATCCCCGATTCCTGGAGGGGAAGTATTCTAAGCCCAATATACAAGTCGGGTCCTCGCTCTGACCTCTCAAATTATAGACTGATTGCGTTAATCGACGTGGAGGCGAAAATATACGCATCGAACCTGTTGGCAGATTTAGAGGACTAGGTGGCACGAATAAAACTTATCCCTTACACGCAAACTGGATTTAGGGCTGGGATGGGCACTCTTACGAACATTTCTGCTGTAACCCTCCTAGCCAACCAAGCTCTCGTAAAATCAAGGCCACGGTATGCATGCTTCATCGATCTCAAAGCGGCCTTTGATAAAGTCTCGAGAGCCACGCTATGGGCAAAAATGTATAATTGGGGGGTTCCAGCCAAGTTCTTGGAGGCTATAATCAACCTATATTCTCAGACGTGGGTGCAGATCAGGAAAGGAGATGGGCTCAGCATAACTGACAAGATCACAACTCTCAACGGGTTAAAACAAGGGTGTGTGCTGGCGCCTTGCCTTTTCAACATTTACATCGCTGACCTGGATGAGCACCTTCGGTCGATTCAAGCTGATCCTCCAAAGCTTGGCAACATCCCTATACCCAGCCTTCAATACGCTGTTGATATCGTTCTCCTAGCGCAAACACTGGTTGGCTTGCAAAAACTAATCACCGAACTAGGAACATATACCACCTCGGTTCAACTAATCATTAATCACCAAAAAACGAAGGTGATGCGCTTTGTCAAACATCTTAAAGCAGCGAAAAACCGTAAATTTACTTGGACCTTAGGCAAGCGACCTCTGACCGAGGTGGATTCGTATAAATACCTAGGCTTCCAAATTGACCGCAATCTCAACTTCAAGA
Source organism: Calotriton arnoldi (assembly GCA_963921515.1). Lineage (NCBI taxonomy): Eukaryota > Metazoa > Chordata > Amphibia > Caudata > Salamandridae > Calotriton > Calotriton arnoldi. The sequence continues at coordinate 63,056 of CAWUFW010007986.1, read as the reverse complement.
CACACCTGGACCAAGGTCGCACAAAATCTAAACAGCTGCTGTTCGCCTTTAAAATTCTTAAAAAGAAGCTCACAGGCTGCTCTACCGGCCATCTACTAAAGGTTATTGCAGCAAAATTCCTTCCCTCCATCTCATACGGTACAGAAATCTTAAATGGCAAAGATGCCACAGGGCTGAACATAGCACAGTCAATCCTTTTCAAGAAATTGTTTGCAATTCCCCATTACATCTCGCAAGCTCAAATTCGGCTAGAATACGGCCTAAAAAATCAGATCCCAGACAGACAAGGCGCACTAGCCAAGTATTATTGGAGGATGAGGAATGCAGAGGACAACACACTTGCTCACTATTGTTGGGTAGAGATTTAAAACCAAGCCAGGCTTAATAACTCAATCTTCAAAGCTCTGAAGGCTTCGCTCTCGGGTTTACAGCTAGAGGAGGCCTGGCTTACTGTTGCTACCTACATCGGTTTTAAATCCGCGGTTAACAAAGCGATAAAACAGTACTCATTACTACTAGACAAAACAGCTCTAGCAAAAAAATCCCACGCCTGGACCGTGATACAGTCATACCAAAGGCTGCAACCCCAACCTTATTTGCTTGATCATTTTCCTCACCAGAGAAAGCACTTTTTTACGTTACTACGGCGTGGGTCATATCCATCTAAGGACCTAACCCCGAAATAGAAACACTCATGGCAATCAAAGGAATGCCGCCTATGCGGGGTAGGGGATGAGTCCCTACAGCATCTAATATGCATCTGCCCTGCCCTAGCAGAAACACGTAAAATGGTCCTTCGGGAGGTGCTCAGGAAGGAACAAGTGAGAACTTGTAGAGCAGCAGTGATTCAATGCCTCGGAGGCTCATCAATCCCACTGTCCTGCAGTGCCATAAACTTTTTGAAAAACGCGGCAAAGAACTGGACAAAATAGAAGCTTCTAATCAACTTAAGTAATTTCAGATCATTCAGCCCCGAAACCCCTCTATTGCACTGCTTGCACGTTTTAAAAATACTTTTTTTAACCATTGTTTTTTGCATTTTGAAAAAATGTTTCATGTCTTTTCTCGATTCTTTAAATTTAAAAAAAATGTGTACTCTTTATGCATGTTTTATCTATGGTGGTTATTCCACCCTTTTATGATTTTTTTTACGAAATCAAATAAAAGTATATTTGACGTGTATTTTGGTGGCTGTGACCTTCTGGAGATGTATTAATCTGTATTCAACCATGTATGATCTCCTGCAAACTCCCATAGACATGTTGCAGTCTTTTATCATTCCACAATAAAGGGATGGTTCTGATGTGCTGGAGCCTTGATGACACCTGTAGTTGTGCAGTCAGAAGGAATCATATGGTTTCATTACAAGTGATGGACCATTTTCAGATGGGCACCACAAGCTTAGGGCACCGCGGGACTCATCCAGTTACTGTGCTATGTGTAATGCCCCAAGCCCTGGGTAGTGACTGAAGAGTATATTATGCTAAGCACTGACTACACGTATGTTTGCAGTTCAGCTCTTGAATGGGAGATTATGGGAGAACTTATTGCTATGTCCTTTGCAGGTGAAACAACCACCAAGGTCCACTTCATTCCACTGTTAGTAGATCAAGCAGTTTTTACTGTACCCTGAATCAGAGATGAGACTATAGTTTCTAGGCTGTAGATATTCTGCTGCTATTCTTTGCTCCTGATCGAATACCTACAACTAAGCGCCATATGCTCTTCAACTGACCTGTTGGGTAAATCAAAATAGTTTCAATGCAACAGTAGCATGCATGTACATGGTTCACAGTATGGCACCTTATTTGGCACCATACTTTCTACAGTGACACACTGCTTCATGACAAATAATCTTTGATAGTTTTCACTACTGTGAGGCGTAATTCTCTCATAGGATAATACTGAGTTACCTTATTAATGGGAAATCTGGATTTTAAGTCACAATGCAGAAAATTCCACTTTTAAAAAGATATATCTAGATCTAGAAGGGTAGAGTACTTTTCAGAAAGTATTAAATGCTGTTTCTCTCCATTTTGTTCTTGTTACAATGTCCCTCAGTTCAATGTCCTGATGAGAACCCTCAAATAAATCTGGGTTCGAAACGTGTTGACAATTACAAATTCACCAGGGAGGCCTTGTTTTAAAAAATTGTTTGACTTTAAGGGAGCCTTTGTTTATACTTAGATTAACTCTGTTGGAAGGTCCTTTTTTGTAACGCCTATAAATATTGAGTGGTTCAGCAATATCCCGGGTGTTTTACACTATCAGTAAGTGAGCCTACATTATTTGTTTAGTCATTTGAGGCTTGTTTGTTCTGCAAAATCTGGCACCAGGTATCAAATTAGGACCCTCTGAGCCACTCTTCAGGTCACTTCCGGACCTGCGGAGGACTCTCAGAGGACTGCCCTGCTTCCTGTGGCCTGCTGTGTACTTCAGAGGACTGCCTTGCTGCACCAAGAGGACTGCTCTGCTGCCAAAAGCCTGTCCAGTGCATTCAGACTATTGCCCTGCTGCTTGCAACCTGTTTTTCTACTTTTCTATTTACTCCAGGCTTACAGTGTGACTCCAAGGGCTAGTTGGAAGGTCTCCAGATCAGGGCCTCAGGGTCAGAAAAGACTCCAACAATATTGAACCTGAACCTGGATCCAGCCAGTGTGAGTCCTGACCCTCCAAGTGTTGACCTTCTATTCCTAGACCCTTAGAAGTGGTGCTAAAGGTGCTCAGATAGTCGAAATTCAAAACTTGGGACTTGAAAACGTTTCCCCTAAAAAGAGCCCTGAGAACAAAAAGGAGAGCAGGACCTACCTTCTTGCCATTCCGTCTAAGGTACATCGCTGATCAGCTTGACTTTGCGGTAGTTCCCGCTAGGTTTTTCTCCGCAGAAGCAAATCCTGTACAGAGGCACCTACAGATCTGGCCTTATGGAACCTTCATCAGCTACATCCTGCAGCTTCGTCTCGCTGGAGATTTTCGACTTCCAAAAAAGAGTGTGTCTGAATGTAGAAATCTTTCCCTTAACTTCGTCTAGTGGCCTCCTGACGATGAATCCTCCTCTTCAGACACCCCTGGCTGCCTTGCCCCACAGAACTTTATCTTCCCAGACAATATTTTACAAAATTTCTTTTAAGTACAAAGATTTGGGGAGAATGGGCCTAATCCACTCCATACATCTGAACTGCCCTCCATTGCGGTCGGCTGTAACTTTCAACTTGGCCCCAGACTCACATGATTGGATGTCCATGGTTGGCGCTATTTTTCACTTTAAAGTTAAAAACTTCATCAATCTGGTTCTACTGATTCGATTTTTGTCGTTCTGGTGTCAAATAATTCATTAGGTTTTACTCTATTTTTCTAAATTGGCATGGGATTTTTCTTGTGTTGTGTTTTAATTTTATTACTGATTACGTGCTGCATAAATATTTCACACATTGCCTCTAAGTAAAGCCTACTGCTTTTGTGCCAAGCTACCAGAGGGTTAAGTACAGGTTAATTTAGTGATTTTTGTGTTTCATCCTGACAAGAATTGTGGTTGCTTCTTGAGAAGGGCTCACACCCCCGTCAACCAACAGCCCAATTTCTCACAGTGTGTTTTTCTGACGTTTGTTAACTAGGCCTCATTTTGAGCCTAGCGACTATATTGTAGAAAATCGATGTCTTCCCTAACTTCCTGCTGCCCATTTCATTGTTTGTTACTTCTGGAGCACACAGTTAAGCAGAAAAATGTTTCTTTATATCTACTGTCATTGTTCATGCTGTTCTCGAGGAATCTTCCCCAGCCCAGTCACAAAACTGCAACTTTACTTCAAGGTCCTTCCGCTAGCTCACTGTATCCTTTACGTTCACAATAGTGTGTTGTTGTTCATTTATCCAGTTTGTTCAACATCAGGATGACATTAGGATTGAGTGGGCAGAACCATTATTTGTGCAGTTGGATAGTGTTTAGGTGCTTAAGCAGTATGACTCTGAATAAAACTGTGCTCTGATTTGCTAAGAATTTAACACATTTGAGAATACCATGATGAATTGCAGTTTTAATAATTTCTTGCGCCAAAAATATTGTGAAAGAACCCTCGATTTTGTGAGTGCACACAAGGTTTCCTGAATGCTACTAGGGATGCTGTCCGTTTCTCTTTTGATTTTACTGCCCACCTATTGGGACTTATTTTCAGTTGTGCTCTTCTTTGTAATGCTCTATTTGCTGAGAGCTTTCAAGGCAATTATTCTGTATCATCTTTTTGAATTTTTGAAATAAATCCTTTAAACTATTCCCCTGAACAAGAACTCAGTTATTGAGTGGGCCCTTTTACTTATTTGATTGTATTTCTGATATTTTTGATGTGCTGGGAGGTGCCTTACCTCGGGTACACATTGCCCACACTTTGATGTTTCGGAGAAGGTGTTAAACAACAGGGTTTAATACCATCTCCGATACATCAAATTGTTGCCAATCTGTTGAGTTAAAGTTTTAGGGTGTCAAAATTGCCGAGTCTCCAGTGCACACAACTGCATAGATTCATAGATTTTGATACATTCAGTGTGTCTTTACACAATTCATACTCCAACAGAAAACTTGCGATTGACACACTTCAAAAACAACTAGAATTCAGCATGCTTACCTTTTTCATTCAGTGGCGGCTCCTCCGCTAAGTCGGAGGAGCATCGCCCCACTGCTAATTCAGCAGTGCACAAAAGAAAAAGAAAATGATAATAACATAACGTTATTATCATTTTCTTTTCGGAGCTTGGAGCGAGGTGGGGGCGGGGCTGGGCTCCGTGACGCCGAACAGAATGAGAAGTGGTTTGCACTCCTCTAAGTGCACATGACAGTTTAGCCAGCCCTTTCAGGCCGGCCAAACCATCATGCGTACTTGGCATGTTCTCCATTGGGCTGTGTTGCTCAGCCCAGTGGAGAACATGCCCAGCCTCCCCAAGCATAGCCTGAGCGTCCAAACAGGACGCTCAGACCAATCACAACGCTGTCAGAGCCCGGAAGCCTGGGTGCTTCTTGCAGCTCGTGAGGAAGAGGATGGAGGAGAGACGTGCGGCAGCAAAGGAAAAGGTAAGTTACTTTATTTATCATCATATTTTTTTTGTAATCGAAACCACTCCCCGCCTCACCACCCCCGTTCGAGGCAGCCGCCACTGTTTTTATTTAAAGCCTTTTCGGATTATTTTCCCTTACACCGGTACCACTGTCTTGTGCATATAAGGACTTATTACATATGCACATTTGTTGTATCACCTCACATCTCAATAACATAAAATAAAATAAACATTTACAGCGTCATTTCACATTCGCTGAACTACAAGGCACAAGCCCAATTAGTCAACAGAGAAATTAGTTCCCGTGCCTCGCATGATTTCTAACACCTCAGCTTCATTTACTTTTTCTTTATGAGAGATTTCTACAATTTAGGACTTTACCAATCACTGTCTTCTGAATATCATCGAACAAGAGCACAAATACCTTTGATAAATTGCTGATTATATTCTAAGCCAGATAATCTCTTTTTATACTTGGCTGTTTAAGCTCTCTGCAACTAGGTCAAAGAGAATGAACTTTTCTTGTACATTTGAAAAAACATGAATATGGACGTAAGCCTTTACAGCTGTCTTTCTTTTGTGACTCGAGGAGCTGTTAAATTAGACAGTAAATCTATTTTTCTAGATAAGTCATCATTTAAATGTTTGCTCATAGTTCTAGACATCCATTTTAGGAAGACATTTAAAGAAAACCTGTTTAACTTAATTTTTTTCTTGTCATAAGAATCTAGTTTAGCAAAAGCTGCATGTTGTGCACAACCATAGCGTAGAGTTAATATAGGTATTTCATGGAGGGCATCACATTCAGTCGTATTGAATATATTATTTTTGAATTAGGACTATATAAATGTCCGAATCTGTGATATCATGTAATTTTCCAAGTTCCATCCGAGTTTTGATTATCCGCATATCATTTCTGGAGACACTGTTGGGTTTTCACAAGTGTCTGCCAACCAATCTTCCCCCAACAAAATCCCTGTTATAGTCTGGCACTTTAGAGTCATAATTTGCTTCTGTATAAACAGAACTTCTTTTACATGAATCCATGTGAGTTTCTGTAGGCTGTAGGGGGTGATACTTTGCTCTCGTTTGGACTGAACGTTTATAAGTCTTTTTTGGCCAATGGTGCATCTTCCATAGTGCAGCTGATGCAGTACTAAAGAAACCCCTGAGGTGCCTATTCACAAACTGCACTTTGTAGTGCATATAACAGTACTACAAGTACACTATAAAATGCTACTCACAAACCTGTGTGCAGGTAGCCTCTCCCATTTTCTTTTAAATTGTGTTGATGAATCTATGCCTCTGTGCAAAGATCTCTGCCCCAAGTGCATAATTGTAGTAAATACGGGATTGACTACAGGGAGTGGCTAAAACATGGGGAATACTTACTCCAAAATGGGAAATGTTTTGAAAGAGGTAAGTAGGTTTTAAGAAGGGATAAGCTCCCAGTGCACCCTCTCCTTTATTTGTGCATGCCCACATGCCCCCGAGACCTGGCCCACCCGGGGGCTGAAAGAGAAAATCGCTGGCGGGAGTTTTCAAAATGCTCCTGCCTGCTGGGAGCGGACTTGTGATCTGTTTCCCTGCCCATAGTGATGCGGGCAGGGACACAGATCACAATATTGCTCTTGCCCGGCAGCGGGAGCAGCATTAGTAGCTGCTACCTGAGGTCGGTATTAATGCTGGCTCCCGCTGCATGCGGGGAGCCGGCTGGGGCTGCAGGGGCCTTGGGGCTCCCCCTGTGGCCCCCAACAAGAGTATGTTGGGTGCCCTGAGTGGGCACCAGGGCACTTACCTTTAAGTTTAAGGGCTCCAGGGGATGTGGTTGCAGAGGCCAAAATCTGCCTGTGTAGGGGGGCCTCGTGCACCCTCCCCCTCAAAATATCACTGAGCATCAAGGGATGGGTTCCCCTGGGCTGAGATCTTCCCGGGCAGGGTGGCCGCATGACCCCCCCCTGAAAAGAACACTGTGCCTCATGCTATGGGGCCCCTGGGGCAAAATCAGCCCGGGGAGGGTCCCCTGAAAATAAAGCTGGACCCAGATGGATGGGTCCCCAGGCTGAAATTGGCCCGGGGAAGGGGGCCATGCATGCCCCCTCTGCTTTATTTTAATGAGTGTCCCTGGGGGATGGGGTCCCCACGGCTTAACAAGGTTCAGGGATGTAGGCTGTGTGGACCCCCTCCCCATTATTTTTAGAAATGGTGGGACATGAATAGTTACACAAGAGCAGTCCAGAGATTGAGGGCCACTCTGATGTGCAGGTCAGAAGGAAGTTTTCTCTTTTATGCTGCAACGCTGATTAACCAGACCATCTCTTCAGTCACAGGCTGGTAGGGAGCATGTTTTCCCAAGGTCTGATTCAGACAAACCCTCACAACATCACTGTCTTCCCTGCCCCTATCCTTCTTGAGAAGAAGCCTAACACTCTCTTTCCAGCACCGGTCTTATCCATACTTAGTGAGAGTTTATGGCATTGTGTTGGGCCCCTTAAAAAAGCTGTCGGCCAGTTTGCTTCCCTTGGGCTTTGACTGACAACCAATGAACATTTCAGAAGTCCTTTCATTATATCTTTTGATCCCGAAGCTTAGGATTATACTGACCACCCCACTATTCCAAAAGATTTTAATTATTTACTTATTTGGCTTTGATATAACACTGTCTTAAATGTCAGCTAGGGTGTCAAAGCGCTTTACAAATTTGAAAAACATGGTGTATCAAAGCACTGATATTTAAAGGAGCATCAACGCATCCTGCAGAGAAAATATTAATAATTGTTATCACAGGTGATTACTGTTAGGGCCAGCTTTGGGATGGTGCAACCTTTGCAGCCACACCTGGTGATGACCTCAGGGTGGGGGGTGCTTTGTGTATAAATAACGTATGCATGTAAAAGCACCTGCAGCAGAGTTCCTTGTGTGTCCAGCAGTTTTCAGACAACAATAAAAGTGTCAAGATAAGGCTGGTGATTAATACTCCTGCTGATGAGAGATGGAGTTTTGGCTAGTGGCAGTCTTGATTCATAATATGGTACTGCAGAGGGTTAATGTGTCTGCTGCAAAGAACTGTACCATGCATATCACAGAATGGTATTTTATAAGGATAGCACAGTGGGTTGCTGCTTTTGTCACAGACATCCTTTTGTTACTTACAGTTAATAAGTTACAATCCTAATATAGCACAGTGACCTATGAACTGTCATCAAAGCGCTGCATGTAAACTGCATGGTGAAGGTTATAAAGTCATGTTTATTCTACAGTCTTTCATTATTCTAATGTTGCTAAAAAGAGTTAGTTGGGGTAGAAATGCATTCTTATAGGTAAAACCAGCCTAAACCTCTGTGGGTGTTTGTGCTTCTCCAGACTAATCACTCTTAAAATATACTGCCTACTAGCATGGATGAATTCTGATTCCTACACCATTTTACCCTCATTGTCGTATGCAACATTTTCTATAGATTGATTTACACATGTATGATTCTTTGTCTCCATATAATGATTGTGTGGTGTGTAAAGTGCTCCGAAACCCTACACTGGTTTTAGTAGCGCTATAAAACACATGAAATACATGTGTGAGATAGGATATGGAGAGTTGAGGAGCACTATTGGAGTGTGGCAGTGAGGGAATTCGTGGAGAAGAAGGTCATTGGGAGGGGCGCCAAAAAAGATTCTCGCACTGGGCGCCACCAGTGCTAAAACCGGTCTTGATTACTGTGGCAATTAAGATCAGAGTTTGAGCTTGGATACATAAATATAAAATATCTGAGTCACATGGGAACTTTTACGTGGTTCAGCAAGTAGCCTGTGGCTAGTATAAAGCCTTTTAAAGCTGATTTTGAACTATGTAAAAGTGGCGGACGGTTGTATACTCGATAGGAGGACTTCCAAGTTTTTTGGGGGGACAGGTTGACACAGAACCAATGTTTAATTGTAAGTCTGCAGTTGAAAGCGGGTGTCTTCTTTGCACTTTAAAGGACAACACGAACGTAGTTTCCAGTCGAAGATCTCTTTTCAGTACCCTGTGAATAAAAACGAGCAGCATTTCCATCATTTCGGAGATTATAGTAAGACAGGTGGTAATCCTCGAACTGCAGCCTAGTTTGGAAAATTCTCCAGCAAATCGTCATTTCATAGAACCTGTGTACGGCTTTGAGCATTACATTAATCCCCAGACCTCTTGGACCTAACCAAAGCCTATATAAACCACTGCACCTGTTGCTGATAGCATGATACACGCCCCTTCGTCTCTTATGTCACACATAATATAATCAACTATTAGCAGAAACATACAACACGAAGGAAGCTTTAAAGGGCCTTTGATGTACGTGTGATTACTTTGGACACAAAATAGGCTTCTGCATTGTTCGGCGGCCCAGAAGCCCATAATAACTGAAAACATTGTTTAAAGAAGATTATGTTTTCCTTCAGCCTTCAGAGTGTTACTGAAGGGAAGCAATCTGTGGCATTGCATGTGGCCGTATTATGCATCGTGCTTGGAGGCTTAATACAGTGCATTACATAATTTGATTATAGGGCAACAGCCTGTACTGCATGGACCACTCAGAAGAAAGAACAGTAAGGTGTGCTACGTACCTTTGTTTAAGCACCTCAGAAGCTCCCCTCTTAATTGGGAGGGATCTTTTTTTTGGATCGCATCTCTGTCCCAGCTAATGTGAACCTCCGGTCTTTTTAAAACTTACTTTACAGGGCTAGGGGTTCAAGCTTGCCCGAGAATATGGCTGTGACTGTCACCGAATCACTCCCTGGTAGGGTTCATTAGGCAACCTGTACAAACACATTTCAAGTAGTTGGTGGAAGGAGGTAAAAAATGTTGTCAGCGGCATGTCACTGACAAATACATTTCTGTCTCCCTTTTGTTTAGGGGCAGGTAGTGCAAAGTGCAAAGATGCAATTGTGTGTGGGAGTGTTCTCCCTCAACTCCCAGGAAGATGGCAGCTATCAGTAGCTCATTACCACCAACTTTCGAGGTGACATTCACCTCTCTTGGCACAAAAAAACTGTGAAGCAAGCATTAACAAAGTTAACTTATTGCGTTCTTTAATTTAAATCTAAAGACTATGCAGGAATTTTCTTAACAGGCCTCCAGTCTTTTTACAGATGTTCAAGACTCTTGAGATGTGGGTTATTCTGCCACTGTTCTACCAGCCTGTCAGAGGTGTGCCAGGCATATGACCAATTTGCTTCACAGCCCTACTGATGTTTAACCTGCAATTAGTAAATCTAAGGGCCTTAGTACGAGTTTGGCGGTTCCTAGGATCACCGAACCCATGGTGGTGGTATGGCCATTGCTACACTGCGGCCTGCCCGCAGCATTACAACTGAGGCGCCACAGGACCGCTGCGACTGCCGGAGATCCAGGATCCCGCAGCGGTAGCGCAGCGGTTAGAGGCTGAAATATGCTTGTGGTGCTGCAGCAGCACCGCTGGCCATATTTCAAGTTGCCTCTCTACCCCCTTATCATGGTGGTGAGCCCGCCATGAAAAGGGTGGGATAGAGGCACACTGCCATCTCTGGGCCTTGGTATGCATGCAGGGGGACACATGTAGTGCCCCTCTGGATTTGCACCCCCAGTTCCTGCACAGTGTGGGATATATGGCACATCATGTAGGAAGGTGCAGTCGGCGCTCTTAGAGCGGTGGTCTGCATGTTAGGCTCTTCTATGAGCCTAACAGACCGCTGCTGTCAGACCGCCTCACAACCGCCTAACAGACTAGGATTAAAGTCCTAATTTGGCGGGTGGCAGCACCACTGCTTTGGTGGTCCTACAGCGGATGGCACATTGCACTGTCCGATTTAGGACCGCCAAATTCATAATAAGGCCCTAAATCTACCCCTTCCCAGTGCCTATTGGAATCCAAGCAATACAATATACCACCTATCCTTGCACCATTCTGTACTGTAACACTAATCCTAAACCTCATCCAACCTCCAAGGTTTACTGGACCCTAATCAAGGAATAATATGTATTCATCAATCAAAAGAATAATAAATGGAGGCATATGGGATAGATATGGTTAGGTTACAGAGGTAAGTGTGTGCTCCAATACACTTATTATATTTGAGTACCTGATTTTGCAACATTAATAATGTCTATGATGTTGGTTGGAATGGGATGTTGTACTTATCTATGGGTAACTTGGGGATGGTAGGGAGGAACCCACTGAGATTTGCAGTATTATGAGTTGCAGAATTCTACCCAACAGGTTCTGATGGAATGGTCAGGAGCTGGCAAACTGCTAGATCTCCTCAACCCCACACTGAGCAGGTAGGAGTGCTTAGGATCCAAAGAGGTGGGCCTAAAGGGGAACCCACTTTTCCACAAGTGCAAATGTTTTCTATGAGGGTATCTAATATTAACCCTGGGCGAAGTGCTACGCTACGCTCGCGTAGTTTGCGAAGTTTGCGCTACTTCGCACAACGCGAATTGCACGTAGCACAGTGCGAACACGCGTAGCGTAGCGTAGCGTAGTGCCGCGGTCATTTTTGCTTGCTCGCGGTCCTCAACGTCAAGTTGGCGACCGCGAGCAAGCAAAATGACATCCCGGCGAGACTTTTTCCTCGTTCGCGATCAGCAACATCAAGTTGCCGATCGCGAGCGTGGAAAATAAACCTCCCGGCGAGATTCTCAACGCGGGAGGTCAGGTTTCTCATTGCGAGTGGTCGCGTATGCTTGCGACCGCTCGCGATGAGAAACTACCAGTCCGCGTTGAGAAAGCTGCCGCTCGAGTAAAAATCTACTCGAGCGGCAGTAAAAGACAGCTCGCACTGTGCAAGTTGCCGTTTTCAATGATTGCACAGTGCGGACAAGCATCCGGCACTGTGCAATCATTGCGAACAGTGCGCTACGCAGTTCGCGTAGTGCTACGCGAAGCTTGCGTAGCGCGAACTGCACTTTGCGTAGCTTCGCGAAGCATTACTTCGCGAACTACGCCCACCCTTATCTAATATGCAAATGCAACATCCTCCTACTTTATGCTGTCACTGTCCAACAGATAATTCTGAGTCTGCCCTTGAACTGGAGAACTCCATTGAGAGACCTTGCATCCCACCACAAGGTAGAGATTACACTTAAAGGAGTTTTTTCTGGAGTGGAGAGGATAAAATGAAAAATGACTATGGAGTGAGACTTAGATAATTTGCAACATGTTTACCACACATAATATATGAAAAGCCTGGTACATATATTTGCACATTTCACTTGGGGGTCATCTGTGTGAGATGTGTACCCAACGCTTTCCCTCTTGCACAGAAGGCATGTGAGATACCAGCTCAAAGGTTGTCCAAGCAGTTTTTAATGTCACACACTGAACATTACTGGTGCAGCACAGGTACTCATGGCTCACATTCAGTATCAGTTTCTATGGGACATTTTTGGCTCAAACTTAGTTTTCCATAAAGGTCAATTAGGCTAAATGGATTCATTGCTAAAACAGAACTTTGTGGACTGTACACAATCAAATAATTAAGATATCCACAAGATTACATTTGCAAGAAACAGAAAATACCCAGACCTCTTATGGAATCCATCCAGGAGAGATGCCTGCGGAAGCACAAGGAGTGGGGGTAACTAGTGAATCTGAAGTGTAATAAATAATCTTATGGTATGGAGTATGGTTAGATTTAGGAAGAGGACGAGGGTGTGATATCAGAAGAAACAAAGCTAAAAAATGTGGGCTCCTCAGGCAGGGGTTACTTGGTCAATGCTCAAACAGGTGCCTCTAACAGACAGTGAAGATGTCACAACTATCTCCCCTCATCCTCTGCTATTTTCCTGGATGCCTTGAAAGAGAGGACACAGAAGTCAAACAAGCAACAAGGGTGGGAGACAAGCAGGCTTGAAGCTCTAACACAGTCTCTCAACAGGGAGCGTGCTCAAGGTCAGGTTGCATTATCCAGTACAAAGGCAGGAGTGGGGAATGACTTGTAAAGCAGCTATAGTCAATGAAATATTGTCCAATAACTTCAGAAGTTCTGTTGACCAAATGTAGGTTTTTCTAATTTGAAACTGCAAATAAGATTCATTTTGACAAAGTAAATAAGCAAAATGATTCTGCACTTACAAAAGAAGATGAAGTCAGTGGTAAATTCAAAACAAAGTCCAGCATCATCAAGGCTACAATCAATGAACAAGAGAGAGGCCTTAAATTGAATCAAGTGTCCTATATATTCCAAATAAAAAAATAGTCTGTTTAATTGGAACATCATACTGATTATAGGCTATCGAAAGCAGACACAGAAAAATATTAATTACAACTGTACAGTGAAGTCAGGATGTTTAAGCTTTTAGGAATTGAGCTAATATTTATCAGCTTCACTAGGTTCACTGTGAGGTGTAGACAAATAAAACTATAGACTGCCTAGCCTACCATTCATAATTTATAGCTTCATAATGACTAATAAGTTAGACATCTGATCAGAGGGCGGTGCAGAAATCAAGAAACAACCTTTACTATGCAGTCTTTACCACACAATACAATTAGCATGCAGCCTTTACCAAATATATGTCTGTGCAAGGCATACCTTTACCAGGCATATGCCTTTACAACGCATGCATCCACCATGCATGCCTTTACTGTGCATTTTTGGTGAGTATATGTAAGTATGGACAATTGTTTTTTTAATTTGATATGTATACATTTAGATGCCATATCTATATAAATTATATATATATATATATATATATATATCATATGCAAGATAATTTAAAAATAAAATAAACCTTTAGGAGTGGGATTCAAGGGTTCTAGGGGTAATGGGTGGATAATTGTATTAATACATTGTATTAATAATTGTATTAATACACTACCCCACTCATTGCCCCTTTATCAGCTGTGATACTCAAGTATAAAATTTGTAATCCATTTAGTAGTAATTTAAATAATTTTAAAATAATTATTGCATTATTATTTCAAAAATGTCCCAAAAATGTTTTAGGAGCAGGATCCTAGGGATAAAGGGGGAATGAGTGGGGTATTGTATTAATACTCAGGAATCACATATTATAGTTGAGAATTAAATTTGTAATCTATTTAATAATAATTTAAATAATATTATAAAAATAGCAAACTAAAGTTTTAGGAGCTGAATACTAGAGATATAGAAGTAAGGGGTGGAGGAAGTGTATTAATATGCAGGTATCAACTGTGATACTCTAGTATTACATTTGTAATCCATGTATTAATAATTTAAATAATTTCAAAATTTGTATTGAAATTATTTTTAAAATATCACAATAAAGATTTAGGAGTGGGATACTAGTGATATAGTGGTACTGGGTAGGTAAGGTATTAATACTCAGGTATCAACTGTGATACTTGAGTATTCAATTTGTAATCCATTTAATAACATTTAAATAATTTTAAAATAAATATTGCAAATCTTTTTAGAAATATGACAATAAAGTTGTAGGAGCAGAATGCTAGGGATATAGGGGTAATGTGTTAGGAAGTGTATTAATACTCAGGTATCAACTGAGAAACCTCATTATTAATTTAACAAATGTAAAATATATAGAGTTAAAAGTTTTTAACATAAAATTAAAAGGCACATTATGAAAGTGATAAATATTTTTTGAAAGTATTACAACAGGTATATAACTAAAAATAACAGTTTTGTTAATTTTATTTCAAAGTTAAAAAACACCAAGTTTATTTGTAAATAAAATATCATAATTTTTCAACTTTTATTAAAATATGTAAAAAAAATTATAAAATATAATACATTTTTTACAAATATATACCTTTAGGATAAACATATATATTTACAAAATTAAAACATTGTCCTATAGTTTCCCATAGACTTCAGTGAAAGAAACTGCTCTTTTTTCCTTTTTTTCCAGCTTTACATAAAAGGTTCAGTGTCTGCTTCTACAGTCGGTGAGCCGACACACTCAAGATCTGAAGCAAGGAGGAAGTGCGGTCAGGTAAGAACAATTGCGTTTCCTTTTTTAAACATATTGGTGCCTAAATTTATTGTAACAAGAGATGGATGGAGGTAGATTGGTGTTCTATATTAAAGAAAGGTATGCTATTTGTCTTTTAACCAGTTTTCAATCCCCATATATGTTGTGTTCATATGCGCACATTGGGATAGTTTTTTTTTTTTAACATAGGTTTAAAAAAGTTGTTAAAAAATCATGTCTAAAACTTTTTAAAGCCTATTTGAACTAAAGCCAACATTTGAACTTTTTTTGCATTGTGTTTTTTGTCGTTCTTCCATTTTGGAAGAAGACTAAGGGGTCGATTCCGATTCGGGCCGGAAAAAGCACCGACCGACTCGGATCCGGAAAAAATACCGACCGACACGTACCAGTGGCGCCCGACACGCCAAGTACGATGCAAGCCGCGATAAATCCGACCGACACGTCAGGAAACCAAGCCGACCGACCGACCCGCTCGGAAAATAGCAATCCGGCCGGAAAAACACGCGAATCCAACCGACCGACACGCACCCGGAACAAATCCGACCGAATCGTACCCGCCAACTCCAACCTGCAAAGTACGATGCAAGGCGCGAAAAACACGACCGAGTCGGACGGAGGACAAGCCGTACGACCGACACGCATACAAAACCGAGCCGAAGCAACACAATACACCGCGACCGACGCGTACGCAGCATACAAAACTGCACAAACACAGCGTGAACGAAACGGAAAACACCGTACGAGACCAATGCAGGGTCCGACTCGGTCACAAGAACGTTTCCAACATACACAAACAGCACAAAGGAAAAATCAACCAAAAAAAGGCCAAACAAGCAATTACCAAGCCAATAAATACTGGGGGGGTGGGGACAGAGAACAAAGACACACCAACAACTCCACCTATATAAAGGACACAAATCACTACCATGAGCCTTTGCAAATGCCATTCCACTGCCAGCACCCAAGAGAAAGCAACCACACACCCACAGCTCATCCCTCACACAAGCCACACACCAGCAGCACACCAACAAATACCTACCTCACATACACCCAGCACAACACACACCCACACACCCTCACCTGCACACCAACACACACAGCACCCACTATCACCACCCATCACCATGCCCCCCAAGAAGAATCCCAAGTTCCTAGATAGTGAATTGGAAGTCATGGTAGACGAGATCCTCAGGGTGGAGCCACAGCTGTTTGGCACTCTGGTCCAACAGACCCCCATGTCGCAGAAAACCAAGATGTGGGAGAGGATCATCAACAGGGTGAACGCCCAATCACCATGTCGGCGCACAAAGACCGACATCCAGAACAGGTGGTATGACGTGCGCAGGAGGGTCCGGGAGCTGCTCAAGAAAGACTACCACCTGAGCCAATACACCGGCAGTGGCCCTCCTGCCAAGCCAGTATACCTCAGGCCCTGGGAGGAGAAGGTGCGGGCCATCCTTCCGCCAGTGAGCGTATATGGACTAGAGGACATCCCAGAGCCTGGTGAGTACACAACAAATGTACACAATAAACTGCCACAAAACACACACATCACTGTCAAGGGGAGAGTCAAACCATGCACTCATAGCAATTACACAGCAACTAGAACAGAATCATCCCAAAATGTGTATGTCAGTCAGATAAACACAACACATGCCATCAAAAAAGTCACATCCAACTGTGCCAACACATGTACAAACACAACCACAACTACAGCTAGGCAGTGGCACAAATAGAACTAACACACACATCCACACATGTAGCCACCACAACAACACCAACACACAGTGAAGACCACTCAAAGGAAGGAATTCTGTGTATGCTGGCCAAGTCAGTGTAGCCAATAGCATCATGGGAGTCGCACTCACACATATTGCCCCCCCCCACAACTGTCCCATCAACACCACCCTGAACCATGCTCACATCACAGGGAGTGGAGAAGGACTCACAAGATGGCTGACACTGGCTACTGCTGTGGGGAGCACAAGGCTCTGCTGCCAACTGTGCACCAACAAACAGCAGGACACCACTGACTGACATCCTGAGAGACAACTTACACTCCCTGCAATGCAAGCACGTTCCATGGTGGGATATCTGGCTGGCTGGCTGGGTGGGAAGGGGGACTTGCAGCACTGACCATAGTCACCAGCACCTCCCCTCACACCCCCCCCAACACAAACTCCACAGTACCCACCTGGTAGAATGCAATGCCCTCCATCCTAACACAAGATCCCACAAAGCACCACCACCCTGGGTTATGTTGTGTGAAGCACAGGGACACTCTTGGGACTCTTAGCCAAACAACTGCCAGGACAACACTCCCAGCCATCCTGTCAGCACAGCCAGCCCACCCCACAGGGAAGCAGAGTCAAAAGGAAGGAAGCATGGGCATGCTGGGAAGGGGGTGGAGGCAATAGCATGATGGGAGTCGTAGTCACAGACATTGCTCAGCCTCACAACTGTCCCATCAACACCACCCTGAACCATGCTCACATCACAGGGAGTGGAGAAGGACTCACAAGATGGCTGACACTGGCTACTGCTGTGGGGAGCACAAGGCCCTGCTGCCAACTGTGCACCAACAAACAGCAGGACACCACTGACTGACATCCTGAGAGACAACTTACACTCCCTGCAATGCAAGCACGTTCCATGGTGGGATATCCGGCTGGCTGGGTGGGAAGGGGGACTTGCAGCACTGACCATAGTCACCAGCACCTCCCCTCACACCCCCCCCAACACAAACTCCACAGTACCCACCTGGTAGAATGCAATGCCCTCCATCCTAACACAAGATCCCACAAAGCACCACCACCCTGGGTTATGTTGTGTGAAGCACAGGGACACTCTTGGGACTCTTAGCCAAACAACTGCCAGGACAACACTCCCAGCCATCCTGTCAGCACAGCCAGCCCACCCCACAGGGAAGCAGAGTCAAAAGGAAGGAAGCATGGGCATGCTGGGAAGGGGGTGGAGGCAATAGCATGATGGGAGTCGTAGTCACAGACATTGCTCAGCCTCACAACTGGCCCATCAACACCACCCTGAACCATGCTCACATCACAGGGAGTGGAGAAGGACTCACAAGATGGCTGACACTGGCTACTGCTGTGGGGAGCACAAGGCCCTGCTGCCAACTGTGCACCAACAAACAGCAGGACACCACTGACTGACATCCTGAGAGACAACTTACACTCCCTGCAATGCAAGCACGTTCCATGGTGGGATATCCGGCTGGCTGGGTGGGAAGGGGGACTTGCAGCACTGACCATAGTCACCAGCACCTCCCCTCACACCCCCCCCAACACAAACTCCACAGTACCCACCTGGTAGAATGCAATGCCCTCCATCCTAACACAAGATCCCACAAAGCACCACCACCCTGGGTTATGTTGTGTGAAGCACAGGGACACTCTTGGGACTCTTAGCCAAACAACTGCCAGGACAACACTCCCAGCCATCCTGTCAGCACAGCCAGCCCACCCCACAGGGAAGCAGAGTCAAAAGGAAGGAAGCATGGGCATGCTGGGAAGGGGGTGGAGGCAATAGCATGATGGGAGTCGTAGTCACAGACATTGCTCAGCCTCACAACTGGCCCATCAACACCACCCTGAACCATGCTCACATCACAGGGAGTGGAGAAGGACTCACAAGATGGCTGACACTGGCTACTGCTGCGGGGAGCACAAGGCCCTGCTGCCAACTGTGCACCAACAAACAGCAGGACACCTCTGACTGACATCCTGAGAGACAACTTACACTCCCTGCAATGCAAGCACGTTCCATGGTGGGATAACTGACTGGGTGGGTGGGTGGGTGGGAAGGAGGTCTGGCTGTCAACCAAACACAATCAATGCAGACCATGTTCACACCCCAGAGAATACATAGAAATGCCCAAATAATGCAGGACAATGTGCCACACCAATATCAACCCCTGACTGTGACGACTTAGGACAATACAATGTACAGGCCCGCACCCCGAGGCACAGTCACAACTGTCAGGTGTGTCAACCACTGATGCCTGCAGAAACATGACATACATTGTTTGTGTCTCCCAAAAACAGGTGATGATAGGGACACAGCAGCAGACGCTGAGGAGTCCCAGTCCCAGGCTCAAGAGGATGCCGAGCTCACTGGCGTCGTACAGCCTCTGTCCTCCTCGGACGATGAAGAACAACCTGGCACATCCGGTGCAAGTCAACATGCTGCACCAGCAGGACCACCAGCTGCAGCACCAGCAGGTCCACCAGCTGCACCCCCTGCACCCACCCCTCCAACGACTGTCACCACGAATACCATCCCTGCCGACATGGACAGAATAAGGAACAACACCAGCGCAGTGACCCTGGACCAACCTGGGGCCATGGACACCACCACCACCACCAACCCCCAAGGTGGACCAGGGTTATCTGTGCGTGCAACTGCACACACTGCACATGTCAGCAGGGGTGGTGGGAGGGGTGGGAGACAGAGGTCGCTGCTTGCAGACGTTGCTGGTGTGCATGAAGACCCACAACTGGTACGCATAGCTGATGCGTACCAGTCCAGCACCGGAGAGCTCAGCCAGGTAGTGGGGCTCCTCAGAGACATCAAACAGCAGCAGGCTGCCCATCATGCCCGCTTGGACTCCCACATGTCCCATGTGGAGTCACACATGTCACGTGTGGACTCCCACATGTCACGTGTGGACTCCCACATGACCCGCGTGGAGTCCAAGTGGGATGTACTACATGAGATGACGGCGGTGCACAGGGACATTTTACAATGCCTCCGCCAGATGAACAGCAACCAGTCCACACCTCCCTGTGTGCCAACAACATCTGGTACCGAACAAACTGCAACTGCCACAGGGAGGGAGGAGGACTCTGGCGGAGAGTCCCCTGCACCGCAGCAGCCTGCACTTGAGGGCCCCCCCCAAGAAGAGGGGTCGTCCGAGGAGGGGAAAGTGAGAGGCTGATGGCCAAGCGCAACTCCCAGGAAGCCTGAACCTGTTCTGGATTTTCGCCTTTGTGCACAGACTGTTCACCCTGTTGATGGCAACACTACTCCCACACATTGCATGGGGAGTACAAGTTGGAACAATGTGTCAGACAACTGTGGCCCCGATACTGGGGATCCTGTCTACCTGGACTTTCTATTCATCTAGGAACTTGGGATTGCAAGATTCATGTACAGCACAATCCATCCTATGCACTATTATCACAGATGTATCACAATAAACACAATAATACACCATACTTGCCTCTGTCGTGATTCCAACGTGGGTACTGTTATGGGGATGATGAACAACAAAATTACACTGTGTATGCGAACTGCAACAGCAAGGACAACACAGGCATGTGAGTACAGGCAACGTGACACATATGAGGGAGACACACCACCAGGGCTACACAACACATACACACCTAGGCCATCTGACTCATTGCCTACACTGATGTTGCCAGGGAAGACGGTGCAATGCACAGACACCACACCCATTCCCAGTTGTAGTCAAGTAGCCCACAGGTGCAGTAAGCAAATGGCAGTCAAATGTGTGACCACAGACAACGCACATCACTAAGTGAAGCACAGGTTTATTACACAGTAGCAACATGCCGTAACCACTACAGATGCAAGGTAACCCCACCTGGTAGCGGGCACACAGTCAACAACTGTAGACAGAAGGAAGTCCATGGGTGTGGCGCACATCACCTGTAGGGACACAACAGCTACCAGCCTGGATGTGCAATCACGTTGTCGGTGGACACAGTTGACCAAACGAATCTGAAAGTACCCTGTGAAGGACAGAAATGACACACAGTCAAAAGCAATGGAGTACAGGACAGAACAGCAAAACTCATGCACAATACATGTTACAAGATACCCACCCAGAACCAAGTTAGCATGTCAACACTGTTGGGGAGTACAGCCCACCTGTCACCACACATCGCAACACACATCCAGTCAAGTAGCCCATGGACACACTCCAACAGCACCAGAGCACCACCCACACATCATGCCAACTCACATCATTGACATGACACCTCAGGATACTCACATTCAGCTAAAGAAGTTGGTGATGAGCTGTGTGCGGACATCACCATCACCATCATCATCATCATCGTCACTGGCATCGTGGTCCAGGCCAGGATCCTCCACAGGTGGCGGATGTTGGTCATCGTCATCCTGGATGAGAGGCAACTCCTTCCGCACTGCCAGGTTGTGGAGCATGCAGCAGACGATGATAATCTTGCACACTTTCGCAGGGGCATATGGGAGGGACCCTCCGGTCTTGTCCAGGCAGCGGAAGCGGCTCTTCAGGAGACCAAAGGTCCGCTCAATCACTCTCCTGGTCCGACCATGTGCCTCATTGTAGCGCATCTGGGCAGGTGTCACAGGGTTCCTGAGGGGTGTCAGCAACCACGGCATGTTGGGGTATCCCGAGTCACCTACGGACAGACAAGTGCACATCAGCTGACTTGGAAAAGTGGGCGGAATACTACAGATCAGATCACACACAATGGCACAAAGTCAGTACACACCGACAAGCCAGGCACGCTGGTTCTGCATCTGTGCCATCAACCTGGGGATGCGACTACTCCTCATCACAAAGGCATCGTGTGCTGAACCAGGGAAACGGGCACACACGTGTGTGATGGTCATGTCTGCAAGACACACCACCAGTGCATTGACCGAGTGGTAGTGCTTGCGGTTCCTGTAGGCCTGCTCCTGGGCCTGTGGTGGTACCAAAGCCACATGTGTCCCATCAATGGAGCCAATGACATGCGGCATCCTCCCCAGGGCATAAAAGTCACTCTTCACGTCAGTGAGTCGTCGCAGTCTAGGGAAATAGATGTACCGGTTCAGGAAGAGCAACATTGCCGCCAAGAAATCGCGGAGCACACGGCTGAACATGGTCTGTGACATCCCACCAGCAGACGCCACAGTATGTTGGAAGGTACCGGTGGCAAAGAAGTGTAGGGCTGCCATCACCTTCACCTTGGGGGTCAGCGCTGTAGGATACGGCCGGCCAGGCTGCAAATGTGGGGACAACTGCACTGCAAAATCCTCAATCAGCTGCCTGGTGAAGCGGTACCGTCGGATGCTGTCCCGTTCCACCATCGTTGCCAGGTCTGGGAATGGCCGATGGACAGCAGGAGCCCTGCAGTGCAGAGGAGAAGTAAGCAAGATCGTCAGTCACCCCACATATGCGGCATTGAACACACTCAAGATCCCAACATACATCATCATGAGGCACAACTACATGAAGTGTGCAGTACCGGAACGACATGTATGGTACATACATGGCCAACATCTGTCAACACGGTCCTACAGGTGGCATCAATTTGTCCCAGGTTGGCCCATTGGATATCATGATGCTGTGTCACAGTCACCCCCCAGTGACATGTGAGGACAGATGTGCCCCAGGCACCACAGCTCAACGACAGGCACATTCCCAGGGACCCTGTAATGCCACATGGACACTGGCATCACCTGGAGTATCATGTGTACACCACAACAAAACAAACATGACCCCCACAGGTAGTGGCCACACTTGCCATGGCAGGAGAGCCATGGACGTCTGTGACACACACGCACAACATCAGAGTCCATGCACACACAACGTGGATGTGGAGACTGTCTCCCATTGTGCACATGAAATCAGAGACATTGTAAACACTACATGCACAAAGACTGTGGAGGGCCATCACTATTGTGCCACTGGGACACCCTGGCTCAAACATACCGTCCCACATGGGACTCACGGGGTATGTGACATGACATACACAAACACCACTGTGAAATGTGACCATGGCACATGCACAGATATGAACAGTTGCACATCACAGTGGTCACGTACACGTAACACCCAGGATCCTGTCCCCATTAACACGTGCACAGCCTGGGGGTGGCTGCCCACAGGTGACACCCACAGGACAACATGTACACCAACATACACACAATAGGAAATGCAGCCTTACATGCCTTATGATAAGGTTTGGACAGGCTGTCGTGATGTAGGTGTGCCCCTCACTCCCTGGGAGCTATCTGTGGCTGGCATATGTCCATCTGAGACAGGCATGCTGACATATGCCAGTCACATGTACAGTGATGCGTTGAACAGCAATGGACCGATCGGTGCCTCCGGCCGGCCCATTGCTTTCAATGTGTGCGGGTACGCGTTGTACCCCTGTGCGCGTTGTACTGCAATGGACCGATCGGTGCCTCCGGCCGGCCCATTGCTTTCAATGTGTGCGGGTACGCGTTGTACCCCTGTGCGCGTTGTACTGCAATGGACCGATCGGTGCCTCCGGCCGGCCCATTGCATTCAATGTGTGCGGGTACGCGTTGTACCCCTGTGCGCGTTGTACTGCAATGGACCGATCGGTGCCTCCGGCCGGCCCATTGCATTCAATGTGTGCGGGTACGCGTTGTACCCCTGTGCGCGTTGTACTGCAATGGACCGATCGGTGCCTCCGGCCGGCCCATTGCATTCAATGTGTGCGGGTACGCGTTGTACCCCTGTGCGCGTTGTACTGCAATGGACCGATCGGTGCCTCCGGCCGGCCCATTGCATTCAATGTGTGCGGGTACGCGTTGTACCCCTGTGCGCGTTGTACCTCAATGGACCGATCGGTGCGCACCCATTGACAATGGGCTTGCCTGGCAACGGACGCGTTTTCGAATATTCGAACGAGTCGGTTGCTGGAAAATCAGTTGGTCACCCACAACAATGTTGCAAAATCATGTATGTCATGAAGTTGAAATTTTGAAGGATGCTGTGGGCGTGTTTTGGTGCTGCTATTCCATGGATTGGCCAGATTCAGAAGATGCAAACGACTTGGACCTATCACTTTGGACACAAGGGACAGTATCTGCCTCTCCAGCACATATATATTGCTGCATGTTCCCCTGAGAGCCCACTTGCCTGCACTACATGCTCCAGGACGACATCTGCCACTGCACTGCTGCTGTCTCTGCCCCTCTGGACCCTGCAATGGCACGTACTGTGGAGAGAGCCCCAGCCTTCAGCCTTGAAGAGAACCAGGCCCTGCTGGACAGCCTACTTCCACAGTACAGCAAGCTGTATGGGACACCAGGGGAGCAGGTGAGTGTTCTGTGCACTGCCTTTCTGAATGTGCATTTTGTCTGACTAGCAAGGCTGAGAGTCAGCACACCACTGGCTAGCAGGCTCACTGAGTAGTTGTCACCCCCCATAGTGTGTAGTGACTTGCACTGGACAGGTATGGTGCAGTGACAGTGCTTCTGAACAGGGTTTTACTCCCCATGCTATGATACCATGTAGTGACTTCTGGAAAACTGTCCATGGGCAGCCGTGCACTGCCTGGGTACACCATGTGCCCCTGTGATTGCGACATGTATATGCAACTGTGTCATGCACGGATATGTTGCATGTGTAGTAATGGCCTTATCACTTTGTCATCCTGACAGGCTTCTGCCCATCGGAAGCATGAGATATGGAAGGACATCGTCCGGGCTGTCCGGTCCGTGGGGGTCTACAAGCGCCGGATCCGCAACTGCCAAAAGAGGTGGCAGGACCTTCGGGGCTGGACCCGGAGGATTGCACGGGTCCAGCTGAAGCTGTCGCCTCCTCGCAGGAGGGGCGGAACACGGACCCTGACCCCCACATGCTCAGGATCCTGGCGGTGGTCTTTCCAGACCTGGATGGGCAGCTGAAGGCCAGAGAGCAGCAAGGAGGGGGTGAGTCAAAGACTGCACTGTGTACTCTGTCTAACATGTTATGTGCCCTCCTCGGGCCAGGTTGAACTGCCACAGTACAGCAGTCATGTTGTCCAGGAGCCATGTCCCTCTATTGTGCACTGCCCACTCCTCATCTGATACCCAGGTGTGGCCCTTACATGCAGGGAATTCTGTCACTTAGGACTGTGTCCTTGCAGTTTGCTTGACTCAAGGTGGGAGACAGCATCTGTTTCCCTGACTCTGTGGTGGGCATCATGGGTGGGTCCATTGCTTACACAATGCCTGTATTCTGACATGTATTCAGCGTGTTACTTTGATCTGTGGTCCAATTGCTGAGCTGATCCACCACATGTGGCTGGGGTACCTGGCACACACCCATGCTGCGGGTGGGAACAATGTTTGGGCCCCAGGAGTATGTATATGACGTGTGTCACACATACTTAGCCAGCTGCCTACAGTCCAGGGCTCATCCCTCATTCATGTGGGGCTGGACAGTCATGCCTACTCCAGGCCATACAATACACTCTGTACTCCCACTCCCGTGTATCAGAGGACACATTGTGCACAGTGATTTGACCCCTCAGGTGTCTGCCTCTGTGTCAGTGTGCTGTGGATTAGTCGCCAGGACTGCTGTGGAGTTTCTTGGTAGGGGCTCAGCATGCCACTGGAGATGTGACCATAGGAGACGATGCTTGTGTGACACATAGGTGTCTGATCAGCTGCCCATGCAGACTGGGGCATGTAAATGTGAAGTTCAGGCAGCTGTTCCCCATGCACAGCAGAGTGTGAGGGGCTCAGGTTCAGAGGGTAGTGTCACAGGTCTCCCATATGTCCAATAGGTATGACCTGGACAGATGAGGGTTAAGAGGATGTGTTGTGGGGGGATGTACATGTGCACTTGTGCAGCTCCAGGACTTGCATTCCCCATGACCTACTATTGTGACACAGTGCAGAGTGTTGTTGTCTGGCTGCAAAGTCATACATCACTGAGACAGTGATGTATGACTTTGCAGTCATGCCTCCGCCATGGCATGTGTCTACTGATTGGTGATCCTGCAGGGGAGTGACATGTGCTACATGCACACCATAGTGGCGCTGGCTATCAGGACATGGGTGCATCATGGTGTCTGTCGCTGGAATGCATCACATGCATTTCCTATTTGACTCTGGGCATCCCTTACATCCGTGAACCTGTACTGACTCAGTGGCAAGAGCTGTGATGTGTCCACACCGTGTCCTCTGCACTGTCCAACTACTGTGTACTTGGTGCATGTGTCAACACTGGGGTGTTGCAATCCAACAGACACCAGACAGATGGGTGCAAGGCCATGTGGGATGTGAGTGCCATGCTTGGCATCAGACTGACAATTGACTTCTCCTGTTCAATTAGGGCACTTTTAGCAATGTACAACTAATGATGCCAGGGCTTGCTCTGTAATGTGCTGTGCTCACAGTGGTGTGTGCGTTTGGTGCAGGTGACTGATGTCTGTCTGTTTCCCCATTGTTTGCAGATACATCCACGGCCACGGAAGGGGACAGCTCCACGGACCAGGAGGAGCCAGAGAGCCAGACTGGGTCAGCAGCCGAGGAGTGGTCGGAGGGACCCAGTGGCACGGAGGGCGAGGGGAGCCACACCGAGGAGTCCTCAGCAGCATCCACCTCAGCTGAGGACCAGAGCAACTCGGAGGATGACTCCCTTGTGGAGGCGGGTGTCAGCAGCCACCACACCCCAGCTAGTGTTGCTGTCCCCGCCACCACCAGCACCACCACCGCCCTCCCATCGGCTCCCATTCCCCAGGTCCGTGGAGGCTCCCATGTCCGGGAGCGTGTCTCCTTTGGGCCAGGCACCGCACCCCCTGCCCCTGTGTCCCCTGCTGCCCTGAGTGAGGAGTCTGTGTACCTCCTTCGCCAGCTCCATGTAGGGCAGACAGCCATGCTGAGTGTCCTCCATGCGCACACCGCGCTGTTGACTCAGCTGGTGTCGTTCATGGAGGGCATCTCATCGGGCATGTCTGACCTACAGAGGGGCAATAGGTCCATGGACTCCTCCCTGACGGCAGCAGTGTCCCTCCTCAAACGGTCCCTCACCCCTCCTGCCTCTGCTCCATCCACACTCCCCAGCACCTTACCCATCCCAGGCACACACACACTGGCACAGGCACACACCAGCACACACACATCCAGCACACTGACACACACGCCAATGACAAAACGCACACGCACGCACATTCAGGGGACTGAAGCCAGACTCACAGGGGATGGGGCCCTGGAACACACACACGCATCCACATGCACTGCGCAGTCCTCAGTTCCCTCTCCCTCCAAAGCACCCTCCCTTGCCTCACCTGCAACCCCAAAGTCACAGCAGCTCTTCCTCTGTGACCTCGGCCTCTTCCCCACCGATGAAGCTGCTCCAGCATCCCGGGGGAAGAGGAAGCCCACCCACACGGAGCAGAGTGCCCCTCGCCCCCGGACACCCTCCCCCAGGCGCAGACGGACTGAGGCCCCCACCCGCAAGTCCCCCCGGAGTGCTAAGAGCAAGACCCCGCCACCACCCTGCAGCTCAGGCACAAGGTCTCCGTCCTCCATCCCTCAGGCCCCCACTGCACAGGTGCCCCCACCACACCCTGCCCCAGGTTCCCCCACCCACAGATATACCATCCCCAAGATGCTCCGGCCTTCTCCCCCTGCCACTTGCTCTCCCAGCACCACACCCCCCGCTGCGCTTGTCTGTGCCACTGATGTGGTGAGGGTGTCCCCCCTCTGTCCAACCCACCTTGCCTGTTCCCCATTCTCCTCCCCTGGAGGTAGGCACTGCAGTGGAGTCCACTACCGCCCTGTCTGACTTGGGCACTGCAGTGGCGGACCTGTCCACCCCATCTGCAGGGTCCACTGCAGTTGTGCCGGCACCCACGACATCTGTGTCATGCCCCCCAGTTGTGCCGGCACACACCATGTCAGACACCTCCACTGCAGTTGTCAGTGGCTCTCCTGCACCCACCACCCCTTCCCTGACTCCCCCTGGTGAGCCCTGATCCTGTCCCTGCGGTGCCTGGCCTGCCCCCCGGTTGCCCCTCCTAGTGGATTGTCCCTGGTATTGTGCAGGCATGCGTAGGGTGACATCTGCCAGTGTCACCCTGTTTGAACTTTGACAATGGACTGGCCATTGGCCTTTGCTCTTTTTTCAGGACTTCGTTTGGCCTCAACACATATGCTGAATAAAGCAACTTTCTTTTCTCTAGTGCTCATGCTTCAGATGTACATGTTGTTGGTGCAGCTAACCATGCCCTTGCTGCAGTGATGGTGATATCTGGTCTCATGATTATGAAGTGTTACTGTGCAGGAACCCATGTGGTCCAGGGGGAATGTGTCCTATCATGTGGTGTATCCATGTCATCAATAGCAGCATCTGAGGGTGTCATGTGTTCAGTATTTGGCAATGGGTTTCCTACTTACATTGGCAATTTCATATCTGTGGCTTCCACCCCTGCACATCTGTTGTGCCTGCCATCGTTGCATTTGTCTACTTCCCTGACCGTGTTGCCATCTCCAGTGGACATGCAGGTTTGGGCATCAATGGGGAGGGACTCATCCGTGTAGTCAGTGCAACATTGCTATACAAGTGTGTTGGATCTGTGCTGATGATTCCGTTGGCACATCCATGACCAGGCTGATGTGATGGGAGCCCTCATTTGGTGCTAATTGTTGATTGTGTGACCAAGTGCTCAGCTGACATGATGGGGCCCTACTGAGGCAACATATGGCACAGCTTTCCTCACACAGGAGTGGAGTCCCCTCATGGCAGTGTGTACACGTGTGACATTGCCTGCACCCAAGGTGTGTGTTGTATGTGCATGTCTGTGTGTTCACTTCCATTCATCTGCGCATGCTGTGATCCCTAGTGTTGTACCTGTTTGTGATGCTTGCTGACTTGAGCTATGTTCCCCCAAAGTCTTCTCCCTGTGTTCTCTGTGATGTGGGTGCATGGCACATTACTGGTCATCAGGGTGTCACCCATAGGTGTGTTTGCTGTCAGGGCTGAGTTTGTGTGCAGACGCAGATGGGTCACAGTCAGGTTTCCCCTTGGCACTTGTTGTTTGCCCCTGTCATGTGATTTCCAGTTTGTGTTATCTTTCAGTGATTGTGACATGTTGTGTGTGTGACTGCTGCCACTCCTCAGGGTCAGAGCTGCAATGTTGGAAGTTGTCTATGTGTGTTCTTTGTGGGTGACCTTGGCTTCTTCATTGGTGTGTGACTGTGGCTGGGATCCCATTGGTCGGTGTGGTATTGCCGTCATGTCCATGTACAGCGTAGTGTGCAGTGTGTCAGACATTCAGGAGTCTTGTTGAGTGTCCATGTGTGATGTGTTTCTACACCTTGGTTCCCACCCACCACCCTGGAATAGTCATGGGTGCATGTGCAATGTCACCAGTGCATGTGTACTTCACTGCTGCACATTGTTGGAGGTCGAGGGGTGTGGTGTTGAGTGTGTGCAGATGAGAGTTGTTGCCCGGCTAGGCCCCTGCCTCCATGTTGGCCTTGGCTTACTGGCCATGCTGATTGATTTGTGCTTGTGTAGGTGTGATGGTAGTTTGTTGCTCAGGACACCTGACTGTGGTTCATAGTGTGAACGACATTTAGCTTTGTCATCACAGTGGTATTTTTATTCAGCCCAGGGTCACCACATTGTGGGGGCCCTGGGGGTGGTGCTGTGGTGTGTCTGTGACTTGCTGTGTCAGTTGTTGTTCCTACGTGCCTGTGTGACATGTGTGTTTTGTGCTCCCTCTCACCTGACAATGCCTGCTTGCCCACATAGGGGATTTGGATCCATGAGTTACCTTAGTGTGGCAGTGTATGCACATCTGTATGATTGGTATTCAGCTCTCCTCATGTGTTGTGTGGTTGCCTGGGGACACTGGCACCCCCACCCCTCACCTGCTGTGTATGATGACAGTGTTGGTCTGCCTGTTTGTGTTTGTGCATCTGCACCACTGCATTGGCATATCTTGGGTGTGCCATTGGCTGTATGTTGTTTGGTGTGTTTCCCCTGCTGTCCCTGGGACTCCTAGGTCATCGGTCAGCACAGTGATCATGGTTTGTGTGTCCCATTGCTGCCATGGTATGGTATCTGTTCACCTCACATCTGCTGTCTCCACAGGGTATCTGCATTTGTGTGCCCATTGGTGCAAATATGTGGTTCTGCATTCTGATGGTCACTTCTGTCATTGTGTCATTGATGACTGTTGACGGTCTCAGCCCCCATGGGTGTTGTTTGTCTGCACATGGCCAAAGGAATGTTACATTTGCACTGCAGTATTTGGCTCCCCCAATTTATGTTGCAATGGGACACATACACTACTTTGCCACAGATGAGTTTTTGGTTCTGTGAGCAGGAATGATCCATGCAGTTTGGCAGTTGCAGCTCTTTCTTTGTCAACAATTACCTTTTGGTCACTGTGATGATGAGGGTGTAGACCCCATTGCCACAATGGTCAAAATGTGCTTCAGCTATGGACCCCACACTTGCCTTTTGGTCACTGTGATGATGGGGGTTTAGACCCCATTGCCACAATGGTCAAAATGTGCTTCAGCTATGGACCCCACACTTACCTTTTGGTCACTGTGATGATGGGGGTTTAGGCCCCATTGCCACAATGGTCATGGGCTGCTTGCATTGTGGGTGCCACACACATATATGTGTGGCACATGTGCTAGGGGGTCACATTGTATGTTGAAAGTCATGTTCGGTGTTGTAGGCATTTGACACAGCCTACACACGCTTGTCATGGTGGTGGGGGGATGTCTTAATCTTGCATTCCCTAGGTTGTGGTGTGCTTGTTGTGTCATGCATTGTCCATCCTATGAGTGGGGGTGGTAGTAGTGGTAGGCATCCAGCCCCCCTGGGTGAGGGTGGTAGTAGTGGTAGGCATCCTGCCCCCCTGGGTGAGGGTGGTAGTAGTGGTGGGCATCCTGCCCCCGTGGGTGAGGGTGGTAGTAGTGGTGGGCATCCTGCCCCCTGGCTAAGGGTGGTAGTAGTGGTGGGCATCCTGCCCCCTGGCTAAGGGTGGTAGTAGTGGTAGGCATCCTGCCCCCGTGGGTGAGGGTGGTAGTAGTGGTGGGCATCCTGCCCCCTGGCTAAGGGTGGTAGTAGTGGTAGGCATCCAGCCCCCCTGGGTTGGGGTGGTAGTAGTGGTAGGCATCCAGCCCCCCTGGCTAAGGGTGGTAGTAGTGGTAGGCATCCTGCCCCCCTGGGTGAGGGTGGTAGTAGTGGTGGGCATCCTGCCCCCCTGGCTAAGGGTGGTAGTAGTGGTAGGCATCCAGCCCCCCCTGGGTGAGGGTGGTAGTAGTGGTAGGCATCCTGCCCCCCCTGGCTAAGGGTGGTAGTAGTGGTAGGCATCCTGCCCCCCTGGCTAAGGGTGGTAGTAGTGGTAGGCATCCTGCCACCCTGGCTAAGGGTGGTAGTAGTGGTAGGCATCCTGCCCCCCTGGCTAAGGGTGGTAGTAGTGGTAGGCATCCTGCCACCCTGGCTAAGGGTGGTAGTAGTGGTAGGCATCCTGCCACCCCTGGGTGAGGGTGGTAGTAGTGGTAGGCATCCAGCCCCCCTGGGTGAGGGTGGTAGTAGTGGTGGGCATCCTGCCCCCCTGGCTAAGGGTGGTAGTAGTGGTAGGCATCCAGCCCCCCTGGCTAAGGGTGGTAGTAGTGGTGGGCATCCTGCCCCCTGGCTAAGGGTGGTAGTAGTGGTAGGCATCCTGCCCCCTGGCTAAGGGTGGTAGTAGTGGTAGGCATCCTGCCACCCTGGCTAAGGGTGGTAGTAGTGGTAGGCATCCTGCCACCCCTGGGTGAGGGTGGTAGTAGTGGTAGGCATCCAGCCCCCCTGGGTGAGGGTGGTAGTAGTGGTGGGCATCCTGCCCCCCTGGCTAAGGGTGGTAGTAGTGGTGGGCATCCTGCCCCCCTGGCTAAGGGTGGTAGTAGTGGTAGGCATCCTGCCCCCTGGCTAAGGGTGGTAGTAGTGGTAGGCATCCTGCCACCCTGGCTAAGGGTGGTAGTAGTGGTAGGCATCCTGCCACCCCTGGGTGAGGGTGGTAGTAGTGGTAGGCATCCAGCCCCCTGGGTGAGGGTGGTAGTAGTGGTGGGCATCCTGCCCCCTGGCTAAGGGTGGTAGTAGTGGTAGGCATCCAGCCCCCCTGGCTAAGGGTGGTAGTAGTGGTAGGCATCCAGCCGCCCCTGGGTTGGGGTGGTAGTAGTGGTAGGCATCCTGCCCCCTGGCTAAGGGTGGTAGTAGTGGTAGGCATCCTGCCACCCTGGCTAAGGGTGGTAGTAGTGGTAGGCATCCTGCCCCCCGTGGGTGAGGGTGGTAGTAGTGGTGGGCATCCTGCCCCCTGGCTAAGGGTGGTAGTAGTGGTAGGCATCCAGCCCCCCTGGGTGAGGGTGGTAGTAGTGGTAGGCATCCTGCCCCCCTGGCTAAGGGTGGTAGTAGTGGTAGGCATCCTGCCCCCCTGGCTAAGGGTGGTAGTAGTGGTAGGCATCCTGCCACCCTGGCTAAGGGTGGTAGTAGTGGTAGGCATCCTGCCCCCCTGGGTGAGGGTGGTAGTAGTGGTAGGCATCCTGCCCCCCTGGTTGAGGGTGGTTGGCATCCAGCCCCCCTGGGTTGGGGTGGTGGCGCGCATTCAGGCCCCTGTGTGCATATGTGGCATTGGTGATGGGCATCCCGCCCCTATGGTGCTGCTGTTGCAAGTATATTCAGATTCCCAGTGTATGTGTGTGATGTGTCGTGTACGTGTTGTATGTGTTTTGTGGTTGGTGTCTGACTTACCTTCTGCGCCGTACGCGTCCGTGCCTGTTCCGGTAGTAGATGTAGAATATTGGTATGATCGGGACGAAGGGATTCATGGTTGGTTCGTGTCGTTCGTCCTTCTCGTTGCTTCGCGTCGTCCTCGTCGCTTGGCTTCGTCCTCGTCGCTTCGCTTCGTCCTCGTCGCTTCGCGTCGTCCTCGTCTGTGCTGTGTTCGTCTCGTAGCCGTGGATCGTGTTGTGGCGCGATTCGGAGCTTATGTGCGCCTCTCCCGGATGCTTTGACGTGCCGTGCGTAGCGACGGGTTCGGCGCGTACGGAAAGCGCATCGTACTTGTCCGGCCGGACGGGGCTGCATTTTCCCTTCCGTGCGACTCGATTCGGCGTTTCCGGATTCGCCTCGGTCGGAGAACAGGACCTGGTTTGGGTGAGTACGGCTCGGCCGGAATTTTTGCTGTTGTGCGCATCGTACTTGCTCGTTCGGTGTGCTGTACGGATCGGTCGGGAAACTGGCTTTCGCATGGCTTTTTTCCCGACCGAATGGTATTGGGTGCGCCTCCGACCGAGATCGGAATCGGCCCCAAAGCCTTTGGGGGGAAAAATCTGTATGGTTGGATTGGTTTCCTGTTTCTCTATTGATTTTGTTTTGGGAAATGGATATGTTTTTACTTTCTTTTTATAAAAAAAACCAAATTAATTTTTCTTTGCTTTTTGGATTACCTTATTTGTGGATTGCTGAAGAATGAAATGCGAGAAAAAAAATTAAAAATCCCCAAAACATTTTTTACATTTTTCAGGGGAATTTGTGTTCATCTCTTTGGATTTTTGAACTATTTAAGACTCTTGGGGAGACGTTTCATAAAATATCACCAAGAGCTGAAGTAAGAAGACAACTGCAGGTAGGGACTCAGCTAATTTTTTAATTACCCCAAAAATAATATCATCACAAACATCTTAACAAGTACATCACAAACAATACATACACACATACATTACAGACACAAAGATGATTATAACATATCAAACGTTACATCATTCTATAAAAAAGGAACACCTAAAATCCCATGCCTGAGAAAGAACCATATAAAACAATACAGATCATTAGTATAAAAATATAAATTATTAAATACTATAAACTAGATATATTGCACAGAACACTTTGAGCGTCAGATCCATAGAGGCAACAGGAATTTGGCTAGGCCAAATAACACAACTCTGCTAGTATCTGTGCTAAGTATTCTAAGCACCTCTAAATAGTGGCCTGAGCCTACACAATATGATGATCCACTTGGCCCTCAAATTCTCATAGTGTGGGCAAAAAATAGCAGATGGACCAAAGATTCGGGACTTCCTTTACAATGGGACATGTAACATCAGAATGAGCATGACTATGCCACTTGCTACAGAACAATTTGGTGGGGAGAGTCTTTTATCTAAATTGAAGGAACAATTTCTGTGCTAATGGGGGACCAATTTCATCAATGGTATCCTCAAAAACGGGGAAGGATTTAAAATCTATGAACTCTCGAGTGAGTGAACCCATAGGGATTGACACATTCTTCACCAGGACAAACTCCCAATAAATAGCCTTAACCCTGCTTTTGAAAATCAAACACATTTCCTTCGGGTTAGTCCAATAATCCTCCAACCGGTTTCTTCAATAATTCCCTAAGGGAGCAAAACCAGGGAATTTTATTTACCCTGGACAATTCCATAAGATCTCTAACACGCTCGGTAAGGGGCAAGCTCCTCAGTCGACCATAGACGATGCTACAGAAATAGATGCTTATAATTTATCTTATGAACAATTTTTCTTTGGGTCAAGTCAAGGAAAGTAGGAGTCAGTGTAGTACTAGCCGGTAGATTAACAAGTGATCTTATAAAGGGATGGTCAGTCACAGAAAGGCAATAGATGTTCCCACTCCCCCACAGTTCTGCTCCATATATAATTGATCCTAGGGCTTTAGTATTGTATATTTCTAATGCTGGAGCCACTTTCCTAGACACAGTTCTTGTAAGGATCTTAGTAATATGGCGGACTGTTGGAATCAAGGCAGATGAGCTTTCTCTATATGAGGGGTCCAGCACAGATTTGGGGTGAAACGAATCCCCAAATAATCAAAAGTAGAAACCAGTTCAATAGTGTGCTCCCCTACATGCATACATCTGTTGGGTGTCTTCAAAATACCATTGGAAAATACCATATATTTTAATAAATCATTTAGCTCCAAACCACGCTCATCACAGAAATGTTTAAAATCATTTAATAACTGTTGGAGCCCATGGGCAGACTTTGATATCAGTAGTGTATCATCAGCAAAGTGAAGGGCAGGAGCCCTACTCTCTACGACTTTTGGAGCGTCACACCCATCTCTATCGAGAAAACCTACTACCCTAATATTAAATAACAAAAACAAAGTGGGTGCTAAAATGCACCCCTGTCTAACGCCACGTTTAATCATAAAGGGCTCTGTTAGTTGTCCCTCCTCTCCCCACCTAACTTGGGCCTTATTTGCTGAGTGTAGCCGCATCAGAATATTCAATAAAGTTGGTGGGATCCCCATCTCTGCCAACACCTTCCAAAGTTTACATCGAGGAACCAGGCCAAAAGCTGAATGCAAATCCACAAACGCTACATCCAACTTTCCCCCTTTAACCAAACTTCTTTCTAAAAAATTCAAAGGAATTGAAAAACCAGGTCCAAAGTACTAATATTAGCATGAAAACCCGCCTGAATGTGAGACAAAATATTTCCTTCTAAAATCCAATCCTGAATGCGGGCCAATATCTGCTTGCAGGACATTTTCTACACATAATCTATTAGGCTAATGGGCCTATAGCTACCTGGATTAGCCCTATCCCCTTTCTTAAAGATTGGTATGAACTCAGCCGACTTCCAGGATGGGGGAATTTCCATGCCCAAGAGAATGGCATTGGATAACATACTGATATAGATGCCTCACACTTCTAGATCTTCTCTATACAAATCATTTGGGATTCTATTGGGACCAGGAACTCTAGCTCGGATGCAAGAGTGAATTGCTGCATGGAGTTTGTGAAGTGAATTTTCAAGAACTTCAACATTCCCAAGTGGAAAAATATCCTGCAGACCTACATCCTCCTTACTGCCATGAGCATACAGGCCCCCAATGTGGGATACCCACTCTTCCGGCTGTACAGTAAACTAGGGCAGTCCTAGGTCTATTCAAACACTGAGCTGCTTTTTTTCCAAAAGGACTTATTGTCCTTAGCTACCAGGGCACTATGTAAGGAAGACCATAGTGAGCATTCCCATTGTTTCTTGGCATGATCTAGTGCCTGTTTATATCTAGCTCTGCATCCCAGTATGTCACTGCAAGATTTGGATTTGACTGCCGGTAGGAGTTCACCCTTGGCCTTCCAACATTCCTGATTATACCACTCTGTCACAGTAACCCACTTTTTTACTCCAAGTTTGGCTTGACATTTCCCCCCTTTTTTCATTTGGCCCAGGATTTCCCTAATTTGCGTATAGAGTACCTCATGCAGATTACTCAACTTCTCTATTCTATCCCCTCTAGGAAGTTTAGACAGCACCGCCACCTCCTCAGATAAATTAGACTTAACAGCTTCTAGGGCGGATGGATTTTTCTCCACCCAATCCCATCTGATCGTTTTCAAATTATTATTATGGGATAACTTCCCCAGGTCACTAGGACCCCTAGTGATGACGTCTCGCTCCCCAGAGTTAGATAAAGATAGACTCAAAGCATTGTGGTCACTATCAGATCTTTCAACCACTTTCATATCAGACACATGGGCCAAAGATTAAGGTCAACCAAACAATAGTCAATTCTACTTGCATAGCCAGGTCTATTTTATGTTGTTCCACCATTGGAATCAGATTCGGTCTTACCATTGGTAGCCCTCAGATCATGCTGAATCGTTAGGGCGAACACTTGTCCTCTTCTTTTGGTCCATCTAACGTGTGGTAGCTCTAACTGAGGGATTTTCCAAAATCTGTCCCACTCCTCAGTCAAATTGAGTGGAGTGGAAGCAAGAGGCTAAAATGTTCAACTAAAATCCCCAGCTACCAATAGGGGATGTGTTACCTGTATATTCTGTAACGGCGTTGTCAAGGACACCTATAGTTTTAGTTTCCTCTGTGACTAGGCCCACTCTGTTATATACATAAAAAACTCTCATTTTCAGTCCTGAGGGCAGAGCGAGGTCAATTGCCAGGATATCCAAAGAGTCGACAAGGACTATTTTGAATTTGCACAGAAGTGCAATTTTTACCCAAATCACTAGACCACCCAAGGGCCTCCCTTTCCCTTTCTTAGTTGCATTTATACCAGAAGAAGAAACCCACACCCGTAGGGAGTGGTCAAACTTCAGGTTTCTTGGAATAAAACCACTTTGTGAGAATCCACAAAATTACTCCATTCTTTCTCTGTAATCTTTCTAGCTATCCCACTCAACAATCCATACCAGGACGGTTAGCTGATCTTGGGGTACAGCAATGGAATTTGGTTCCAAACTATGATCCATAGGTATGTCCCTGCCATCCTCAAGGGTATCAATACTACCAGCATTAGCCTCACACCTCAGGGCTCCCCAGCTACTGCCCAATTCACCAGTTAACATATTTGAGACCCATATTTGTGGCCTAGATAGTGGTTCCTCTCAAGCGGTACTAGCAATCATTTCATTTCCCTCAAGACACGACAAACTCCCTTCCTGAAGTCATCCCAGATCACCAGCAGTCCCCCTTTTCACAGCCCTCCCCCTTTCTGGGCAGAACCGCCTGACCTAGGGCACTCATCCAGGGCCAATCTATACTAAATAATAATGGATTTATTGGCAGGCGGAATAGTGCAAAAGTCTATAGACATCAGGCCAGCTACTATGGCTCTGTGAAAAAAGTTGCCTTTCACCACATTGTTCAGCATCCCTGATGAAGTTATCCTTTCCATCTGCTTAATATCGTCCCTTATAATAGAGTTGCAGTGTTGTGTATCCCTAAACAAATAGATGACCTTGTTTTTAAGTGAATCTCGGTCTTCTCGTCTGCCACTAGGGAGTTTGGGACCTTGTACAAGACAAATGTCAGCTTCTACACTCTGGGCACTAGTTCTGGTGCAAAATCTGTCTTTGACTACCCCTCTTACAAATGGTTGGTCAAAGTGAACTCTCTTCTGACTAGACCTGGGCGGAAAACTACGCTACGCTCGCGTAGTTTGTGAAGTTTGCGCTACTTCGCACTACGCG
Source organism: Calotriton arnoldi (assembly GCA_963921515.1). Taxonomy (NCBI): domain Eukaryota; kingdom Metazoa; phylum Chordata; class Amphibia; order Caudata; family Salamandridae; genus Calotriton; species Calotriton arnoldi. Next base: position 25,324 of record CAWUFW010007986.1, on the reverse strand, counting down.
AATTGCACGTAGCACAGTGCGAACACGCGTAGCGTAGCGTAGTGCAGCGGTCATTTTTTGCTTGCTCGCGGTCCTCAACGTCAAGTTGGCGACCGCGAGCAAGCAAAATGACATCCCGGCGAGACTTTTTCCTCGTTCGCGATCAGCAACATCAAGTTGCCGATCGCGAGCGTGGAAAATAAACCTCCCGGCGAGATTCTCAACGCGGGGAGGTCAGGTTTCTCATTGCGAGTGGTCGCGTATGCTCGCGACCGCTCGCGATGAGAAACTACCAGTCCGCGTTGAGAAAGCTGCCGCTCGAGTAAAAATCTACTCGAGCGGCAGTAAAAGATAGCTCGCACTGTGCAAGATGCCGTTTTCAATGATTGCACAGTGCGGACAAGCATCCGGCACTGTGCAATCATTGCGAACACGCACTACGCAGTTCGCGTAGTGCTACGCGTAGCTCGCGTAGTGCGAACTGCACTTTGCGTAGCTTCGCGAAGCGTTACTTCGCGAACTACGCCCAGGGTTACTTCTGACTCCCCTACCCTGGAATTGGCCTCAATGTACAACTGATCCGTCAGTGTGTCTGATGGGGCCTCCTATATGGTTGGGTAGTGGTTGATTAGGTGGTTGGGTGGAAACAGGGGGGCGATAGCTGATTCGTAATCATACAACACCGGAGGACCAGAAAGGGCGTCACACCGGACATTAGCAAGCAGAGGACCCTCACAATCTCCAACTGGCGCTTTTGCCTAGGTTGCTACGTTCTGAGCCCATTCATTAATCACCCTCCCTTCCAAACCACCATTATTAAAGCTGCTACTTGCTCCCCAAGGCCCTCAATAATGCCCTTTAAGCTGTAAAACAAAGGCAGATCTTCATTACTTGTGACATCCAAACCCAGCATATCATACTTCTCTGCTCTATTCTCTACCACAGAGAGTGCAGCATACCTATGACGACATTCAACCTGATCCACCTGATCTGCCACATGAGCATCAGGGGGCTGCTCATGGGTACAAAGGGGTGGCTCTGTATTACTACCTCCTGTGCCATTCTGAGTACTCCTATGTGATTTACTAAAGATTTGTGGAATTCGTTTGGTAGTTTTCTTTGTGGGGCAAGAGACACGAGAGAGCTCTGATGCCACGGGGGTCTCAGAGTTGGCAAATGGGGGAAAAGAGTGGCTGTGGGCAATAACTTGACATTTCGATAACAAAACATCAATCCTATCCATAGTGTTATTGCAAATTGTGCCAGAGGGTGATTTTTATGAAAGGGAGTTACCCTATGCTCTATCCTGAACTTTCCTTTTACCCATTACTAAACAGTGGGTGAGGGCAGTTTTAATAACATATGTGTCTTGTCTACTCGCCTTCTTTGATTAGCGACATACGTTTTTTCGCCCCACTTCTCTGTGTGTGAAAAGTCTTGTTACAGGAGGTTGAAGTGGGGTGCTCCTCCTACCCCTTATTACTGTGTGTGCAGTGTCAAGCTGGGACAATGAGTCCCAAAGGATGCAGAGTCCTTTTCGCGTCCCATACTGCGGGAGGTGGTGGGCGTTTAAAAGCGCGCTGTGCGGGCTCGGTGAAGGTAATGGCCCCTCCTCCTCAGGGCAGTGGCAGGCTGAGGAAGTGGGTCCCAAAAGATGCAGACTCGTTTTTGCATAATACCAAAAATGGCAATTTATTTTGTTTATTTAGTCAAAACAGGAGAGTAATTTTAGAGAGTGTTAGTTGATGTTAGTATTGTAAAATGTATGCAATATTGTCGAGGTACTCTGAAGCTCCCATTATTGGAAATTGATGAGTCTTTGACAATAGTCTTTCAGATATCGCTTTACTTTTACTTACCTTTCTCTTGGTAATTTTATTTTAGTGTTGCTTGATCATTTTGCAGTATTTCTTTTTGGCTTGAAGTGGTGTTTCACCTGAAGTACTTGGTGGGGTTAGAATTTTGCTCCACCTCCCCCTCCAGTCACTGTCCAGCACCTTCCCTGAGGCAAGTACTTGGCAGAGTTCAAATAATAACAATGCCCACCATGTCACTGTCCAGCACCTTCCTTGAGGTAAGTACTTGGCTGAGTTGGAATAGTTATTTTTCCCCTCAGCTACTGTCCATCACCTTTTCTAAGGTAAGTACTTGGCGGAGTTAGAATAGCAATTTTGCCCCCAGCCCCTGTCCAGCACCTTCCCTGAGGTAAGTACTTGGCAGAGTTAGAATAGTAAATTTGTCCCCCAGCTACTGGCCAGCATGTACCATGATTGATTTTAGTCTGTGTTGAGGAAATATTCTCATTAAATTGCAAATTTTAAAGAATATGGTTATATTTTTACTTACATTAGTGATTTAAAGTTTGTAAACAACACAGTTTTTGAAAAAGTAAGCACACATTTTTAAAATTATTGGTTCTATGATTCCCATAGCATTTTCTAAGTGTATTAAATGTGTAGGTTATACTTACTTGGACAGGTAGATGGCACTGTTTTGTACAATCACTGATCAACTCTCTGGTTCTCTCTGGTGTGAGTGGTTATGTCAGAAGGCAGTGTATTAATAACTCCAAATTGGTGGAAGCTTGTGTTTATATGTTATTATTTACAGCAAAATAAAGTCAAATTATTTTGTGTTAAAATGTAATGTGTTTTTGACTTTATTAGAATGTGTCAGCCATATTGGTTGGGGACAGGGTTTCTGCTTATGTAGAAATGAAAGAAAGTGGGATTTCTTTAATGCAAATACTATGTAACCTCTTGACTTGCAATGTGTTTTTGCTGTATGGAGATGTGTAGTGTGTATATTTTATTTAAAAGCTGAAAAGTATTTAAAAAATATGATAACTGACATTCTAATTATATAGGAAATGAATCTACTATAAAATGTTCATACCATATTTATTGCAACTTTTTTTTAAATAAAAAACAGTTGCGTTGTAAAGGTTTGCATTGTGAAAGCATGCATGGTAATGGTACGTGTGGTAATGGTCCATTTAATGCATTTATGTGTATGTTCGTGGTAAAGACATGCATGGTAAAGGTGTACATGGTAATAGTATGTGTTGTAAATATTGTGTGGTAAAGGCATGCGTTATAACATCAGACAATTGCAGGAGCCAACCGCTGGACGAAAGTCAAAAGAAATCAAGTGGCTGGGAAGGCCAAATTAGAGAGAAGATTAAAAGAGACCTGAATATCTCTCACCCGCACAGGCCAGCTTCTTCTGTCATTGAATACATATAACAAGCACAAATGAAGCATCAGATGGACTCACAAGATAGAAAGTGGTACAAGCAAAAATGCAAAACAGGAAGGTCATAACTCATTAAATTAAGGAAAATCAAAATCTCCAAAATGGTACATCATCTCATTGTCTATCTGAAAATGGCAACCCCAAAAACAATTAAGGAGTCCTACCTATACAGCTCATTACACCCCGAATTCACCTATGTGCTGAAGAAAGAGATGCAGTTGCCATTGACAAGTAGGGGTGCCGTACGGCAGCTGGCAGCAAAGAGGAAGGCAAGTGTGTGTTGATACCTGAGAGCACATGCGATTATAGTTCGTAGAGAATTGGGCTGTGAGTCAAGGCCGGAGTGGACCCTGTGGGCCCGTTGTAGTTCCAGGGGTTCTTGCAGTTGGAAGCCTAGCAGGTCCAGAAACAGTGACTCGAGGTAGCTGACCATGTCACCTTTCTCCGCTTCCTCAGGGACGCCATATGTCCAGATGTCGTCTTTCCTGGTCCAGTCTTCCAAGTCAGTCACTTTGTGAAGTAAGAAGTTGATATCATGCCCCAATCCGGTAGATGGTCATAGGGACCCTCCACTTCATCCAGTCTGTGGTTAAGTGTATCCAGGTGGGTGTGGAGGGAAAACACCTCCTGCCTGACCGATTGCACCGCAGTCATTCGGGCCATCATCTTGGCATCCCTGGCATGGGGTGGGGCTAATGGCCGAGATTTCCTTAAGAAGGGTCTCCATGATGGTGCCAGTTACATCTGAGGAAGGTTTCACAGGTGGCTGAGCACGTCGCACCACTTTGGAGAATAGGAATTAGTGGTCTGGTCTTCTCTGGGCCGACATGCAGCAAAGCCAATGGCCAGTGGATTCTGGTGGGCCCTGCTACTGATATCCACCTTCCTGGGTGACAGATGGGGAAGGTGTAGCAGCAGGGGGGAGTTGAGGCTGAGTAGGAGGTACTGTGAAGGACTGTTCATTCCAGAGGCCTCTCCCCAAGATCTCCTGCAGGTCTACCTTAACTTTTAAGGGGTGGAATGCACGTCCCTCAGGCCTCGCGGTAGGCCTCCGGTCATGGGTGTCTCTGAAGTACTGGGTCTCTGTTGCCCAACTGATAGGGCTCCACTGCCTCCCAGGAAGGTTCTCCCATAGTGGTAGTGTAGGCCAGGGGTCACTGGACAGACGCCTCCATAGCAGGTGCTGGGCCCCAATGTGCAGCAGAGATGTGGGTTAAAGGCAGGCATGGTGCTTCAGCAGGGTCCTCCAATCCGCCGCCTGCCCCAGACAAGATGGTGTGGGAAGAAGACTCCTGTGCCCACATGTTGAGCATCACTCATCCCCAGCGGCACCCCGCTGGCAGGTGATGCCCAGGTGTGTCTCCCTCTCGGAGGGGCGCAAATCCAGTTGATGCTGTCAAGTGCAGAAGCGGGTACATAAGGGGGACGGCAGTGCGAAGCCCCACCGTAATGCAAACTACAGTCGTAGCGGGCTGGGCTGCTGTGGAAAGTGGCACTGACCCCTGTGCAGCAGTGGAGGGGGTGAGGAACAAGCACCATGAGTCAAGCAGGTACCACGTACACTGGCCTCTGGGCTCGTTGGGCCACCACGGGTGGTAACAGAGATTACTGGAGGCGTGGCCTGGGCCGCCAGCAGCTCCAATGGCTCTAGGAGCATGCTACGATCGCCCCCCAAGTTACTCCAGGGCAGGCAGGGGGGTCATGTGTAGTCAGCAACGTGTGTGTGCTTATACGGGGGACACGTTATGCAGTCATACAGGTGCCTGCCGGAGCTCTTCCGGGCAGCAGCCATCTTGGCCAGCTCCAAGCTCTGCCTCCCCCACTATTTGGGTTTGTTATATCAGTAAAAGCCTTTTTGCAGTGGTAAATGTCCCAATTCAGTGAATCAGGCCCTTTGTGACAGTAAAAAGGCTTCATACATTTGGCCCTTAGTGCTATCATAGTAGGAATTGAATCTGTCAACTGGAGATTATTATGTACACATTAATCCCCTGAACTATCTTCGAACTATACTTTCTCCTTGTGGCATTTGGTGCTATTCCAATGTGGTTTAAACACCAGTAGATGCAGTGTGTTCAGAGCCCCACTATACAAACACCATATATCAATAGAGAGGGACTGAGTCCTGATGCGCAGATACTGCCTTTATAATTTGAGGGATGAAAAAAGCCCTTGCACCGTAAAGATAAAAAGATAAGGACTTAGAGGGTACACAGAACATATACACTGGAAGAGAAAATAAGCAGCAAGTGAAAACTACAAGCAAAATTCCAAAAATCTGATCTTCTCAGCTAAGAACTAATAGATTATTGATATGTCATTAATGCTGCCAACGGATATGACACAGGTTAAGATTAAGATTACAGGCTAGAATGTAAATGCTATTGTAAGAAATCGTTTTTTTGGTTGAGGTGGGTGGAAGTCCCATTCAGGCAACAACCACAATCCTTGTTAGGGTGAACCACAAAACTAACTAGATTAACCTGTGCTTAACCCTCTGGTAGCTTGGCACAAAAGCAGTAAGGCTTAATTTTGAGGTAATGTGTAATGTATTTGTGCAGCACACAAACAGTAATTAAGTGCAAATACAACACAAGAAAAATCGCAACCCAATTTAGAAAAAGTACATTTTAATAAATAAAATGGTACCGGAACAAAAACAAGCAGGAACACCAGAGATATCCAATGTCAAAGTTTTAGGTGGTTATCTAAAAAAAAGTCACAAATTCAGGCCGACAATGATGGATTGCAGGCCAGATACAGGGACCAGGTTAGTCCCGCTGAAAAAGTTACCTTCTCAAAGTCAGGTGTGAAGAATTCCATGCATATTGGAGGCGACCCACCAGGAGCAGGGAAAGCATCACAGATGGTTCTGCTGTCAAGCCAATCAGGACGATTTCTTCCTCCAATCAATATTTATTAACATCTGGGATTTTATGCTTCTCTATGATTTGAAGTTTATGTATGTCACAATGAATAAAGAGTGCACCATACCCTTTGATTATGCCATATTTTTCATAATTGGATAAAAGTAATTTTAACAAGCTTTTCAACAGAAAATAGTCATGAACGTGCTCTATAAGACACATGCATTGTATGTGGTGCACAATGAGGCAAAGGAGATACAAATATATGACTGATCTAATAGCAAGATTATGGAAAGACATCAGGCAAAGGGTGCACAAAGAAAGCATAGAAAGTGACTATTGATTCATAGACTACCATTACTAAGCAGTGATGCATATTTTTATTCAATTGCTCCTATATACATCCTTAAAATGTTTGTGGTTTATAGAGATGTCTGTTATTCTATTTACTTATGCCAGGACCCTGAATCATTTACCTATTGTCTGATCTGCATCATACTTGTATCTTGCACAGCCAAATACATCTGGCAGGGTTAAGCCATGAGCTTTGCCACTCTATTGAAAGAGGGGCAGTACTACTTCGAGGACTCCCATTATATACTGCATTCACCGTCCCTGTTAGTGCTGGGGGCACTTTTAAATGGGGACGCCAGCTGCAGACTGGCACAGTGTGCCCTATTACATTTAATGCACTACCCCACCACTGCCACAAACATGCGCCTGCTGTGAGGGTAACACATTAGTGAAAGGCGAACCAGCTGTTTGAAGCAGCCAGTTCTCCTTTCCCTGTGCCAGAGACTGTTTTAAAAGGGGGTCAGAGATCCCCCTGCAAGTGGGCGCATGTATTGCCAGTGCAATATGTATTATGAAAGCGACCGCACAAGCGTCTGCAGCTCCTTCTATAAGGCCAAAAGCAGGTGGACAGGACTCTTGTCCTCCAAGGCACATTTATGTAATACAGCTCAGGGAGTCCTGATTCACCAATGTGTGTTGAGTTGGCCCATTTGCAAACTCAGTTGGCGCTCATTTAGGCCACATTCTATCTTCTCTTTTACTCCTCCAAAGGATTCTTTGCTCCGGAGATATTCTTTAATGTCTTTGACTGCTATTCAGATACTAAACCTAGGACTCAGTTTCCAAAGCTTTGTTCGTAAGTGCCATTTTTCTCTAACACAGCTGTAAATTAAATTTATAGAAAATAATTTGTAAACTAATGCGTTGGTGAGTTTCATGGTTTTGGACTTTGCTTCAGACTAAAGGGTAGATTTACAAACATTTTGCGCTGGGTTTGCGTCACAAAAGTGACGTAAACCAGCAAAAAATGTTTTTTTGTTATTTACTTTGCAGCGCAAAACATGTTTTGTGCTGGAAAGTAGCCTAAAATTAATGTAAAGCAGCACAAAGCACTGCTTTACTTAGCATCAATGGGGCGGTACATGGGCGTTCCCATGCAACCACCCATGCTTTTTGATGCAAAACCCTATCTACTAACAATAGTAGACAGGGTTTTGCACCAAAAATTAATGCCATTTGAAAGGAGCCTTTAAAAGGAGATTTTTTTCATTTCTCCTTTCTTTTTATTCGTTTTTTGGCTGCTGCTCTGTGTTGCGTGACACTTTTGTAAATTGACCCTAAATATTTTGACTGATTTCATATTGCTAAGGTATGTCGTTGATCATTGATAAAAACAAAATGCTTTGTGCCAAACAGAATAAAATAATGTATGTTATACTAAGCCCTTTTAGAGTACTCGTTGTCTTCATAATTAATTTATTTTAACCACATGTAAATTGGCTATATTTGTCAAAGCTGTCCTCCACATTTTTCACCACTGAAATTGCCTTGGATAAATAAGGTGATGTAAATGATTCATGTTTTTTTAGCATAAATCAAAATGCACAGAATTGATATAATTTGTATTCACTTAATATCACTCCTAAAGACATATTTTGCCTCTGATTTCAATACATCTAGGCCATTAATCTTTGTTTATGAAACAAGGAGCCCAGCACCCGCCCTGTTTAAGCCATTAGAACATAATAAATGCTTGGGAAGCATCTCTCAGGGTCTAGATAATATTTTATTGCGTAATTAATACAAACACTTTCCTCCAGGCCTGAAATGCATTGATAGAGCATTTCTCGTTTTGCAAAACCTAACATATTTGGAGAACTGTAAATTTTTAATAATTTCTTGAAAGTGTCGCAGGTCAAAATTTGGTACACTGTAAATATCAACAGAACGTCTGTGTCACAGCATTTTCGATGGAGGTCAAAGTAGCAGGGGACCTTCGTTCCCATGTCCATCAGAAAGTATTCTTGTGTTGGGCTTATTTATTTTTATTTCGGGGTTTTATAAAGCACAAAACTGACCAGAGGGCATTAGAGCGCTTTACATGAGCACCAGAATATGTTACACGTTTTTAGGGACAGGGAGGTTAGGCGAGTTGCCTAGAATTACATTGTTGAGCTGAGGCTTGTTGTCAAACCCGGGTCCCTAGTCCCAGCGTCGGCAGCTGTAGGCACAAGGTGGGCTGGTGAAATGAAGGATGTTGATCAAAAAGGCTACTTGGGATATGTGAATCTCGAATCTCCTTATCATGGCCTTTTTTTTTATCATACTCAGTATAATTTAGCAAATTCTCTGTTACGCTAGATTAATTAATATTACTTCAGCAATTTCACATTACTCTTGTTACGCAAAATTCCTCAACATATGCTGTTACGCCATGTAATTATGTGCTGTTCGCATGAAAATTTACTCGGAATGCACTTAAAAATTACTGTAAGTGCATGTGAACAACTCGAACGACAGAACACGAGCGGCAGTTGTTCACGTGTTTTCTTTTCTGCCACTGTTGTTTTTGTGAAAAATGGATCCTCTTGCCTAAGTGAAGTGAGAACGCATTTCGCACTAAAATGAAGTACCAAATGGCAGTTTTGCATTCGCCTAATAATGTTTGCGAAATTACGCATACCCATATTTAGCCGGAGATACCAGGGAGAACAGCAGAAAACAGTTTCATTCAGTTTTTACTGAGATCCAGCAAATAGACTCGTGAGCAGGTGCACAGCCACTACTTCGAGTCCATCCTCTGTCTCTAGCCTTACAATAGGGACCATAGCTCAGAGAGCTGAACGGTCACGAGTTTGAATCATGCCAAGGCTGCTCAGCCTGTCATCCTTCAGAAGTTGGTTAATTGAGAGCCAGGCATTTTGCAGCTGTAACTTCTGTTATTTACATGTGTTAGAGGTGATCCAGTTAGGCAAGATATTAATGTTAGTTATTATCTTCGAGTGCATACTTGGCTAGAATGCATCAGTGTCCAATAATAAAATATATGTCTCTTGCATCAGCCAGGATATATCAGACTCCTCTTGTTGTTCAATTTCTTTTTATTGGGGGCTCACAGACCTTGGTTAATTGAATCCTATTTGTGTGTGGTCAGTGCAATGAAGAACAAGCATTGGCAAAGCTAATAGGTGTCACCTTGGTGACCTTAATTGGTTTTGTCAATCTGTTTTTGTACACGTTACACAGCAATGCGAGCATGACTTAAATTAAAAAAAGAAAGCACGATATGACGCAGCCAGCGTTGACCACATCATAGCGTTTTTTTCCAATTTAAAATATGTTGCACAGAGGGTCATGCTGCTTTTCAATATGTGTAAAAACAGCGCCACCTTGTCAATGTGACATTTTGTTGTCTGGTGCCACTACAGCCACAGCAACAGTTGCAACTTTTGTTGTCTTTTGGGGAGCACACATACATAACCTGTCTCCAGACAAACCGCTCTCATATATGCCTATTAGCAATCCCCTTTGATATAGATAGCAAATCTATGCCTGTGCTTCACTGTTCGAAAGGCACTATAGCTTTGTGACTAAAGTGCTTGTTGCTGTCACTGCCATCCTCAACCGTTCATCCTTCTGAGGATGACAACATGAATATCTAGCACTGACAACTGTGACACGTATTGCAAGCAACACTATTAAAAGGCTTAACTTCGATAGAAAATGCCATGTAAATATTGTACCATGAGCCAACAAACACTGGTGCCTGCATACAACAACACACAGGGCCTCAAAATATAAGAGTCAAATAGATAGACTTAGAGAGGAAATTATTTGCACTGCAGAATTTGAGCTCCTTCCTTTCTCCGGTACGTAAGGTTTGCTCAATGTATATATATAACGTAATAATAGTGTGAGGGCAAAGACAGAGCTGAAGACCTTACAGGGGCTGCGGTGTTGCAACAAGCTTGAAATTTGGCAGACCGGCAATGTCTTCTGGCCATCATCTGTCAACAACATTTAAGTAACTATGGAAGGAAGGCAAAGCACCCATGTGGTAGCTGCAGTCTGTCCTTGCATAATGCATATTCTGAGAAATTCTAGAATTGGGATTCCATAAGTCAGAGGGTGTTGGCATTCCCTAGTCCAGTCACGTGAGCATGAGGTGCTGTGACGCACTTTTAAAAGCGGCATCAGCACCCTTCCCTGCCACACTGGACAGCAATGTTTATATTATTTTGTACTGATTGCGAGCAGAGCGCTTAGAGGGGAATTAAGGACTTTGTGCGCTACTGTATAAAATGTTAACACAAATGAATTAAAGAAAGAATGACATGGCACTTCAACAGCTCTTAACATACCAAACACACATTCCAGTCAGCGCACAACACTGCAAGGCCATACCAATATCAGATATGTGCTATAGAAATATGAGTAGCATGAGATAACATCTCATCACAAAACCAGTGCAGAAAGAACTTCTCTCAATGACAACAAAACATACATATATATGTACATATATATATATATTCACTGAAAAAACCATAGGTTTCAGGGACGTTATAGTTAGTTGGAGATTTCACTCGTACAAACCAGAGAAATTCCACCGTTATAGTTAGTTCAGCTAACTATAACTCGCGCCCCCGCAATGCACTGCTGATGACGTCACATATTACATCATTCATGACATGTCAGTGACATCACTGATGACATCACTGATGACAGCTCAAATGACATCACTGATGACATCACTGATGACATCATCCACGTGACTGTGTTTCTTTAAAGTTTAAATATGTATTATATATATGCCAAGGTGTATTGAAGAATGAGTGAGTGTATAAGTGTCTGGATGGAGGATTTAGTAGGTGTGTGACTGACTGTTTAAGTGAGTGATTACATGTGTCTTACTGAATGCATGGGAGAGTTGGAGTATATAAATGACTATACGGGAGAGTCAGTGATTGTGAGAGTGGCTGTATGGATCAGTGTGTACATGTATCAGTGATTGTATAAGAGAGTAAGTATGCGTTTGTTTCTGTTTGAATAAGTGATGTGGTGTGTGTATAACTGTATAGGTGAGTAAATGGAAGTGTGATTGATTCTTTGCATGACTGACTAGATGTGTGAGTAACTGTATGGATGAGTGACGGTGTGAGAGTGTCTGCATAGATATGTGAGTGCATATGACAGTGCCGTATTGATGGTAGACTGCATGTATGAGTGACTGTATGGGTGAATGGTTGGATGTGTGTGTAGACCTAGGAATCAGTGAGTACGTATGTAGTAACTGGTATTGGTGTGTCTATGGTTTCGCAAATGGTAGTCTGTATTTTAGAGTGGGTGTATTAAAGGTTATATTAGGGTGTTAGGAGGTGCATCACATTATCACGTGGATGATGTCATCAGTGATGTCATCAGTGATGTCATTTGAGATGTCATCAGTGATGTCATCAGTGATGTCACTGACCATGTCATGAATGATGTAATATGTGACGTCATCAGCAGTGCATTGCGGGGGCGCGAGTTATAGTTAGCTGAACTAACTATAACGGTGGAATTTCTCTGGTTTTGTACGAGTGAAATCTCCAACTAACTATAACGTCCCTGAAACCTATGGTCTTTTCAGTGAATTTCTAACGTTTTTTAAATGCTAATTTCTAACTATAACGTGCCTGAAACCTATGGTTTTTTTCAGTGAATTTCAAAGGTTTTTTAAATGCTAATTTTTATCTATATCGTCCCTATTAAGTCCCCTTGAATCCTGAGGGTCCCTGGGGGCCAACTAGCCCACCAGGTACTTCCAGTAAGCGCCACAGAGCTGCGTTGCAGAGTGGTGTAAAAAGGGGCGTGGCCTTGGACCACCTCTCTGCAACGCAGCTCTGTGGCACTTACTGGAGGTACCTGGTGGGCTAGTTGGCCCTTAGAGACCCTCAGGATTGAACGCAACTTAATCCCCCAATTTACAATGCGCCAGGGGGCACATTTGCACACTTGTTTTGTTAGGCCATGCCTCCTCCCTGCACCACTGTGCAAACGCGCCCCCTGGCGCGTTGTAAATTGGGGTATTAATTCCCTTGAGTCCTGAGGGTCCCTGGGGCCCAACTAGCCCACCAGGTACCTCCAGTAAGCGCCACAAGGCTGCGTTGCAGAGAGGTGGTCCGAGGCCACGCCCCTTTTACACCTCTCTGCAACGCAGCTCTGTGGCGCTTACTGGAGGTACCTGGTGGGCTAGTTGGCCCCAGAGACCCTCAGGATTGAAAGGGACTTAATCCCAAGTTACAACGCACCAGGGGCGCGTTTGCACACTTGCCATATCAGGCCCTGCCCCCTCCCTGCACCACTGTGCAAACACGCCCCCTGGCACGTTGTAACTTGTAAGATTAAGTCCCCTTGAATCCTGAGGGTCCCTGGGGGCCAACTAGCCCACCAGGTACCTCCAGTAAGCGCCACAGAGCTGCGTTGCAGAGGTGTAAAAAGGGGCATGGCCTCAGACCACCTCTCTGCAACGCAGCCCTGTGGCACATACTGTAGGTACCTGGTGGGCTAGTTGGCCCCCAGAGACCCCCAGTATTCAAGGGGAATTAATTACCCAACTTACAACGCGGCAGGGGGCATGTTTGCTGAGTGCTGCAGGGAGGGGGCAAGGCCTCCGGCGCGATGCCGGCTTTTTCAAATTTTATTTTTGTCGAAGGGGCTGTGTGGCCCCCCTTTTTTTTCAATATTTTGGGCCCTGGGGACCCCATCCCCCAGGGCCTGACCCGTTTTTTACTTTAAAAAAACAAAAAACGGGAAGGCCAATTTCGGCCCCGGGGACTCCATCCCCGGGGCATAGCCACAATTTTTTTTTTTTAAATGTTGGTTTTTTTAAGGAGGGGGCTGCATGGCCCCCTCCTGAGGCCTCTATTGGCCCCGGGGTCCCCATCCCCCGGGGCCGGCCTTTCCTTTTTTAATTTTTTTATTATGGGGGAGGGGGCCACGTGGCCCCCCTCCCGGGTCACTTCTGGCCCCGTCCCCATCCCCCGGGGCCTGGCCTCTGTGATGGGGACCGTGGGGGGAGCCTCAATGCCCTCACGGTCCCTGCCGGCTCCTCGCGTCCTGCGGGAGCCGGCATTGCTTTTCCACACGGGGAGCTGCTGACATGCAGCTCCCCTTGTGGAAAAGCAATCTGGTTTGGATTTTGAAAGCGAGAGCAGGTTTCCCTGCTCTCGCTTTCAAAATCCAAACCAGTGTTTGCTATGACAGGGTGGGAGCTGCACGGCTCCCGCCCTGCCATAGCAAACAGCAGTGTCCCGGGGGTGGGCACCCTGGGACACTGCAGGAGCCGGCCCTGGGGGGTGGCGGTCGCCAGGGCCATCAAGGGCTCCATGAGTGGGGCCGCGCGGCCCCCCTCCCCTTGATTGCAAAGCCCCGGGGAGGTGGTGGTCCCCGGGGTACGGGGGTCCGTAACAGACCCCCGCATTTAAATTCAGAATGCCCAGGGAAGGTGGTGGTCCCCGGGGCATGTGGGGGGGCTCGAGCCCCACCACACATGTTTTTTTTTTTTTTTTAAAAGAAAGCCCCGGGGAGGTGGTGGTCCCCGGGGTGTGTGGGGGGCTCGAGCCCCCCACACATGTTTTTTTTTCAAAAAGAGAAAGCCCCGGGGAGGTGGTGGTCCCCGGGGCTGCGGTGGGGGGCGCTGCGTGCCCTCCCCGCAAATCATAAATAAAGCCCCGGGGAGGTGGCGGTCCCTGGGGCTGCGGGGGCCCCCGCAACATAATTACTCATGCCCCCGGGACCTGGCCCACCCGGGGGCTTAAATACAACGAAGCACGGGAGCCCGCGCTTCGTTTTTTAAAAATTTTATCAGCAGGATTCGCGCACCCAGCGCGAATTCTGCCGTTTAAAAAAAAAAAATGCTTTTTTGGCGACCCCCTGAGCAGGCCTAGGGGGTCAGGGTGTTTCTACCCTGCCCCCTTTTCTTGTTTTTCACGTTTTTTTTCTGATTTCTTGTGACTCGGTTACTGAGTCACAAGATGGCTGCCAACACTTCCTGGTTTGGAGTGTTGGCAGCCAATTAGAATGAAGCTCGTGGTCGGGAGGGTTCGCGAACCCACCGCTGCCCTAGATATCGATATTTTTTGATTTTCAAATTTCTCAGGAACTACTGAACGGATTTACACCATTTAACAATAAGGACTCTTTCTGAACCAAGACCTACCTTTTTGCCAAATTTGGTGTATTTTCCGTTCAGCAGTTCGGGCTGTAGCTTTGTCTAAAGTTTCCTATGGAAAATAACATGGGGAAAACGCATTTTGGGACCCCCCTTTTTTCTCAGCCTCCGATTGGCGAATCACCCCGAAACTTTCAAGACAGGAGCTGACCGGAGCTGATCACTAGTTTTGAAAATTTCGCTAAGATTCGTCAACCGGCGCCAAAGTTATTGGGAAAACAAAAAACGCTTTTCCTATGGAAACTAGGTCCTAACTATAACTACCTTCTGGCGACCGCCAGTAGGTAATATATATATAAATATATATATTATCTACTGGCGGTCGCCAGTAGGTAGTTATAGTTAGGACCTATTTTCCATAGGAAATCCGCCACATTCTATTCCCGATAACTTTGGCGCCGGTTGACAAATCTTTGCGAAATTTTCAAAACTTATGGCCCGCTCTGGTCCGCTCCTATCTTGAAAGTTTCGGGGTGATTAGTCAAGTGGGGGCCGAGAAAAAAGGGGGGTCCCAAAACGTGTTTTCCCCATGCAATTTTCCATAGGAACCTTTAGTCGCAGCTACAGCCCGAACTGCTGAACGGAATTACACCAAATTTGGCAAAAAGGTAGCCCTTGGTTCAGAGTCGTGCCTTTTGGTTAAATGGTGTAAATCCGTTCAGTAGTTCCTGAGAAAATCAATAGTAAAACCACATATATATCTATGGCCGCGGAGGGTCCGCGCACCCTGAGCGCACCTTCTAGATCACGAGCTGTATGCTAATTGGCTGTCAACACTCCAAACCAGGAAGTGTTGGCAGCCATCTTGTTCCTCGGTAGAACCGAGACACAGAAACAAGTGCGCAAAACGCAAAAAGGGGGCAGGGCAGAAACACCCTGACCCCCTAGGCCTGCTCACGGGGTCCCACAAGGACTCCCAGGGCCCAAAAAAACATTTTTTTTTTAAACGGCGGGATGCGTGCAGGGTGCGCGGTTCCCGCCGTGAAAAAGAAACGAAGCGTGGGCTCCCGCGCATCGTTGTTATTTGGCCCCGGGTGGGCCAAGTCCCGAGGGCATGCAGGGGTTAATAATAAAATGGTTGGGGGCCTCTAAGGCCCCTAAGCCCCGGGACCGCCACCCCCGGGCTTTGAATTTTAATCGTGCGGGAGGGCACTCAGCCCTCCCGCAGCCCCGAGACCGCCACCCCCGGGGCTTCTTATTTTTAAATTAAATGACCTGTGTGGAGGGGCTCCAGCCCCCACATGCCCCGGGGACCGCCACCTCCCGGGGCACTAACAAAAGAAATGTGGGGGTCCGTTTCGGACCCCGAAGCCCGGGGACCACCACCTCCCGGGGCTTTACTAATGAAGGGAGGGGGCCGCGCGGCCCCCTCCTGGAGCCCTCCATGGCCCTGGGGACCGCCACCCCCAGGGCCGGCTTCTGCAGTGTCCCGGGGTGCCTACCCCAGGGACACTGCTGTTTGCAATGGCAGGGCGGGAGCCTCGCGGCTCCCGCCCTGTCATTGCAAACTTGCTTGCTTCATTGAAGCGAGAGCAGGAAACCTGCTCTCGCTTCAATGAAGCAAAGTAGATTGCTTTTCCATAAGGGGAGCTGCATGTCAGCAGCTCCCCTTATGGAAAAGCAATGCCGGCTCCCGCAGGACGCAAGGAGCCGGCGGGACCGAGCGGGGATTGGGGACCACCCCACGGTCCCCAACGAGTGGCCAGGCCCCGGGGGATGGTGTCCCCGGGGCCATTAGTGGCCCAGGAGGGGGGCCATGCAGCCCCCCTCCCCCCCAAATTAAAAAAAAAAAAAAAAAAACGTAAAGGCCGGCCCCGGGGGATGGGGTCCCCGGGGCCTTAAATGGCCTGAGGAGGGGGGGGACCGCCGCCCCCCTCCAAATATTATTTTTTTTTTAAAAAGAGGGCATGCCCCGGGGGATGGGGTCCCCGGGGCCAATAGAGGCCCAGGGAAGGGGGGCCACGCGGCCCCCTTCCCATTTTTTAAAAGAAAATCCTCAGGCCCTGGGGGATGGGGTCCCCGGGGCCAAAAGTGGCCGAGGGAAGGGGGGCCACGCAGCCCCCCTCCCTTAAAAAAAAAAAAAGGGAAAAAAAAAAAAAAAAGACTGGCATCGTGCCGGAGGCCCCGCCCCCTCCCTGCAGCAGTCTGCAAACGCGCCCCCTGGCGCATTGTAAGAAGGGGAAGTAATTCCCATTGAATACTGGGGGTCCCTGGGTGCCAACTAGCCCACCAGGAACCTCCAGTATGCGCCAGGAGCTGCGTTGCAGAGAGGTGTTCAGAGGCCACGCCCCTTTTACACCTCTCTGCAACGCAGCTCTGTGGTGCTTTTTGGAGGTACATGGTGGGCTAGTTGGACTCCAGGGACCCTCAGGATTCAAGGGGACTTAATCCCCCAACCTAAAACGCGCCACGGGGCGCGTTTGCACAGTGCTGAAGGGAGGGGCGGGGCTTCAGGTGACATGTGTGCAAACAGGCCCCGTGGCGCGTTTTAAGATGGGAATCAAATCCCTTCAATCCTGAGGGTCCCTGAGGGCCAACTAGCCCACCAGGTACGTCCAGAAAGCGCCACAGAGCTGCGTTGCAGAGAGGTGTAAAAGGGGCGTGGCCTCTGAACACCTCTCTGCAACGCAGCTCCTGGCGCATACTGGAGGTACAGGGTGGGCTAGTTGGACCCCAGGGACCCTCATGATTCAAGGGGACTTAATCCCCCAACTTAAAACGCGCCACGGGCGCGTTTGCACAGTGGTGAAGGGAGGGGGCGGGCGTGATGTGACAAGTTAGTTAGTTTTAATCCCCTGCCCTATTATGTACTAGGGACTTACAGAGGAGGTCATGCTAATCACAGGGGTACCCCAACGCATAGTGTTCCCTAGTGTATGTAGGTGTTTTCACTGTATTCTAAGTGTCTTTTAGCATAGCACTGGCTCTAGGCCTGGTTAGTCAGAGCCAGTTAACACCAGTACCCGTCTGAAAAAGTTGTGGGCACAGGATGATTTTGCAACAAGGCCTCTTTCTGCTCCTCTGTTGGTTCTTTCTGCACGTCTTGCTTCTTCCTGCACTTTTCTTTGTCTTTGTGGACTTCTGTTGCTTGTTTGTGCATTTCTTTTGCTTCTTTCTGTGCGTTTTTTCTTCTTTCTTCACATATCCTACCTCTGTAGGCATAGTTAGAAATTAGCATTTAAAAAACCGTTGAAATTCACTGAAAAAAC
Organism: Calotriton arnoldi; assembly: GCA_963921515.1. Classification (NCBI taxonomy): domain Eukaryota; kingdom Metazoa; phylum Chordata; class Amphibia; order Caudata; family Salamandridae; genus Calotriton; species Calotriton arnoldi. The sequence goes on along the minus strand of CAWUFW010007986.1, from coordinate 7,508 downwards.
CATAGGTTTCATGCACGTTATAGTTAGAAATTAGCATTTAAAAAACCTTTGAAATTCACTGAAAAAACCATAGGTTTCAGGCACGTTATAGTTAGAAATTAGCATTTAAAAACCTTAGAAATTCACTGAAAAAACCATAGGTTTTAGGGAAAGTTATAGTTAGTTGGACATTTCACTCGTACAAAACCCGTGAAATTCCCCCGTTATAGTTAGTTCAGCTAACTATATCTCGCGCCCCCGCAATGCACTGCTGATGACGTCACATATTACATCACTCATGACATGGTCAGTGACATCACTGATGACATCTCAAATATGTATACAATTAATGAATTTATATTTGAATTTTCACACTTTTTTACTATTATGGCCGAGTGCCAAATAAAAGATATTGACAGGATAGACCTTTACAAATACGACAATACATGTGAATATGACAATAGTGAAAGAGCTATATAACGGAGGTGAATTAATTGAATTTTTTATATTGTGAAGTGTGTGCCAGCATAGTGTATTTGTACACAGCAATATTGTGTAAATTATAAATTGTTAGGCTCTGTGTAAAAGTTATATATATGCATAGTATTTTTTCTATGTTTACCAGTGCTAATTACGTCATTGTTAAGCGCCATTTCTTCCTTTTTAAATTCCGTTTCTGATACCTGTGAGTCATGTGATCAAGGACACCGTCTTGTGTCCGAAACGCGTCAGAGACAGCACCGTTTTTTTGCACTGCAAATAAAAATCTGGCACCAGCAATTTACCGAGTCCGTGTCCCTGTGTATGAACGACTGCATTAGGGAGCTTTGTGTTGGATGTATATATATGTATGTATATATAGTTAGGACCTAGTTTCCAGAGGAAAAGCGTTTTTTCTTTTGCCAATATCTTTGGCGCGTTTGACGAATCTTCGCGAAATTTTCAAAACTAATGGTTCGCTCAGGTCAGCTCCTGTCTTGAAAGTTTCAAGGTGGTTCGTCAAGCGGGGGCCGAGAAAAAAGGGGGGTCCCAAAACGCGTTTTCTCAATGTTAATTTTGATAGGAAAATTTAGACAAAGCTACAGCCCGAACTGCTGAACGGAATTACACCAAATTTGACAAAAAGGTAGCTCTTGGTTCAGAAAGCGACCTTTTTTTCAAATGGTGTAAATCCGTTCAGTAGTTCCTGAGAAATTCAAAAATAAATAATATTGATATCTGCTGACCGTGGTGGATATGCGAACCGTCCTGAGCACGAGCTTGATTCTGATTGACTGTCAACACTCCAAAGCAAGAAGTGTTGGCAGCCATCTTGTGACTCGGTAAAACCGAGTCACAAGAAAAAAGGGAAGAAAATGGTTAAAAAAAAAAGAAAAGGGGGCAGGGTAGAAACACCCAAACCCCCTAGGCCTAAGAAGCATTTTTTTTTTTTCGGCCGGAGTCGCGTTTGATGCGCGAATCTCGCCAAGAAAATAACAAAAATACTAAGTGCAGTGTCCCGCGCTTCGTTTTAATGAATCTCCAGGTGGGAAAGTTCCCGGGGGCATTTCTGTATGTTTATGCCCAAGGGACCACCACCTCTCCGGGGCTTTTTATTAAAAAAAGAAAAGCGTGGGGTGGCCTCTGCCCCCCTCACGTAGCCCTGGGGTCCGCCACCTCCCCGGGGCTTTAATTAACAAATGTGGGGGGCACGTGGCCCCCCCACAGCCCCGGGGACCACCACCTCCCCGGGGCTCTGCTAAAAATAAAGTAGTGTGGGGGGGCTTGAGTCCCCCACACGCCCCGGGGACCACCACCCCCAGGGGCACTAATTAAAAGAAGCTGGGGGTCCATTGCTGACCCCGGCCCCGGGGACCGCCACCTCCCCTGGGCTTTGCATACGTTGGGAGGGGGCCACGCGATCCCCCTCCTGGAGCCCTGCTTGGCCGTCGGTACCGCCACCCCCCAGGGCCAACTCCAGCAATGTCCCGGGGAGCCCACCCCGGGGCATGGCAGTTTGCAATGACAGGGCGGGGGCGCTGCTCCCGCCCTGTCATTGCAAACTTTTGCTTTACTTCGTGGAAGCGAGAACAGGAAACCTGCTCTCGCTTCCATGAAGCAAAGCAGTATTGCTTTTAGACAAGGGGAGCTGCATGTCAACAGCTCCCCTTGTCCAAAAGCAATGCCGGCTCCCGCAGGAGGCGGGGAGCAGGCTGGGACCACGGGGGCATTGGGGCTCCCCCCGCGGTCCCCAATGTAAGGGCCGGCCCCAGGGGATGGGGTCCCCGGGGCCAATAGTGGCCAAGGGAAGGGGGGCCTCGAGGCCCCTCTCCCGTGATAATAATTTTTTTTTTATTCAAACAAGGCCAGGCCCCAGAGGATGGGGTCCCCGGGGCCACGCGGCCCCCTCCCGTGAAAATAATTTTTCTTTTTTTTAAAAACAAGGCCAGGCCCCGGGGGATGTAGTCTTCAGGACCAAAAGTGGCCCAGGGAAGGGGGGCCTCGTGACCCCCTCCCTTATAAATAATAAAAGAAAAAATGAGGCCATGCCCCGGGGCCAAAATTGGCCTCGGGAGGGGGGCCGCGCGGCTCCCTTCCCGTTTTTAATTTTTTTTTTTTTTTAAATGGGTCAGGCCCTGGGGGATGGGGTCCCCAGGGCCTACAAAATATTAGGAGAAGGGGGGCCACACAGCCCCCCTTCTAAATATATCAAAAGAAAAGCCGGCATCTTGCCGGACGCCCCGCCCCCTCCCTGCACCACTCTGCAAACGCATCTCCTGGCGCGTTCTGGGTTGGGGGTTTAAGTCCCCTTGAATGCTAAGGGTCCTTAGGGGCCAACTAGCCCATTAGGTACCTCCAGTAAGCCCCACACAGTGGGATTGCTGAGAGGTGGTCCGAGGCCCTTTTTACAACACTCTGCAAACGCGCCTCTTGGCGCATTGCTGGTGGGGCAAAGAGGTCCTCTTGTGTCCTGAGGACCTCAGGACTAAAGTGGACTTCATCCCCCTGGCAAATTTGCCAATTTAAAGGGTAGCACTATGATACGTTAAGCCTTTTTTCAAAAATCACAAAATCAATACGTGTGCCTATGCAAACTAATAGTAAAAACATGTATCTAGCATCATCTTCTCTGATTTACAATGACTTACTCCTGTCAGCTTCTGTCACACAACAGCCGCTGGTGTCAATGTTCAAAATATCCTCAACAGAGGCACCAAGGGACATCTGGCAGCACTACCATCCGTGAATCAGGTTAAGTCTGGGAATCTATAATCTTAACCTATACATCTCATCATTTGTACTTTCACGAACTCATTTTTTTTTTTACTGGTTTAATTCACTGTTGTATATAAGCTCCGGTATGTCTCACTAATGTATCTGGATTTGCAGTCATGATGACTTATATAGATGGAAATAGCAATTGAATATACATCTTAACTTCATAGGAATTGGATCTGGACATACTTTAGAAACACAATCTACAAGGACAGCAGTTCAACAGCTGATCTCATGGGAATCCCCAAAACAGTCCTCTACGTGGCTGGAGCTAGTGAGTTCACATTGTTGATACATAATAAGTTCATTCATGGATGAATCATTAATAGCATTGCTTATTTGCAAAACAATGTGTTTTAAAGTACTGTGTTGGGAATTGATCAGAAAACTGGATTTGATGTACTTCATGTTTTGAAATCATCTTCCAGGTACGGGGGTAAGAAGTCATACAATGATATGGGGTGGGTGTAACTTGCATAATTCTGCATAGCGTAATCATGTGCAATTTTCCATAAATTTAACAGGATTATGTAGAATTACGTGAGAGTAATTCTGCATTTAGCGTTTTTTTCTTCGTGTAAAAATACCCAATCCCGTCCATTATGAATGCGAGGGGGACTTTTTGCGCTAAGAATAGAGTACTAAATGCAACAGAACATGAATAGCGAGCATGTGCAGTCACTCGCTCAATGTGCAATTGAGATAGGATTTTTCCCATCTTACTACCAGCATATAGCACTAAATGCAACACAACATAAACAGTAGCTGTGAACAGCAACTTGCACTCGCTAAATTTCCTCTTGTGGAAGAATTTTTTCCCCCAAATTACTCTTAATTACATGAGCAGGCTTAATCACATTATCGATAGTTCTGCATCAAAGAGTAATGCTGAATTACCAACATTACTCCGATTATTCCAACTTAAGTTCACATTTCATCCAGGCCTAGCGAAGCTGAACCATCTACAAGCTGGGAGTGAATCTAATCCTTTTCCAAGCAACAATATCTGCTGCCAGCACTGCTCACCAAGAACAGGAGGAGGAAGAGCAGGAGGTAGTCCAGGAGAAGGAGTACCTGCAGGGAGAGGTGGGCATTGTCACCCCTCCATATAATATATTTTAAAAAAGCCACTTTATTTTCAGGCAGCAGTGTTCTTCCTAAATTCCTTCTTAGGATTGCCGGTCCCCAGCCATTACCCAAGCAGCCATGGATGATACATCTGCCTATCCAGCACTTAGCTCCACACAGCCCTCACATCACAGGTCTCACTCCACTATGTAACGCCGGTCTCCTCTCCCCGTGGTGAGGAGCAGGTATTTTCCATTCATGAATTTCCATGAATCTCCTCTTCACTACCTTCCAGGTGCCACCCTTCTCCATTTTTGTCAACCTGCTGGTCATGTGAAAAAGCCACGCATGCAAGGAGGGGGGTTGACGTGAGCTAATGCTTGCCACTGGGAGGATTAGTTTTACCAGCAACACAGTGATGTGCGGCAGGACGTTCATATTATGGGGGTTATCCGTTTTAGGTTGTACACTCACTTCAAGGACCCTCTCAGATGACTGACAGGGAGACCCATGCCTTGGATAATGATGCAACATGTTACCAAGACAGGGCCAAGATGTACCAAGACCATCTGAGAACATTTAAGGAAGAGAGTACACCATGCCCTGGCCATGAAAATGATAGTAATAATCAGCAAAAATGTCAATCTTTTTGGCCAACGCATGCAAGAGATTATACACAGACATCTGTACCTCATCCACCACCTGCACAACCACTCAGAACACAAGCAGTCTTAAAGACTCATCCCCAGTATTGCATAAGCAGAGTAGTAGGAGAAAAATGCCAGTAAGAAGTGTGTTCACTCTTTATCTTGAACACATTCAATATCACCAGTTTTGCTTAATATTAAGATGTACACCTTTCCAAATAACCAAACATTTCCTTTGCCTGACATACAATGCGTCAAACAGTATGATATGGAAATGTAAAAAAAAAAAAACATTTTTGTTGGAAGCTAAAAGATTTGCATATTCAATTATATCTGAACACAACAAAACATATATTGTGGGGGAGGGAGGGAGGGGCTGCCTTTGGGAAAGGGCCAAAAGGAAAGAAAATGTAATCTTAATTCAGAGGGGAAATGCTTACTTGGAGTGGTTTGAGTAAATATTAAAATCACACCAGGAAGCATCAAGGGAACCAGTCGATATACAAAGGGGAATAAGAAAATCCATAGTCCATAAGGAGATTAAAAAAAGAGTTTACTATTGAAAAATAAAATAAAGTCAGATCCTCAGGCCAGAGACTGTGTCTAACTCAGATTCCTTGCTTAGGGGCAAACGTCAGTGGCCATCCTCACACTCGATTTTTAGGATGATGTTGAGATCCTCCTCCAACATAGATGTAAATTGGCTAGCTGTGGAAGGGACAGACACCCTATGGGAAGGAAGAAACTGAGGGGTACCAGGGGAAACAGTAAAGAAATAGAAACTGGGAGATGGGACTTCAAGGGGGTCACTGGTTGGGGAAGCAAGAGAGTCATAATCCCTGCAGTCAAGGAGGTCATGGTGGCACTTAAATTTTGTAGCTACCTAAAGACCATCTCTCGTCGTATCTGCTCCTTTCCAATCAGGTCCTGGATGTCCTTAGAAAGCGCTCCATGAGCCTCTATGTTTAGTGTCATGACCTCCTTGAATTCAGCCAGTGACACAGAATCTGGGGGAAGGAATTGGGCAGCACACGAGAGGTGTGGGGTGTCCGAGAAAGAAGTGTCCCTCAACTTAAGCACTTAAAGTGTAGCTGGGGAAAGGCCCAGGTGGTGTTAGGGCCTGCTTTTGGTGCACCACAGGTCATTATTGGTGAAGGCCAGGAGGAGGACCAACAACTTCCTCCCCCTAGCTAGTAGTCCCCACATCCACTGGGCCCCCATGACTGTTCAGCATCTGCCCAAAGTCTATTGGAGACAGATCTAGTAACTGTGCATGCGGGCGAACTACCCATTTTGGTCATGGGTTTCTTCTGTTCACTGGTGGTATTAAGTGGTCATGGCCGTCTCCAAGCTGAGGATGCCTGTTCTTGCCTCTAGTCCTGCTTTGTTCATTTTTGGCCAGCCGGTCCACTGAAAAGGAATGTAAAAAAAGAGACTTTATTAAATCAACAGGTCAATAATGCATATCATTTAGCTGACAAAGTGGCGACCTTACCAAACTTCTCACTAGCCTGCCCTTTCAAACAAAAAAGTTGGGAATTTGAAGATCATAAATGTGATAATTCACAATACAGTGGTGGAATCAGTCATTCAAAGTAGGTGAAAGGATTGGTAATAGTTAAGGTATGTCAAAAATCACTTTTAACCTATTATAAATTCCACATATTGGTTCTGGGAGAGTAAACCTTTTCCCACCAGTCTACAAAGCATGTTAAAGGAGGTTGAACTGGTCTATATTTCGAACATCACAAGTTCAACACATTGTTCAGTAATTGTGTGAACTTAGAAAGTAATACTTTGCAAATGTGGGGGCCCATTACGATGGCGGGCGGACAAAGTCCGCCCGCCACCGTAACGGTAAACGGGACCGACCGCCAGAGGTGTGGCCGTCCCGCTGTGCCTATTAGGATGTGACCGCCACCGTGGCGGTCGCATCCCGCATTGTTTACATTGCGGCGGGCGGTGCTGTTAGCAGCACCTGCCGCAATGTAAAAAATGCATGCAGTGCATTGGCATGCACAACGTGACAGGCACCGCGCGGTGCCTGCCACCTTGTGCATGCCAATGTAGGGGGGTACCATAGGTACCCCCCAAGTGCAGCCACCCATGCCCCCCACCCCCACGGGGGCCCGCAACGGGCCCCCAAAGCAATTCCTGCACCGCCATGGAAAGGCCTTCACCGCCAGGCATCCTAATATGGATGGCGGTGTCTTCTAGACACGGCCACCATATTAGGCCCGAGTTCCGCCCGGCAGGCAATTGGAACGATCGCCTGCCTGCAGAAATGCGGCGGACGGTCTTTCTGTCCACCGCTGTCCCCCCGCCATCGTAATACGGTGGGGGATAAATCGAGGGCGGGAGGGGAAGATGTCGGGCGGATTGCCACCGCCGGTCGGGCAGTGGCGATCCGCCTGACATCACAATGACTCCCGTAGTTTGGTTAGGAAGTAAGGGATAGGTACATAATGTCAGCATTCTTATAGGTGCACAGACATAATATCGAGTTGCAAATATCGACATACAACAATATCGAGTTGCAAATATCGTGATGACAGAATA